>OY787621.1:3951787-4551787 GCA_963678935.1 Umbilicus rupestris | reverse complement strand
ATGAAAACAAGACGCATATCGTTGGAAAGCTGACTCAAAAATCTACAACTCATTAATTTACACCAAGAGCAAACCCGGAAGTTAAAAAGATCAAATCAATGCTCAAATTCAAAACTCAACAAGTGATGTTCATCTGAGTGGGCGCCGCCCTCTATGCTCAAATTCAAGTACCGCGAGCGAAGAAGAAATAAGATCCGCGAGCAAACAATTAATTTACGCATTGCAGAGTGACGCTAATTTGTATACAGAGCGCGGCGCCCACTGAGACCACGTTGTCAATGACGCATATTTTCTAATTTTCAAAGGGTCAGTTATTAGGTTGATCAAGATACAAGCTGGTAACCCATAAAAATTGCTATCTGTTGAATTTATTTAAAGAATAAGATGCAATCAAGCTTAGAAGTTCAAGAAGATATATTCTTACAAGGATTAAGATTGGCAAGCTTGTACACTATATAAAGAGATCTCATACAACAGAATTTAACCATCAAGAAATCAATGAAACAAAGCCTAGACCCAAGAATTGGAGGCTTAAAGAGCAGCCGAGGCGATGATAAAGTCTTGACACGCTTCAAGTAACATCAATACTCTTCTTCTACACCTTTCTTTTCCTATTATTATTGTTTAGCTATGATTATGTCTAGCTACATCACATATTCAATTCAGCGTATGTACTTATGACAACACGCTTTGAGGTTTATTCTTAATGCATATGTTGTTTTTTTTGTTACTAATTCTCTTATGCTTATTTTTATGAATTAAATCTGTAGGCTAAGTGAAAATTTTATCGTAAAGCTTTTCTACTCGTATAATTCATGGAAACTTTATCTTTAAGGTGAGTAGTAACTATTAGGTTAATTATTATCTTTGTCGGTATGCCTGTACATAAGAATTAGAATATATCATCTTTTTAGGATGTATCAATTAGCCTACTATCTTTTTCGGAGTAGACAATAAGATTATGATATATGATAATTAGTGACATATGATAAACATTAGTCACAAATGATTATTCTGGATTGATACTTTTTATATATGGAATTCTCCCTTTTGTTTCTTGTGTTAAAAATTTACTCATAATTCTCTTCCCATTATTTTTACACGAATAAATTTGCAAGAATCAAATCTTCCTGGGATAGGCTGTACTTACCACTGCAATATTGTCTAACTAAGAATGAAACTATTTTGACATGTATGATGACGCGCGTCACTGTTTGATCAAAGTATTTTTGATAAAAATTAAATATATATATATATATATATATTATTGTCTTAATTGCTTTTATTAATAGCAATCAAGAAAGTGTTATTGAGAATATGCTGCGGTGAAATAATATTTATAAACCTAGTGAGTGTATAGGTTCATCCAAGGAACCAATGCCTACTCACACAACTCAATACGTAGTATTTTCTAACAGTACTATTCTAAGTTAGGTGCGAACAATAAAAAAAGGCTCAACTCAGAGCAAGTGTAGTTTGCTCACAATCTATAATGCAAGTAGAACACAAAAATAAAATAGTGGAATACAAGTTTCAATGGAACATGAGACTAGAAGCTCTGTTTGGGTCCCTGAAATAATTCGAGATGAAGTTAAGGATCTGAGAACTTTTCTCACCAGTTTCTCTTCCGGTATTGGTTCTTCGAGAGCATAGGCTTCATTAGATAGGTCACATAGATTTGCATTAAACTCAGTGATGGTTTCTCCTTCCAGCATTTTCAAGCTTTCGAACCTTGAGGTGATCATCCGAATTTTCGAGGTCTTCACCTTGCCCGTTCCCTCATGAGCTGTCTCTAAGATGTCTCATGCTTGTTTTACGATGTCGCAGTTTGAGATCAGCCTGAAGTTGTTGGCATCCACAGCAACAAATATTGCATTTAGGGCCTTGGAGTTGCCCGATGTTGTAGCTTCCTCTTATATTGTCCATCTATCTTCAGACTTCTTCTGAACAACTCCCATGTTGTGGATGGCCAGTAGATGCGATCATTCTGATATCACCTCTCTCTAAGCTTTTTCATCTATTGCCTTCAGAGAAGCCTTCATGCGGGCTTTCCAGTATTCGTAGTTTCCTCCCTCGAGCAGTGGTGGTCTGCTTGTGCTCTGTCCCTCTTTCATGTTTGTCGTAGAAGTAAGCAACGCTTGCCCGGATCTCACTCTGTGTGTCGAGTGATCGGCTCTGATATGAACTGTGTTGTTGCAGTATGACAGAATTTGACAAAACCAGCACAAGCGAACAAGCAAGTGAACACGATGCTGCTACAGTCAAAGTTCAGCACAAGTGAACAAGCAAGTGAACAAGGAGTAGCTATAGCAGGAGGAAGCTTTAGCAGGAGCTTGTTCAGAAGAGCTGTAGCGTCTGTCCGTGCAGCAGCAATCTGTTTTTTGGAAAAAAGGTGTGGCAGTCCTTCGAAGAGCATCAGAGGAGGTTCAGAGTTGCTGCAAAGAATATTCCAGAGTGGAGATTCCTAGCTGAAGTAGGAGTTTAAGTTTGAATCTCAAATCAAATCTAATCTCCTAGAAATTAGGAGATATTGATGTTGCTAGGGGAACTGCTATAATCTGATAATGATAGCAGTGGACGCGCCTATGTAATGGAGACCCTTCAGAGCGATGAAGGGTGATCGAAGAAGGGAGCTGAAAGCGAGAACACATAGATTTCCGAGAGAGTAATTTTGGTGTGCGAACGAAGTCTTCGATTATCACCGAGAGCAGAGCGTGAGCGCAGAGCTGTGGTGACAAAAGCAGAGGATGATCAGGACTAGTGTAGTCTGATCCAAGCTTGATCTGGAAGCCAATTCAGAGCAGTGGTGCTTGTTGGTTGATCAAGTGAAGCCGCGGAAGAGCTGACGGGTGAGTGACTCAGTCGAGTGTTTGGATGGCAATGCTTGCTAGTGACAGAAGGTCACTGAGTGAGGGGGAGTATTCCAGAGTCTGCAGCACTCGTGGAATCGTTCGAACGGCTCAGCGGAAGGCTTTGGAGCGACACGGACAATTTGTGCATTAGCTGTGTGCTACAGCAGATGCTATAGCAACCCTGCAGAACTTGAGTATTGTTTAGAATAGGCTGAGTTTCCAGGAGACAGTAGCTATTCTAGATATATGTCAGTAGAGGGTGTGCAGACACAAGTCAGAGCCTATTCTGATTGTGTGCGAGGATCCATCTAAGGTTGAGTAGCATAGGTTGCGTGGGTTGTAACCGTGGGTACTTGGACACCTTGAGATTAGTGGATTGAGGACTGAGAAGAGTCCTTCCTAGAGGTAGGCAATTTGGCTGAACTGGGTGAACAAACTTGTGTCCTTGTTCTTTCCTGCTGAAACAGTTTTCGAGTGAACAAGAGTGTGCTGTAGCAACTGCTTGTTCACCAATCTGTGTATCAGAGGCGCTGTGAATTTCAATTGGTATCAGAGCGGGAGCTCAACACACAGAGTAAATGATCCTACATCGCCTCTGAAGAAGTCAAGGAACAATGAAGGGAGGACAGAGCACGAGCAGACCTCCATTGTTGGAAGAAAGCAACTATGGATATTGGAAGGCTAGGATGAAGGCCTTTCTCAAAGCCATTGATGAGAAGACCTGGAGAGCTATTGTGGTCCAGTGGTCTCCTCCGATCACCATGGATGAACAGGGAGTTACACGGATAAAATCTGAAGAACAATGGACTGCCAAAAAGGGAGCTGCAGCAACTGGTAAATTCAAAGGCTTTGAATGCTATCTTTGCTGCGGTTGATGCTAACAATTTCAGGTTGATATCAAAATGTGATATGGCCAAGCAAGCTTGGGAGATCCTGCAAACTGCCCATGAAGGAACTGATAAAGTAAAGCCGTCAAGATTACAGATTATTGCTACACAGTTTGAAAATTTGAGAATGCTAGAAGAGGAGACGATCACTGAGTTCGATGCAAAACTGTGTGACCTGGCAAATGAAGCCCATGCCCTTGGAGAACCTATTCCTGAATAGAAGCTGATTAGGAAGGTACTCAGATCATTGCCCACAAGATTTGACATGAAAGTGACGGCCATTGAAGAAACTCAAAATGTCAGACACTTAAGGCTGGAAGAATTGGTTGGATCACTCAAACAATTTGAGATGAAGCTGGTTAAAGAAGAGCCTACTCCTAAGAAGAATATAGGACTGAAGGCAGAGACAGAAGTGAAGAAGCCAGCTCCAGATGACCAGCTGAGTATGCTGGTAAAGAACCTTGGGAAACTCCTGAAGAACATGGATTCAAGAACTGGGCAAAGCTCTTCCATACGAAAACAATTTAGAAGAGGTGGAGAGAATAAAAGGAGATGGAAGGAATCTGCTCAAAATGATGATGAAAAGAGAAACAGAAGAAAGAGCATGAAGTGTTGGAACTGCGAAGGATATGGTCATCGACAAGTCGACTGTACTAGTAAACCAATGAAGAAGGCCGATCAGAAAAATGCTCTTTCTGTCAGTGGAAGTGAAGACGAGACAGATCTGAGTGAAGATGAATGCAACATGGTCAGATACAGATCAGTCAGAAAAGGCAGAAAAACACAAGGTAGGGTGAATCAGCTCCTGCTACAGCAATCCCTATATCACCATGTCAAGACACTATTAAAGTATGAAAGATGCTATAGGTGCGGGCTCAAAGGTCACATTAGGAGGAACTATCCATCAGCATACCACAGAAAGCGGTCAGCCGAAAAAACAGCTAAGCACAATTATGGAGAACTCAGCATCTTGCTCTTATCAGCACAGCAAGTTCCTCGAACAAGGTTAGCTGGTATTTTGACAGTGGCTGCTCGGGGCAGATGACGGGAGAAAGATCCTTCTTGAAGAGTATAACTCCTTGCTTAGAACAACAGGTGAAGCTTGGAAATGGCCTGAGGGGTAGAGTTCTGGGAAAGGGAACACTGGCAGTTGAAGGGATGCCTGAACTAAGCAATGTCATGCTGGTGGAAGGACTGAAGGCGAACCTCATAAGCATTAGCCAGCTGTGTGATGGACTCAACAGGTGAAGTTTACAAAAGATTCGTGCAAAGTCTTCAACAAGAATGGAGAATGTATAATGGAGGGGACCAGATCGAGAAGCAACTGCTATCTTCTCAAGGTAGACACAAACTCTCCTTTACCAAGATGCATGCTAACTAATGCAGAGGAAGTGAATCTCTGGCACAGAAGGATGGGTCATGTCAATCTGAGGATTCTGAAGAAGATTGCAACAGAAGGGTTAGTCAGAGGAGTACCGCTGATTAAAGGCGAGAGAAGTTCCATTTGCGGAGATTGTCAGATTGGGAAACAAAAAAAGGCTTCACATCCAAAAGTTAAAGATACAAACACAACCAGACCTCTCCAGTTGACACACATGGACCTGAGGGGTCCTATGGAAGTCGAGAGTGTGGGTAAGAAAAGATATGCCTTTGTCTGCGTTGATGACTATACCCGGTTCACTTGGATTGATTTTATCAGAGAGAAATCAGACACTGTAAAAGTAATAGTCTCATTGGTGTCCCGTCTGGAGCAACAGAAAAATCTCAGAATCACCAACATCCGCAGTGATCATGGCTGAGAGTTTGAAAACGAAGCAGTGGATGAGTTCTGTCGCCAAAAGGGTATCTCACATCAGTTTTCCTCTCCAATCACTCCTCAGCAGAATGGTGTAGTGGAACGAAAGAATCGGACAATTCAAGAAATGGCCAGAGTCATGATTCATGCCAAGAGGATCCCCCTGAGATTCTGGGCTGAGGCAATGAACACCGCATGCTACATCATCAACAGAGTCACCATACGAAAAGGAACCAACCAGGCTTGCTATGAGCTCTGGAATCAGAAGAAGCCCAAAGTAAAATACTTTCATATCTTTGGAAGTGACTGCTACATTCTGAAAGATCGGGAGTACAGAAAGAAGCTTGAACCAAAGAGCGATGCTGGTTTCTTCCTAGGATATTCAATGAACAGTAGGGCATATCGAGTGTACAATCAGAGAACAAGAACAGTGATGGAATCCATAAATGTAGTAGTCAAAGATGTTGAAGAAGAATCTTCCACTGTTCCTGACGACGAAGACTCTGACATTGAAGATGCCCCTACCAATCAGAGGAGAAGTGAATAAACTTCAGCTCCAGATGATGCTATAGCAAGTACTGAAGCAGAAAATACAGACGAACTCCAAGAGAGCCTGCATGAAGAACAGAATGATGAGACTCATGATCCACCACCAAGGCAGCCTCCTAAGAAGATTCAAAAGAACCATCCACTGACCAATGTGATTGGAGATCCGACAGAAAGAAGGAGAACCAGAAGCAATGCTTACCTCAATACCTGCTTCCTATCCAGTATAGAACCGAAGACATTCAAGGAAGCCTTGAATGACGAATTCTGGATAATAGCTATGCAGGAAGAACTAGCAGAATTCAAAAGACACGATGTTTGGGACTTGGTGGACAGACCTAAAGAAGTAAACATTATAGGTACCAAATGGATCTTCAAAAACAAAACTGATGAAAAGGGGAACATCATAAGAAACAAAGCCAGGCTTGTTGCTCAAGGAGACACTCAAATTGAGGGGATAGACTTCGAAGAAACTTTTGCTCCAGTCGCTCGTCTGGAGGCCATCAGACTGCTTCTAGCTATGTCCTGTTTTCTGGGTTTTAAACTATATCAAATGGATGTCAAACGTGCATTTCTAAACGGAGACCTCACTGAAGAAGTATATGTTTCCCAGCCAAAAGGTTTTGAAGATCCTCACTAAAGAGAGCTCTGTACGGGCTTAAATAGGCTCCTCGAGCATGGTAGGAGCGGCTGACAGTTTTTCTTGAAAAACATGGCTACAAAAGAGGGGGAGCTGACAAAACTCTATTTGTGAAAAACACCAAGTCGGATGGGATCATTGCGCAGATATATGTGGATGACATTGTCTTTGGATCGAAGTCTCACCATCTGGTGAAGCAGTTTGTGGATCACATGAAAATGAGCTTGGTCGGAGAATTATCGTATTTCTTGGGTCTGGAGATCACCTAGAAAATAGATGGCATCTTTATTGCACAAAGCAAATACAGCAAGAATTTGTGCAAAATTTCAGCTAGATAAAGCCAGTCATAAACGAACACCCGCTGCCACTCATGTCAAAGCCATCAAAGATGAACATGGAATGGAAGTAAGTCAGACCACCTACAGAAGTATGATTGGGAGCTTATTGTACCTGACTGCCAGCCGCCCTGACATCTCCTTTGCTGCAGGAGTTTGTGCTAGATTTCAAGCCTGCCCCAAAGACAGTCACTTGCAGCTGGTCAAACGAATCATTCGGTATGTTGGAGGTACTGCGCACTATGGCCTATGCTATACTAAGGATACAAATGCAAATCTAGTGGGATATAGTGATGCAGACTGGGCAGAATGTGCTGAGGATAGGAAGAGCACTTCTGGAGGCTGCTTCTTCCTGAGAAACAACCTGGTGTCATGGTTCAGTAGGAAACAAAACAGCATTTCACTATCTACAGCTGAGGCAGAATACATAGCAGCTGGGAGCTGCTGTGCACAGATGATGTGGATGAAGCAAATGCTGGGCGAGTATGGACTCGATCAAGGTGAAATGACTCTCTATTGTGACAACATGAGTGCAATCAGCATCTCCAAGAATCCTGTTCAGCACAGCAGAACCAAACACATTGACATTCGGCATCACTTCATCCGAGATCTGGTGGAAAAGAAAATTATTGCTCTCCAGCTTGTTGTGTCGGCCAAACAGCTTGGTGATATCTTCACTAAACCTTTGGACACAATACGATTCGAAGACCTTAGATCTTCTCTGGGTCTCTGTGTCTTGCCCTCTTGAGACAAGAAGGAACTTCCCCTTGTCAATTGTGCCATAAAGGGTGAGAAAAAAGGGAGGGGGAGTTAGTTCCGGAGGATTTGAATTGAAGCTTTCAAAGGGGTTTTGTCAAAATGCCAAGGGGGAGACTGTTGTTGCAGTATGGCAGTGTTTGACAAAACCAGCACAAGCGAACAAGCAAGTGAACAAGATGCTGCTACAGTCAAAGTTCAGCATAAGTGAACAAGGAGCAGCTATACCAGGAGGAAGCTTTAGCAGGAGCTTGTTCAGAAGAGCTGTAGCGTCTGTCCGTGCAACACCAATCTATTTTTTTGGAAAGAAGGTGTGGCAGTCCTTCGAAGAGCATCAGAGGAGGTTCAGAGTTGCTGCAAAGAATATTCCAGAGTGGAGATTCCTAGCTGAAGTAGGAGTTTAAGTTTGAATCTCAAATCAAATCTAATCTCCTAGAAATTAGGAGATATTGATGTTGATGTTGCTAGGGGAACTGCTGTAATCTGATAATGATAGCAGTGGACGCGCCTATATAATGGAGACCCTTCAGAGCGATGAAGGGTGATCAAAGAAGAGAGCTGAAAGCGAGAACACAGATTTCCGAGAGAGTAATTTTGGTGTGCGAACGAAGTCTTCAATTATCACGAGAGCAGAGCGTGAGCGCAGAGCTGAGGTGACAGAAGCAGAGGGTGATCAGGACTTGTGTAGTCTGATCCAAGCTTGATCTGGAAGCCAATTCAAAGCAGTGGTGCTTGTTGGTTGATCAAGGGCAGCCGCGGAAGAACTGACTGGTGAGTGACTCAGTCGAGTGTCTGGACGGCAGTGCTTGCTAGTGACAGGAGGTCACTGAGTGATGGGGAGTATTCCAGAGTGTGCAGCACTCGTGGAATCGTTCGAACGGCTCAGCGGAAGGCTTTGGAGCGACGCGGACAATTTGTGCATTAGCTGTGTGCTACAGCAGATGCTATAGCAACCCTGTAGAACTTGAGTATTGTTTAGAATAGGCTGAGTTTCAAGGAGACAATAGTTATTCTAGATAGATATCAGTAGAGGGTGTGCAGACACAAGTCAAAGCCTGTTCTGATTGTATGCGAGGATCCACCTAAGGTTGAGTAGCATAGGTTGCGTGGGTTGTAACCGTGGGTACTTGGAAACCTTGAGATTAGTGGATTGAGGACTGAGAAGAGTCCTTCCCAGACGTAGGCAATTTGGCTGAACAAACTTGTGTCCTTGTTCTTTCCTGCTGAAACAGTTTCCGAGTGAACAAGAGTGTGCTGTAGCAACTGCTTGTTCACCAATCTATGTATCAAAGGCGCTGTGAATTTCAAACTGAAATTACGAGCGTTGCACTTTATGGAATTTCTTTGTTTCGGCCGAACCTGATGAACACACAAGCTTTGGTTACTCAGTTCGGCAACGTCCTTCGTGTGGGGAGGACTTCACTCGGTCCTCAAGATTTTACTATCTCGGTTCAAGTATAAAGGCTTCTAAAACTTATTCAACGCTAGTTTAACCTGTACTTCTAACCTAGTCAAAATCTATGCTCAATATGTTCACACAGATTAGCTACATACTCTGATCCCACAAACTTGCTCACATTATCTACACACTCCAGTAATAGATAGCTACAGTTCACAGACTCAGCCTATTCTAAACCAATGTATAATAAGAAGATGCTATAGCAACTTACTTTGTCAAGTTGATGTATCTTCTATTCATGACTCTCTAAGCAGTCCCTGTTGAGCAGTCGGACTTCCACGAGTTCTCCTGACTCTGTCGACGCTCCCCATTGATCAATGACCTCATGTATATCTGGGAACTTTGCTTTGATCTACGACAGTCTGCGAAATCTCCTCTCCGCGACTATACTCCAAAGTAAATACTTGATCTTTCAACAGGATTACTCTCCAGTTGAAGTTCTTAGATCAGACTTCTCCAGCCGTGATCTTCTCGTAGCTCGTGCACCCACGACTCTACGCTCTAGCCTTTAGCTCCCGCTCTTTGCTTCTGCGTATCTCTTTATTGTTGTGTATATTTGTGTGTGTGTTGCACTCCCATATATAGCCGCAACACTAAACAAACATAGGAATCTTAATTCACTTAGGATTCACAAGTATTCCAATCGACTTTGCATATTGGATCCTCTCCTAGATTCTTGCAAATTGTTGAGAATTGATTTTCTAAAATCAATTTGGAACTTTACCTTCTTCAATTGATTTATATCGCTTGATGAAGACTTCAGATTAACCGTGATCGACTGGGAGACTCCCTAACTTGTTCCGACGCCTTCCGCAACCCTCCGAACGCTATCCTAACTGTTCCATGTTGAACAACAATTTTGCTCTAGCTCTGAGTCTCCATGATATGCTATAACAACTTCTAGTGGTCGGTTGACAGCTTTCGTTACTTGCTCCAGCTTCTGTTGTCATGGGATGCTGTAGCAACTTCTTGCGGTTGTTTTATTTTGTCAAGGATGTCATTCCCTTAACACTCATGATATATTGACACCCTCTCTGTCAGAGATGATGAGCGGACAAATAATCTTATATTTGTTCGTATTTTCACTTTACTTCTTGTTTGTTCCGTTATTTTATGAAATCGTTTGACACTCATGATATCGTGACACCCTCTCTATCAGAGATGATGAGCGAACAAATAACCTTATATTTGTCCGTATTTTCACTTTACTTCTTATTTGTTCCGTTATTTTATGAAATCATTGGATGCTTTCTTTGTCCATTTCAGGTTAAAAATGTCTATTACATGATATGTAGTGGCCGGAAGAAAATCTGGATGAATTCTGGTCGATCGAGAGCAAAAACGAGCAAAATCGAGCGAAAGGCAAAAGTTATTTGCCCAAGGGTTGATTTGATTCGGACAGGGGATGCCCGAATCACATGTGATTCGGCCATCCTTGGTCGAATCAACCTCCATGCTGCCCGGATCAAAAGTTATTCGATGAGAATTCGCCAGAGATCAAAGCTCGGTAGAGTGACCTGTTAACCTTTGAAGGCTAGTCGAGCGCATGATTCTCATCCGGTTGAGGCATTCTATAGCTTGTTGGGAAGCTAATTCAAAGGGCTACAACTTTTTATTTTACATCAAGACGTGATTCGAAGGTTTAAAGGGTCAAACGAGCGAGATTTTAACGCTGCAGAGTTGATTTGCCCAAGAGGAATTCAAGGCTTGGCCGAATCAAAAATGATTCGCCCAAAGAAAAAGTGATTCCCCCAGCCTCATTATAGCACTGAGATGTTGATTCGAGCGATTAACTCATTAAGCCTTGCCCGAATCACTTTTCAATCGGACACGGCGGGTGAATTGGTAATTTCCGAAGACAATATAAATAGAAAAAAAAGGGGGGAAATTGGGTTAAGCCTTGGAGTGCCTCCGGCGCTTAGGGTTCATCTCTCGGAACGAAACCCTAATTGGAGAACTTGGAGAATTGTCAAGATTCCGTAGAAAGACACCAACAATTGAAGACTCTACGCCCTTTACTCTAAACCCTACTTCTCTACTACTCTATTTTCTTTACTTTTCCTTGTTGAACAATTTTCTTTACAAATCATGTCTTGTTTAAACTCATCATGAGGGACACATGAGTAAGTAGTTGTTTAGTAGTAGGGATCCTTATGGATCCCTTAGGTTAGATTGTAATGCAAAACATGTTCTTTTATCTATATGAATGAGGTTTTTGGATTGAAAATTCTTATGCTTGTTCTTCATGTTAATTCTATGCACACCAAGTGTTTAACGAAACCCATGAATGAGTATGCATTGATAAAACACCTAGGGATGGAATGAGAATTGAACTTAGGTTGTTTAGAAGATCAAACATAATTATTTTAGATAGCGTTTGTGCGTTCGCATTCTATTAGGCTAAGCATAGAGCGAACTTTAATTAACTATCAATAGACCGAGAGGTTGAGATTAGGAGACTTTTGTTCTACACGGTTCAATAGAGCGAGAGTTTGAGAATTGTGTCACTTATGTATCATTCTCATTCTAGAGAAGAGCGAAAGTTGAATTTAGAATGCATGATACTTTAGCCTAGAATTATCAATCAAATTACCTTATGCATGAATTGTTGTTTTGTGTTGCTAATCGTATGACCTAGGGGTGAAATAGGATTCTGATTACGTTTTTTCTATTACTTTATTTTAATTAAATTTGATTTGTCTTTAGTATTCAATAGAGATACATCGCATAGAGGGAAAACCCCGCATTTTTATTTAGTAGACTCGTATTAGGCATTACTAGCTAGCATTAGCCTAATCTAGGCTTTTCTCTTGGGTTCGACTCGAGGTCACTCGGATTATAAATATTGTTTGCGTACCGTGATTGGACTACTATTTTCACTATCACAATTTCAACAACGTTCAAAATGACGCCGTTACCGGGGATTAGCCATTAGACTATTTTGCTTTTTAGTATTGTTTAAGTTAGTCTACTTCATTTTTTTCTTTACTTTGTTGATTGTGATTGCTTGTTTGCATGCTATTCTTACTTACTTTGATTCAATCTCACACTTATTGACGCTTTCTCTAATTGCTTGGTAGGTGTTTGAATGCAAACCAAAGCACGCACGAAAAAGGTACAAGAACAAGCCTTCACATCAACGTCAAACCCGAATCAGAAATTATGAAATCTTTATACTCCTTCACCTCAAATTTGCGTTGATCAACCACTAATAAAAATTATGGATCAACAAAACTCGAGGAGGGAAGGAAATGCCGCTCTTCCGCAAGAGGAAGACGAGAGACCATGAAATTCACAGTGTCTTAATTCGACAGATTTGTGAACAAGCAGTTGCTGCAGCACACTCTTGTTCACTCAGAAATTGTCTCAGCAAACAATGAACAAGACAAGTTTGTTCACCCAGTTCGGCCAACTGCCTACGTCTGGGGAGGACTAGTCTCCAGTCTTCAATCCACTAAACTCGAAGGTCTCCAAGTACACACCGGTTACAACTCACGCAACTTATGCTACTCAACCTTGTGTGGATCACTCAACACAATCAGAACAAGCTCTGACTTGTGACTGCACACCCTATACAAATGTCAATCTAGAATAGCTACAGACTTCTCAAGACTTAGCCTATTCTAAACTACACTCAGCCAGCAGGGTTGCTGTAGCAACTGCTGTAACACACAGCTGAAGCACAATTTGTCCGCGTCGCTCCAAAGCCTTCTGCCGAGCCGTTCGAACGATTCCACAAGCGCTGCACACTCTGGAATACTCCCCCTCACTCAGTGACCACCTGCCACTAGCGAGAACCACCGCTTAGACACTCGACCGAGCCACACACCCGTCAGTTCTTCCGCAGCTGTCCTTGATCAACCAACAAGCACCAATGCTCTGAATTGGCTTCTATATCAAGCTCGAATCAGACTTTGCAAGTCCTGATTCCCTTCTGCTTATGTCACCACAGCTCTGCGCTCACGCTCTGCTCTCGGGTGATGATCGAAGAATTCGTCCGTCACACACCAAAATTGCTCTCTTTGAATTCTGTGTATGCACTCGTGTATCCCTCAGCTTTGATCCCCCATACTGCTCTAAACCTCTTCTTCTTAAATAGCAGCACCAGCTTTAAGCAATGACCAGGTTTAGGCAATGTCCCAAAAAGAACAATTATCTCCTAAAATCTAGGAGATTAGATTTGATCTTCATCTTCAATGCAAATCTCCTTCTTTGACTAGTAAACGTCACTGGAAAAAACTCCACAGCATATTAGAAATTCTTCAGATGCTCTCCGCAGAGTTTCCAGCCCTTTTAGACACGCTCAGGTTGCTGCTGCTTCTCGGACAGATGAACCAGCCAGTTGAACAAGCTCCTGCTGTAGCATCCCCTGCTGCAGCTGCTGCTAGTTCACTTCTGCTGGACTGCTTGTTTACTTGTGCTGTAGCAACTCCTTGTTCACTTGTGCTGGTTTTGTCAAACACTGTCATAATACATTATCAATCTCCCCCTTGGCATTTTGACAAAACCTTAGAACATATGCACTCTCCCAGGAACCAGAAAAAACTCTAAATACTCTAAATAAGAAAGGTCCAACAATAGAGAGTAAGTAGTAAGTAGGTGTGGCCACACTCGGCCATATCACAACCACGCAGGGTCAGCAAAAAAAAGTCATCAGTAGCAGTAGCATAATAATCTTCTCTCCCCCTTTATGTCACAGATGGTCAAGGGGCCTGCTCCTCATCTGCCGGGAACTCCAGGTCTCTGAGGAGGCTTCTGATCTGTCCACGCCTAGCATCCCTCCGTTTGGCTTCTGCTTCAAGAATGACCAGCTCCGATCTGAGATGGCTCACAATTCTGGCGCGGAGGGCTGATTGTATAGTTGCAGCAGGGGGAAGAGCATCCTCCAGGAATCTCAACTGTGAAGACCTGCAGTTCCTCAGATAGTCCTTCAGGAATCTCACCAAGCTCCGGATGCTGTGAGACCATCATCCCATAGATGAGGGAGGGGAGCACAATGGGTTTGCTGGAGGAAGCGCTGCCGGCATGAGTAGCCAGCTGGGGAAACATCACACTGCCCAGGCTAATGCGCCTCCTTTTCCCAATGGAGTAGAGAAGGTTAGCAAAGGTTTTGCTAACCTTCCTCCTGTGAGAGCTGGCGATCCAGTTTCTAATGCCCAGAAGATAAAGTAGGGCATTCTTGGAGGTTAGTTCAGCAGCACTCAGATTGGGACCTCCCCAAGACAAGCACACTCCCCCTGTCAGGACCTTAGCCAGCATCTCTGGCTGAACATCAGTGGGAGCTCTGGCATTCTCATGGATCCCAAGGAACTCATCAATTTTTTCTGGGGTAATAAGAACTGTCTTACCCCGTACCCAACTTCTTCCAAACTCATCCGCTCCTTCCTCACCAAACTTCTCTTCCATATTCACAATAAATTCCCTAACAAGAGCTATATTGAATCTGAATGGAAAGGTTAGGGACTTTAGAAGGTTTACCTCGGTGAGAAGCTGAATAATTGCTGCTGATCTGTACTTGTCTAAGTCCAGCCTCTTCTCTGACACTATATGCTTCCTCTCAACTGCACTCCAGGATTGAGAAGCACTCCTATTTCTGAACCAAATACCTCCCACTGTGGTTGCAGTTGTGTCTACCAATGCAGGACCTCTCACAGAAGGTTCACCAGAAGCACCTGCATTTTCTTCACTAGATTCCTCTTCTTCACTGCTGGAGACTGGGATTAGGATAGGAACTTTTCCTTTGTCTGAGGGAGGAGGAGGATGTGCTGCAGCAGGTTCTTGTTCAGGGGACTCAGCTACTGTTTCCTCCCCTTCACCCACAATGCCCGGGGACATAACCAGTGTTCTGCACCTTTCTTCTATAGAACCTGCTACAACATCCTCTGTAGCTTGTTCTTCTCCAGGGACTTCCTCAGCCACAGCCTCTTCAGATAGCACATCGGCACTGGATACGGGTTCTCCGTCACGTACCAGGCGCCTCCTCTTCTGCGAAGTTCCTTCATGAGGAGAGGGCTCGCTCTGCGACACAGGGAGAGGTGCTGGTTCCCATACCACCACATCCAGCCTCTGAGCAGGAGCTTCATTGAGCCCCTTGGTCCTCCTCTCAGACCTGCCTTGACGGTCTGCTGCCAAATTCTTCTTCAACCCGCGCGTCTTCACCATTGTAGCTAGATTGCAGAAGATTTGAGGAGCGTTCAGAGGCTGATCGGCAACGATTTTTTGGGAAGCACCTTGCACCTTGTCTTTGCCCTAGAAAATGATTTACCCGTTCTTTTCTTTTTCATTTTGAAGTTGTTAGATCACGTGCCTCACATGTGCCTTCTCCCATCATTAGCAACCAAAACATGTGAACAAGCTCATTTTGACCAGGTTGCTATAGCAGACGCGAGCTGGTTCACCTACTTATTTCAGACGACAGCTTTGCTCAGAGGATCCTTAAGAGGTTCTGTTGGAGATTTCTTCACCCACACCTGGGATAGGCTAGATTTTCTCCTCTTCTGACCCTCCAGCCTCCTATCTCCTCGTTTGTCATGTTTGGGTTTCCATACCTGTAAAACATGTGGTTTTCCTTTGTCTTTAGCGATCCAGTGTCCTTGTGCAGCAGTCTTAGCGATCCTCCTCTGCGATTCTTTCCAGCAAAGAGCTTTTCCCGAAGCAACATGATACAGAGTCTTTATGCAGCATGTGTTGGTTCTGGATTTTGCTCTCCCTTTTTCAACTATGGAGGTTCTGTGCTGCTGCTTCAGATTGGAGGTAATCTTCTGATTCCCAACTTGTACAAGAATCCCTTTTATTCTGAGCCTTTTGCTTTGTTTTAGAGGTATGATGTGCCCGGTGCTGCAGCATCCTCTTGTCCACATGTCTAGTTCCATCTTTGTCTGCAGGTTTTGAGGAGTCATCTGAATTATTCTTTTCATCTATCCCAGCATCCGAGGCTTTAATGAAAACTGTCCCTCTAGAGCTTTCTTCACCAGTATACCCAAGCCCTGTTCTTCCTTTTCCAAGCCTTTGATAAGACAGAATTTCGTCCAAGATATTTTTCTGGGAATCGGCTGTCTTGGCAGTTGCTGGAGAAGAGCCAACAGAGATCTGTCTTCCAGAGTCTTCCCTTTTCAGTATGGTAACTTGACTATTGGATGAGAAGAGACATTTCCTTCGTTCTTCTTCCAAGAGATTGACTCTGTCGGTCAAGGCTTGATTGGTCTGAAGTACTGCCTCACACTGTTTGAGTATTGATAGAGGCTATTTGTACGCATTATTTACATCATAACCCTATGCTTACTTGCAATATTTTATGAGCAAGATTACTCGTTTCTAGTGTTTTTGTATTACAGGCTAACAGGCAGCGTTCTAGGAGTGAGAGATCCGCCTGCGGAGATAGCAGCACAAGCAGAAGAGAAGTTGGCGAGAGTCAGTAGCGGTGCGCTAGCCGAATGCTGTGCGCCAGGCGCAAAGTCCAGTGACCAGATTTGGAAGTTGCCAAAGGTGAACTTCCTGGGCAATATATAAACAAAGGAAGTCTAGGGTTTCAAGAGAGAGATATCACAGCCATCATTGGACGACACACATCAGAGAGAGCGGCAACACTGGAAAACACACGGACTTGTTGAGAGGATTTGCGCCAGCCGACTGCGCCAGCCGAGAAGACAAGCTGCACGCACTGTTTGCTACTTGTTTCTCAGACACATTAGTCATTATTTACTATTCTATGATGTTTATCACTAGCATGTCTAGCTAAACGCTTAAGTGTTGGTCGGGCATGAATCTATGATGCACTTTCTTTGAGACTTGAGCTTAATGCATAGTTTACTTACTTGTATTAATCCTGTGCGTACGGAGACAGCTAGTTGCATGAGTAGGGGAAGCCTTGAACCGCAATCTTACTTGTGTTGCTTGCTTGTCATATGTTAAACTAGTTGATAGCTTTACGGTGACAACTAGGAGTAATGAGCTAGGGTAAGCAGTTGCTACTGTGACAGGATTCGCAGCTGTTTTAGTCTATGTTCTAAGGATTAATAGCACATGAACTTTGAACGGAACATGCGCACGTGTTAGGAAGCCTTGACCGGACACTAACCCAAGTGAAATTAAGCTATAGACATATTAGAGTCAGTGATAAGGAATGCACGCATAGAGGATTGTCCGCCCAATACTTCTCATTGTCATAGTATCTAGTCTCTACTGCCTGCGCACGCCTAGTGCATTTCTCTGTGTTTCACACTGTTACTCGCGCACTGCACAAACCAATCACTCACCCCCCAATCTTCGTAAGTGTAGGTCACTGACTAAAACTGAACTACTTGCTCCCTGTGGAGATCGACCCTTACTTAACCGCTGTACTGAGTGGAAGAGGAAGGATTATATTTGACGCGCACAACGACGCGCGATCAAATTTTGGAATAGAGGCTATTTGTACGCATTATTTAGATCATAACCCTATGCTTACTTGCAATATTTTATGAGCAAGATTACTCGTTTCTAGTATTTTTGTATTACAGGGCAAAACGAGTCCTGGAGTCGGATACGCGCTAACAGGCAGCGTTCTAGGAGTGAGAGATCCGCCTGCGGAGATAGCAGCACAAGCAGAAGAGAAGTTGGCGAGAGTCAGTAGCGGTGCGCTAGCCGAATGCTGTGCGCCAGGCGCAAAATCCAGTGACCAGATTTGGAAGTTGCCAAAGGTGAACTTGCTGGGCAATATATAAACAAAGGAAGTCTAGGGTTTCAAGAGAGAGATATCACAGCCATCATTGGACGACACACATCAGAGAGAGCGGAAACACTGGAAAACACACGGACTTGTTGAGAGGATTTGCGCCAGCCGAGAAGACAAGCTGCACGCACTGTTTGTTACTTGTTTCTCAGACACATTAGTCATTATTTACTATTCTATGATGTTTATCACTAGCATGTCTAGCTAAACGCTTAAGTGTTGGTCGGGCATGAATCTATGATGCACTTTCTTTGAGACTTGAGCTTAATGCATAGTTTACTTACTTGTATTAATCTTGTGCGTACGGAGACAGCTAGTTTCATGAGTAGGGGAAGCCTTGAACCGCAATCTTACTTGTGTTGCTTGCTTGTCATATGTTAAACTAGTTGATAGCTTTACGGTGACAACTAGAAGTAATGAGCTAGGGTAAGCAGTTGCTACTGTGACAGGATTTGCAGCTGTTTTAGTCTATGTTCTAAGGATTAATAGCACATGAACTTTGAACGGAACATGCGCACGTGTTAGGAAGCCTTGACCGGACACTAACCCAAGTGAAATTAAGCTATAGACATATTAGAGTCAGTGATAAGGAATGCACGCATAGAGGATTGTCCGCCCAATACTTCTCATAGTCAAAGTATCTAGTCTCTACTGCCTGCGCACGCCTAGTGCATTTCTCTGTGTTTCACACTGTTACTCGCGCACTGCACAAACCAATCACTCACCCCCCAATCTTCGTAAGTGTAGGTCACTGACTAAAACTGAACTACTTGCTCCCTGTGGAGATCGACCCTTACTTAACCGCTGTACTGAGTGGAAGAGGAAGGATTATATTTGACGCGCACAACGACGCGCAATCAAATTTTGGCGCCGTTGCCGGGGAGCAACACAGCTAAGTTCTAGTTAGTTTACGTTTTTTTTCCTTTTTTAGTAAACTATTTATTTCAGTTTGTTTTGTTTTCGTTGTTGTTTCTGACAGCACGCAATCACATCAGCCTGCGCAACCTTGAAACAGTTGCGCTGCGCAGATTCTAGTTGCGCACTGACAGACGCAACAACATTAGTTATCTTTTAATTTCATTTTTCCTTGAGATTCAGAACAGGTTATGGAGGATAACAGTGTCGTAGGAGACAACTTGGGGGACAGAACCCCAGAGGAAGCAAGAGCACATAACCGCGCAGCCCTGTTCAGAGAGGAAGTGCAGCGCGAGGTTGAAGCAAGGAGGGCCGCTGAAGTGTATCATGCGCCACCCGTGCAACAAGCCGCGCGACGCAGAACAGTGATCGAGATGTCGGCCCCTATCACTGTTAACCAGCCATGGTGCATCGTGCTTCCACCAGGCGGTCATTTTGAGCTAAGGAGCTCGCTCATCCATCACATGCCCAAGTTCCACGGGATGAACAATGAAAATCCAGTCAAGCATGTGCGAGAGTTCCTAGTCATTTGCGAGAACATGAAGACCGAAGGGGAGAGTGATGAGGCGCTGAAAATGAAGGCATTCCCATTTTCGTTGTGTGATACAGCCAGACATTGGTTGATGAATTTACCCGCAGGATCTATTCACACATGGGAGCAGCTGCAGAAGAAATTCCTAGACAAATTCTATCCAGCAGCAAAGATTGCGCTGCTCAGAAGGGAACTAGCCGCGCCAAGGCAGAGCGCAGGGGAGTCATTGTCAGAATACTATGAACGTTTCAGGGAGCTAGAGGCCAACTGCTACAATCACGGCCTGCCCCAGAATGTGCTGATAGAGAACTTTCTAAATGGACTGCTGCCCATGGAGCTGCGCCTACTGAATGCATGCGCAGGAGGGGACATTTGCAACATGTACCCAGAGGATGCGTGGCAGCTGATAGAAGACTCTGCTGGGCAGGTAAGACATCAATTGACGCTTGAAAGTAGTCGTAATCGTTCTGTGCATCAGGTAGAAACAAGCGCTGAGATCAAGGAAATGAAGGCCATGCTACAGAAGCTGATGAGTACGCAGAGCGCACAACCAGTTGCGCCAAAGGCATGTGAATTCTGCAGGTCCACTGAGCACAAGACAGACGAATGCCCAACACTTTTTGAAGAAACTGGAGATGTAAATGCCCTTGGAGGATGGGACAACAGAGGACCGCAGAGGCAGAATCAGCCGCGCTTTGGGCTCGCCGCAAATGGATTCAGATGGAGGGAAGAGAACAATTTCCAGAGACAGCCCACTGATCAGCGCGCGCCACAGCAGACGCAACCAGGTGCGCCCTACAATCCGCCACACCGCCGAAATGACGCACCAGCGCAGAACAACCAGCAGCCGCGGCGTTCCTTGAAAGACATCATGGGGCAGCTAGCAGATACAGTGCGCAAAAATGACGAGAAATATGACAAGAGGTTCGAGTCCATAGAAAAGCAGCTATCACAAATTGCAACCACGGTGTATGAGCTGAAAAAGAGCGATGGCAACCTGCCTTCGCAAGTGATTCAGAACCCTAAAGGAGGAGTCAATGCAGTGACACTAAGGACTGGGCGCACAGTAGGAACAGAGCCGACCGCACAGGCGCCCGCGCAACCAGTTGCGCAAGTCCCGGATCCAGCAGATCAGAATGCGCAACCAGAGCAAGATGCGCAACCAGAAGCGCCAGCCACAAACCAGCAGGGCAACACACCAGGTATGTCTCAGTCAAGAAACAAGGACAAAAATTGTACTAACATACCTGCACCTTTCCCTGTGCAGGCACCATTGGCTAGAAAGGAAGCATTGGACAAGGAGCTCTATGAGTTGTTCAGCAAGGTGGAAATCAATATTCCCCTCATTGAAGCTATTCGGCAGATTCCCAGGTATGCAAAGTTTTTAAAAGAGCTGTGCACAAACAAAAAGAGAAAGGGCGAATGCGCACAGGTAATGCTAAATGCGCAGGCCTCAGCGATCGTGCAACAAAAGGTACCACCCAAGTGCCGAGATCCAGGTACATTTACTATCCCATGCACGCTAGGTAAGACCACAGTGAGTAATTGCATGATCGATTTAGGCGCATCCATCAATTTGCTACCTTATTCTCTATATACGACATTGCGCCTTGGACCACTCAAGCCTGCAGGTCTCACCGTTCAGCTTGCAGATAGATCGTGCAAACAACCTGCAGGCATGATAGAAGATGTCCTAGTTCGAGTAGGAGAGCTGGTCTTCCCAGCAGATTTTTATGTGCTCGAAATGGAGGGTGAATCAAGCGCCAGCAGTGCGCAAATCCTCCTAGGCAGACCGTTTCTGATGACCGCGCGCACGAAGATAGACGTGTGGAGGGGCATGCTCTCCATGGAGGTAGATGGCGAAGAAATCCATTTCAACATATTCAAGGGGATGCAGCACCCACATGAGGACGCTACCGTGCACGCGATGGACAGCATTGACGATTTAGTCACAGAAGCGCAGTGTGCGAGCGCAACCATAGGACCAGAGCTACTGACACAGGCAGAGCTGGAGGAGCAAGAGGAGGAGCTAAGCAGTGCTGAACCAGCACCCACACAGGTACTTGATATAGTTCATATTTGCACCGCTAACAAAATCTTGCCCTCTATTGAACAGGCACCCAAGATCGAACTGAAGCAACTCCCAGAGCACCTCAAGTACATTTTCTTGGGAGATGAGGACACTCTGCCAGTGATTATCAAGAAGGGATTAGAAGAGGAGCAGGAGGCGCGCTTACAACAGGTACTGCGCAGGAACCAGCGCGCTATAGGATGGACTCTTGTTGATCTGCGCGGAGTGAGCCCGGACGTGTGCATGCACAGAATTCTGTTAGAAGATGGTGCCAAACCATCCAGGGAAGCTCAGCGCAGATTAAATCCAAATATGATGGAGGTAGTGCAAAGGGAAGTTCTGAAATTGCTTGACACAGGGGTCATTTACCCAATTTCGGACAGCAAATGGGTCAGCCCGGTGCATGTTGTGCCAAAGAAAGGAGGAATCACAGTGGAAGAGAATGCGCAGGGCGAGCTAGTTCCCAAGCGCATTCAAACTGGCTGGCGCATGTGCATCGACTACAGGAAGCTGAACGCTGTCACGCGCAAGGACCACTTCCCGCTACCCTTTATGGACCAGATGCTGGATCGCTTAGCAGGTAAGCCTTATTTTTGTTTTCTGGACGGATATTCAGGGTACAACCAGATACCCATAGCTGCGGAGGATCAAGAGAAGACCACATTCACATGCCCGTTCGGTACGTTTGCGTTTCGGCGCATGTCTTTTGGGCTGTGCAACGCGCCAGGTACATTCCAAAGCTTAGTCATGAGCATTTTTTCTGATATGATTGGTATATGCATAGAAGTGTTCATGGACGATTTCACTGTATATGGGAGTACCTTCGATGCATGTTTAACTCATCTAAATAAAGTTTTAGCGCGCTGCATCTCTAAGAATTTAGTGCTCAATTACGAAAAATGTCATTTCATGGTCACGCACGGAGTAGTACTAGGACATATCATTTCAGAGGAGGGTATTAAGGTAGACAAAGCTAAAATAGATCTCATTTCTAATCTGCCTTATGCCACCAACGTGCGCGACATGAAATCATTCTTAGGGCATGCTGGGTTTTACAGGCGTTTTATTAAGGATTTCTCTAAAATTTGTATACCCCTGTCTAACCTGTTGCAAAAAGATGTGTGTTTCGATTTTACTGATGAGTGCAGGGCGGCGTTCGATACGCTGAAGGAAGCGCTGACCAGTGCGCCAGTGATGCGCGCACCAGACTGGAACCTGCCATTTGAGCTGATGTGTGACGCAAGTGATTACGCAGTGGGTGCAGTCTTGGGGCAGCGCGTGGACAAGAAGCCGCACGCCATTTACTATGCATCGCGCACACTGGACTCTGCGCAGAGGAACTACACCACCACGGAGAAGGAGCTTCTGGCAATTGTATTTGCGCTGGAGAAGTTCCGAGCTTATGTCCTAGGCGCAAGAGTCATCATCTACACTGACCACGCAGCTATCTGCTACCTCATGTCCAAGAAGGAGACCAAGCCGCGCCTGATGCGCTGGGTGCTCCTGCTTCAGGAATTCGACTTGGAGATCAAAGATAAGAAGGGCACGGAAAATACAGTCGCTGATCACCTGAGCAGGATCGTCGAGGAGGAGGAGCCAGGGCAGATCAAGGAGACATTCCCTGACGAGCATCTGATGGCGCTGACAGGTAAGGTACCATGGTATGCGCATATCGCAAATTACCTGGTCACAGGTGCGTTTCCTCCGCATTTCAATAAAACTCAGTGCATGCGATTGAAACATGAGTCCAAGCATTACCTTTGGGATGATCCTTACATGCTTGGAATAGGTCCAGATCAGATATTAAGGCGTTGCGTACCTGACCATGAGATTAACTCTGTTTTGATGTTTTGTCATGCGCACGCATGTGGAGGGCACTTTGGTCCCAAGCGCACGAGCAGGAAAATCTTGGACTGCGGATTCTACTGGCCGCACCTCTTCAGAGACGCATATGACCATTGCAGGAATTGCGACAGGTGCCAGCGCACAGGAGGAATATCCGCGCGCAACGAGATGCCGCAGACCCCGATTCTGGTGGATGAAGTGTTCGATGTTTGGGGAATCGACTTCATGGGTTCATTTCCCCCATCTGCCGGCTACGAGTACATACTGGTGGCCGTGGATTATGTATCCAAATGGGTCGAAGCTAAGGCCACGCGCAAGGATGATGGTAAGACTGTCGCTGACTTTCTCCGAACTAACATATTTTGCAGGTATGGAGTACCTAAGGCAGTGATCAGCGACCAGGGGACGCACTTCTACAACAGGATTATGGCGCAAGTTTTCAAGCACTATGGGGTGCGCCACAAGACGTCCACCGCTTACCATCCACAAACGAATGGGCAGGCCGAAGTGTCTAACAGAGAAATCAAGCGCATCTTGGAAAAGACTGTGAGGCCATCGCGCAAAGATTGGAGCCAGCGCCTGGATGATGCGCTATGGGCATACCGCACTGCGCACAAGACGCCCATTGGGACTTCACCATTTCGGCTGGTCTATGGGAAGGCATGCCACCTGCCAGTGGAGCTCGAGCACAAGGCATATTGGGCCTTGCGTATTTGCAACCTGAACTTGGATGAGGCAGGAAAAGCACGCTCATTTGAGCTGAGCGAACTAGAAGAGCTGCGCCTGGACGCCTATGAGGGACTGCGCGGTTACAAGGAGCGCACCAAAGCGTATCATGACAAGCATATCCTCCGGCGCACATTTGAACCAGGAGACCAGGTATTGTTATTTTCATCACGCCTGAAGCTCATGCCTGGAAAGTTGCGCAGCAAGTGGACAGGACCATACACCATCACCAAGGTTTTCCCCTACGGAACAATCGAGTTAGAAGACGGGCACCGGCATCGTTTTCAGGTTAATGGGCAGAGAGTCAAACGTTACTTAGGAGAACCTTGGGATGGCGCAGCGCGCAACATTGACTTGGCAGAACCAGAGATAATCGATGCGCCAGCTGACGCGCCAGAGGCACCACCAGATGCACCAGAGGGAGAACTGAAGATCATAGCTCACATTTCTTCTCCCTCTGTATCTACCCTCGTTACGCATAATTTATCACATGCTGACTTCCCATCTTACCTTTTGCGCAGGACCAATGAGATCGCAACACACACGCTGGCGCAGGAACACTCAGGTGCAAGAGTGGGGGAGGTTGCAGACACACGTTGTGGCAAGTAACGAGGTACAGTCGAGCCAACGACGTTAAACAAAGGTAACCCGACACGTTTTATTTCTGCCTATTTTAGTTTTCTGTTTGTTTTGTGTTTTTTTGAGTTTTTTTAGCTAGTTTAGGACTTGGTAGTTCTTTGAGTCACGCAGTAGTGCGCGGGACCGGGCGCCTAGCAATGCACAGGTCAGGAGCGCTAGCCAGGGGGGTATATAAGGCAGGACTTAGAAAAAATCCAACACTTTTTCACTCGACCGTTGCACACGAGCTCCCGCCTTCAGACCTCTGCCCGTCGATCAGCGCCCAACCCAGCGTCCGTTTAGAGTGCTTCAAGGACCACACAGCCGCACTACGCCCAGGTAACCTCCCCCACCGTTTTGAGCAGCTTCCGTTAGGGTTTGCGCGGAGGAGAAGTTTTCTAGGGTTTTGAAATCGCACTGGGGTAGAGTGCGCCGATTGGAGTGTTGTTTAGTGCGTTGTGTAGGCGAGCAGTAGGCGCTCCTTCGGTGAGAGTTTCAGAGATTTCTGTGCAGTTTGGATTTTTGCAGTTCTTGAGGGTGTTGACCACAGTTGACCGCAGCCCTAGCCCATCATGAGACCTGCCAAGGACCAGGAGACCCCAGCTGCGTTCGCCAGCAAGTATGCCGCGTTTATAAGCCTGGAGATGTACGGGACCCCGTACATCAGCAGAGAGTTTCTGCGCGAGGTTGGATTAGAGGACCTCATAGCGCAGAGGTTGGCGCTCGCAGGCTGGGAAGCGCTGTTGGACCTCAACCGCGCATCTGACCAAGAGGACACGTGCGAGTTTTTAGCGTCTATGGAGGCCGGAGACAAGGAGATCAGGTACAGACATAGGGGTGTCTGGTTCATAGCCTCGGCAAGGAGGCTGCGGCACGCGTTCGGGTGCGCCAAGGTGCGTGACGAGGACTTAGACACGCACTCTAACCAAGAGGCCTGGAGCGAGATGGCGACTGGGCCAGCATTTTCCGCGGGGCGCAGCAGGGGCCGAGAGCTGCGCGACCCGTGGCTGTTCTACTTGTGGCGCATAGTCGCCTATGCAGTCATTGGCCGTTTCAACGGCGCACCAAAGATCAGCCTCCTGGATTTGGACATTCTGAAGGGGCTGTACTATGGGCGGAAGGTGCTATTTATCCTGAACATGGTGCACCACTGGAGCCGCGTCAGCATGAAGGGGCCGCTGACTTGCGGAGGAGTCATAACGCACCTGCTGCGGGCATTACATGGAGAGCCCGAGGTGCCAGAGCACACTTTGGTGCCGGCTGTCCCTCTCGATCGTGCCCACATGCTGCAGATCAGGGCGGTAGCTCTGAAGGAAGATGGCACACTAGAATGGTGCTACCGCCTGCAGCCGGCCAGAACACCGCGGCCCAGAGCAGAAAGCAGTGCGCAGGGCGTAGCAGCAGCCGCGCAGGCCATGGAGGAGGATGAAGAACCAGAAGTGCCTCTGGTCAAGCGCCCAAGGACCCGGGCGCAGACTGGAGCGCACCAGAGGGCCCGTGCACCACAAGGGGAGCCAGTGACCATTTCTATCGAGGATTCTCCCCCTCGTGCACGTGCCAAGCGCCCGAGGACTGAGGCTGAGGAGGCGCCCGAGGAAGCAACCGCCGAGCAGCGCATGTTGTTCAACGTCATGCGTGTGCTCGAATACTTAGCGCCAGAGGGGGCGGATTTAAGTATGAGTCCACCATCCGGGTGGCGATTTGGAGACGCGATTCCCCCTCTCCTCAGCCTGCACCGACCACCTCCAGGCCCCAGTGAGCCACATCAGCCAACCAGCCCTCCTACTCAGCCCCCAGCAGCACCCTCTCCAGTACCACCAGCAGCCCCCGCAGCAGAGCCCACCCCTGAACCAGAACCGATGCCACCACCAGTAGTTTCCCCTGCCCGGCCTTCTGTTCCGGAGTCCCCCATAGCCTTTCCCAGCGTAGACTCAGATTCCATTTGGGATTCACTTTCCGAGGACGACCTCACAGCGCAGCCTGACCCGCTCACCATAGTGCCACCAGCCTCCAGCACCGACTACGTGACTGATTCTTCAGAGGATGAGGCGCTTGGGTCAGCAGCTGCGTCTAGCTCGGAGGACTTCTAAGGCCGAGGGGCAGCAGCATTAGTTTTCTTTAGGGTGGTGTCTTTTATTTTGCTGCGTCTTATTGGATATTATGTGCTGAACATTTGTGCCGCATATTTTTGTGACCCTGTGCTATTGTTTGTGCTGTGTGACTATTTGTTTTTGATCTTATGTTCTTTGTTTTTGCATTACATGCATGTGTGCGCTCTCCATGCGCTTGCGCTTGAGTCGTGGGGACACGTCTCTGTTCAAGTGTGGGGGGGGGGGGAGGCGTTACATTCACTTTTCACGTTTTTGAGCATAGCTTAGTTTGAGTTAAAGAGAATAGTAGCAGTAGTGCGCTAGAGTGCAGGATGCGCATGCGCTCCAGCTTGTTTTGCGCTATCCATATTGCGTGCGCTGCTATTGATAGAGCCTAGTTATACACATTATTTAGATCATAACCCTATGCTTGTTTGCAATATTTTATGAGCAAGATTACTCGTTTCCAATGTTTTTGTATATCAGGTCAGAACGAGTCCTTAAGTCGGATACGCGCTGTCAGGAAGCGTTCTAGGAGTGAAAGATCAGCCTGTGGAACTAGCGGCGCAAACAAAAGAAGAAATGGCGAAAGACAGCAGAGGTGCGCTACCCGATTGCGCCAATCAATGCCGTGCGCCAGGCGCAAAGTCCCAGTGACCAGATTTGGAAGTTGCCAAAAGATGAACTTCCTGGGCACTATTTAAACAAAGAAAGTCTAGGGTTTCAGGGGATCAGAACATCATCACTCAGTGGCATTCCAGAGGCACTGCGCGGCAGAACTGGAAAACACACGGACCTGTCAAGGAGAGTTGCGCCAGCCGACTGCGCCAGCCAAGAGAAGACACTGCACGCACTATTTGCTACCGTTTTCTCTGATACAGTAGTTGTTATTTACTATTTTATGATGTTTACCACTAGCATGTCTAGCTAAACACTTAGTGTTGGTCGGGCATGAACCTATGATGTATTACCTTTGAGACTTGAGCTTAATGCATAGTTTATTTACTTGTATTAATTCTGTGCGTACTGAGACAGTTAGTTGCATGAGTAGGGGAAGCCTTGAACCGCAATCTTACTTGTGTTGCTCGCTTGTCACCTGTTAAACTAGTTGCATGCGTAGGGGAAGCCTTTAACCGCAAACTTACCGTGACAATTAGGAGTAACGAGTTAGGGTAGGCAGTTGCTACTGTGACAGGATTCGCAGCTGTTTAGTCTAGTTCTAAGGATTAATAGCACATGAACTTTGAACGGAACATGCGCACGTGTTAGGAAGCCTTTACCGGACACTAACCCAAGTAAAACACAAGCTATATATGTTTGGAGTCGATGATAAGGAATGCATTCATAGAGGATTGTCTGCCCAATACTTCTCATAAAGATAGTACTTAATCTCTACTGCTTGCGCACGTCTAGTGCAATTCCCCGCGTTACGATATTCGCTGTTACTCGCGCATCGCGCAAAACCCCCAATCACTCACGCAACCCCCGTTTTCTTAAGTGTAGGTTACTGGCTAAAACTCACTGCTTGCTCCCTGTGGAGATCGACCCTTACTTAACCGCTGTACTAGTGGGAGAGGAAGGAATTATATTTGACGCGCACAACGACGCGCGATCAAATTTTGGCGCCGTTGCCGGGGAGCAACACAGCTAAGTTTTAGCTAGCTTACATTTCTCATTTTAGTAACTAGTTATTTCATTTTGTTTTGTTTTCTCGTTGTTGTTTCTGACAGCGCACAATCACATCAGCCTGCGCAACCTTGAAACAGTTGCGCTGCGCAGATTCTAGTTGCGCACTAACAGACGCAACAACTTCGTTGCCATTTAATTTCGTTTCTTGAGTTTGGATCAGGACATGGAGGATAACAGTGTGGTTGGAGATAACCTGGGAGACAGAACCCCAGAGGAAGCAAGGGCACATAACCGCGCAGCCCTATTCAGAGAGGAAGTGCAGCGTGAGGTCGACGCACGGACGGCCGCTGAACCATACATTGCGCCACCCGTTCGTCCAGTCGCGAGGCGCAGGACAGTGCGCGAAATGTCAGCCCCACTCACTGTTAACCAGCCATGGTGCATAGTGCTTCCGCCCGACGGACAGTTCGAACTGAGGAGCTCACTCATCCATCACATGCCCAAGTTTCACGGAATGAACAACGAAAATCCAGTCAAGCATGTGCGGGAGTTCCTAATCATTTGCGAGAACATGAAGACCTTGGGGGAGAACGATGAAGCGCTGAAGATGAAGGCGTTCCCATTTTCATTGAGCGATGCAGCCAAACACTGGCTGATGAGCCTACCCGCAGGATCAATCCACACATGGGAGCAGCTGCAGAAGAAATTCTTAGACAAATTTTATCCAGCAGCGAAGATTGCGCTGCTTAGAAGGGAATTGGCCGCGCCAAGGCAAGGCGCAGGGGAGTCTCTGTCAGAATACTACGAGCGTTTCAGGGAGCTAGAAGCCAACTGCTACAATCACGGGCTTCCCCAGAATGTGCTGATAGAGAACTTTCTGAATGGACTGCTGCCCGTGGAGCTGCGACTACTGAATGCATGCGCAGGAGGGGACATTTGCAACATGTACCCGGAGGATGCATGGCAGCTGATAGAAGATTCTGCTGGGCAGGTAAGACATCAATTGACACTTGAAAGTAGTCGTAATCGTTCTGTGCATCAGGTAGAGGCAAGCGCTGAGATCAAGGAAATGAAGGCCATGCTACAGAAGCTGATGAGTACGCAGAGCGCACAACCAGTTGCGCCAAAGGCATGTGAATTCTGCAGGTCCACTGAGCACAAGACAGACGAATGCCCAACACTTTTTGAAGAAACTGGAGATGTAAATGCCCTTGGAGGATGGGACAACAGAGGACCGCAGAGGCAGAATCAGCCGCGCTTTGGGCTTGCTGCAAATGGATTCAGATGGAGAGAAGAGAACAATTTCCAGAGGCAGCCCACTGATCAGCGCGCGCCACAGCAGACGCAACAAGCTGCACCCTACAATCCACCGCATCGCTGCACAGACGCACCAGCGCAGAACAATCAGCAACCAAAGCGATCCTTGGAAGATATCATGGGGCAGCTAGCAGACACAGTGCGCAAGAATGACGAAAAGTATGACAAGAGGTTCGAATCCATAGAAAAGCATCTATCACAAATTGCAACCACGGTGTATGAGCTGAAAAAGAGCGATGGCAACCTGCCTTCGCAAGTGATTCAGAACCCTAAGGGAGGAGTTAATGCAGTAACACTGAGGACTGAGCGCACAGTGGGAACAGAGCAGACCGCGCAGGCGCCCGCGCAACCAGTTGCGCAAGTCCCAGATCCAGCAGCTCAGAGTGCGCAACCAGAGCCAGAGGCGCAATCAGAAGCGCCAACCACGAACCAGCAGGGCAAAGCGCCAGGTATGTCTCACTTGACAAACAAGGACAAAAATTGTACTAACATACCTGCTCCTTTCCCTGTGCAGGCACCACTGGCGAGAAAAGAAGCACTGGACAAGGAACTATATGAGCTGTTCAGCAAGGTGGAAATCAATATACCTCTCATAGAAGCTATTCGACAGATTCCCAGGTATGCGAAGTTTTTAAAAGAGCTGTGCACAAATAAGAGGAGGACAGGCGAATGCGCACAGGTAATGCTAAATGCGCAGGCCTCAGCAATCGTGCAACAAAAGGTACCACCTAAGTGCCGAGATCCAGGTACATTCACTATCCCTTGCACCTTAGGTAAAACCACGGTAAACAATTGCATGATCGATTTAGGCGCATCAATCAATTTATTACCATATTCTCTCTATGCGACCTTGCGCCTTGGACCACTAAAACCTGCAGGTCTCACAATTCAGCTAGCAGATAGATCGTGCAAACAACCTGCAGGCATGATAGAAGATGTCCTAGTTCGAGTGGGAGAGCTGGTGTTCCCAGCAGACTTTTATGTGCTCGAAATGGAGGGTGAATCAAGCGCCAGCGGTGCGCAGATCCTCCTAGGCAGACCGTTTCTGATGACTGCGCGCACGAAGATAGACGTGTGGAGGGGCACGCTCTCCATGGAGGTAGATGGCGAAGAAATCCATTTCAACATCTTCGAAGGGATGCAGCACCCACATGAGGACGCTACCGTGCACGCAATGGACAGCTTTGACGATTTAGTCACAGAAGCGCAGTGTGCGAGCGCAACCATAGGACCAGAGCTACTGACACAGGCAGAGCTGGAGGAGCAAGAGGAGGTGCTAAGCAGTGCTGAACCAGCACCCACACAGGCACTAGATATAGTTCATATTTGCACCGCTAACAAAATCTTGCCCTCTATTGAACAGGCACCCAAGATCGAACTGAAGCAACTCCCGGAGCACCTCAAGTACATTTTCTTGGGAGATGAGGACACCCTGCCAGTGATCATCAAGAAGGGATTGGAAAAAGAGCAGGAGGCGCGCTTACAACAGGTGCTGCGCAGGAACCAGCGCGCTATTGGATGGACTCTTGCTGATCTGCGCGGAGTGAGCCCAGACGTGTGCATGCACCGAATTCTGTTGGAAGATGGTCCCAAACCATCCAGGGAGGCTCAGCGCAGGTTAAACCCAAATATGATGGAGGTAGTGCAAAAGGAAGTCCTGAAGTTGCTTGACGCAGGGGTCATTTACCCAATCTCAGACAGCAAATGGGTCAGCCCGGTGCACGTTGTGCCAAAGAAAGGAGGAATCACGGTGGAGGAGAATGCGCAGGGCGAGCTAGTTCCCAAGCGCATACAAACTGGCTGGCGCATGTGCATCGACTACAGGAAGCTGAACGCTGTAACGCGCAAGGACCACTTCCCGCTACCCTTCATGGACCAGATGCTGGATCGCTTGGCAGGTAAGCCTTACTTTTGTTTTTTGGACGGATATTCAGGTTACAATCAGATACCCATATCTGCGGAGGATCAAGAGAAGACCACGTTCACATGCCCCTTCGGAACATTTGCGTTTCGGCGTATGTCTTTTGGGCTGTGCAACGCGCCAGGTACGTTCCAACGCCTCGTCATGAGCATTTTCTCTGATATGATTGGTATATGCATAGAAGTGTTCATGGATGATTTCACTGTATATGGGAGTACCTTTGATGCATGCTTAACACATCTAGATAAAGTCTTAGCGCGCTGCATCTCTAAGAACTTAGTGCTAAATTACGAAAAATGTCATTTCATGGTAACGCACGGAGTAGTACTAGGTCATATCATTTCAGAGGAGGGTATTAAGGTAGACAAAGCTAAGATAGATATTATTTCTAATCTACCTTATGCCACCAACGTGCGCGACGTGAAATCGTTCTTAGGGCATGCTGGGTTTTACAGGCGTTTTATTAAGGATTTCTCTAAAATTTGCATACCCCTGTCTAACCTGTTGCAAAAAGACGTGTGCTTCGATTTTACTGATGAGTGCAGGGCGGCGTTCGATAAGCTGAAAGAAGCGCTGACCAGTGCGCCAGTGATGCGCGCACCAGACTGGAACCTGCCATTCGAGCTGATGTGTGACGCAAGTGACTACGCAGTAGGAGCAGTCTTGGGGCAGCGCGAGGACAAGAAGCCGCATGCCATCTACTATGCATCGCGCACACTGGACTCCGCGCAGAAGAACTACACCACCACGGAGAAGGAGCTTTTGGCAATTGTATTTGCGCTGGAGAAGTTCCGAGCATATGTTCTAGGCGCCAGAGTCATCATCTACACGGACCACGCAGCTATCCGCTACCTCATGTCCAAAAAAGAGACCAAGCCGCGCCTGATGCGCTGGGTACTTCTGCTTCAGGAATTCGACTTAGAGATCAAAGATAAGAAGGGCACGGAAAATACCGTCGCTGATCACCTGAGCAGGATCGTAAAGGATGAGGAGCCAGGGCAGATCAAGGAGACATTCCCTGACGAGCATCTGATGGCGCTAACAGGTAAGGTACCATGGTATGCGCATATCGCAAATTACCTGGTCACAGGTGCGTTCCCTCCTCATTTCAATAAAACTCAGTGCATGCGATTGAAACATGAGTCCAAGCATTACCTTTGGGATGATCCTTACATGCTTAGAATAGGTCCAGATCGAATATTAAGACGTTGCGTGCCTGACCATGAGATTAACTCTGTGTTGATGTTTTGTCATGCGCACGCCTGTGGAGGACATTTCGGTCCCAAGCGCACGAGCAGGAAGATCTTGGACTGCGGATTCTACTGGCCGCACCTATTCAGAGATGCCTATGACCACTGCAGGAAATGTGACAGGTGCCAGCGCACTGGAGGAATCTCCGCGCGCAACGAGATGCCGCAGACCCCGATTTTGGTGGATGAAGTGTTCGATGTTTGGGGAATCGACTTCATGGGTCCATTTCCCCCATCTGCCGGCTACGAGTACATACTGGTGGCCGTGGATTACGTATCCAAATGGGTCGAAGCTAAGGCCACGCGCAAGGATGATGGTAAGACTGTCGCTGATTTTCTCAGAACTAACATATTTTGCAGGTACGGAGTGCCTAAGGCAGTTATCAGCGACCAGGGGACGCACTTCTGCAACAGGGTTGTGGCGCAAGTTTTCAAGCACTATGGGGTGCGCCACAAGACGTCCACCGCTTACCATCCGCAGACAAATGGACAGGCCGAAGTTTCTAACAGAGAGATCAAGCGCATCTTGGAAAAGACTGTGAGGCCGTCGCGCAAGGATTGGAGCCAGCGCCTGGATGATGCGCTATGGGCATACCGCACTGCACACAAAACGCCCATTGGAACCTCACCATTCCGGCTGGTCTATGGGAAGGCATGCCACCTGCCAGTAGAGCTCGAGCACAAGGCATATTGGGCCTTACGTATTTGCAACTTGAACTTGGATGAGGCAGGAAAAGAACGCGCATTTGAGCTGAGCGAACTAGAAGAACTGCGCCTGGACGCCTATGAGGGACTGCGCGATTACAAAGCGCGCTCCAAGGCGTTTCATGACAAGCATATCCTCCGGCGCACATTTGAACCAGGCGTTCAGGTATTATTATTTTCATCACGCCTGAAGCTCATGCCTGGGAAGTTGCGCAGCAAGTGGACGGGACCATACACCGTCACCAAGGTTTTCCCCTACGGCACAATTGAATTAGAAGACGGGCACCAGCATCGTTTTCAGGTTAACGGGCAGAGAGTCAAACGGTACTTGGGCGAACCTTGGGATGGCGCAGCACGCAACATTGACTTGGCCGAGCCAGAGATAGTGGACGCGCAAGCTGCTGCGCCAGACGCACCACCAGATGCTTCAGAGGGAGAACTAGCACCCATCGCCTATATCTCCTCTTCCTCTGCATCTACCCTCATTACGAATAATGTATCACATGCTGACCTTCCCTTTTATCCTTTGCGCAGGACCAATGAGATCGTAACACAAGCACTGGCGCAAGGACACTCAGGAGCAAGAGTGGGGGAGGCTGCAGACGCACTTCTTGGCACGTAACGAGGTACCGTCGAGCCAACGACGTTAAACAAAGGCACTTGTCGGGAGGTAACCCGACACGTTTTATTTTGGCACATTTTATTCTGCTTGTTTTGTTTTGTTTTTTTGTTTTTTTTTTTTTGAGTGTTTTTAGCTAGTTTAGGGTTTGGTAGTTTTTTTAGTCACACAAGTGCGCAGGACCGTGCGCCTATCAATGCGCAGGTCAGTTGCGCTAGCCAGAGGGGGGTATATAAGGCCAGACTTAGAAAAATTCCCAGCACTTTTCACTCGACCGTTGCACACGAGCTCCCGCCTTCAGACCTCTGCTGTCGATCAGCGCCCAACCCACCGTCCGTCTAGAGGGATTCAAGGACAACACGACCGCACAGCACCCAGGTACCCCCCCGATTCCGCTTTGAGCCGCTTCTGTTAGGGTTTGCGCGGAGGAGACAGTTTTTAGGGTTTTGAGATCGCACCAAGCTAGAGTGCGCGGCTTGGAGTGCTGTTTTGTGCGTTGAGTAGGCGACCAGTAGGCGCTCGTTCGGTGCAAGTTTCAGAGGATTCTGGGCAGTTTCGATTCTTAGGGTTTTGGGGAGCATTGACCGCGATTGACCGGAGCCCAGCGCAAGATGAGACCCGCCACAGACCAGGAGACCCCAGCGGCTTTCGCTAAACAAGTATGCAGCGTTCATCAGCCTGGACATGTACGGGACACCGTACATCTGCCAAGATTTCCTGCGCGAGGTAGGATTAGCGGATCTCGTGGCGCAGAGGCTAGCGATTGCCAGCTAGGAGGCGCTAATGGACCTCCGCAGCGCATCAGACCAGGAAGATACGTGTGAGTTCCTGGCGTCTCTGGAGGCAGGGGACAGGGAGATCAGATATAGACACAGGGGTGTCTGGTTCATAACCTCGGAAAGGAGGCTGAGGCGCGCATTCGGGTGCGCCAAGGTACGTGAGGAGGAGTTAGACACGCACAATAACCAGGAGGCTTGGCGGGACATGGCAACAGGGCCAGCATTCGCCGCGGGGCGCAGCAGGGGCCGAGAGCTGCGCGACCCATGGCTGTTCTACTTATGGCGCATCGTGGCCTACACAGTCATTGGCCGTTTCAACGGCGCACCAAAGATCAGCCTCCTGGATATGGAGATTTTGAAGGGGCTTTATTATGGGCGGAAGGTGCTGTTCATCCTGAACATGGTGCATCATTGGAGCCGCGTCAGCATGAGGGGGCCGCTGACGTGTGGAGGCCTTATCACGTACTTGCTGCGGGCCTTACATGGAGAGCCCGAGGTGCCAGAACACACCTTGGTGCAGGCTATACCTCTGGACCGCGCCTACATGCTGCAAATCAGGGCGGTAGCTGTACGGGACGATGGCACACTAGAGTGGTGCTACCGCCTGCAGCCGGCCAGAACACCGCGGCCCAGAGCAGAGAGCAGTGCGCAGGGCGCAGCAGCAGGCGCAGCAACCGCAGCCGCAGCCGCCGCAGATGAAGAGATGGAGGAGGCCTTAGAACCAGAGGTGCCTCTAGTCAGGCGCGCAAGGACCCGCGCGCAGACTGGGGCGCAGAGAAGGGCGAGGGCACCACCGGGGGAGCCAGTGACCATTTCCATCGAGGACTCTCCCCCGCGTGCCCCTGGAAAGCGCCCAAGGACTGAGCCCGAGGAGGGGGCGCCCGAAGCAGCATCAGCAGAGCAGCGCATGATGTTCAACGTCATGCGCGTGCTTGAATACTTGGCGCCCGAGGGGGCGGATTTAAACATGAGCCCACCATCAGGGTGGAAATTTGGAGACCCCATTCCCCCTCTCCTCAGCCTCCACCATCCTCCTCCTACCAGAACCCCAGCCCAGCCAGCCAGCCCTCCTCAGTCTCCAGTGCGCCCACCCGCACCAGCGCCAGCACCAGCGCCAGCAGCAGACCCCACCCCTGAACCCGAACCAGTACAACCACCAGCAGCTTCCCCTGCCCGGCCTTCTGTTCCGGAGTCCCCCATTAACTTTCCCAGCGTAGACTCCGATTCCATATGGGAGTCACTTTCCGAGGATGACCTCGCAGCACAGCCTCCTGCCCTTTCAGTGGTACCGCCCTCCTCCAGCACTGAGTACGTGACGGATACTTCCGAGGAGGAGGCGCATGATTCAGAGGCTGATTCTAGCTCGGAGGACTTCTAAGGCCGAGGGCAGGCGCAGTGATTTTCTTTAGGGTGGTGTCTTTTATTTTGCTGCGTCTAGTTGACTATTATGTGTGCTGAATATTTGTGCCCTACATTCTGTGACTCCCTTGCTATATTTTGTGTGACTATTTGTGTTCACTCTTATGTTCTTTATTTTCGTTGCATTGCATGCATGAGCGCCGCCTCCGTGCGCTTGAGCTTGAGTCGTGGGGACACGTCTCTGTTCAAGTGTGTGGGGGGGGGGGGGGGGGGCGTTACTCTTACATTTCATGTTTTGAGCATTTTTAGTATAGCTTAGTTTAAGTTGAAGAGAATTAGTAGCAATAGTGCGCTAAGGTGCAGGATGCGCATGCGCTCCAGCTTGTTTTGCGCTATCCGTATTGCGTGCGCCGTTCTCTACTGTTTTAGCATAATTTTTTCGTTTTTTTCTGCTCCTGTTAGTTGGGATATACAGGGGATGTGGAGTTGATAGAAATGCTCCAGAGAGGCGGTTAGTCGCTTGTGCTTCGAAGGCGAGGTATATGGTCGAGTGCGCTAGTGGAGGCCGGTGCTTCGCAACCTTCGGAACAAAAGAGCGCGCTCAGTCACGCAGATGCCAAAGGCGAAATACCCAAAGCGTGGCGAGGTGGGAAAACAGACCACCTTCTCTCTGGAAGCCGAGCTAAGGAAAGCGGGCGGGTTGCAAACGCGTGCGCCGACCGGCGCAGACAGACCAAGGAGGGAGAGCGGAACGAGTTCCATAGCTGCTATCCGAAGGCTGAGATTGGAACTGTTTTGGGAATGAAACAAATTGGAAAGGAAGCTGTACAAAAGAAAAAGTACCAGCAGAAGCAGATGATTTGCGTTACAAAGAATCAGCATGCGCACTACTTAGTACCTGCGTGCGCAAGACCACAAGGATATCATCAAAGGCTCAGGTTCCCAGGAAGTGTGCGAACGAATCACGCACTGGAAGAAGCTCGCGCAAGAAACCATATACCTATCTTCGGAGCGGGAGCTGAAAACCAGGAGCCTAAGAAGAGCTATCTCCCAGTCATCCAAAGATCTTCATCCCGGCTGAGAGGTAATGAAATTTCGGGATTATTATATTAGAACTATTGAGTGCAGTTGTGCGCAGGTGATAGAGCAGCACAAGTTGAGCAACTGTGCATTTTGCGCTAGAATGCAAGGCTGTGCGCTAGTCTCCAGAAAAGGTAATTGTATCCGCGTTTCAGTACTTGTTCGAGACGAACAAGGGGCAAGTGTGGGGGGTTTGATAGAGCCTAGTTATACACATTATTTAGATCATAACCCTATGCTTGTTTGCAATATTTTATGAGCAAGATTACTCGTTTCCAATGTTTTTGTATATCAGGTCAGAACGAGTCCTTAAGTCGGATACGCGCTGTCAGGCAGCGTTCTAGGAGTGAAAGATCAGCCTATGGAACTAGCGGCGCAAACAAAAGAAGAAATGGCGAAAGACAGCAGAGGTGCGCTACCCGATTGCGCCAATCAATGCCGTGCGCCAGGCGCAAAGTCCCAGTGACCAGATTTGGAAGTTGCCAAAAGATGAACTTCCTGGGCACTATTTAAACAAAGAAAGTCTAGGGTTTCAGGGGATCGGAAAATCACTCAGTGGCATTCCAGAGGCACTGCGCGGCAGAACTGGAAAACACACGGACCTGTCAAGGAGAGTTGCGCCAGCCAAGAGAAGACACTGCACGCACTATTTGCTACCATTTTCTCTGATACAGTAGTTGTTATTTACTATTTTATGATGTTTACCACTAGCATGTCTAGCTAAACACTTAGTGTTGGTCGGGCATGAACCTATGATGTATTACCTTTGAGACTTGAGCTTAATGCATAGTTTATTTACTTGTATTAATTCTGTGCGTACTGAGACAGTTAGTTGCATGAGTAGGGGAAGCCTTGAACCGCAATCTTACTTGTGTTGCTCGCTTGTCACCTGTTAAACTAGTTGCATGCGTAGGGGAAGCCTTTAACCGCAAACTTACCGTGACAATTAGGAGTAACGAGTTAGGGTAGGCAGTTGCTACTGTGACAGGATTCGCAGCTGTTTAGTCTAGTTCTAAGGATTAATAGCACATGAACTTTGAACGGAACATGCGCACGTGTTAGGAAGCCTTTACCGGACACTAACCCAAGTAAAACACAAGCTATAGATGTTTGGAGTCGATGATAAGGAATGCATTCATAGAGGATTGTCTGCCCAATACTTCTCATAAAGATAGTACTTAATCTCTACTGCTTGCGCACGTCTAGTGCAATTCCCCGCGTTACGATATTCGCTGTTACTCGCGCATCGCGCAAAACCCCCAATCACTCACGCAACCCCCGTTTTCTTAAGTGTAGGTTACTGGCTAAAACTCACTGCTTGCTCCCTGTGGAGATCGACCCTTACTTAACCGCTGTACTAGTGGGAGAGGAAGGAATTATATTTGACGCGCACAACGACGCGCGATAAGCTATCTACTGTTTTAGTATAATTTTTTCGTTTTTTGCTCCTGTTAGTTGGGATATGCAGGGGATGTGGAGTTGACAGAAATGCTCCAGAGAGGCGGTTAATCGCTTTTGCTTCGAAGGCAAGGTATATGGTCGAGAGCGTTAGTGGAGGCCGGTACCTCGCAGCCTTCGGGACAAAAGAGCGCGCTCAGTCACGCAGATGCCAAAGGCAAAACACCCAATGCGTGGCGAGGTGGGAAAACAGACCACCTTCTCTCTGGAAATCGAGCTAAGGAAGGCAGGCGCGGATGTAAACGCGTGCGCTGACCGGCGCAGACAGAAGGAGAGAGAGCGGGGCGAGTTCCATAGCTGCTATCCGAAGGCTGAGACTGGAACTGCTCTGGGAATATAAGAAATTAAAGATGAAGCTGTACAAAAGAAAAATACCAGCAGATGATACGCGCTACAAATCAGCATGCGCACAAACATCAAAATGCGCAAAGACCATAAGGAAATCATCAGAGAGCTCAGGTTCCCAGGAAGTGCGCGGGCAAATCACGCACTGGAAGAAGCTGCGTTATCCACCATATACCTATCTTCGGAGCAGGAGCTGGCAACCAGGAGCCTAAGAAGAGCTATCTCCCAGCCATCCAAAAAAAAAATCTTCATCCCGGCTGAGAGGTAATGGATTTCGAAATTATTATATTAGAACTGTTGAATGCAGTTGTGCGCAGGTGATAGAGCAGTGCGAGTTGAGCAAATTGCGCATTCGCATCAGAGTGCAAGACTGTGCGCTAGACTCCAGAAGAGGTAATTGTATCCGCGCTTCAGTGCTTGTTCGGGACGAACAAGGGGAAAGTGTGGGGGGTTTGATAGAGGCTATTTGTACGCATTATTTAGATCATAACCCTATGCTTGCTTGCAATATTTTATGAGCAAGATTACTCGTTTCTAGTATTTTTGTATTACAGGGCAAAACGAGTCCTTGAGTCGGATACGCGCTAACAGGCAGCGTTCTAGGAGTGAGAGATCCGCCTGCGGAGATAGCAGCACAAGCAGAAGAGAAGTTGGCGAGAGTCAGTAGCGGTGCGCTAGCCGAATGCTGTGCTCCAGGCGCAAAGTCCAGTGACCAGATTTGGAAGTTGCCAAAGGTGAACTTCCTGGGCAATATATAAACAGAGGAAGTCTAGGGTTTCAAGGGAGAGATATCACAGCCATCATTGGACGACACACATCAGAGAGAGCGGCAACACTGGAAAACACACGGACTTGTTGAGAGGATTTGCGCCAGCCGACTGCGCCAGCCGAGAAGACAAGCTGCACGCACTGTTTGCTACTTGTTTCTCACACACATTAGTCATTATTTACTATTCTATGATGTTTATCACTAGCATGTCTAGCTAAACGCTTAAGTGTTGGTCGGGCATGAATCTATGATGCACTTTCTTTGAGACTTGAGCTTAATGCATAGTTTACTTACTTGTATTAATCCTGTGCGTACGGAGACAGCTAGTTGCATGAGTAGGGGAAGCCTTGAACCGCAATCTTACTTGTGTTGCTTGCTTGTCATATGTTAAACTAGTTGATAGCTTTACGGTGACAACTAGGAGTAATGAGCTAGGGTAAGCAGTTGCTACTGTGACAGGATTCGCAGCTGTTTTAGTCTATGTTCTAAGGATTAATAGCACATGAACTTTGAACGGAACATGCGCACGTGTTAGGAAGCCTTGACCGGACACTAACCCAAGTGAAATTAAGCTATAGACATATTAGAGTCAGTGATAAGGAATGCACGCATAGAGGATTGTCCGCCCAATACTTCTCATAGTCATAGTATCTAGTCTCTACTGCCTGCGCACGCCTAGTGCATTTCTCTGCGTTTCACACTGTTACTCGCGCACTGCGCAAACCAATCACTCACCCCCCAATCTTGTTACATGAGTAGGGGAAGCCTTGAACCGCAATCTTACTCTTGTTGCTTGTTGTTATTTGTTAAACTAGTTGAATAGCCTGACGGTGCCAACTAGGAGTAACGCGCTAGGATAGGCAATTACTACCTTGATCGGATTCGTAGTTGTTTAGTCTTGTGTAAGAATTAATAGCACATAAACTTTGATCGGAACATGCGCACATGTTAGGAAGCCTTGATCGGACACTAACATTAGCAACCCAAACTATAGACATTTAAAGTCGATGATAAGGAATACACTCATAGAGGATTGTCTGCGCCGATACTTCTCATAGTCATAGTACTTAATATCTACTGCCTGCGCACGTCTAGTGCAATTCTTGCGTTTACGACTGTTTACTCGCGCATCGCGCAAACCAATCACTCACCCCCCAATTTCATAAGTGTAGGTCACTGACTAAAACTGAACTACTTGCTCCCTGTGGAGATCGACCCTTACTTAACCGCTGTACTGAGTGGAAGAGGAAGGATTATATTTGACGCGCACAACGACGCGCGATCAAGTATCTTCCCCAAATAGTCAACAAGGCTGTCAGATGAGTCCTCTTCATCTTCACTTTCGGATACTTCAATCCCATAGTGAAATTCTTCCTTCTTTAGCTCTTTGAGGTTGAAATCTGATACACTGGTTACACAGTTTTCTTCATCACTTTCATCAGAGTCACTCCATTTTGCTGTCATGGACTTACTGTTCTTTTTCTCTGAGTTTTTGAAGGATTTGCTTGGACAGTCAGCCTCAATGTGTCCATACCCTTTACAGTTCCAGCATTGAACTCCCTTTTTCATTTCTTTCTTCTCATCTTCATCCAGAGCTGGTTCCTTCCCTTTCCTTTTATTTTCACCACCTCTTCTGAATTGTTTTCGTGAGGAGGAGCTTTTCCCAGTTCTTGAGTCCATGTTCTTCAGGAGCTTTCCAAGGTTCTTGACAAGCATACTCAGCTGATCATCTGGAACTGTCTTCTGGTCTTCTGTTTCAGCTTTCAGTCCAACATTCTTGTCCTTGGGAGTGGTGTCTTCTTTAACCAGTTTCATCTCAAATTGTTTGAGAGACCCATCAACTCTTCCAACCTCATGAATCTGACATTTTGAGCTTCTTCAATGGCCGTCACTTTCATGTCAAATTTTGTGGGCAGTGATCTGAGAACCTTCCTGATCAGCTTTTCTTCAGGGATAGGCTCACCAAGGGCATGGGCTTCATTTGCAAGATCACAGAGTTTAGCATTAAACTCAGTGACAGTCTCCTCTTCCAGCATTCTCAGATTCTCAAACTGTGTGGCAATGATCTGGAGTCTTGACAGCTTCACTCTATCAGTTCCTTCATGTGCAGTTTGTAGAACTTCCCACGCTTGTTTGGCCATGTCGCAGTTTGAAATCAACCTGAAGTTGTTAGCATCCACTGCAGCAAAAATCGCATTCAGAGCCTTTGAATTACCAGTTGCTGCAGCTCCTTCTTCAGCAGTCCATTGTTCTTCAGGCTTTATCCTTGTGACTCCTTGCTCATCCATGGTGATTGGGGGTGACCACTGGACCAGGACAGCTCTCCATGTCTTCTCATCAATAGCCTTAAGAAAGGCTTTCATTCTAGCTTTCCAATATCCATAGTTGCTCTCTTCCAACAATGGAAGTCTGCTTGTGCTCTGTCCTTCCTTAATTGTCTTGGCTTCTTCAGAGACACTGTAGGATCTTTTACTCTGTATGTCGAGCTCCCGCTCTGATACCAATTGAAATTCACAGTGTCTTAATTCGACAGATTTGTGAACAAGCAGTTGCTGCAGCACACTCTTGTTCACTCAGAAATTGTCTCAGTAAACAATGAACAAGACAAAGTTTGTTCACCCAGTTCGGCCAACTGCCTACGTCTGGGGAGGACTATTCTCCAATCCTCAATCCACTAAACTCGAAGGTCTCCAAGTACACACGGTTACCACTCACGCAACCTATGCTACTCAACGTTGTGTGGATCACTGAACACAATCAGAACAAGCTCTGACTTGTGACTGCACACCCTCTACAAATGTCAATCTAGAATAGCTACAGATTTCTCAAGACTCAGCCTATTCTAAACTACACTCACTCAGCAGGGTTGCTGTAGCAACTACTGTAACACACAGCTGAAGCACAATTTGTCCGCGTCGCTCCAAAGCCTTCTGCCGAGCCGTTCGAACGATTCCACAAGCGCTGCACACTCTGGAATACTCCCCCTCACTCAGTGACCACCTGCCACTAGCGAGAACCACCGCTTAGACACTCGACCGAGCCACACACCCGTCAGTTCTTCCGCGGCTGTCCTTGATCAACCAACAAGCACCACTGCTCTGAATTGGCTTCCAGATCAAGCTCGAATCAGACTTTGCAAGTCCTGATTCCCTTCTGCTTATGTCACCACAGCTCTGCGCTCAGCTCTGCTCTTGGGTGATGATCGAAGAATTCGTCTGTCACACACTAAAATTGCTCTCTCTGAATTCTGTGTATGCACTCGTGTATCCCTCAGCTTCGATCCCCCATACTGCTCTAAACCTCTTCTTCTTAAATAGCAGCACCAGCTTTAAGCAATGACCAGGTTTAGGCAATGTCCCAAAAAGAACAATTATCTCCTAAAATCTAGGAGATTAGATTTGATCTTCATCTTCAATGCAAATCTCCTTGTTTGACTAGTAAACGTCACTGGAAAAAACTCCACAGCATATTAGAAATTCTTCAGATGCTCTCCGCAGAGTTTCCAGCCCTTTTAGACACGCCCAGGTTGCTGCTGCTTCTCGGACAGATGAACCAGCCAGTTGAACAAGCTCCTGCTGTAGCATCCCCTGCTGCAGCTGCTGCTAGTTCACTTCTGCTGGACTGCTTGTTTACTTGTGCTGTAGCAACTCCTTGTTCACTTGTGCTAGTTTTGTCAAACACTGCCATACTACATTATCAGACCGGTTGAATTACCACGCTATCCATGCATGCCACTTGAGAAGGGATCATCGCAAAAGGCTTCTAAATTGTGTTTCTTATGAAGAAGGGAATCAGCTACGTCTTAGCCAAGACGTTAAACTAGGCTGATTAGTATTTGTGCTTTTGCTTCTATTTGTTGGTAGTATAGAATTGTTTTGGGCTTTGTGTTGCGCCATGCACCAAATATTTGATTAGCGGTTTTAGGGATTTTTATATTTGAGTGCACTCGAAGTACCCCTTTGGTTTGATTATTGACGCGCGTCGTTGTGCGCGCCAAACTTGTATTTATATCTCCAAGCTTTTAGCTAGTGTAGCGGTAAGCAAGGGTCGAACTCAAGAGAACTGACTGTGAATCGATTTCCTGTAAATACTGAACTAAAGGGGGTTTAAGTAAATGGTCGCAAAAACGAATGTAAGAAAAGTGTGAATGTCAATCGAGAGAAATATTCAGCTCAGGGAATTCAATAGTGACTGTTATCATCGACTTCTAAAGATACGATCTTATTCAAACGTTTGGTCACTCCGACAAAGGTTATTAACCTAAAGTATCCCGACAAAGTGATATTAGACCTGGATTTTACTACTTGCTTCCACGATAAAGTTTCGACAAGAGTTAATAATTAGAATTGATGAGCGGATAGTTTCACGACAAAGTATACACTAACCACAAAATACAATTCATGCGATTCAAGATCCAGAGGTACGATTAAATAGAAACATGCATTAAATCCAAGTCTCAAACGTGTATGTCACCAATTGAAAATCCTAAGGTGAAACAGAAATTTAGCTACTCATAGTCAACACTGAAAAATACACTAAGATGAAAAGAATAATAAAACCGTCGAAATCACTGTTCATGCCGGAATGCACTGTTCACGCCGAAAACACTGTTCACGCAAAACTCCAAAATTTCGTCCGTCCATCCGTTTTCCAAACCTCTATCGTCCAAGCTGTTGTCTCACTCTCTCTCGAAACCCTAATTGAAATCGGGCTTAAAAATTGATTTCGGGCCGCGGTCCCGATTGCTGACGTCGCATTCCGCTCCGGACTCATGAAGACATTATATGCGCGCTCGAAGAAGATATTAACTCAGCTAAAGTGTGCTGCCGGCGCGGTAGTGTCTGCAGTGTCCGAAACTCGCTTGTTTTACCCTTTAGCTTCCGAATCTCATCTGGACATAAACTAGAGAATTGTAGCCCTTTGAGTTAGCTTTCCAACAAGGTATAACATGCCTCAATCGGATTAGAATCATGCGCTCGGAGAGCCTTCGACTAGGGATATGGTCAATCTGCCCAGATTTGCTGTATATCCATCCAAATGCGCAATAAAGTTCTAAGCGGTCTTGATACACCTGCGATGCGAAACACTAAAAAGAAGTAATCTATCACACATAAAATGTAACTAAACAATGAGAATAAATAACTCGATGGATCGTATAAATACGCTCCATCAAATTACCCCACACTTAAACTTGTTCGTGTCGAACAAGAATAAAGACAAGACTCGCAATGCTCAAAGCACTTCTAATATGCCAATGACTCAACACTAAATTTATGCGAGATGTCCTCACTAATCAGTTCATCAATATATACTCACACTCATTCTTCAATAAAGATCAGCGAGAAACTACAATGATACATGTTACCTGAGATGTCGAGATGGAATGCCAATGGATGACTGGAAGATAGTCCTCTTTAGACTTCTGACTCCATTCTTCAGCTCGAGGTCATAGTCACGTGCATACGCTGAGTTTGCTTTCTCTGGCACGGGAAAAATCCAAGTGATGAGGAACTCAACTTTTTTTTCATTCTTTTCTTTTGGAGGACAGCTTTTAAACTTTCTTGTTTTGTTTGGTCCGAAGACTTCACTCAACTCGATTGCCCTTTTTTCTGATTTTTTTTCCTTTCACATTTGAATGAATTTTTATTTTTGAGCTTTGCTCTTCAATGTGAATTGCTTGTCCCCTCTTTTTTTTTTTTCTTTTGAACCGTTCTAATCATCGCCTTCGAATAACAGCATATGGAGCGCGTCCCGCTCTTTCTCATCATTATCCTTTCAGCGCGAGGCAAGATAGGGGTTACCCATTCCCGATTACTAGGACTAGAGATAGGACGGTTTGTTTTCCCGTCCCATCATTGCATAAACGTTGCAATGATGGAGTGAAAGCCTCGCCCCTCATAACTCGAAGCGCCACCCTCCACAAACTCAGCGTGTTACGCGACTAATCCCTTGAACCTTCGAATGTTTGCCAAGTCCCTCTAGGGCATTTTCTATCAACTCCATATCCTGTAATATCTCAACTCAAAGAAACATATAACATCACGCCACTAGCATCACAAAATTGTAGAAATCATGTAAAGCATACACATCAAAACCTCATAGCATCAAACATCATCTCATAAAATCAGCATCTTCATCATAGCATAAAAACTGGCAGCATATAGTCGCACGAAATCATCAGCATCGCAACACCTAAAAATTTAAAAAAAAAACGTGCTCTAGTCACTACTAATGCAAGGTAACAAAAGTAAACGTGCTGACACATACTAACTCCCCCACTCCACACTTTTGAAACAAACCGTGTCATCATGGTACAATAAGATCGCCGGGAAGGGTAGTCATGCAAGACTCAAAAGAAAAAAACGAAACAAATAAGAAATGCACAAGAAAACTATCCTAACTTAGAAAATTAAGCTCTCCATCCACACATTAAGTTGCGTGCCCCAAGCATACATTAGCAGCCCTAATGTATGAACCCGGAGCGGAACTAATGTTGCCTTGGAGCGCCGTATACACTGAGGTACGCTAAAAATGAAAATAAATAAATAAAAATCAGGTTGCCTCCTGCAAAGCGCACTTGTTTAACGTCGTTGGCTCGACGGTACCTCTCTTCCTCAACCGTTCATCGGCCCAGCCAACTCTAACTCCTTATCAGGCGGGACATCCTCTCCAAACGGAACATCTTTTAGAAAAAGTCGAGACACTGGCAATGAGGTCTTCAAGAATCCTTTAACAAACCTGCGATAGAATCTAACAAACTTGTGATAAAATCCAGCATAATCAAGGAAAGACATGATACCTCGTTGGTCAGTGGGAAAAGGCAATCCATGAATTAAGTCAGTTTTTATTCTATGTGGTTGGGTGCCTTCCTCACTCTGCATAGCCGACTCAAGCACCGCATCTTCAATGATGTCCAACGCATGTATTCCTGCAATGTTAGGTGGGTGCTGCATAGATTTATACATGTTAAAATGAATTACTTCCCCGTCCACCTCCATGGAGAGATCACCCATGAATGTATCGATTTTCGTCTTCACGGTCACCATGAAGGGTCTCCCTAATAAGACGGGTGAAGTGTCTATTGCATCACCCTCCATTTTCATGACGTAAAAATCTGCAAGGAATGCAAGCTTTCCTATGTGTACTAATACGTCAATAACCATACCCTCTGGCTTACTACATGATCTATTCGCTAGTTGAAGAATCAAATCAGTGGGTTTAGAGGACCAATAAGCAATATTTGATAGAAAGAGTAAGGCAACACATTAACTGACGCACTCAAATCCAGCATACAATGATCAATTTTGAATTTACCAATGACGCATGGAACTGTAAATGTACCTGGATCCGTACACTTTGGTGTTGCCTTGCACTGAACAATTGCAGGGATGTTCTGCCTGAAATTTACCTGCTCGGGCTTCAGTTCGCCTCTTAGGTTAGTGCACAATTCGTCAAGGGCCTAAGCATAATTCGGGATCCGCTTTATTGCGTCAAGAAGTGTGGTTGAGATCCCAACTCTACTAAACAACTCCAATAAAATTTGATACGCTGCTGGATCCTCCTTAGGCTTCGATACCTGCATAGGAAATGAAAGAAGTGGGTCAAAACGACGAAATTCAAAATTCAAGTCAGAGGGTACCGCGCCAGTAGTGGACGTTATATTTGCGCGCTGGGAGATAATGTTCTCTTCTGGCGCGCGTTTATTGTTGGCCTTGGGCGCGGTCATTGTGTTGATTGCGTCCGCTTCATACATTACAGTCGTGCTCGATGAATACTTTAACGCCTCATGCGCCTGATTAATGTCTTCATCAGGCGCTGCACTCGCTGACTCTGTTTCCCCCATTGCCTCGTTTGCACTCTTAACCTCCTGTCCTCGCCTTAGGGTAATTGCGCTAACATTCACCGTCGGGTTAGGGACCGTTTGAGATGGTAATTTGCCCTGGTCATTCTTTAACTCATTAACGACCGTGATCAACTGTGACATTTTCTTTGATAATTCCTTAATAGCACCATCTGTCTTCGCTTGGAATTGTTGAAGATTCACTGCCAAATCATTAACGGTTAGCGAGTTATTCTGACCTGGCTGATTATAGTTCCTCCTTTGTTGTTGCTGATCAGCATTGTTGTAACCCGCTTGTTGTTGACGAAATGGTGGCCTGTAATACTGGGTTTGATGTTGAGGCTGCGGCTGTGGTTGCCCTTGGTTCTGCTGTTGGTGCTGATTCTGCATTTGATTCTGCTGGTTCTGCCCAACCATCACACTCCGCATCATTTCCTTGAACTCCTTGATTTCATTGGCCATCAGATTGGTGTTAGAATACACCAGTGAAACGTTCCTTGCCCTGCTGGTGTCATCCCTTTGACTGGTCTCTTCCCTGAAACGAGTACTCTCAGCGGTTTCCCTAACCAGTTCTCGAACCTCTCCGGGAGTCAAATTCATAATTGTGCCGCCAGCTGCAGCATCTAACATCATCCTTTCCAAGGGTCTGAGTCCATCCAGCAAACACTCCACTATAATCCCTTTAGGCACCCCAAGATTGCAGCAACTCAGTTCCACTGAATTAAAGCGCTCCAAGTAGTCGTACATCGACTCACCAGGTCCTTGTTTAATCGTAGCGAGCTCTCTGCGCACTTGTGTTGCCTTTGCTAGCGGGTAGTATTTGTCCTAAAACTTTCTTTGCATTTGATCCCATGTTCGGATACTACCTGAAGGAAGAGACAAAAACCACGATTTTGCTAAGTCAGTTACACTCAAAGAAAATACTCGAAGCTTAAACTTGTCCTCTGAAGCTGCGTATGGTCTCAATGTTTGACAGATTCCGGTGAACTCTTGTAAATGCCTCGTCGCGACCTCTCCTGGTAATCCTCCAAATTTGGGTAAGTGATGCACCACATCAGTCTTTATTTCAAAATCGTCCTCTTCTGCGCCAGTATTGATGCACCATGGCTGCTCATTGAAGTTTGGTGCAGACAGCTCTCTCATTGTTGGTTCCGGTCTGTAGGCAAGCCTGTATGGCTGATGCCCGTAAGGCTGCTGCTGTAAATATTGCTGAGGCGGTGGGTTAGGCTCATTGAAACCTTCTGCTCGGGCCCCTGCATCCCTAGCCAGAAATTCTCTTTCGCGAAGTTCCCTATGGCGCGCTCTAAATACTCGCTCGGGCTCTTAGAATTGTGGAATTTGTTCATTCTGATTTTGTTCGTTGTTTTGGCGGCCATCACCATTAACATTACCTACGTGCGACATGCTGGAAAGAGCAATTTACCGCGACACAAAAGAATAACGCAAAAATAATCGAGAACTAAATGTATAAAAAAAGAAAAGGAAAAGAAACTCTTCACTGTAGCAGTTCCCCGGCAACGGCGCCAAAATTTGATTCGCGTCGTTGTGCGCGCCAAACTTGTATTTATATCTCCAATCTTTTAGCTAGTGTAGCGGCAAGCAATTTCCTGTAAAATACTGAACTAAAGGGGGTTTAAGTAAATGGTCGCAAAAACGAATGTAAGAAAAGTGTGAATGTCAATCGAGAGAAATATTCAGCTCAGGGAATTCAATAGTGACTGTTATCATCGACTTCTAAAGATACGATCTTATTCAAACGTTTGGTCACTCCGACAAAGGTTATTAACCTAAAGTATCCCGACAAAGTGATATTAGACCTGGATTTTACTACTTGCTTCCACGATAAAGTTTCGACAAGAGTTAATAATTAGAATTGATGAGCGGATAGTTTCACGACAAAGTATACACTAACCACAAAATACAATTCATGCGATTCAAGATCCAGAGGTACGATTAAATAGAAACATGCATTAAATCCAAGTCTCAAACGTGTATGTCACCAATTGAAAATCCTAAGGTGAAACAGAAATTTAGCTACTCATAGTCAACACTGAAAAATACACTAAGATGAAAAGAATAATAAAACCGTCGAAATCACTGTTCACGCCGGAATGCACTGTTCATGCCGAATCCACTGTTCACGCCGGAAACACTGTTCACGCAAAACTCCAAAATTTCGTCCGTCCGTCTGTGTTCCAAACCTCTGTCGTCCAAGCTGCTGTCTCACTCTCTCTCGAAACCCTAATTGAAATCGGACTTAAAAATTGATTTCTGGCCGCGAGCCCGATTGCTGACGTCATCATTTGCATTCCGCTCCTGAAGAAGACATTAGTCGCGCTCCTCATGAAGACATTATATGCGCGCTCGCAGAAGACATTAACTCAGGTAAAGTGTGCAGGAGCAGTAGTGTCTGCAGTGTCCGAAACTTGCTTGTTTGACCTTTTAGACCTCCGAATCTCGTCTGGACGTAAACTAGAGAATTGTAGCCCCTTGAGTTAGCTTTCCAACAAGGTATAACACGCCTCAATCGGATTAGAATCATGCGGTCGGAGAGCCTTCGACTAGGGATAGGTCAATCTGCCCAGATTTGCTGCATATCCATCCAAATGCGCAATAAATTCTAAGCGGTCTTGATACACCTGCGATGCGAAACACTACAAAGAAGTAATCTATCACACACAGAATGTAACTAAACATTGGGAATAAATAACTCGATGGATCGTATAAATACGCTCCATCAATTATCTATATGTAGGAGTCTTAAGTATGGGATAATTCGATTTGTGGAATCTGGTAAATTTTGGGAGAATTTAGTGGATAGGGCTGGCTGTAACACACAGCAGTTGATTCGTCTGAATCAGTTTCTGGCTTGCTAATCGCGCGTCGTTGTGCGCGTCAAATTAATTCCTTCCTCTTCCACTAGTACAGCGGTTAAGTAAGGGTCGATCTCCACAGGGAGCAAGCAGTTCAGTTTTAGCCAGTAACCTACACTTATGAAATTGGGGGGTGAGTGATTGGTTTGCGCGATGCGCGAGTAAACAGTCGTAAACGCAGGAATTGCACTAGACGTGCGCAGGCAGTAGATATTAAGTACTATGACTATGAGAAGTATCGGCGCAGACAATCCTCTATGAGTGTATTCCTTATCATCGACTCTAAATGTCTATAGTTTGGGTTGCTAATGTTAGTGTCCGATCAAGGCTTCCTAACATGTGCGCATGTTCCGATCAAAGTTCATGTGCTATTAATTCTTACACTAGACTAAACAACTACGAATCCGATCAAGGTAGTAATTGCCTATCCTAGCGCGTTACTCCTAGTTGGCACCGTCAGGCTATTCAACTAGTTTAACAAATAACGACAAGCAACAAGAGTAAGATTGTGGTTCAAGGCTTCCCCTACTCATGTAACAAGCTGCCAGTAATGTGCACAGAATTAATATAAGCAAGCAAGCTATGCATTAGGCGCAAGTCTCAAAGGAGATACTCATAGATTCATGTCCAACCGATACTAAGCGTTTAGCTAGACATGCTAGTGATAAACATCATAGAAACAGTAAATAATAACTAGAGTGTCCAAGAAAACAATAGCAAACAATGCGTGCAGGTTGCAGTCTTGGCTGGCGCAGTCGGCTGGCGCAGATCCTCTCAACAAGCTCGTGTGTTTTCCAGTTCTGCTGCGCAGTGCCTCCTGAGTGTACGAATTGTGAATCCTAAAAATTGTCTCTCAACCCTAGCCTCCTTCTCTTCTTTATATATTGCTCAGAGCCTTTGGAAACACCACCATCTGCGCCTGGCGCACGGCATCTGCTTAGCGCAATCGGTTAGCGCACCGTGGTCGACTCTGCCACTTCTTCTGTTTGCGCCGCTAGCTCCGCAGGCTGTGTGATGCGCGTCCTAAACGCTGCCTGTTAGCATGTATCCGACTTAGGCCCTTGTTTTGCCCTGAAATACAAAAATACTGGAAACCAGTAATCTTGTACACAAAATAATGCAAACAAGCACAGGGTTATGATCTAAATAATGTGTATAAATAGGCTCTATCAAACCCCCCACACTTGCCCCTTGTTCGTCCTCGAACAAGCACTCAAGCACGGATACCATTACCTCTCTGGAGTCTAGCGCACAGTCTTGCACTCTGGTGCGATCTGCACTACTGATCAGCTTGCGCTGCTCTACCACCTGCGCACAACCGCATTCAACAGTTCTAATATACTGATTTCGCAATTCATTACCTCTCAGCTGGGATGAAAATCATTTCGGATGGCTGGGAGATAGCTCTTTATAGGCGCCAGGTTGTCAGCTCTCACTCCGAGGATGGGTATATGGTTAACAGCGCAAGCTTCTTCCGCGCACTTCCTGGGAACTCAAGCTTTTTGATGATTTTCTGTGTATTTTGCGCACGCTGGTACTTGTGCGCATGCTGGTACTTGTGCGCATACTTTTGTAGCGCAAATCATCTGCTGGTATTTTTCTTGTGTACAGCTCTGTCTATGATTCCTATCTTTTCCCAGAACGGTTCCAGTCTCGGCCTCCGGATAACAGCTATGGAACACCGCCCGGCTCTCCCTCCTTGGTCCATTTGCGCAGGTCGGCGCCCGCGTTTACACCCGCGCCCGCCTTCCTTAGCTCGACTACCAGAGGGAAGGTGGTCTGTTTTCCCACCTCGCCACGCTTTTGGGTACTTGCCTTCGGCATCTGCGTGACTGAGCGCGCTCTCTTGTTCCGAAGGTCGCGAAGCGCCGGCCTCAACTCGCGCTCTCGACCATATACCTCTCCTCTGAAGCGCGAGCGACTAACCGCCTCTCTAGAGCGTTTCTGTCAACTCCACATCCCCTGTATATCCCAACTAACAGGAGCAGAAAAATGAAAAAATATACTAAAAACAGTTGATAGCAGCGCACGGCGCAATATGGATTGCGCAAACAAGCTGAACAGTGCGCGCAACCCGCACTAAAAACAGTTGATAGCAGCGCACGGCGCAATATGGATAGCGCAAACAAGCTGAACAGTGCGCGCAACCCGCACTCAAGCGCACTACTGCTACTGTTTCCTTCAATTAAACTAAGCTACACTATAAAGCTCAAAAACGTGAAATGTACATGTGACGCTCCCCCCCCCCACACACTTAAACAGAGCCGTGTCCCCACGACTCAAGCTCAAGCGCACGGAGAACGCGCACATGCAGAACATATGCATGCAAGCAAAATAAAGAACATATAGTCAAAGCAGCGTAAATATAGCATAGGGACACAAAATGTAGCACAGGAGTTCAGCACACAAATATAGCAACAGAATATCAAATAAAGTTCAGCATATAAAAGAAAATAGACACCACCCGAAAGAAATAATGCGCTCCCCCCCCCCCCCCCGCAGCTCTAGAGGTCATCGGAGCTGGACGCAGCCGCTGAACTATGCGCCTCCTCCTTCCCTCTGGTAGTCGAGCTAAGGAAGTGCTGAAAAAGTGCTGAAATTTTCTAAGTCCTGCCCTTATATACCCCCCTGACTGGCGCAGCGGTCTTGCGCACTGCTGCTCGACTAAAAAAAAACTAAAGGTCCTAGAATAACTAAAAGACACTAGAAAAAACTAAAAGAAAGACATGTAAAAGTAAAACGAGTCGGGTTACCTCCCGACAAGTGCCTTTGTTTAACGTCGTTGGCTCGACTGTACCTCGTTACGTGCCCAAATGTGTGCCAGCGACCTCCCCCACTCTTGCTCCTGAGTGATCCTGCGCTTGTGCATGTGTTGTGTTCTTCTTGGTCCTGCGCAAAGGGTGAGAAGGGTAGTCAACAAGGATAATATGTGAGAAGTCTGCAGTAACGAGGGTAGATGAAGAGGAAGAAGAAATGTGAGCAATAGTTTCCAGTTCTCCCTCTGGTGCGTCTGGTGACGACTCTGGCGCATCAATCTGTGCATCTGCTATCTCAGGTTCTGCCAAGTCAATGTCGCGCGCTGTGCTATCCCAAGGTTCTCCTAGATAGCATTTGACTCTCTCCCCATTGACCTGAAAACGATGCCGGTGCTCGTTTTCTAATTCGATTGTTCCATAGGGGAAAACCTTGGTGACTGTGTACGGTCCTGTCCATTTGCTGCGCAGCTTTCCAGGCATGAGCTTCAGGCGTGATGAGAATAATAATACCTGGTCTCCTGGCTCAAAAGAGCGTCTGAGGATATGCTTGTCATGAAACGCCTTTGTCCGCTCCTTGTAATCGCGCAGCCCCTCATAGGCATCCAGGCGCAGCTCTTCTAATTCGCTCAGCTCAAACGCGCGCTCCTTTCCGGCCTCATCCAAGTTCAGGTTGCAAGTGCGTAAAGCCCAGTATGCTTTGTGCTCTAACTCTACTGGCAGGTGGCATGCTTTTCCGTAGACCAACCGAAATGGTGAAGTCCCGATTGGTGTCTTATGCGCAGTGCGGTATGCCCACAGCGCGTCGTCTAGGCGCTGGCTCCAATCTTTGCGCGATGGTCTCACAGTCTTCTCCAGGATGCGCTTGATCTCTCTGTTGGAGACCTCGACCTGTCCATTTGTCTGAGGATGATAAGCAGTGGACGTCTTGTGGCGCACCCCATAATGCTTGAAAACTTACGCCACGATCCTGTTGCAAAAGTGCGTCCCCTGGTCGCTGATGATTGCCTTACGCACTCCGTACCTGCAAAAGATGTTAGTTTTTAGAAACTCAGCGACCGTCTTACCATCATCCTTCCGTGTGGCCTTAGCTTCGACCCATTTGGAGACATAGTCCACCGCGACCAATATATATTCATAGCCGGCAGATGGGGGAAATGGCCCCATGAAGTCAATTCCCCATATATCAAACACTTCATCCACTAGAATTGGCATCTGCGGCATCTCGTTGCGCGCTGATATGCCTCCTGTGCGCTGGCACCTGTCACAATTCCTGCAATAGTCATATGCGTCTCTGAACAGGTGCGGCCAGTAAAATCCGCAGTCTAGGACCTTCCTGCTGGTGCGCTTGGGACCAAAGTGTCCTCCACATGCGTGCGCATGACAAAACATCAAAACAGAGTTAAATTCATGGTCAGGCATGCAGCGCCTCAATATCTGATCTGGTCCTATTCTAAGCATATAAGGATCATCCCACAGGTAATGCTTGGACTCATGTTTCAATCTCATGCACTGGGTTCTATTAAAATGTGGAGGAAACGCACCTGTGACCAGGTAATTCGCAATGTGCGCATACCATGGTACCTTACCTGTCAGCGCCATCAGATGCTCGTCAGGAAATGTCTCATTGATCTGCCCTGGCTCCTCCTCCTTCACGATCCTGCTCAGGTGGTCCGCAACTGTGTTCTTTGTGCTCTTCTTATCCTTGATCTCCAGGTCAAATTCCTGCAGTAGGAGCACCCAGCGCATCAGGCGCGGCTTAGTTTCTTTCTTGGACATTAGTTAGCGGATGGCTGCGTGGTCTGTGTATATGATGACCCTGGCGCCTAGAACATATGCACGAAACTTCTCTAGCGCAAACACAATTGCCAGAAGCTCCTTCTCCGTGGTGGTGTAGTTCCTCTGCGCAGCGTCCAGTGTGCGCGATGCATAATAGATGGCGTGCGGCTTCTTGTCCACTCGCTGCCCCAGGACTGCACCTACTGCATAATCGCTTGCGTCGCACATCAGTTCAAATGGCAGGTTCCAGTCTAGTGCGCGCATCATTGGCGCACTGGTCAGCGCTTCCTTCAGCTTATCAAATGCGGCCCTGCACTCATCAGTAAAATCGAAGCACACATCCTTTTGCAAGAGGTTAGACAAGGGTATACAAATTTTAGAGAAGTCTTTTATAAAACGCCTGTAAAATCCGGTAGATTAGAAATAAGGTCTATCTTAGCTTTGTCTACCTTGATCCCCTCCTCTGAGATGATGTGTCCTAGCACTACACCATGCGTTAGCATGAAATGACATTTTTCATAATTAAGCACTAGGTTCTTAGAAATGCAGCGCGCTAAGACCTTATCAAGATGAGTTAAGCACGCATGAAAGGTACCTCCATATACAGTAAAATCATCCATGAATGCATATACCAATCATATCAGAGAAAATGCTCATGACAAGCCGTTGGAACGTACCTGGCGCGTTACACAGCCCAAATGACATGCGCCGAAACGCAAATGTACCGAACGGGCTGGTGAACGTGGTCTTCTCCTGATCCTCCGCAGCTATGGGTATCTGGTTGTACCCTGAATAGCCGTCCAAGAAACAAAAATAGGGCTTACCTGCTAATCTGTCCAGCATCTGGTCCATAAAGGGTAGTGGGAAATGGTCCTTGCGCGTTACTGCGTTAAGCTTTCTGTAGTCGATGCACATGCGCCATCCAGTCTGTATGCGCTTGGGAACTAGCTCGCCTTGCGCATTCTCTTCCACTGTGATTCCTCCCTTCTTAGGCACAACGTGCACTAGACTGACCCATTTGCTGTCCAAGATGGGGTAAATGACTCCTGCGTCAAGCAACTTTAGAATTTCCTTCTGCACTACCTCCATCATATTCGGGTTCAATCTGCGCTGAGCCTCCCTGGATGGTTTGGCACCATCTTCCAACAGAATTCTATGCATGCATACGTCTGGGCTCACTCCACGCAGATCTGCCAGTGTCCATTCTATAGCGCGCTGGTTCCTGCGCACTTCCTGCTCCTGTTCTTATCCTTTCTTTATGATCACTGGCAGGGTGTCCTCATTTCCCAAGAAAATGTATTTGAGGTGCTCTGGCAGTTGCTTCAGCTCAACCGTGGGTGCCTGTTCAATAGAGGGCAAGATTTTATTAGCAGTGCAAATATGAACTATATCGTGTACATGTCTGAGTTCTGGTTCAGCACTGCTCAGCTCCTCGTCCTGCTCCTCCAACTCTGCCTTTGCCAGTGGCTCTGGTTCTATTGTTGCGCTTGCACATTGCGCATCTGAGACTAAATCGTCAATGCTGTCCATCGCGTGCACTGTGGCGTCCTCGTGTGGGTGCTGCATCCCCTTGAATATATTGAAATGGATTTCTTCGCCGTCAACCTCCATGGAGAGTGTGCCCCTCCACACGTCTATCTTCGTGCGCGCGGTCATCAGGAAAGGTCTGCCCAGTAGGATCTGCGCACTGCTGGTGCTTGATTCACCCTCCATTTCTAGCACATAAAAATATGCTGGGAACACCAGCTCTCCTACTCGCACAAGAACATCCTCTATCATGCCTGCAGGTTGTTTGCAAGACCGATCTGCTAGCTGAATAGTGAGACCTGCAGGCTTTAGTGGTCCAAGGCGCAATGTCGCATATAGGGAATAAGGTAACAAATTGATGGATGCGCCTAAATCAATCATGCAATTGCTTACTGTGGTCTTACCTAAAGTGCAAGGGATAGTGAACGTACCTGGGTCTCGGCACTTAGGTGGTACCTTATGTTGCACGATCGCTGAGGCCTGCGCATTTAGCACTACCTGTGCGCATTCGCCTTTCCTCCTCTTGTTTGTGCACAGCTCCTTTAAAAACTTGGCGTACCTGGGAATCTGCCGAACTGCTTCGATAAGGGGAATGTTGATTTCCACCTTGCTGAATAACTCGTATAGCTCTTTGTCCAGCGCCTCCTTTCTAGCCGATGGTGCCTGCACAGGAAAAGGTGCAGGTATATTAGTACGATTCGTGCCCTTGTCGTTTATTTGTGTTATACCTGGTGCTTCGCCCTGCTGGCTTGTGGCTGGCACTTCTGGTTGCGCATCTTGCTCTGATTGCGCATTCTGTTCTGCTGGATCCGGGACTTGCGCAGCTGGTTGCGCGGGCGTCTTCGCGGTCTGCTCTGTTCCTATCATGCGCTCAGTCCTCAGTGTCACTGCATTGACTCCTCCTTTGGGGTTCTGAATCACCTGTGAAGGCAGGTTGCCATCACTCTTTTTCAGCTCATACACCGTAGTAGCGATCTGTGATAGCTGCTTTTCAATGGACTCGAACCTCTTGTCATACTTCTCGTCATTCTTGCGCACTGTGTCTGCTAGCTACCCCACGATATCTTCCAAAGATCGCCTCGGTTGCTGGTTGTTATGCGCTGGTGCGTCAATGCGGCGATGCGGTGGATTGTAGGGCGCAGCGCGTTGCGTCTGCTGTGGTGCGCGCTGGTCTGTGGACTGCTGATAGAGCCTATTTATACGCATTATTTAGATCATAACCCTATGCTTGTTTGCATTATTTTGTGTACAAGATTACTGGTTTCCAGTGTTTTTGTATTTCAGGGCAAAACAAGGGCCTAAGTAGGATACGCGCTAGCAGGCAGCATTTAGGACGCGCATCACACAGCCTGCGGAGCTAGCGGCGCAAACAGGAGAATTGGCAGAGTCGATCACGGTGCGCTAACCGATTGCGCTAAGCAGATGCCATGCGCCAAGCGCAGATGGTGGTGTTTCCAAATCCTGACACGACCAGATTTGGAAGTTGCCAAGGATGAGCCCCTGAGCAGTATATAAAGAAGAGAAGGAGGCTAGGGTTGAGAGACAATTATTAGGATTCACAATTCATACACCCAGGAGGCAGTGCGCAGCAGGACTGGAAAACACACGAGCTTGTTGAGAGGATCTGCGCCAGCCGACTGCGCTAGCCAAGACAGCAACCTGCACGCACTGTTTGCTATTGTTTTCTTGGACACCTTAGTTATTATTTACTGTTTCTGTGATGTTTATCACTAGCATGTCTAGGTAAACGCTTAGTATCGGTTGGACATGAATCTATGAGTATTTCCTTTGAGACTTGCGCCTAATGCATAGCTTGCTTGCTTATATTAATTCTGTGCACATTACTGGCAGCTTGTTACATGAGTAGGGGAAGCCTTGAACCGCAATCTTACTCTTGTTGCTTGTTGTTGTTTGTTAAACTAGTTGAACAGCCTGACGGTGCCAACTAGGAGTAACGCGCTAGGATAGGCAATTACTACCTTGATCGGATTCGTAGTTGTTTAGTCTAGTGTAAGAATTAATAGCACATGAACTTTGATCGGAACATGCGCACATGTTAGGAAGCCTTGATCGGACACTAACATTAGCAACCCAAACTATAGACATTTAGAGTCGATGATAAGGAATACACTCATAGAGGATTGTCTGCGCCGATACTTCTCATAGTCATAGTACTTAATCTCTATTGCCTGCGCACGTCTAGTGCAAATTCTTGCGTTACGATACCACTGTTACTCGCGCATCGCGCAAACCAATCACTCACCCCCCAATTTCATAAGTGTAGGTTACTGGCTAAAACTGAACTACTTGCTCCCTGTGGAGATCGACCCTTACTTAACCGCTGTACTAGTGGAAGAGGAAGGAATTAATTCGACGCGCACAACGACGCGTGATCAACTGCCTCTGGAAATTGTTTTCCTCCTTCCATCTGAATCCATTTGCTGCCAGTCCAAAGCGCGGCTGATTCTGTCTTTGTGGTCCTCTGTTATCCCATCCTCCAAGAGCATTGACATCTCTAGATTCCTCGAAAAGTGTGGGACATTCATCAGTTTTGTGCTCGGTTGACCTGCAGAATTCACATACCTTTGGCGCAACTGGTTGTGCGCCTTGCGCACTCATCAACTTCTGCAGCATGGCCTTCATTTCCTTGATCTCAGCGCTTGTTTCTACCTGATGCACAGAACGAGTACGACTATTTTCAAGTGTTAGCTGATGTCGTACCTGCCCAGCAGAGTCTTCTATTAGCTGCCATGCGTCTTCTGGATACATGTTGCCAATGTCGCCTCCTGCGCATGCGTTCAATAACCTCAGCTCCATGGGTAGCAATCCATTCAGGAAGTTCTCTATCAGCACATTCTGGGGCAGGCCATGATTGTAGCAGTTGGCCTCTAGCTCCCTGAAACGCTCGTAATACTCTGACAGTGACTCTCCTGCGCTCTGCCTTGGCGCGGCCAGTTCCCTCCTGAGTAGCGCGATCTTTGCTGCGGGATAGAATTTGTCCAGGAACTTCTTCTGCAGCTGCTCCCATGTGTGAATTGATCCGGCCGGTAAGCTCATCAACCAATGTTTGGCTGTATCACATAGTGAAAATGGGAATGCCTTCATCTTCAGCACCTCATCGCTCTCCCCTTCGGTCTTCATGTTCTCGCATATGACTAGGAATTCTCGCACATGCTTGACTGGATTTTCGTTGTTCATTCCGTGGAACTTGGGCATGTGATGGATGAGCGAGCTCCTTAGCTCAAAATGACCGTCTGGTGGAAGCACGATGCACCATGGCTGGTTAACAGTGATTGGGGCTGACATCTCGCGCACTGTTCTGCGTCGCGCAGCTTGTCGCGCGGGTGGCGCATTATACAGTTCAGCGGCCATCCTTGCTTCAACCTCGCGCTGCACTTCTTCTCTGAACAGGGCTGCGCGGGTATGTGCTCTTGCTTCCTCCGGGGTTCTGTCCCCTAAGTTGTCTCCAACGACACTGTTATCCTCCATGACCTGTTCTATATCTCAAAGAAAACGAAATTAAAAGATAACTAATGCTGCTGCGTCTGTCAGTGCGCAACTAGAATTTGCGCAGCGCAACTGTTTCAAGGTTGCGCAGGCTAATGGTGATTGCGCGCTGTTAAAAACAACAACGAGAATAACGCAAACTGAAATAACTAGTTACTAAAAAAAAAGGAAAAAACGTAAACTAGCTAAAACTTAGCTGTATTGCTCCCCGGCAACGGCGCCAAAATTTGATCGCGCGTCGTTGTGCGCGTCAAATTAATTCCTTCCTCTTCCACTAGTACAGCGGTTAAGTAAGGGTCGATCTCCACAGGGAGCAAGCAGTTCAGTTTTAGCCAGTAACCTACACTTATGAAATTGGGGGGTGAGTGATTGGTTTGCGCGATGCGCGAGTAAACAGTCGTAAACGCAGGAATTGCACTAGACGTGTGCAGGCAGTAGATATTAAGTACTATGACTATGAGAAGTATCGGCGCAGACAATCCTCTATGAGTGTATTCCTTATCATCGACTCTAAATGTCTATAGTTTGGGTTGCTAATGTTAGTGTCCGATCAAGGCTTCCTAACATGTGCGCATGTTCCGATCAAAGTTCATGTGCTATTAATTCTTACACTAGACTAAACAACTACGAAGCCGATCAAGGTAGTAATTGCCTATCCTAGCGCGTTACTCCTAGTTGGCACCGTCAGGCTATTCAACTAGTTTAACAAACAACAACAAGCAACAAGAGTAAGATTGCGGTTCAAGGCTTCCTCTACTCATGTAACAAGCTGCCAGTAATGTGCACAGAATTAATATAAGCAAGCAAGCTATGCATTAGGCGCAAGTCTCAAAGGAAATACTCATAGATTCATGTCCAACCGATACTAAGCGTTTAGCTAGACATGCTAGTGATAAACCTCATAGAAACAGTAAATAATAACTAGAGTGTCCAAGAAAACAATAGCAAACAGTGCGTGCAGGTTGCAGTCTTGGCTGGCGCAGTCGGCTGGCGCAGATCCTCTCAAAAAGCTCGTGTGTTTTCCAGTCCTGCTGCGCAGTGCCTCCTGGGTGTACGAATTGTGAATCCTAAAAATTGTCTCTCAACCCTATTATTTAGGCCCTTGTTTTGCCCTGAAATACAAAAACACTGTGAAATTTCACAGCGTCTCACTTAGACAGATTTGTGAACTAGCAGTTGCTACAGCACACTCTTGTTCACAAGAAATAATCTCAGCAAGCAATGAACAAAGGCACAGGTTTGTTCACCCAGTTCGGCCAAACTGCCTACGTCTGGGGAGGACTATTCTCCAGTCCTCAATCCACTCAATCAAAGGTCCCAAGCACACTCGGTTACAACGCACGCAACCTATGCTACTTTAACCCCGTGTGGATCACACAACACAATCAGAACAAGCTCTGATTTGTGTCAGCACACCCTCTACAGTATGTCAGTCTAGAATAGCTACAATCCTCTCAAAGAACTTAGCCTATTCTATACTACACTACTCAGCAGAGTTGCTGCAGCAACAGCTGTAACACACAGCTGAAGCACAATGTCCGCGTCGCTCCAAGGCCTTCTGCCGAGCCGATCGAACCTCTCCAAGAGCGCTGCACACTCTGAGTAACTCCCCCTCACTCAGTGACCACCTGCCACTAGTGAGTTCTTCCGCACGAACCTCGAACGAGTCTTCCACCCGTCAGTTCTTCCGCGGCTGCCTTTGATCAACCAACAAGCTCCAAAGCTCTGAATTGGCTTCCAGATCAATGCACAAATCAGTCTCTGCAAGACCTGATTCTCTTCTGCAATGCTCACCACAGCTCTGCGCTCAACGCTCTGCCCGTGTGAGTTTGATCGAAGAACAACGTCCGTAGCACCCAGAAAGTTCCTTCTCTCAAATCTGTGTCTACTCTCGTGTATCACTCAGCTTCGATCCCCCTCTTCAGCCCTAACACCTTCTGCTTAAATACCCACACCACTTTAAGCAGTTTCCAGGTTTAGGCCATTGATCCACAAGATCAATTATCTCCTAAAATCTAGGAGATTAGATTTGATTTATATCTTCAATGCAAATCTCCTTCCTCTGACCAGTAAACCTTGCTGGAATATGCTCAACAGCATTTTAGAAATTCTTCTAAGAGTAAGAACACAACTGCCATACCTTCAAAGCTCACCAAGGCCATAACTGCTACTCGGACAGTTGATACAGCACTTGAACCAGCACCTGCTGCAGCATCCCCTGCTGTATCTGCTACTGCTTGTTTGTTTGAGCTGCAGCAGCTCCTTGTTCACATATGTTGGTTTTGTCAAACCTGCCATACTTGCATCATCAATCTCCCCCTTGGCATTTTGACAAAACCACCAGAAATCTAACTTGAGAAATTCTACTTCTTAGCCTGCTCTTTCTCCTCCCCCTTTTTGGAACAAATGACAAGGGAGGGTGTGACACGGAGGACTTATGGGGACAACACACAGAGCCCTAGAGAGGCTCTCAGATCTTCAAACCGGGCTGCATCCAGAGCTTTGGTGAAGATATCAGCAAGCTATTTGGCAGACACAACATGCTAGAGCGAGATAACTTTCTTTTCAACAAGATCACGAATGAAGTGATGACGAATGTCAATGTGCTTAGTTCTGCTGTGCTGAACCGGGTTCTTGGATATGCTGATGGCACTCATATTGTCGCAGTAGAGAGTCATTTCAGCTTGAGCAATCCCATACTCACTCAACATTTGCTTCATCCACAACATTTGTGCACAGCAGCTCCCAGCAGCAATGTACTCAGCCTCGGCAGTGGATAGAGAAATGCTATTCTGTTTTCTGCTGAACCAAGAGACCAGGTTATTCCCCAAGAAGAAACATCCGCCCGAACTGCTCTTCCTGTCCTCTGAGCACCCTGCCCAGTCTGCATCACTGTATCCGACCAGATTAGCCTTTGTGTCTTTAGTGTACCACAAGCCATAGCCCACAGTCCCGCCAACATACCGAATGATACGCTTGACCAACTGCATATGACTGTCTCTGGGACAGGCTTGAAATCTGGCGCAGACTCCTACTGCATAGGAAATGTCAGGGCGGCTGGCAGTCAGGTAAAGCAAGCTTCCAATCATGCTTATGTAGACAGTTTGACTCACTTCCAAACCGTGCTCGTCTTTGATGGCTTTCACATGAGTGGCAGCAGGAGTACGCTTGTGACTTGCCGAGTCGAGCTGGAATTTCTTCACAAGAGACTTGCTGTATTTACTTTGAGCAATAAAGATCCCATCCATTTTCTGAGTAATCTCCAAACCAAGAAAATATGAAAGTTCTCCCACCATGCTCATTTGAAATTCTTGCTGCATGTGTTTCACAAACTGCTTCACCAGGTGCTGGGACTTGGATCCAAAGACAATATCATCCACATAAATTTGAGCAATGATCACATCAGACTGAGTTCTTTTGACAAACAAGGTTTTGTCAGCTCCCCCTCGGTTGTACCCATGTTTTTCCAAGAAAACTGTCAACCGTTCATACCATGCCCGAGGAGCCTGTTTTAGTCCATATAAAGCTTTCTTCAACTTGTACACCTGTTCTGGATGATGAGGATCTTCAAAGCCTTTTGGTTGAGAGACATAAACTTCTTCAGAGAGCTCTCCGTTCAAGAACGCACTTTTAACATCCATTTGATATAATTTGAACCCCAAGCAGCAAGACATTGCAATCAACAGTCTGATAGCCTCCAGGCGAGCTACTGGAGCAAATGTTTCATCAAAGTCTAGACCCTCAATCTGAGAATATCCCTGGGCAACCAGTCTGGCTTTATTTCGTGTAATGTTGCCCTTTTCATCAGTTTTGTTTTTGAACACCCATTTTGTGCCTATAATGTTAACCCCGATTGGTCTGTCCACCAGATCCCAAACATCATGTCTTTCAAACTCTGCCAATTCCTCCTGCATAGCCATAACCCAGAATTCATCACTCATGGCCTCCTTGAAATTCTTTGGTTCAATGCTAGACATGAAACATGTATTAAGATAGGCATGACTTCTGGTTCTTCTTCTGTCTGAGGGATCCCCAATCACATTCGTCAAGGGATGATCCTTCTGTATCTTCTTTGGGGGCTGCCTTGAAGGTGGATCGGGAGGCTCAGTGTGAAAATCGTCAGACAGGCTTTCTGATTGGTCATCTGGAATTTCTGCTTCAGTACTTGCTGTAGCATCTGCTGAAGTCGCAGCTTGTTCACCTCTGGTCTGTCTATCAAGCATTTCTTCAGGATCAGAGTCTTCTTCACCAGTGTCAGAATCAGAGATAGATGCTTCGTCTGTATCATTTACAACCACATTTATGGACTCCATGACTGTCTTTGTTCGCTGGTTGAAAACACGATATGCCCTGCTGTTCATTGAGTAACCCAAGAACATTCCAGGATCACTCTTCGGATCAAGTTTCTTTCTATACTCCCGGTCTCTCAGAATGAAGCAGTCACTTCCAAAGATATGGAAGTATTTAACCGTGGGTTTTTTCTGATTCCAGAGCTCATAGCAGGTCTGCTTTGTTCCCCTCCGCAAGGTGACTGATAGAGGCTATTTGTACGCATTATTTAGATCATAACCCTATGCTTGTTTGCAATATTTTATGAGCAGGACTGCTCGTTTCTAGTGTTTTTGTATTACAGGGCAAAACGAGTCCTTGAGTCGGATACGCGCTAACAGGCAGCGTCCTAGGAGTGAGAGATCCGCCTGCGGAGATAGCAGCACAAGCAGAAGAGAAGTTGGTGAGAGTCGGTAGCGGTGCGCTAGCCGAATGCCATGCGCCAGGCGCAAAAATCCAGTGACCAGATTTGGAAGTTGCCAAAGGAGAACTTCCTGGGCAATATATAAACAAAGTAAGTCTAGGGTTTCAAGGGAGAGATATCACAGCCGTCATTGGACAACGAACATCAGAGAGAGCGGCAACACTGGAAAACACACGGACTTGTTGAGAGGATTTGCGCCAGCCGACTGCGCCAGCCGAGAAGACAATCTGCACGCACTGTTGCTACTGTGTTTCTCAGACATATTAGACCTTATTTACTATTCTATGATGTTTATTACTAGCATGTCTAGCTAAACTCTTAGTGTTGGTCGGGCATGAATCTATGAAGTATTACCTTTGAGACTTGAGCTTAATGCATAGTTTATTTACTTGTATTAATTCTGTGCACACTGAGACAGTTAGTTGCATAAGTAGGGGAAGCCTTGAACCGCAATCTTACTTGTGTTGCTTGCTTGTCATATGTTAAACTAGTTGCATGAGTAGGGGAAGCCTTGAACCGCAATCTTACGGTGACGACTATGAGTAACGAGCTAGGGTAAGCAGTTGCTACTGTGACAGGATTCGCAGCTGTTTTAGTCTAGTTCTAGGATTAATAGCACATGAACTTTGAACGGAACATGCGCACGTGTTAGGAAGCCTTTACCGGACACTAACCCGAGTAAAACACAAACTATAGACGTTTAGAGTCGATGATAAGGAATGCACGCATAGAGGATTGTCTGCCCAATACTTCTCATAGTCATAGTATCTAATCTCTACTGCTTGCGCACGTCTAGTGCAATTTCCTGCGTTACGCTAGCTACTGTTCATTTGCGCATCGCGCACCCCAATCTCACACAACCCCCATTTTTAGTGTAGACGACAGGATTGAAGACTGAACTACTTGCTCCCTGTGGAGATCGACCCTTACTTAACCGCTGTACTGGTGGAAGAGGAAGGATTATATTTGACGTGCACAACGACGCGCGATCAGTGACTCTATTGATGATGTAGCATGCAGTATTCATGGCCTCTGCCCAGAATTTCAGAGGAATCCTCTTAGCATGGATCATCACTCTTGCCATTTCTTGAATTGTTCGATTCTTCCGTTCCACCACACCATTTTGCTGAGGGGTAATGGGAGAGGAGTACTGATGTGTTATACCCCTTTGTTGACAGAATTCATCCATGTCTTTGTTTACAAATTCTCTGCCATGATCACTGCGAATGCTGCTGATTCTAAGATTCTTCTCTTGCTCTAGCCGAGACACCAGTGACACAATGACACTCACAGTATCTGATTTTTCTCAGATAAAATCAATCCAAGTGAATCTAGAATAGTCATCAACACAGACAAATGCATACCTCTTCTTGCCTAGGCTCTCGACTTCCATTGGTCCCATCAGATCCATGTGAATCAACTGAAGAGGCCTGGTGGTACCAATATCTTTGACTCGAGGATGTGAGGCCTTCTTCTGTTTTCCAATCTGACAATCTCCACAGATGGAGTCTGTCTCTCCTTTCAGCAATGGAATTCCTCTGACCAGCCCTTCTGTGGCAATTCTCTTAAGAGTTCTCAGGTTAACATGTCCCATTCTTTTGTGCCATAAGGTCATTTCCTCAGCCTTTGTCAGCATACATTTCTGAATCCGTGAGTTTGAACTCACATTGAGAAGGTAACAATTGCTCTTGGATCTGGCTCCTTCCATTATGCACTTTCCAGATTTGTCGAGGACTTGACATGAGTCTTTTGTAAACTTAACTTGTTTGGTCCCATCACACAGCTGACTGATGCTGATGAGATTAGCCTTTAACCCTTCCACCAAAAGAACATTGCTCAAGCATGGCATTCCTTCCACATCCAAAGTTCCTCTTCCCAGAACTCTTCCTTTCAGACCATTACCAAACTTCACACGTTGTTCCAGACAGGGAGTAATGTTCTTCAGAAAGGATCTTTCTCCTGTCATATGACTTGAACAGCCACTATCAAAGTACCAGCTGATCTTGTCCGAGGTGCTAGCTGTGCTGACAAGAGCGAGGTGCTGAGTCTGCGCATGTTTCTGCCTGACAGATTCCCTGGGTGATGCTGTTCTGGCACGAGCTGAGAAACAGTTTCTTTGAATATGACCTTTGCGACCACAGCTGTAGCATTTTTTAAACTTCGAAGCTCTCTTGTAACTGTGATGTAGAGGTTGCTGTAGCAGGTCCTGGTTCAATTTTATGTGTGTTTTTGTGACTCTTCTAGCAGACCTGTATCTGGCTATGTTGCATTCATCTTCACTCAGCTCTTTCTCATCTTCACTTCCACTAGCAGAGAGAGCATTCTTTTTCATCCGTTTGCTGGTACAGTTGATTTGTCGATGACCGTAGCCTGCACAATTCCAGCATCGGACTCCTTTCTTCACTTCTTTCTTTCCGTCTTCACTCTGAGCCGGTTCTTTTCCTTTCCTTTTATTTTCTCCACCTCTTCTGAATTTCTGTGAGGATGAGCTTTGTCTAGTTCTTGAGTCCATGTTTTTCAGAAGTTTTCCTAGGTTCTTGACCATCATACTCAGCTGATCCTCTACAACTGACTGCTTGATTTCTGCTTCAGCTTTCAATCCAACATTCTTGTCCTTGGAAGTGGTGTCCTCTTTGACCAGTTTCATCTCAAATTGTTTGAGAGACCCCATCAGCTCTTCCAGCCTCATGAATTTGACATTTTGCGCTTCTTCAATAGCTGTCACTTTCATGTCGAATTTTGTGGGCAATGATCTGAGAACCTTTCTGATAAGCTTTTCTTCAGGGATGGGCTCACCAAGAGCATGAGCTTCATTTGCAAGATCACAGAGTTTAGCATTAAACTCAGTGACTGTTTCTTCATCCAGCATCCTCAGATTCTCAAATTTTGTGGCAATTATCTGGAGTCTTGACAGCTTCACTCTATCAGTTCCTTCATGGGCAGTTTGCAGAATCTCCCATGCTTGCTTGGCCATGTCACAGTTTGAGATCAACCTGAAATTGTTAGCATCAACTGCAGCAAAAATTGCATTCAGAGCCTTTGAATTACCAGTTGCTGCAGCACCTTCTTCAGCAGTCCACTGCTCTTCAGGTTTTATTCTTGTCACTCCTTGCTCATCCATGGTGATTGGAGGAGACCACTGAACCACAACAGCTCTCCATGTCTTCTCATCAATAGCCCTGAGAAAGGCTTTCATTCTAGCTTTCCAATATCCATAATTGCTCTCTTCCAATAATGGAGGTCTGCTTGTGCTCTGTCCTTCCTTCATTGTCTTGGCTTCTTCAGAGACACTGTAGGATCTTTTAACTCTGTGTGTCGAGTTCCTGCTCTGATACCAATTGAAATTTCACAGCGTCTCACTTAGACAGATTTGTGAACTAGCAGTTGCTGCAGCACACTCTTGTTCACAAGAAATAATCTCAGCAAGCAATGAACAAAGGCACAGGTTTGTTCACCCAGTTCGGCAAAACTGCCTACGTCTGGGGAGGACTATTCTCCAGTCCTCAATCCACTCAATCAAAGGTCCCAAGCACACTCGGTTACAACGCACGCAACCTATGCTACTTTAACCCCGTGTGGATCACACAACACAATCAGAACAAGCTCTGATTTGTGTCAGCACACCCTCTACAGTATGTCAGTCTAGAATAGCTACAATCCTCTCAAAGAACTTAGCCTATTCTATACTACACTACTCAGCAGAGTTGCTGCAGCAACAGCTGTAACACACAGCTGAAGCACAATGTCCGCGTCGCTCCAAGGCCTTCTGCCGAGCCGATCGAACCTCTCCAAGAGCGCTGCACACTCTGAGTAACTCCCCCTCACTCAGTGACCACCTGCCACTAGTGAGTTCTTCCGCACGAACCTCGAACGAGTCTTCCACCCGTCAGTTCTTCCGCGGCTGCCTTTGATCAACCAACAAGCTCCAAAGCTCTGAATTGGCTTCCAGATCAATGCACAAATCAGTCTCTGCAAGACCTGATTCTCTTCTGCAATGCTCACCACAGCTCTGCGCTCAACGCTCTGCCCGTGTGAGTTTGATCGAAGAACAACGTCCGTAGCACCCAGAAAGTTCCTTCTCTCAAATCTGTGTCTACTCTCGTGTATCACTCAGCTTCGATCCCCCTCTTCAGCCCTAACACCTTCTGCTTAAATACCCACACCACTTTAAGCAGTTTCCAGGTTTAGGCCATTGATCCACAAGATCAATTATCTCCTAAAATCTAGGAGATTAGATTTGATTTATATCTTCAATGCAAATCTCCTTCCTCTGACCAGTAAACCTTGCTGGAATATGCTCAACAGCATTTTAGAAATTCTTCTAAGAGTAAGAACACAACTGCCATACCTTCAAAGCTCACCAAGGCCATAACTGCTACTCGGACAGTTGATACAGCACTTGAACCAGCACCTGCTGCAGCATCCCCTGCTGTATCTGCTACTGCTTGTTTGTTTGAGCTGCAGCAGCTCCTTGTTCACATATGTTGGTTTTGTCAAACCTGCCATACTTGCATCATCACACTGGAAACCAGTAATCTTGTACACAAAATAATGCAAACAAGCACAGGGTTATGATCTAAATAATGTGTATAAATAGGCTCTATCAAACCCCCCACACTTGCCCCTTGTTCGTCCTCGAACAAGCACTCAAGCACGGATACCATTACCTCCCTGGAGTCTAGCGCACAGTCTTGCACTCTGGCGCGATCTGCACTACTGATCACCTTGCGCTGCTCTACCTCCTGCGCACAACCGCATTCAACAGTTCTAATATACTGATTTCGCAATTCGTTACCTCTCAGCTGGGATGAAAATCATTTCGGATGGCTGGGAGATAGCTCTTTATAGGCGCCAGGTTGTCAGCTCTCACTCCGAGGATGGGTATATGGTTAACAGCGCAAGCTTCTTCCGCGCACTTCCTGGGAACTCAAGCTTTTTGATGATTTTTTGTGTATTTTGTGCACGCTGGTACTTGTGCGCATACTTTTGTAGCGCAAATCATCTGCTGGTATTTTTCTTGTGTACAGCTCTGTCTATGATTCCTATCTTTTCCCAGAACGGTTCCAGTCTCGGCCTCCGGATAACAGCTATGGAACACCGCCCCGCTCTCCCTCCTTGGTCCATTTGCGCAGGTCGGCGCCCGCGTTTACACCCGCGCCCGCCTTCCTTAGCTCGACTACCAGAGGGAAGGTGGTCTGTTTTCCCACCTCGCTACGCTTTTGGGTACTTGCCTTCGGCATCTGCGTGACTGAGCGCGCGCTCTTGTTCCGAAGGTCGCGAAGCGCCGGCCTCCACTCGCGCTCTCGACCATATACCTCTCCTCTGAAGCGCGAGCGACTAACCGCCTCTCTAGAGCGTTTCTGTCAACTCCACATCCCCTGTATATCCCAACTAACAGGAGCAGAAAAACAAAAAAATATACTAAAAATAGTTGATAGCAGCGCACGGCGCAATATGGATAGCGCAAACAAGCCGAACAGTGCGCGCAACCCGCACTAAAAACAGTTGATAGCAGCGCACGGCGCAATATGGATAGCGCAAACAAGCTGAACAGTGCGCGCAACCCGCACTCAAGCGCACTACTGCTACTGTTTCCTTCAATTAAACTAAGCTACACTATAAAGCTCAAAAACGTGAAATGTACATGTGACGCTCCCCCCCCCCCCACACTTAAACAGAGCCGTGTCCCCACGACTCAAGCTCAAGCGCACGGAGAACGCGCACATGCAGAACATATGCATGCAAGCAAAATAAAGAACATAAAAACTAAGAACATATAGTCAAAGCAGCGTAAATATAGCATAGGGACACAAAATGTAGCACAGGAGTTCAGCACACAAATATAGCAACAGAATATCATATAAAGTTCAGCATATAAAAGAAAATAGACACCACCAGAAAGAAATAATGCGCTCCCCCCCCCCCGCAGCTCTAGAGGTCATCGGAGCTGGACGCAGCCGCTGAACTATGCGCCTCCTCCTTCCCTCTGGTAGTCGAGCTAAGGAAGTGCTGAAAAAGTGCTGAAATTTTCTAAGTCCTGCCCTTATATACCCCCATGACTGGCGCAGCGGTCATGCGCACTGCTGTTCGACTAAAAAAAAACTACAGGTCCTAGAATAACTAAAAGACACTAGAAAAAACTAAAAGAAAGACATGTAAAAGTAAAACGAGTCGGGTTACCTCCCGACAAGTGCCTTTGTTTAACGTCGTTGGCTCGACTGTACCTCGTTACGTGCCCAAATGTGTGCCAGCGACCTCCCCCACTCTTGCTCCTGAGTGATCCTGCGCTTGTGCATGTGTTGTGTTCTTCTTGGTCCTGCGCAAAGGGTGAGAAGGGTAGTCAACAAGGATAATATGTGAGAAGTCTGCAGTAACGAGGGTAGATGAAGAGGAAGAAGAAATGTGAGCAATAGTTTCCAGTTCTCCCTCTGGTGCGTCTGGTGACGACTCTGGCGCAGCAATCTGCGCATCTGCTATCTCAGGTTCTGCCAATTCAATGTCGCGCGCTGTGCTATCCCAAGGTTCTCCTAGATAGCGTTTGACTCTCTGCCCATTGACCTGAAAACGATGCCGGTGCTCGTTTTCTAATTCGATTGTTCCATAGGGGAAAACCTTGGTGACTGTGTACGGTCCTGTCCATTTGCTGCGCAGCTTTCCAGGCATGAGCTTCAGGCGTGATGAGAATAATAATACCTGGTCTCCTGGCTCAAAAGTGCGTCTGAGGATATGCTTGTCATGAAACGCCTTTGTCCTCTCCTTGTAATCGCGTAGCCCCTCATAGGCATCCAGGCGCAGCTCTTCTAATTCGCTCAGCTCAAACGCGCGCTCCTTTCCGGCCTCATCCAAGTTCAGGTTGCAAGTGCGTAAAGCCCAGTATGCTGCTCAGAGGCTTTGGAAACACCACCATCTGCGCCTGGCGCACGGCATCTGCTTAGCGCAATCGGTTAGCGCACCGTGGTCGACTCTGCGACTTCTTCTGTTTGCGCCGCTAGCTCCGCAGGCTGTGTGATGCGCGTCCTAAATGCTGCCTGTTAGCGCGTATCCGACTTAGGCCCTTGTTTTGCCCTGAAATACAAAAACACTGGAAACCAGTAATCTTGTACACAAAATAATGCAAACAAGCACAGGGTTATGATCTAAATAATGTGTATAAATAGGCTCTATCACTTGCATGAGTCACTTTTGATTCGTGCAGCTTGAAACTGTTGAAAACAGCACTGAGTGTTTGATTCGAGCGAACCACTTTTGACCTCCCCGAATCACCTTTGATTCGGGCAAGCTCACATACCCGAACTGATTTGATTTGACCAAGGTGTGGCCGGATCACATTTTGCCTTGCTCGAATCAATTCTGATTCGGACAGTTTTGAGCAGCATTGTTTTTGGATTGACTTTGGAAAATTTTGCAACTTTACTCGCATTTGTTCAAAACTTTTTCAAGCACTATAATACACTAGTTCATGACTTTTGATTTACACATGAATATCTAAGTAAACTCATCGTTTGAATCGTCGCGCATTTGTTTTCTAATCTTTTGCCTCGCTGTATGTTTCGCATTGATATATATGTCATAGCTAGCTGTTTTAATCTGTGAATCAGGTGTTGCACTAACATTTTTCTTGAGTTTCAGATTTAATGCAACTGATTAGAGCATCATTCACGAACATGGGCGGATGCGCATTTGGCTACCTCCACACAAGAGAAGTTCCTTCGAAACTCTCTATACTTCTTTTACTTTTTACTGCTTAGGGACTAAGCAAATTTTTAAGTGTGGGGTGTTTTGCGCTTTCGGTTTTATTTTCTTAACAACATGATTATATGCTACATATTTATTTTGCGTGCATTATACTCACCTGATTGTTTTCATCCTAGCTTTAAATATTGATCACACGAAGTAATGTTTGCTAAAAATTAAGTAGTATCATAAATAAAAAAATTGGAATGAGTTGTGCTTTGAATTCATGAATCGTATCTTTAAGTTGATTGACATTGTTTGTGATGATTTTATTCACATGATTTGGTATTTTGACTTGCTTAGTTTGATTTATTTTTAAGCTTTTTCCGTGCATGAAAATTGAAGTTAAGTTTAGCGAGCACAAAATAAATTCATATAAAACTTTTTACTTGCTCTTGTTTGCTTTTAGGTGACTTTAGCATTCATATTTAGTCTTTGCATTTGTTTAGCTCACACTTCATGCTCCATTATATATCACTTAGACCCATTGTCAAGTATTAAATGTGGGGTCAAATAAAGTGTTTGCGAAAAGGAAAAAAAGGCCGAGGGTTTGGAAGGTAAGTTCCCCCTTGAAAGCATTTGTATAAACGCAAAAATATATTATTATTTTTTCGGTCAATGAAAAGTTCTACAAATGCTGAGGGTTAGAAAGGTAAGTTTTCCCTTGAAAGCATTTGTATAAACACAAGAAAAATATTAAACACACTTAATTCTTGACTTTATGCCTTTTCCGCAAGTTCTTTCACATGTGTGTGAGTAAGACATTTGCATTTCGCTTTTAGAAAACGTCTAAGGTATGACCCTCGTAATTTATTACTTAAGCATCAAGATTTGTACGAGTGAATTTTGAAATTTTCAATGTCGAAACTCTTCTTCTCTTACGTGTTATGACGTATAGTCTAAAACTTGGGAATGAGTTTGTTGTCATGAGTTATGGATTTGCCCTTAGCAAGCATATGTGATTGACTCGACAAAATTTTTGTGTAAGCGACACTTTTCTTCATACTACTTGCATAGAAAATTGAGCGGTAATTTGAATTTGACGAATGCTAGTCTTGATATCGATTTTATGAATATTTGTTGTCCCAATGAAGTGAATGATCCTTAGATTTTGCGTGAAATGAATGATTTGCACAACTTTATTATAACGATGGTTGATAAAAGAACTACTTGCTTTGCGAATTATATTTGAATTTTGAACGCTTATGGATGATCGCGAGTACGATTTGTGAGTACTCCTATTCTGAAACTTTCACAAGATTATAACTCGTCCACTAGGGTAGCCTAGGGGTTTAAAGGTTTGATGCATACGCTAAATTCATCCGTGATTCCTACGACAGTGAGTTACGAGTAGATTAATTTTCTTTGTTTAGCTATTTTTATTTATGTTACATGAGTAGGAGATTGATGTGTTTTATGTGCGTAAGATTTTCTACGTGCTTTGATACTGTCATATATGATCTAGCATCTTACTCTCCGCTTGACTTATGCATATACTTGTTCGGGATGAACAAGACTTAAGTGTGAGGTGTTTTCTTGAGTGGACAAATAACCTTATATTTATTCTTATTTTCACTTTACTTCTTGTTGTTCCGTTATTTTATGAAATTATTTGATGCTTTCTTTGTCCATTTCAGGTTAAAAATATCTATTACATGATGAAATTTCACAGTGTCTTGGTTTGACAGATTTTGTGAACAAGCAGTTGCTGCAGCACACTCTTGTTCACTCTAAAAATGTCTCAGCAAACAATGAACAAGGCACAGGTTTGTTCACCCAGTTCGGCCAATCTGCCTACGTCTGGGGAGGACTATTCTTCAGTCCTCAATCCACTCAACCAAAGGTTCCAAGTACACTCGGTTACAACTCACGCAACCTATGCTACTCAACCCCGTGTGGACCACTCAACACAATCAGAACAAGCTCTGATTTGTGTCTGCACACCCTCTACAATATGTTAATCTAGAATAGCTACAATCCTCTCAAAGAACTCAGCCTAATCTAAATTACACTACTCAGCAGGGTTGCTGCAGCAATAGCTGTAACACACAGCTGAAGCACAATGTCCGCGTCGCTCCAAGGCCTTCTGCCGAGCCGATCGAGCCTCTCCAAGAGCGCTGCACACTCTGGACAACTCCCCCTCACTCAGTGACCACCTGCCACTAGCGAGTACTGCCGCACGACACTCGACCGAGCCTTCCACCCGTCAGTTCTTCCGCGGCTGCCCTTGATCAACCAACAAGCTCCCCAGCTCTGAATTGGCTTCCAGATCAAGCACGAATCAGACTCTGCAAGTCCTGATTCTCTTCTGCAATACTCACCACAGCTCTGCGCTCAACGCTCTGCTCACGGGTGATGATCGAAGAAAACTCCCGTCACACAGCAAGGATCCTCACTCTGAAATCTGTGTGTGCTCTCGTGTATCCCTCAGCTTCGATCAACCTCTTCAGCCCTGAACACCTTCTGCTTAAATAGCTGTACCACTTTAAGCAATTTCCAGGTTTAGGCAATTAACCCAACAAGATCAATTATCTCCTAAAATCTAGGAGATTAGATTTGATTATTATCTCCAATGCAAATCTCCTCCTCTGACTAGTAAACCTCTCTGGAATAAACTCTTCAGCAATTTAGAAATTCTTCAGAGGCTCTGCATAGAGTTTCCAGCCATTCCGGACAAGCCCAGGCAGCTGCTATGCTTGGTCAGTTGAACCAGCCTGTTGAACAAGCTCCTGCTGCAGCATCCCCTGCTGCAGCTGCTGCTAGATCACTTCTGCTTGGCTTGCTTGATAATTTGAGCTGTAGCAGCTCCTTGTTCACTTGCTCTGGAGTTGTTTGCTGCTGCTAGAATTTCCTAAATGCATTAGGAAACAATCCCATCAATTTTAAGGAAGATCCTCCAAGATCTCTACAAGATCATATCTCCTAATTTGTAGAAGTTTTGATTTTCCAATCAAATCTTCACTCAACAAATCTGCCCTTGTTCTTGAGAGACACTTCAGAAATATTCTCCTGAATATTCAGCTCTTTGAATTTCTGCTACAGCATTTTAGCTCCAGCATCTGCTGTAGCACATGCTGTCTGAAGGTATGCAATACTTCTGCTACTGAACTTCTGCTCCAGAGGTTGCTATACCACTTGCTTACTCCACTGCTTGAGCACTGAGAAAGATCTCTACCCAAATTGCACAAGCTGATGTCTTCATGACCTCTTCCAGAATTCCGAGCGCCCCAAGGCAACATTAGGTCGCGCTCCTCGTGAAGACATTAGCCACTTAATGTCTTCATCTGGAGCGCCACTTACTGAGTTTGCTCACTCTGGAAAGCTCTTCATCAGCTGTTTTCTTTCCATACTTGCTGTAGCAGGCTCTAGTGCACTTTGTAGGAGTTTGTCAATGATGCCACATACCTTCACAATCTCCCCCTTGGCATTTTGACAAAATCCAAGAACCCTTCTAATCTTAGGCAATCCTCCTCTCATCTTTGAACTCCTTCTTTTGCAGCTTCCTCAGTTTCAATCTTCAGGGAATGTTGTAACAACTTCTTGCGCTTGTTTTGTCAATGATGCCACATACTTTAACAATCTCCCCCTTGGCATTTTTGACAAAACCTGAGCATCATCTATCAGAGCAACTCTTCTCTTCTTCTCCCCTTCTCCTCTTCTCCTCTTCTCCCCCTTTTTGTCACAAATGATAAAGGGGGATACCAGCTAAACTCAGCTAGTATGCCAACGCCTCTTCTCCATCCACAGAAGAGGGCATTCCAATGTGTCAACATGTGCTTCTTTGGTTGGCTTTGGGGGAATATCAGGTGGCTGCTTCTCCACCCATACTTGTACTGGTTTTCGAACATGCTCCTTCCAAGATTTGTTGTGACCAACAACTCTTCCTTTCCTTCCGACATTGTTTCGGTGTCTCATCCTCTCTGTGCCAGCATCCTTCTCGATCCTCATTTTCGTTGTCCCTTCAACATATCTGATGTTTTCATGCACAACTGGACAGTGACAATCCATCGACTTTGATGAGCTGGAGGTCACCTGCGTGCCACGCCTGATCCTTGGCTTCATCCGGCATTGTCCGTCTGTGGGCGATTTCTGAGGTCTCCAATACTTGTTCAGGATCGGGCATCTTCTCTGAATGTGTCCCTCTCGATCACAGAAATAACATCTGCGACTTTTGCACCTGGGTTTCTTTTCTGCTACAGGTTGTTGATACAACGGTTGCTGTAGCAGCTTCTTGTTCACCCTTCTATGCACCTTTTTCTGAACTGGTTTCTGGGACAGGACCGGTTTCTCCACTGCAATCTCAGCATCTTCTAGCTCCGTAGCTTTGATGAATACAGTACTTTCAGCACCTTCTTCTCCAGTGTATCCAAGACCAGAGTAGCCTCCATATCTTTGGCGAGCTAGAGTATCTTCAAGAGTGCTTGTTCCACTGTTAAGCATCTTTGTAGTCTTCCGGTAGAGGTTGAGCTCTTCCTTCTCTGCAGCAGACTTCTCTTCTTGCTGGGCAACCTGATCCGTAAGAGAAGTGATCATCTTCAGCAGCTCCTCTTGTTTTTCTTACAAGTCTGAAACTTTGGCAGTCAATCCTTTGTTGACCTCGATGACTTGCAGCCACTCTTCATACAATAGGGCAAAGTTTCTTGCAGTGGACTCCTCAGTGATTTCCTCATCATCACTACTGTCTGACTCCTCAATACCATGAACAATTTCTGGCTTTGTTGTAACGGTGCTCTTCATATCAGTTTCAATCATCAAAGCAACATTGCTAATTTGATCAGATTTTTCCTCACTGTCTTTGTCTCTCCAGTTTGCAGCAACGATCTTGTTCTTTTCATGAGCCATCTGAAGAATCTCCCATGCTTGCTTGGCAACTTCACAGTCAGAGATCAGCCTGAAAGTATTTGCGTCAACAGCGGCAAATATCGCGTTCAAGGCTCTTGAGTTACTAGTTGCTACAGCTTCCTCTTCAGCTGTCCATAACTCCTCTGGTTTCTCCAGTGCAACTCCTTTGTCGTCGATGATCAGTGGCTGTGACCATCCAGACACTACTGCTCTCCAAGCCTTCTCATCCATTGTCTTTAGGAAGACCTTCATTCCCGCCTTCCAACATCCATAGTTGCTTTCTTCCAACAATGGAGGTCTGCTCGTAATCTGTCCTTCCTTCATTGTCTTGGCTTCTTCAGAGACACTGTAGGATCTTTTACTCTGTGTGTCGAGCTCCCGCTCTGATACCAATTGAAATTTCACAGTGTCTTGGTTTGACAGATTTTGTGAACAAGCAGTTGCTGCAGCACACTCTTGTTCACTCTAAAAATGTCTGAACAAACAATGAACAAGGCACAGGTTTGTTCACCCAGTTCGGCCAATCTGCCTACGTCTGGGGAGGACTATTCTTCAGTCCTCAATCCACTCAACCAAAGGTTCCAAGTACACTCGGTTACAACTCACGCAACCTATGCTACTCAACCCCGTGTGGACCACTCAACACAATCAGAACAAGCTCTGATTTGTGTCTGCACACCCTCTACAATATGTTAATCTAGAATAGCTACAATCCTCTCAAAGAACTCAGCCTATTCTAAATTACACTACTCAGCAGGGTTGCTGCAGCAACAGCTGTAACACACAGCTGAAGCACAATGTCCGCGTCGCTCCAAGGCCTTCTGCCGAGCCGATCGAACCTCTCCAAGAGCGCTACACACTCTGGACAACTCCCCCTCACTCAGTGACCACCTGCCACTAGCGAGTACTGCCGCACGACACTCGACCGAGCCTTCCACCCGTCAGTTCTTCCGCGGCTGCCCTTGATCAACCAACAAGCTCCCCAGCTCTGAATTGGCTTCCAGATCAAGCACGAATCAGACTCTGCAAGTCCTGATTCTCTTCTGCAATACTCACCACAGCTCTGCGCTCAACGCTCTGCTCACGGGTGATGATCGGAGAAAACTCCCGTCACACACCAAGGATCCTCACTCTGAAATCTGTGTGTGCTCTCGTGTATCCCTCAGCTTCGATCAACCTCTTCAGCCCTGAACACCTTCTGCTTAAATAGCTGTACCACTTTAAGCAATTTCCAAGTTTAGGCAATTAACCCAACAAGATCAATTATCTCCTAAAATCTAGGAGATTAGATTAGATTATTATCTCCAATGCAAATCTCCTCCTCTGACTAGTAAACCTCTCTGGAATAAACTCTTCAGCAATTTAGAAATTCTTCAGAGGCTCTGCATAGAGTTTCCAGCCATTCCAGACAAGCCCAGGCAGCTGCTATGCTTGGTCAGTTGAACCAGCCTATTGAACAAGCTCCTGCTGCAGCATCCTCTGCTGCAGCTGCTGCTAGATCACTTCTGCTTGGCTTGCTTGATAATTTGAGCTGTAGCAGCTCCTTGTTCACTTGCTCTGGAGTTGTTTGCTGCTGCTAGAATTTCCTAAATGCATTAGAAAACAATCCCATCAATTTTAAGGAAGATCCTCCAAGATCATATCTCCTCATTTGTAGAAGTTTTGATTTTCCAATCAAATCTTCACTCAACAAATCTGCCCTTGTTCTTGAGAGACACTTCAGAAATATTCTCCTGAATATTCAGCTCTTTGAATTTCTGCTACAGCATTTTAGCTCCAGCATCTGCTGTAGCACATGTTGTCTGAAGGTATGCAATACTTCTGCTACTGAACTTCTGCTCCAGAGGTTGCTATACCACTTGCTTACTCCACTGCTTGAGCACTGAGAAAGATCTCTACCCAAATTGCACAAGCTGATGTCTTCATGACCTCTTCCAGAATTCCGAGCGCCCCAAGGCAACATTAGGTCGCGCTCCTCGTGAAGACATTAGCCACTTAATGTCTTCATCTGGAGCGCCACTTACTGAGTTTGCTCACTCTGGAAAGCTCTTCATCAGCTGTTTTCTTTCCATACTTGCTGTAGCAGGCTCTAGTGCACTTTGTAGGAGTTTGTCAATGATGCCACATACCTTCACAATCTCCCCCTTGGCATTTTGACAAAATCCAAGAACCCTTCTAATCTTAGGCAATCCTCCTCTCATCTTTGAACTCCTTCTTTTGCAGCTTCCTCAGTTTCAATCTTCAGGGAATGTTGTAACAACTTCTTGCGCTTGTTTTGTCAATGATGCCACATACTTTAACAATCTCCCCCTTGGCATTTTTGACAAAACCTGAGCATCATCTATCAGAGCAACTCTTCTCTTCTTCTCCCCTTCTCCGCTTCTCCTCTTCTCCCCCTTTTTGTCACAAATGATAAAGGGGGATACCAGCTAAACTCAGCTAGTATGCCAACGCCTCTTCTCCATCCACAGAAGAGGGCATTCCAATGTGTCAACATGTGCTTCTTTGGTTGGCTTTGGGGGAATATCAGGTGGCTGCTTCTCCACCCATACTTGTACTGGTTTTTGAACATGCTCCTTCCAAGATTTGTTGTGACCAACAACTCTTCCTTTCCTTCCGACATTGTTTCGGTGTCTCATCCTCTCTGTGCCAGCATCCTTCTCGATCCTCATTTTCGTTGTCCCTTCAACATATCTGATGTTTTCATGCACAACTGGACAGTGACAATCCATCGACTTTGATGAGCTGGAGGTCACCTGCGTGCCACGCCTGATCCTTGGCTTCATCCGGCATTGTCCGTCTGTGGGTGATTTCTGAGGTCTCCAATACTTGTTCAGGATCGGGCATCTTCTCTGAATGTGTCCCTCTCGATCACAGAAATAACATCTGCGACTTTTGCACCTGGGTTTCTTTTCTGCTACAGGTTGTTGATACAACGGTTGCTGTAGCAGCTTCTTGTTCACCCTTCTATGCACCTTTTTCTGAACTGGTTTCTGGGACAGGACCGGTTTCTCCACTGCAATCTCAGCATCTTCTAGCTCCGTAGCTTTGATGAATACAGTACTTTCAGCACCTTCTTCTCCAGTGTATCCAAGACCAGAGTAGCCTCCTCCATATCTTTGGCGAGCTAGAATATCTTCAAGAGTGCTTGTTCCACTGTTAAGCATCTTTGTAGTCTTCCGGTAGAGGTTGAGCTCTTCCTTCTCTGCAGCAGACTTCTCTTCTTGCTGGGCAACCTGATCCGTAAGAGAAGTGATCATCTTCAGCAGCTCCTCTTGTTTTTCTTACAAGTCTGAAACTTTGGCAGTCAATCCTTTGTTGACCTCGATGACTTGCAGCCACTCTTCATACAATAGGGCAAAGTTTCTTGCAGTGGACTCCTCAGTGATTTCCTCATCATCACTACTGTCTGACTCCTCAATACCATGAACAATTTCTGGCTTTGTTGTAACGGTGCTCTTCATATCAGTTTCAATCATCAAAGCAACATTGCTAATTTGATCAGATTTTTCCTCACTGTCTTTGTCTCTCCAGTTTGCAGCAACGATCTTGTTCTTTTCATGAGCCATCTGAAGAATCTCCCATGCTTGCTTGGCAACTTCACAGTCAGAGATCAGCCTGAAAGTATTTGCGTCAACAGCGGCAAATATCGCGTTCAAGGCTCTTGAGTTACTAGTTGCTACAGCTTCCTCTTCAGCTGTCCATAACTCCTCTGGTTTCTCCAGTGCAACTCCTTTGTCGTCGATGATCAGTGGCTGTGACCATCCAGACACTACTGCTCTCCAAGCCTTCTCATCCATTGTCTTTAGGAAGACCTTCATTCCAGCCTTCCAACATCCATAGTTGCTTTCTTCCAACAATGGAGGTCTGCTTGTACTCTGTCCTTCCTTCATTGTCTTGGCTTCTTCAGAGACACTGTAGGATCTTTTACTCTGTGTGTCGAGCTCCCGCTCTGATACCAATTGAAATTTCACAGTGTCTTGGTTTGACAGATTTTGTGAACAAGCAGTTGCTGCAGCACACTCTTGTTCACTCTAAAAATGTCTCAGCAAACAATGAACAAGGCACAGGTTTGTTCACCCAGTTCGGCCAATCTGCCTACGTCTGGGGAGGACTATTCTTCAGTCCTCAATCCACTCAACCAAAGGTTCCAAGTTCACTCGGTTACAACTCACGCAACCTATGCTACTCAACCCCGTGTGGACCACTCAACACAATCAGAACAAGCTCTGATTTGTGTCTGCACACCCTCTACAATATGTTAATCTAGAATAGCTACAATCCTCTCAAAGAACTCAGCCTATTCTAAATTACACTACTCAGCAGGGTTGCTGCAGCAACAGCTGTAACACACAGCTGAAGCACAATGTCCGCGTCGCTCCAAGGCCTTCTGCACACTCTGGACAACTCCCCCTCACTCAGTGACCACCTGCCACTAGCGAGTACTGCCGCACGACACTCTTCTGCAATACTCACCACAGCTCTGCGCTCAACGCTCTGCTCACGGGTGATGATCGAAGAAAACTCCCGTCACACACCAAGGATCCTCACTCTGAAATCTGTGTGTGCTCTCGTGTATCCCTCAGCTTCGATCAACCTCTTCAGCCCTGAACACCTTCTGCTTAAATAGCTGTACCACTTTAAGCAATTTCCAGGTTTAGGCAATTAACCCAACAAGATCAATTATCTCCTAAAATCTAGGAGATTAGATTTGATTATTATCTCCAATGCAAATCTCCTCCTCTGACTAGTAAACCTCTCTGGAATAAACTCTTCAGCAATTTAGAAATTCTTCAGAGGCTCTGCATAGAGTTTCCAGCCATTCCGGACAAGCCCAGGCAGCTGCTATGCTTGGTCAGTTGAACCAGCCTATTGAACAAGCTCCTGCTGCAGCATCCCCTGCTGCAGCTGCTGCTAGATCACTTCTGCTTGGCTTGCTTGATAATTTGAGCTGTAGCAGCTCCTTGTTCACTTGCTCTGGAGTTGTTTGCTGCTGCTAGAATTTCCTAAAAATATTCTCCTGAATATTCAGCTCTTTGAATTTCTGCTACAGCATTTTAGCTCCAGCATCTGCTGTAGCACATGTTGTCTGAAGGTATGCAATACTTCTGCTACTGAACTTCTGCTCCAGAGGTTGCTATACCACTTGCTTACTCCACTGCTTGAGCACTGAGAAAGATCTCTACCCAAATTGCACAAGCTGATGTCTTCATGACCTCTTCCAAAATTCCGAGCGCCCCAAGGCAACATTAGGTCGCGCTCCTCGTGAAGACATTAGCCACTTAATGTCTTCATCTGGAGCGCCACTTAATGTCTTCATCTGGAGTGCCACTTACTGAGTTTGCTCACTCTGGAAAGCTCTTCATCAGCTGTTTTCTTTCCATACTTGCTGTAGCAGGCTCTAGTGCACTTTGTAGGAGTTTGTCAATGATGCCACATACCTTCACACATGATATGAAGTGGCCCGAAGAAAATCTGGATGAATTCTAGTCGATCGAAAGCAAAATTGAGCAAAAGGCAAAAGTGATTTTGCCCAAGGGTTGATTTGATTCGGACAGGGGGTGCACGAATCACATGTGATTCGGCCACCCTTGGTCGAATCAACCTCCATGCTGCCTGGATCAAAAGTGACTGGAAGAGAATTCGCCCGATGCCAAATCTGGGTAAAGTGACCTGTTAATCTTCGAAGGCTTTCCGAGCGCATGATCATCCGATTGAGGCGTTCTATAGCTTATTGGAAAGCTAATTCAAAGGGCTACAACTTTTTAGTTTGCATTAAGACGTGATTCGAAGGTTTAAAGGGTCAAACGAGCGAGATTTTAACACTGCAGAGTTGATTTGCGCAAGAGGAATTCAAGGCTTGGCCGAATCAAAAATGATTTTGCCCAAAAAAAATTGATTCACCCAGCCTCATTATAGCACTGAGATATTGATTTGAGCGAATAAACTCATTAAGCCTTGCTCGAGTCACTTTTCATTCGGACACGGCGGGTGAATTGGTAATTTCCGAAGACAATATAAATAGGAAAAAGAGGGGGGAAATTGGATTGAGCCTTGGAGTGCCTCCGGCGCTTAGGGTTCATCTCTTGGAACGAAACCCTAATTGGAGAACTTGGAGAATTCTCAAGATTCCGGAGAAAGACACCAACGATTGAAGACTCTACGACATCCCTTTACTTTAAACCCTACTTCTCTTCTACTTTATTTTCTTTACTTTTCCTTGTTGAACAATTTTCTTTACAAATCATGTCTTGTTTCAAACTCATCATGAGTGACACATGAGTAGGTAGTTGTTTAGTAGTAGGGATCCTTATGGATCCCTTAGGTTAGATTGTAATGCAAAACATGTTCTTTTATCTATATGAATTAGGTTTTTGGATTGAAAATTCTTATGCTTGTTCTTCATGTTAATTCTATGCCCACCAAGTGTTTAACGAAACACATGAATGAGTATGAATTGATAAAACACGTAGGGATGGAATGAGAATTGAACTTAGGTTGTTTAAAAGATCAAGCATAATTATTTTAGATAGCGTTTGTGTGTGAGAGCGACATTCGCATTCTATTAGGCTAAGCATGGAGCGGATTTTATTAACTATCAATAGACCGAGAGGTTGAGATTAGGAGACTTTTGTTCTACACGGTTCAACAGAGCGAGAGTTTGAGAATTGTGTCACTTATGTATCATTCCCATTTTAGAGAAGAGCGAGAGTTGAATTTAGAATGCATGATACTTTTGCCTAGAATTATCAATCAAATTACCTTATGCATGAATTGTTGTTTTATGTTGCTAATCGTATGACCTAGGGGTGAAATAGGATTCCGACTTCGTTCTCTCTATTACTTTCTTTTAACCAAATTTGATCTTGTCTTTAGTATTCACTAGAGATACCTCGCATAGAGGAAAAGCCCCATTTTTATTTAGTAGACTCGCATTAGGCATTACTAGCTAGCTTTAGACTAATCTAGGCTTTTCTCTTGGGTTCAATTCGAGGTCACTCGAATTATAAATATTTTTTGCGTACCATGATTGGATTAATATTTTTACTACCACAATTTCGATAACGTTCAAAATGGCGCCGTTGCCGGGGATTGGCCATTAGACTAGTTTGCTTTTTAGTATTGTTTTAGTTAGTCTACTTCATTTTTTTTCGTTAATTTGTTGATTGTGATTGCATATTTGCGTGCTATTCTTGTTTACTTTAATTAATTTCACACTTGTTAACGCTTTCTCTGATTGCTTGGTAGGTGTTTGAATGCATACCAAAGCACGCACCAAATCTTTCGCTCAGTCTAACTCCCTAGACTAGCTAGTAGTCTGATCACACAGACTCTATTCATCCTACCTGCACACTTCTAGTAACAAATAGCTACGGACTTGACCCACAGACGTAGCCTATTCTATTAAAATGCGTGGTACGCGAGCTGCTTCAACACACTCTATTTCAGAGTTGTTGTGTCTTCTATCAACAACTATTCTAGCTCCTCTGCCAAACAATCAGACACTTTGAGTTCTGCAAACTCAGTCTCTGCTCCCCCACGATCAATGACACACTGTCACTATTGGGTAGCGACGATGAGCTTTTTCTCAGCCTGCAACAATGACTATCCACAGGTGTTCTCTGAGCACTGATTGATCCTTCAACGAGCAGCGGTCCAGTTGAATTTCGAGGATCAATGGTGAATCAAACTCCACGAGTTCTGATTCCCTATGCATACAACATAAGTCTTCAACTCAGTGTATATTCTCTCAGAATCTGTTGAATACTTGTTCGCTCTCTTTTTCCAGATACTCCAAGGACTGCCTCTGCACTCCTTTTTATATCTTCATCGATATCCCGATGCCTTTTGATACGTAGGGCATCCCTTCCGTTGCCTAAAACGAACTTTAGGATCCTTATCTTTTTCGTCCTTGTGATGTCGTTTGCTTGACTCTTGATGACGTTTGCACGACACCCTGAGCTTCCACAATGCGTGCCGCACCTTGCCGGAGCGTCTTCGTGCATCATCAAGACAATCAGATTTTTCCGCTTTAGCTCTGGATCATCACGGAGTGCTGAAGAGAATCTGATGCTTGGTTGCTGTATCTCGCCCATTCTTCAGATAGTGCTCCAGCTTCGAATCTTCAGGGATTGCTGAAGAAGAATCTTGTGCAGTTTTGTCAAGGCATGCCATACCTCAACAATCTCCCCCTTTGCATTTTGACAAAACTAACAATACTACAGCAACACTACTACAAACTATTTTGCAAAGCTAGACATAACTGCTCTAATTATGCTCTACTTATTACATTCTTCTCCCCCTTTTTGTCACAATGACAGGGGCTGCTATCAGCTCATTCGGAAACTATGCACACTCCCAAGGCCACTTTGAGTTCCTCGAAACGAACTCCATCCAAAGGTTTAAGGTTTTGTGAAGATGTCTGCCAGCTGCTTCTCTGTGGCTACACATTTTAGCACAATAGTATGATTTTCTACCAGATCTCCGATAAAATGGTGTCTAATATCAATGTGTTTGGTTCTTGGGTGCTGCACTGGATTCTTACTAATGCTGATGGCACTCATGTTGTCACTGTAAATGATCATAGTACCTTGTTGAACCACATATTCACCTAACATTTGCTTCATCCATATCAGTTGTGCACAACAACTTCCAGCAGCAATATACTCAGCTTTGGCAGTAGAGAAGGAGATACTATTCTTCTTTTTGGTGAACCAGGACACCAGGTTATTCGCAAGAGAGAAACATTCTCCAGATGTACTCTTCCTGTCCTCTGCAAAGCCTGCCTAGTCAGCATCACAATATCCCACTAGTTTTACACTTGTAGTCCTTGTTATACCACAGTCGATAGTTGGTTGTGCCTCCAACATATCTGATGATTCTCTTTACAAGCTGCAAGTGACTCTCCTTTGGGTAGGATTGATATCTGGCGCACACTCCTACTGCGAAGGATATATCTGGTCGGCTAGCAGTAAGATAAAGGAGACTTCCAATCATGCTTCTGTATAATGTCCGATCAACCGCAATCCCAGCTTCATCTTTGATAGCTTTAGTATAGGTTATTGCAAGAGTACGTTTGCGACTGGTCGTGACCATGCCAAATTTCTTTATCAAGTTTCTTGCATACTTGATTTGAGAAATGAAGATACCATCTTTTTTTTTTGGAGAGATTTGAAGCCTAGGAAATTAGGTTAATTCTCCCACCATACTCATATGAAACTCCATATGCTTCATAAACTGCTTCACCATTCTCTGTGAACTGGAACCAAAAACTATATCATCCACATATATCTGTGCTATAATAAAATCTGATCTGGACCGGTGAACAAAGAGTGTCTTGTCCACCCCTCCTAGATCATATTCGTGCTTGGTCAAGAATTCAGTCAGCCTTTCGTACCAGGCTCTGGGGGCTTGCTTCAAACCATAAGAGCCTTCTTTAGTTTGTAAACGTGGTTTGGATGATGAGGATCCTCGAACCCCTTGGGCTGAGCAATATAAACGTCTTCAATCATGATCCATTTAGAAATGCACTCTTGACATCCATTTGATATAACTTGTACTTCAGATGACATGCCAGGGTTAGTAGAAGTCTGATAGCTTCCATGCGAGCAACTGGAGCGAAGGTTTCATTAGAGTCTACTCCCTCAATCTGTGTATATCCTTGCTGGCTTTATACCTTGTGATGTTCCTCTTCTCATCAGATTTGTTTTTTTACATCCATTTAGTGCCAATGGCATTCACATTTTCTGACGAGAAACCAAGTCTCATACCTTGTTCCTTTCGAACTCACCAAGTTCTTTTTGCATTGCAGCTATTCAAAATTTGTTACCCAGAGCCCTTTAATGTTCTTGGGTTCAGTACTGGATAGAAAAAAGGAGTTATTGATCATATCACAAAGGTTAATATTAGAGGTACCTCGAGTTCGCCTTCCTTCGGTCAAGCTACTAATAATATTTGTTGTTGGGTGATCCTTCTGAATTTTTCTTGGGGGAAGTCTTCCTTTGCCTGGTGTGATTGGAGGATTCTCAGTTGGTACTGCTGAGTCTGGTTCGGACTCTTGATCTGAATTCTGTTGATTATCAGGTTCTGCTGAAGCATTCTCTGCAGCTTCCTCTTGGTCATCTTCATTTCTAGTTTGTGGCAGAGACTAGTTTGGATCTTCTGTATCAGAATCCTCTTTATCGTCAGAGTTTTGCCACTTTTCTTCTAGGTCATTGATCGCGCATCGTTGTACGCGTCAAATTAATCCTTCCTCTTCCACTAGTACAGCGGTTAAGTCAGGGTCGATCTCCACAGGGGGCAAGCAGTTCAGTTTTAACCAGTGACCTACACTTACGAAAGCTGGGGGTGTGAGCGATTGGGGTTGCGCAATGCGCGAGTAAACAGTCGTAAACGCAGGAATTGCACTAGACGTGCGCAGGCAGTAGAGATTAAGTACTATGACTATGAGAAGTATCGGCGCAGACAATCCTCTATGAGTGTATCCCTTATCATTGACTCTAAACGTCGATAGCTTGGTTTTACTTAAGTTAGTGTCCGGTCAAGGCTTCCTAACATGTGCGCATGTTCCGATCAAAGTTCATGTGCTATTAATTCTTGAACTAGACTAAACAACTACAAATCCGATCAAGGTAGTAATTGCCTATCCTAGCGCGTTACTCCTAGTTGGCACCGTCAGGCTATTCAACTAGTTTAACATACAACAATAAGCAACACGAGTAAGATTGCGGTTCAAGGCTTCCCCTACTCATGCAACTAGCTGCCAACAATGTGCACATAATTAATATAAGCAAGCAAGCTATGCATTAAGCGCAAGTCTCAAAGGAAATACTCATAGATTCATGCCCAACCGATACTAAGCGTTTAGCTAGACATGCTAGTAGTAAACATCATAGAAACAGTAAATAATAACTATAGTATCCAAGAAAACAATAGCAAACAGTGCGTGCAGGTTGCAGTCTTGGCTGGCGGAGTCGCCTAGCGTAGATCCTCTCAGCAAGCTCGTGTGTTTTCCAGTTCTGCTGCGCCGTGCCTCCTTGGTGTACGAATTGTGTATCCTCCTTAATGCCTAAACCCTAGCCTCCTTCTCTTCTTTATATACTGCTCGAGAGGCCCATTCTTTGCAACTTCCAAATCTGGTTGTGTCAGGATTTAGAAACACCATCATCTGCCCATGGCGCACGGCATCTGCTTAGCGCAATCGGTTAGCGCACCGTGGTCGACTCTGCCAATTCTTCTGTTTGCGCCGCTAGCTCCGCAGGCTGTGTGATGCGCATCCTAAACGCTGCCTGTTAGCGCGTATCCGGCTTAGGCCCTCGTTTTGCCCTGTAATACAAAAACACTGGAAACCAGTAATCTTGTACATAAAATAATGCAAACAAGCATAGGGTTATGATCTAAATAATGCGTATAAATAGGCTCTATCAAACCCCCCACACTTGCCCCTTGTTCATCCTCGAACAAGCACTCAAGCACGGATACCATTACCTCTCTGGAGTCTAGCGCACAGTCTTGCACTCTGGCGCGATCTATACTACTGAACACCTTGCGCTCTCTACCACCTGCGCACAATTGCTTTCAACAGTTTAAGTATAGTGATTTCGAAATTCATTACCTCTCAGCTGGGATGAAGATCATTTTGGATGGCTGGGAGATAGCTCTTCATAGGCTCCAGGTTGTCTGCTCTCACTCCGAGGATGGGTATATGGTTAACAGCGCAAGCTTCTTCCGATGCGTGATTCTTCCGCGCACTTTCTGGGAACTCAAGCCTTTTGATGATTTTCTTTGTGGACTTTGCGCACGCTGGTGCTTATATGTGCGCATGCTGATTCTTTTGTAGCGCATATCATCTGCTGGTATTTTTCTCTTGTACAGCTTTGTCTATGGTTCTTATCTTTCCCAGAACGGTTCCAATCTCAGCCTCCGGATAACAGCTATGGAACACCGCCCCGCTCTCCCTCCTTGGTCTTTCTGCGCAGGTCGGCGCACGCGTTTACACCCGCGCCCGCCTTCCTTAGCTCGACTTCCAGAGGAAAGGTGGTCTGTTTTTCCCACCTCGCCACGCTTTGGGTAATTCGCCTTCGGCATCTGCGTGACTGAGCGCGCTCTCTTGTTCCCAAGGTCGCGAAGCACAGGCCTCTACTCGCGCTCTCGACCATATACCTCTCCTCCGAAGCTCGAACGACTAACCGCCTCTCTAGAGCATTTCTGTCAACTCCACATCCCCTGTATATCCCAACTAACAGGAGCAGAAAAAACGAAAAAAAAAATACTAAAACAAGTGATAGCAGCGCACGCAGTATGGGTAGCGCAAACAAGCTGAACCGTGCGCGCAACCCGCACACAAGCGCACTACTGCTACTGTTCCCTTCAATTAAACTAAGCTACACTAAAAATGCTCAAACAGAGACGTGTCCCCACGACTCAAGCTCAAGCGCACGGAGGACGCACATGCATGCAAAACAAAGAACATAAGAGAAAAAAAAACTACAAGTCCTAAACTAGCTAAAAGACACTAGAAAAACTAAAAGAAAAACATGTAAAAGTAAAACGTGTCGGGTTACCTCCCGACAAGTGCCTTTGTTTAACGTCGTTGGCTCGACAGTACCTTGTTACTTTCGTGAAAGTGTACCAGCGACCTCCCCCACACTTGCTCCTGAGTGACCCTGCGCCCGGGCATGTGCTGCGTTCTTCTTGGTCCTGCGCAAAGGGTCTGAAGGGTGGTCAGCATGGTTAATAGTATGTGATAAATTATAAGTAACGAGGGTAGGTAAAGAGGGAGAAGAAATATGAGCAATAGTTCCCAGTTCTCCCTCTGGCGCGTCTGGTGGTGCCTCTGGCGCAGCAACCTGTGCATCTGCTATCTCAGGTTCTGCCAATTCAACATCGCGCACTGTGTCGTCCCAAGGTTCTCCTAGATACCGTTTGACTCTCTGCCCATTAACCTGAAAACGATGCCGGTGCTCGTTTTCTAACTCGATTGTTCCATAGGGGAAAACCTTGGTGACTGTGTACGGTCCTGTCCATTTGCTGCGCAGCTTTCCAGGCATGAGCTTTAGGCGTGATGAGAATAATAATACCTGGTCTCCCGGCTCAAATGCGCGCTCCTTTCCGGCCTCATCTAAGTTCAAGTTGCAAATGCGTAAGGCCCAATATGCTTTGTGCTCTAGCTCTACTGGCAGGTGGCATGCTTTTCCGTAAACCAACCGGAATGGTGAAGTCCCAATTGGCGTCTTATGCGCCGTTCGGTATGCCCCCAGCGCATCGTCAAGGCGCTGGCTCCAATCTTTGCGCGATGGTCTCACAGTCTTCTCCAGGATGCGCTTGATCTCTCTGTTGGAAACAGATAGAGCCTATTTATACGCATTATTTAGATCATAACCCTATGCTTGTTCGCATTATTTTATGTACAAGATTACTGGTTTCCAGTGTTTTTGTATTTCAGGGCAAAACAAGGGCCTAAGCCGGATACGCGCTAACAGGCAGCGTTTAGGACGCACAGCACACAGCCTGCGGAGCTAGCGGCGCAAACAGAAGAAATGGCGAGACACAGCAGAGTTGCGCCGACCAATGCGCTAAGCAGTACGACGTGCGCCAGGCGCAGAGTCCAGTATTTCCTAATCCCGACATGACCAGATTTGGAAGTTGCCAAGGATGGACCTCTCGAGCAGTATATAAAGGGGAGGAGGTCTAGGGTTTCAACAACAATAATAGGAAGAGACGATCATCATCAGAGACACACAGAGCGGCAAACTGGAAAACACACGGACTTGTTGAGAGGACTTGCGCCAGCCGAGAAACATTCTGCACGCACTGTTTGCTACTTGTTTCTCAGATACATTAGTTATTATTTACTATTCTATGATGTTTATCACTAGCATGTCTAGCTAAATGCTTAGTGTTGGTTGGGCATGAATCTATGATGTATTTCCTTTGAGACTTGAGCATAATGCATAGTTTGCTTACTTGTATTAAACTCTGTGCATACGGAGACAACTAGTTGCATGAGTAGGGGAAGCCTTGAACCGCAATCTTACTCTTGTTGCTTGTTCGTCATATGTTAAACTAGTTGATAGCTTGACGGTGACAACTAGGAGTAACGAGCTAGGGTGATCAGTTGCTACCTTGAACGGATTCGTAGCTGTTTTAGTCTAGTTCTAGAGATTAATAGCACATGAACTTTGAACGGAACATGCGCACGTGTTAGGAAGCCTTGACCGGACACTAAACCAAGTGAAATCAAGCTATAGACATATTAGAGTCAGTGATAAGGAATGCACTCATAGAGGATTGTCTGCCCAATACTTCTCATAGTCATAGTACTTAATCTCTACTGCCTGCGCACGTCTAGTGCAAATTCCTGCGTTTTACAACTGTTCACTTGCGCACTGCGCAAACCAATCACTCACCCCCCAATCTTCGTAAGTGTAGGTCACTGGCTAGAACCGAACTACTTGCTCCCTGTGGAGATCGACCCTTACTTAACCGCTGTACTGAGTGGAAAAGGAAGGATTATATTTGACGCGCACAACGACGCGCGATCAGAAACCTCGGCCTGTCCATTTGTCTGAGGATGATAAGCAGTGGACGTCTTGTGGCGCACTCCATAATGCTTGAAAACTTGCGCCACAATCCTGTTGCAAAAGTGCGTCCCCTGGTCGCTAATGATCACCTTAGGGTACCCCGTACCTGCAAAAGATGTTAGTTCTCAAAAAATCAGCGACTGTCTTACCATCATCCTTTCTTGTGGCCTTAGCCTCGACCCATTTGGAGACATAATCCACTGCGACCAATATGTACTCGTATCCTGCAGATGGAGGAAATGGCCCCATGAAGTCAATCCCCCATATATCAAACACTTCATCCACTAGAATCGGCATCTGCGGCATCTCATTGCGTGCTGATATGCCTCCTGTGCGCTGGCACCTGTCACAATTCCTGCAGTAGTTATATGCGTCTCTGAACAGGTGCGGCCAATAAAATCCGCTATCCAGGATCTTCCTGCTTGTGCGCTTGGGACCAAAGTGTCCTCCACATGCGTGCGTATGACAAAACATCAAAACAGAGTTAGTTTCATGGTTAGGCACGCAGCGCCTCAATATCTGATCTGGTCCTATTCTGAGCATATATGGATCATCCCAAAGGTAATGCTTGGACTCATGTTTCAATCTCATGCACTGGGTTTTATTGAAATGAGGAGGAAACGTACCTGTGACCAGGTAATTCGCAATGTGCGCATACCATGGTACCTTACCTGTCAGCGCCATCAGATGCTCATCAGGGAATGTCTCCGTGATCTACCCTGGCTCCTCCTCCTTCACGATCCTGCTCAGGTGGTCCGCAACTGTGTTCTCCGTGCCCTTCTTGTCTTTGATCTCCAAGTCAAATTCCTGAAGTAGGAGCACCCAGCGCATCAGGCGCGGCTTAGTTTCTTTCTTGGACATTAGGTAGCGGATGGCTGCGCGGTCTGTGTATATGATGACCTTGGCGCCTAGAACATAAGCACAGAACTTCTCCAGCGCAAACACAATTGCCAGAAGCTCCTTCTCCGTGGTGGTGTAGTTCCTCTGCGCAGCGTCCAGTGTGCGCGACGCATAATAGATGGCGTGCGGTTTCTTGTCCACTCGCTGCCCCAGGACTGCACCTACTGCGTAATCGCTTGCGTCGCACATCAGTTCAAATGGCAGGTTCCAGTCTGGCGCGCGCATCATTGGCGCACTGGTCAGCGCCTCCTTCAGCTTATCAAATGCGGCCCTGCACTCATCAGTAAAGTCGAAGCACACATCCTTTTGCAAGAGGTTAGACAGGGGTATACAAATTTTAGAGAACTCTTTTATAAAACGCCTGTAAAACCCGGCATGCCCAAGGAATGACTTCACGTCGCGCACGTTAGTGGCATAAGGTAGATTAGAAATAAGATCTATCTTAGCTTTATCTACCTTGATCCCCTCTTCTGAGATGATATGTCCTAGTACTACACCATGCGTTACCATGAAATGACATTTTTCATAATTGAGCACTAGGTTCTTAGAAATGCAGCGCGCTAAGACCTTATCAAGATGAGTTAGGCACGCATCAAAGGTACCTCTATATACGGTAAAATCATCCATGAACACTTCTATGCATATACCAATCATATCAGAAAAAATGCTCATGACAAGGCGTTGGAACGTACCTGGCGCGTTACACAGCCCAAATGACATGCGCCGAAACGCAAACGTTTCGAACGGGCAGGTGAACGTGGTCTTCTCTTGACCATCCACAGCTATGGGTATCTGGTTGTACCCTGAATATCCGTCCACGAAGCTAAAATACGGCTTTCCTGCTAATCTGTCCAGCATTTGGTCCATGAAGGGTAGCGGGAAATGGTCCTTGTGCGTGACTGCGTTAAGCTTCCTGTAGTCGATGCACATGCGCTATCCAGTCTGAATGCGCTTTGGAACTAGCTCGCCCTGCGCATTCTCTTCCACTGCGATTCCTCCCTTCTTCGGCACAACGTGAACTGGACTGACCCATTTGCTGTATGAGATGGGGTAAATGACTCCTGCGTCAAGCAACTTTAGAATCTCCTTCTGCACTACCTCCATCATATTTGGATTCAATCTGCGCTGAGCCTCCCTGGATGGTTTGCCACCATCTTCCAACAGAATTCTATTCTGCACTACCTCCATCATATTTCTTCTGTTTGCGCCGCTAGCTCCGCAGGCTGTGTGTTGTGCGTCCTAAACGCTGCCTGTTAGCGCGTATCCGGCTTAGGCCTTCGTTTTGCCCTGAAATACAAAAACACTGGAAACCAGTAATCTTGTACACAAAATAATGCAAACAAGCATAGGGTTATGATCTAAATAATGCGTAGAAATAGGCTCTATCAAACCCCCCACACTTGCCCCTTGTTCGTCCTCGAACAAGCACTCAAGCACGGATACAATTACCTCTCTGGAGTCCAGCGCACAGTCTTGCACTCTGGCGCAGTCTGCGCTGCTGAACACCTTGCGCTGCTCTACCACCTGCGCACATCTGCTCTCAACAGTTTCAAGTATAATAATTTCGAAATTCATTACCTCTCAGTTGGGATGAAAAAATCATTTCGGATGGCTGGGAGATAGCTCTTCATAGGCTCCAGGTTGTCAGCTCTTGCTCCGAGGATGGGTATATGGTTAACAGCGCAAGCTTCTTCCGATGCGTGATTCTTCCGCGCACTTCCTGGGAACTCAAGCCTTGTTGATGATGATTTTTTTTCTTTTGTGAACTTGCGCACGCTGGTGCTTATCAGTGCGCATGCTGATTCTTTTGTGGCGCGTATCATCTGCTGGTATTTTTCTTTCGTACAGCTTTGTCTATGGTTCCTATCTTCCCAGAACGATTCCAGTCTCGGCCTCCGGATAACAGCTATGGAACACCGCCCCGCTCTCCCTCCTTGGTCTATCTGCGCAGGTCGGCGCACGCGTTTACACCCGCGCCCGCCTTCCTTAGCTCGACTTCCAGAGGGAAGGTGGTCTGTTTTCCCACCTCGCCACGCTTTGGGTGTTTCGCCTTTGGCATCTGCGTGACTGAGCGCACTCTCTTGCTCCGAAGGTCCCGAAGCATTGGCCACCACTCGCGCTCTCGACCATATACCTTTCCTCTGAAGCGCGAACGACTAACCGCCTCTCTGAAGTGTTTCTGTCAACTCCACATCCCCTGTATATCCCAACTAACAGGAGCAGAAAAACGAAAAAATATACTAAAAATAGTTGATAGCGCACGGCGCAATATGTATAGTGCATACAAGCTGATCAGTGCGCGCAACCCGCACACAGCGCACTACTGCTACTGTTTCCTTCAATTAAACAAAGCTGCACTAAATATGCTCAAAAAAAAAACGTGAAATGTAAGTGTAACGCTCCCCCCCCCCACACTGAAACAGAGACGTGTCCCCACGACTCAAGCTCAAGCGCACGGAGGCGACGCACACGCATGCAAGCAAAAATAAAGAACATAAAACCCTAAAAAAAAACATAATAGTCAAAGCAGCGCAAATATAGCATAGGGGCACAAAAATATGTAGCACACAAGTTCAACACAAATATAGCAACAGAATAACAAATAGAGTTCAGCGCCAAAAAAGAAAAGTACACCACCCGAAAAGAAAATATGCGCTCCCCTCCACAGCTCTAGATGTCATCTGAGCTAGACGCAGCCGCTGAACTATGCGCCTCCTCCTCTGAAGAATCCGTCGTATATTCGGAGCTGGAGGAAGGCGGTACAACTGATAGGGCGACAGGCTACGCCGCGCCGTCATCCTCTGAAGCGCGGTCCCATAGCGATTCGGAGCTGGTGCTAATGATGGGTTCGGCTACAGGAGACCTTGGAATGGACGGCCGGGCAGGGGAAGATGCGGGTACTGGTACTGGTTCAGGTTCAGGTTCAGGGGTGGGTTCTGGTGCTGGTGCCGGTGCATGGGCTGACTCTGAGGTGGGCGCGGGGGCTGGTGCGGGTACTGGTACTGGGGAGGGTGCTGCTGGGGGATGAGTAGGAGGGCTGGCTGGCTGATGTGGCTCACTGGGGGAACCGGGAGGTGGTCGGTGCAGGCTGAGGAGAGGGGGAATCGCGTCTCCAAATCTCCACCCGGATGGTGGACTCATACTCAAATCCGCCCCCTCTGGCGCTAAGTATTCGAGCACACGCATGACGTTGAACATCATGCGCTGCTCATCTGATGCCGCCTCTGGCACCTCCTCAGCCTCAGTCCTTGGGCGCTTTCCGTGTGCACGAGGGGGAGAATCCTCGATCGAAATTGTAACTGGCTCCCCCTGCGGTGCACGGGCCCTCTGGTGCGCTCCAGTCTGCGCACGGGTCCTTGGGCGCCTGACCAGAGGCACAACGGGTTCTGGGGCCTCATCCTCCTCCATGTCCTGCGCGGCCGCTGCGCCCTGCGCACTGCTTTCTGCCCTTGGTCGCGGAACTCTGGCCGGCTGCAGGCGGTAGCACCATTCCAATGTGCCATCTTCCTTCACAGCTACCGCCCTGATCTGCAGCATGTGGGCGCGGTCCAGCGGGACAGCCGGCACCATAGTGTGCTCAGGCACCTCGGGCTCTCCATGTAGCGCCCGCAGCAGGTGCGTAATAATTCCACCGCACGTCAGCGGTCCCCTTGTGCTAACCCGTCCCCAATGGACTACCATGTTTGAAACAAATAGCACTCTCCTTCCATAGTACACCCCCTTCAAAATGTCCAGATCCTGGAGGTTGATCTTCGGCGCGCCATTAAATTGGCCAACGACTGCATAGGCGACCAACACCGGCGGGCCTCATTCTGTGCTCGGTGCTCTGGTCCTCGGCGGTCAACACTTCTCAAAAACTGCAAAAATCCAAACTCCTCCAAATCCAATGAAACTTTCACCAAAGGAGCGCCTACTGCTCGCCTACACAACCCACTAAACAGCAATCCAGTCGGGGCACTCTAGCTTGGTGCGATTTCAAAACCCTAATGCACTCCTCCACCGTACAAACCCTAATAAAATCTGCTCAGATCGGGGGAAAGGGTTACCTGGGGGTAGTGCGGCTGTGTGCTCTGCAGATCTCTCTAACTGGAAGCTCTGATCGGCTGGTGGAAACGGGAGGTAAAGGCTGCTGGCAACGGTCGAATGAGAAAAGTGCTGAAAAAATTCTAAGTCCTGCCCTTATATACCCCTCTGGCTGGCGCAGAGGTCCTGCGCACTGCTGCTCGACTAAAAATAACAAGTCCTAAACTGCCTAAAAACACTAGAAAAACTAAAAAGAAAACATGTAAAAATAAAAACGAGTCGGGTTACCTCCCGACAAGTGTCTTTGTTTAACGTCGTTGGCTCGACTGTACCTCGTTACGTGCCAAAATGTGTGTCAGCGACCTCCCCCACTCTTGCTCCTGAGTGATCCTGCGCTTGTGCAGGCGCTGCGTTCGTCTTAGTTCTGCGCAAAGGATAAAAAGGGAAATCAGCATGGTTAATATGTGATAAATCTGCAGTAACGAGGGTGGATGAAGAGGAAGAAGAAATGTGAGCAATAGTCTCCAGTTCTCCCTCTGGTACATCTGGTGGTGCCTCTGGCGCGGCATGTGGCGCATCTGTTATTTCTGGTTCTGCCAACTCAATGTCGCGCGTTGCACCATCCCAAGGTTCTCCGAGATACCGTTTGACTCTCTGCCCATTTACCTGAAAACGATGCCGGTGCTCGTTTTCTAACTCGATTGTTCCGTAGGGGAAAACCTTGGTGACTATGTACGGTCCTGTCCATTTGCTACGCAGCTTTCCAGGCATGAGCTTAAGTCGTGATGAGGATAATAATACCTGGTCTCCTGGCGTGAAAGTGCGTCTGAGGATATGCTTGTCATGAAACTCCTTTGTCCGCTCCTTGTAATCGCGCAGTCCCTCATAGGCATCCAGGCGCAGCTCTTCTAATTCGCTGAGCTCAAATGCGCGCTCCTGTCCTGCCTCGTCCAAGTTCAGGTTGCAAATGCGCAAGGCCCAATATGCTTTGTGCTCTAGCTCTACTGGCAGGTGGCACGCTTTTCCGTAGACCAACCGGAATGGTGAAGTCCCGATGGGCGTCTTATGCGCAGTGCGGTATGCCCACAGCGCATCGTCCAGGCGCTGGCTCCAATCTTTGCGCGAAGGTCTGACAGTCTTTTCCAGGATGCGCTTGATCTCTCTGTTGGAAACCTCGGCCTGTCCATTTGTCTGAGGATGATAGGTAGTGGACGTCTTGTGGCGCACTCCATAGTGCTTGAAAACTTGCGCCACAATCCTGTTGCAAAAGTGCATCCCCTGGTCGCTGATGACTGCCTTAGGCACTCCGTATCTGCAAAAGATGTTAGTTTTGAGAAAATCAGCGACGGTCTTACCATCATCCTTCCGCGTGGCCTTAGCTTCGACCCATTTGGAGACATAGTCCACTGCCACTAAAATGTACTCGTATCCGGCAGATGGAGGAAATGGCCCCATGAAGTCAATGCCCCATACATCAAACACTTCATCCACTAGAATGGGCGTCTACGGCATCTCATTGCGCGCTGATATGCCTCCTGTGCGCTGGCACCTATCACAATTTCTGCAATGATCATATGCATCTCTAAACAGGTGCGGCCAATAAAATCCGCAATCCAGGACCTTTCTGCTTGTGCGCTTGGGACCAAAATGTCCTCCACATGCGCGCGCATGACAAAAAAGCAAAACAGAGTTAATTTCATGGTCAGGCACGCAGCGCCTCAATATCTGGTCAGGTCCTATTCTAAGCATATACGGATCATCCCAAATATAATGTTTGGACTCATGTTTTAATCTCATGCACTGGGTTTTATTGAAATGTGGAGGAAACGTACCTGTGACCAGGTAATTCGCAATGTGCGCATACCATGGTACCTTACCTGTCAGCGCCATCAGATGCTCGTCAGGGAATGTCTCCGTGATCTACCCTGGCTCCTCCTCTTTCACGATCCTGCTCAGGTGGTCAGCAACTGTGTTCTCCGTACCCTTCTTGTCTTTGATCTCCAAGTAGAATTCCTGAAGTAAGAGTACCCAGCGCAATAGGCGCGGCTTAGTCTCCTTCTTGGACATTAGGTAGCGGATGGCTGCGTGATCTGTGTATACGATGACCCTGGCGCCTAGAACATATGCACGGAACTTCTCAAGCGCAAACACAATTGTCAGAAGCTCCTTCTCCGTGGTGGTGTAGTTCCTCTGCGCAGCGTCCAGTGTGCGCGAAGCATAGTAAATGGCGTGCGGCTTCTTGTCCACGCGCTGTCCCAAGACTGCACCTACTGCATAATCACTTGCGTCGCACATTAACTCAAATGGCAGGTTCCAGTCTGGCGCGCGCATCACTGGCGCGCTGGTCAGCGCTTCCTTCAGCTTATCAAATGCGGCCCTGCACTCATCAGTAAAATCGAAGCACACATCTTTTTGCAAGAGGTTAGACAGGGGTATGCAAATTTTAGAGAAGTCTTTTATAAATCGCCTGTAAAAGCCGGCATTTCCTAAGAAAGACTTCACATCGCGCACGTTAGTGGCATAAGGTAGATTAGAAATAAGGTCTATCTTAGCTTTATCTACCTTGATCCCCTCCTCTGAGATGATATGTCTTAGTACTACACCATGCGTTACCATGAAATGACATTTTTCATAATTTAGCACTAGGTTCTTAGAAATGCATCGCGCTAAGACTTTATCTAGATGAGTCAAGCATGTATCAAAGGTACCTCCATATACAGTAAAATCATCCATGAACACTTCTATGCATATACCAATCATATCAGAGAAAATGCTCATGACTAAGCGTTGGAACGTACCTGACGCGTTGCACAGCCCAAATGACATGCGCCGAAACGCAAACGTACCGAACAGGCAAGTGAACGTGGTCTTCTCCTGATCCTCCGCAGCTATGGGTATCTGATTGTACCCTGAATGTCCGTCCAAGAAACAAAAATAGGGTTTACCTGCTAATCTGTCCAGCATCTGATCCATGAAGGGCAGCGGAAAGTGGTCCTTGCGCGTCACTGCATTAAGCTTCCTGTAGTCGATGCACATGCGCCATCCAGTCTGAATGCGTTTAGGAACTAGCTCGCCCTGCGCATTTTCCTCCACTGTGATTCCTCCCTTCTTAGGCACAACGTGCACTGGACTGACCCATTTGCTGTCCGAGATGGGGTAGATGACTCCTGCGTCAAGCAACTTTAAAATCTCCTTCTGCACTACCTCCATCATATTCGGGTTTAATCTGCGCTGAGCCTCCCTGGATGGTTTGGCACCATCTTCTAACAGAATTCTATGCATGCATACGTCTGGGCTCAGTCCGCGCAGGTCAGCAAGTGTCCATCCTATGGCACGCTGGTTCTTGCGCAGCACCTGCTGTAAGCGCACTTCCTGCTCTTCTTCTAATCCTTTCTTGATGATCACTGGCAGGGTGTCCTCATTTCCCAGGAAAATGTATTTGAGATGTTCTGGGAGTTGCTTCAGCTCGACCTTGGGTGCCTGTTCAATGGAGGGCAAGATTTTATTAGCGGTGCAAATATGAACTATATCATGTACCTGTGTGGATTCTCGTTCAGCACTGCTCGGCTCATCTTCCTGCTCCTCCAACTCTACTTGTGCCAGTGGCTCTGGTCCTACTCTTGCGCTTGCGCACTGCGCATCTGTGACTAAATCATCCAAGTTGTCCATTGCGTGCACTGTGGCGTCATCATGTGGATGCTGCATTCCTTTGAATATGTTGAAATGGATCTCTTCGCCATCCACTTCCATGGAGAGCGTGCCCCTCCACACGTCTATCTTCGTGCGCGCGGTCATAAGGAAAGGTCTGCCTAGTAGGATTTGCGCACTTCTGGTGCTCGATTCGCCCTCCATTTCTAGCACATAAAAATCTGCTGGGAACACCAGCTCTCCTACGCGTACGAGAACATCCTCTATCATGCCTGCAGGTTGTTTGCACGATCGATCCGCTAGCTGAATGGTGAGACCTGCAGGCTTTAGTGGTCCAAGGCGCAATGTTGCATATAGAGAATATGGTAACAAATTTATGGATGCGCCTAAATCAATCATGCAGTTGCTCACCGTGGTTTTACCTAGAGTGCATGGGATAGTGAATGTACCTGGGTCTCGGCACTTAGGTGGTACCTTATGTTGCACGATTGCTGAGGCCTGCGCATTTAACATTACCTGTGCGCACTCGCCTTTTCGTCGCTTGTTCGTGCACAGCTCCTTCAAAAACTTGGCGTACCTTGGGATCTGCCGAACTGCTTCAATAAGGGGAATGCTAATTTCCACCTTGCTGAATAACTCGTAGAGCTCTTTGTCCTGCGCTTCCTTCCTAGCCAAGGGTGCCTGCACAGGGAAAGGTGCAGGTATATTAGTACGATTCGTGCTCTTGTCTTTTAATTCTGTTATACCTGGTGCTTCGCCCTGCTGGCTTGTGGCTGGCACTTCAGGTTGCGCGTTCTGCTCAGGTTGCGCATTCTTCTCTGTCAATTCTGGGACTTGCGCAGCTGGTTGCGCGGGCGCCTTCGCGGTCTGCTCTGTTCCTATCGTGCGCCCAGTCCTCAGTGTTACTGCATTGACTCCTCTTTTGGGGTTCTGAATCACTTGCGAAGGCAGGTTGCCATCGCTCTTCTTCAGCTCATATACCGTGGTTGCGATCTATGATAGCTGCTTTTCAATGGACTCGATATCTTTGCGATCTGTCATATTTCTCGTCATTTTTGCGCACTGTGTCTGCCAGCTGCCCCACGATATCTTCCAGCGATCGCCTCGGTTGCTGGTTGTTATGTGCTGGTGCGTCAGTGCGGCGATGCGGTGGATTGTAAGGCGCAGCTTGTTGCGTCTGCTGTGGACTGCCTCTGGAAATTGTTCTCTTCCTTCCATCTGAATCCATTTTGATGATGCTAGTATGGCAGGATTGACAAAACCAACATATGTGAACAAGGAGCTGCTACAGCTCAAACAAACAAGCAGGAGCAGATACAGCAGGGGGTGCTGCAGCAGGTGCTGGTTCAAGTGTTGTATCAACTGTCCAAATCGAAGTTTTGTGCTGGGTGCGTTTTTGAAGGTATGGCAGTTGTGTTCTTTCTCTTAGAAGAATTTGTAAAATGCTGTTGAGCATTTTCCAGCAAATTTTACTGGTCAGAGAAGGAGATTTGCATTGAAGATATTAATCAAATCTAATCTCCTAGATTTTAGGAGATAATTGATCTTGTGGGTCAATGGCCTAAACCTGGAAACTGCTTAAAGTGGTGTGGGTATTTAAGCAGAAGGTGTTAGGGCTGAAGAGGGTGATCGAAGCTGAGTGATACACGAGAGTAGACACAGATTTCAGAGTGAGGATTTTTTGGTGCTACGGACGTTGTTCTTCGATCAAACACACACGGGCAGAGCGTTGAGCGCAGAGCTGTGGTGAGCATTGCAGAAGAGAATTAGGTCTTGCAGAGACTGATTTGTGCATTGATCTGGAAGCCAATTCAGAGCTGTGGAGCTTGTTGGTTGATCAAAGGCAGCCGCGGAAGAACTGACGGGTGGAAGGCTCGGTCGAGGTTCGTGCGGAAGAACTCACTAGTGGCAGGTGGTCATTGAGTGAGGGGGAGTTACTCAGAGTGTGCAGCGCTCTTCGAGTGGTTCGATCGGCTCGGCAGAAGGCCTTGGAGTGACGCGGACATTGTGCTTCAGTTGTGTGTTACAGCTGTTGCTGCAGCAACTCTGCTGAGTAGTGTAGTATAGAATAGGCTAAGTTCTTTGAGAGGATTGTAGCTATTCTAGACTGACATACTGTAGAGGGTGTGCTGACACAAATCAGAGCTTGTTCTGATTGTGTTATGTGATCCACACGGGGTTAAAGTAGCATAGGTTGCGTGCGTTGTAACCGAGTGTGCTTGGGACCTTTGGTTGAGTGGATTGAGGACTGGAGAATAGTCCTCCCCAGACGTAGGCAGTTTGGCCGAACTGGGTGAACAAACCTGTGCCTTTGTTCATTGCTTGCTGAGATTATTTCTTGTGAACAAGAGTGTGCTGCAGCAACTGCTAGTTCACAAATCTGTCTAAGTGAGACGCTGTGAAATTTCACATTTGCTGCCAGTCCAAAGCACGGCTGATTCTGCCTCGGTGGCCCTCTGTTATCCCATCCTCCAAGAGCATTGACATCTCCAGTTTCCTCAAATAGTGTGGGACATTCATCAGTCTTGTGCTCGGTGGACCTGCAAAATTCACATACCTTTGGCGCAACTGGTTGTGCGCTATGCGCACTCATCAACTTCTGCAGCATGGCCTTCATTTCCTTGATATCAGCGCTGGTTTCTACCTGATGCACAGAACGAGTACGACTATTTTCAAGTGTTAGCTGATGTCGTACCTGACCAGCAGAGTCTTCTATCAGCTGCCACGCATCCTCTGGGTACATGTTGCAAATGTCGCCTCCTGCGCTTGCGTTCAATAGCCTCAGCTCCATGGGCAGCAGCCCATTCAGGAAGTTCTCTATCAGCACATTCTGGGGCAGGCCATGATTGTAGCAGTTGGCCTCTAGCTCCCTGAAACGCTCGTAATATTCTGACAGTGACTCCCCTGCGCTCTGCCTTGGCGCGGCCAGCTCTCTTCTGAGTAGCGCGATCTTTGCTGCGGGATAGATTTTGTCCAGGAATTTCTTCTGCAGCTGCTCCCATGTGTGAATGGATCTTGCGGGTAAGTTCATCAACCAATGTCTGGCTGTATCACACAGTGAAAATGGGAATGCCTTCATTTTCAGCGCTTCATCGCTTTCTCCTTCGGTCTTCATGTTCTCGCAAATGACTAGGAATTCCCGCACATGCTTGACTGGATTTTCATTGTTCACCCTGTGAAAATTGGGCATGTGATGAATGAGCGAGCTCCTTAGCTCAAAATGACCGCCTGGTGGAAGCACGATGCACCATGGCTGGTTAACAGTGATAGGGGCTGACATCTCGCGCACTGTTCTGCGTCGCGCGGCCTGTTGCACGGGTGGCGCATGATACACTTCAGCGGCCCTCCTTGCTTCAACCTCGCGCTGCACTTCCTCTCTGAACAGGGCTGCGCGGTTATGCGCCCTTGCTTCCTCTGGGGTCCTGTCCCCTAGGTTGTCGCCTACGACACTGTTATCCTCCATAACCTGTTCTATATCTCAAAAAACGAAATTAAAAGATAACTAATGCTGCTGCGTCTGTCAGTGCGCAACTAGAATCCGCGCAGCGTAACTGTTTCAAGGTTGTGCAGGCTAATGGTGATTGCGCGCTGTCAGAAACAACAACGAGAAAACAAAACAAACTGAAATAACTAGTTACTAAAAGGAAAAACGTAAACTAACTAGAACTTAGCTGTGTTGCTCCCCGGCAACGGCGCCAAAATTTGATCGCGCGTCGTTGTGCGCGTCAAATATAATCCTTCCTCTTCCGCTCAGTACAGCGGTTAAGTAAGGATCGATCTCCACAGGGAGCAAGTAGTTCGGTTCTAGCCAGCGACCTACACTTACGAAGATTGGGGGGTGAGTGATGGGTTTGCGCAGTGCGCAAGTGAACAGTTGTAAAACGCAGGAATTTGCACTAGACGTGCGCAGGCAGTAGAGATTAAGTACTATGACTATGAGAAGTATTAGGCAGACAATCCTCTATGAGTGCATTCCTTATCACTGACTCTAATATGTCTATAGCTTGATTTCACTTGGGTTAGTGTCCGGTCAAGGCTTCCTAACACGTGCGCATGTTCCGTTCAAAGTTCATGTGCTATTAATCTCTAAAACTAGACTAAAACAGCTACGAATCCGTTCAAGGTAGCAACTGATCACCCTAGCTGGTTACTCCTAATTCTCACCGTCAAGCTATCAACTAGTTTAACATATGACGAGCAACCAACAAAAGTAAGATTGCGTTTCAAGGCTTCCCCTACTCATGCAACTAGCTGTCTCCGTATGCACAGAGTTTAATACAAGTAAGCAAACTATGCATTATGCTCAAGTCTCAGAGGAAATACATCATAGATTCATGCCCAACCAACACTAAGCGTTTAGCTAGACATGCTAGTGATAAACATCATAGAATAGTAAATAATAACTAATGTATCTGAGAAACAAGTAGCAAACAGTGCGTGCAGAATGTTTCTCGGCTGGCGCAGTCGGCTGGCGCAAGTCCTCTCAACAAGTCCGTGTGTTTTCCAGTTTGCCGCTCTCTCGTCCTCTCGTGAGGCTAATCTCCTGAAGGCTGATAAGTCTGATGATGATCTCTCTGAAGCCCTAGACCTCCTCCCCTTTATATACTGCTCGAGAGGTCCATCTTTGGCAACTTCCAAATCTGGTCATGTCAGGATTTAGGAAGTACTGGACTCTGCGCCTGGCGCACGGCGTACTGCTTAGCGCATTGGTCGGCGCAACTCTGCTGTGTCTCGCCATTTCTTCTGTTTGCGCCGCTAGCTCCGCAGGCTGTGTGCTGCGCGTCCTAAACGCTGCCTGTTAGCGCGTATCCGGCTTAGGCCCTCGTTTTGCCCTGAAATACAAAAACACTGGAAACCAGTAATCTTGTACACAAAATAATGCAAACAAGCATAGGGTTATGATCTAAATAATGCGTATAAATAGGCTCTATCACTCATCCATGTCTGAGGGCACAATGTCTACAGTGGAGGACGGGCCAGCCTTACCTTATTCAGTAGTTGGGATCCAGGTCAACCGCGGAACATCTATGGGTTTGTTGATCGGAGCGAAGAGCTCCTTTTCGCGGTCGGCGAATCACTTAAGGGAATGTCACTGCTCTTTCATTTGTTGGGCTCACTCCTACGCTTGTAAACCTTGGCTCCCCTTGTTTTCACCATTTCGGAAGACAGGAACAGCTGATCGTTGAAGTCGTCGGAGGAAAAACTTGCCCTAATTTGCGACGGATACTTCAAGTTCTCCCTTTCCTTTTAATGCGCTAAAAGTTACAGCTCCGAGTAACCAGAGAGTGCTTCAGCACTCTGTTCAGCTGTATTTTCTGGAAGTAAAATGACTTCTACTGTAATCTTAACTTCCTCAGTTCTTGCTTCAGTGGGGACACTAGCTGGCTGCTTCTCAACCCAGCGCTTTTGACCCTCGTTCCTTTTCACCTCCACCCAGCGCATTTGACACTTGTTCTTCTCAGATGTACTTCTATTTTTTGCAGCAGTTGAAGAGTAACATTTGCTTCGTTTCTTTGTATGCCTCATTCTCTGAGTGAATGCCTTTTCATAACTCCTGCAAGTTTCCTATAAAGTAATACGATAGCCTTGGTTGACCTGCTTCTGTGTCCAGTGGTACTCAGGTGTGCTTGAAGGATTCCATGTTCTGACTTGTCGACCATTTGATCTTCTTTGAGTCACCTTGTATCCGGTTAGTGTTGGGCACTTTCTTATAAGATGTCCAGTTTGATTACATGCGTAGCATCTCTTCTGCTTTGATCTGGGTTTCTGAGCATGTGACTGGTCTAGAGAATGCTTCAGCACTATCTTGTACTTCTTTTTTGGAACTCTCTGTAAATCAACCGTGACTGAACCCTTCTGAACACTTGCACCTTGATCAATTTCTGAGGCTTTGACAAATGTGGTTATACGGGTTCCTTCCTCACCTGTGTATCCGAGACCTTCAGTCCCACCTCCATACCTTTAGTAAGATAAGATCTCATCTGTAATGGACGATTCTCCTCTGGGTGCTTCAGGAGTGATTCTTTGTTCCCATACCTCTCAAACTGTCTTAGCATCATCTGATTGTTCTTGGACAAAGAGGTAATGATGCTTTAAAGGTTATCTTGCTCATCTTCTAGTTCCGAAACATTTGACAATAGTACTTGATTGGCTTCCTTCCTGACACTTCTCTTGTATTAGTTTAAACTGATCAGTTATAGTTTCTACGGGGTATTCCTCATCATCATCGCTGTCAAATTCAATAATCCCATAAACAAGCTCTGTCTTTATTGAATCTAAATCATCATTACGGAATACAGTAGTTAAAGCTAGATTAACTTTGTGATCAGTCTGCCCTTCATTGTCGACATCACTCCAGTTTGCTGTGAGAGACTTATTATCTTCTTCTGGTAACTTGGACATTCACTCTGTCTGTGTCCATATCCCTCGCACTCCCAACACTGGACTCCTTTCTGTTTTTCTTTCCTTCATCACTGTCTTTGTCAGCATCCTTGTTCTTTCTTTGAGAATTTTCTCCTCATCAGTTTCTCCCCCGGATGACTGACCTTAGTGTGAAGGTTTCTTGTCCATTCCCTTCATGAACTTTCCAAGGTTTTTGACCAGCAGAGATAATTGTTGGTTGACATCATCTGGGACAGCCTCTTTCTCTTTTGTCTCAGTTTTTAGCCCAAGGTCTTTCCAGAGAGTGTTGAAGCAGTCTCTGTAACTTTCATCTCAAACTTCCTCAATGAACCGATCAGCACCTCCAGCCTCATGTTATTCACATCTTGTGCTTCCTCGATGGCTGTGACTTTCATATCAGATTTTGAAGTAAGAGATCTAAGTACCGTCCTCACCAGCTTTTCTTCATGTATTGGCTCCCCGAGTGCATGAGCCTCGCTTGATATGTCGCAGAGTCCGGCATTAAACTCAGCAATGGTCTCTTCTTCCTGCATCTTCAGACTTTTAAATCTCGAAGTGATCATCTGAAGTCAAGAGATATTTACCTTGTCTGTCCCCTCATGAGCAGCTTCAAGAATCTCCCAAGCTTGTTTGGCAGTGTCACAATTAGAGATCAACCTGAGATTGTTAGCATTCACAGCAGCAAATATAACATTCAAAGCCTTAGAATTTCCTGATGCTGAGGCTACTGACAATCAATTTTAAACCCTTTATAGTTGTCAGATATAAGTTTCAGGGGTCAAATTGTAGAAAAAAACAATTTATAGACCTTAGTAAGCCAAGTGTCGATCCTAGCGTGTATTTACTAGCTAGCAATAAAAGTTTTCAGCTACTCCTAATAGAAGTTATGGATTTGTTATAATTATCCTAATTATCCTAATTAATATAACTAACGGTTGATTCGATCAGAGAAAGTAATTCCAAGATCGAACTTCACCCATGCTCGCAACACAATTCATGCAATCAGTCACACCATATAGTAGCTTTGGAAATAACCAAATTGACATTAGGTGAGCCACCCATTTACGGATCATCACCTGAATTAATCTACACTATTGAACCGCCCAATCACGGATTATCATCAGTTTCAATTTAGTAAGCCTAAGGTTCCCAAACAAAAGATGTCAACTTTCCTATCGATTCATGTACTAACATTATAGCTACCATGTTTCGATATCAACTTTGCTCAATCCGGTTAATTACCTCAGACCCAATCATCTTTTTAGTCCTTAACCTAATTTCTTTCGAACATGTAGTCATCCCAATCAACGATCAACAATGATAAAACAGTAGAATGAAGCATAATAGAATTGAAAAACATAAACTTGCATTAGACTAAACTAATGTTCATACAAATCACATGAAATCAGGTTACAGGCATGGGATTCGTAGAATCCTAGAATTAAATAAACTACTCGCTACTCATGGTGATTACTACCAATACAAGAATGAAGAGAATATAGAACGAAGAACCCGTGACGATGATCTTCACTCCAAGCTTTTCTCTTCTCTCTTTCTTTAGTTCTCCAAATCGTCCATCCCTTGTGAATGAGCCTCGAATTTCTATTTATTATAAAAATAATTGGGCTGATTTTTAGAATCAAGTTCCAGCTGGTTTGGTGTCAAACCGGCGGTTCAGTGTCCAAACCGCCGGTTCTACATTTAACCGACCTGTCTCAGAGAATCATGAAATTTTGCCTTTGGGGCCGATTCAACACAAAACCGCCGGTTTGACCAGTAAACCGGCGATTTGACTAACCGACAATTCTTACTTGAACCGGGCTATTGTTCACTCAACACTGTAAATCTGACTTTTCTTGCGATTTTTACCATCTAAACTTTCAAATTACGTCTTGTGGTAAACGATAATGTTGTAGCCCTTTGAGTTGGCCTCCAACAAGATATGGCATGCCTCAATCCAATAAGAATCATGTTCTAGGCAGGCCTTTGATGGCGAATAGGTCAATCTGCCCAGATTTGGTTTGTCTTCGTTTGAATCTTTGTGTTTTGCCTTATTTTTCTATAAACGGACTAAAAAGCCTCGATATAATATAATTTGACCTGAAAGGAGATAGAGTGGTAAAAACACAATGAAAAGTTTAGGAGAGGAGCGAAATTCATCATCGAATGAAGCGAATAATCGATAAGAAATTAACCGATCAGCTACTTCATCGACAGTCCACTTGTTTTCAGGTTGCTTGTGGGTGACTCCGGCACTGTCGACGGTCATTGGGGGGACCATTCTGATATGATAGCCCTCCATGCCCTTTCATCAATGGCTTTGATGAAAGCCTTCATTCGAGCCTTCCAGTACCCATAGTTAACTCCCTCGAGCAATAGAGGCCGGCTAGTGCTTTATCCTTCTTTCATAGTGGCCATACATATCAGTAATACTCTCCCTGATCACACTCTGTATTTTTAGCGAACGGCTCTGATACCAATTAAAATTCTGCCGCGTTGCTGATGCGGAGTTATAGCTTCTGCTTAAGCACTCTTTGTATCTTTCTGCGGAATTACTCTACTGGCAGAATAAGAAAGACAATATTTGTTCGCCCCGTTTGGCAACTTGCCTATGTCTGGGGTAGGATGCTCCGATCCTCAAGATTCCACTATCTCAGTTCGAATTACAAGGACTCACACCTCTACTTCTCACCTAGCCGAAATATAATGCTCAGTCTAAGCTCCTAGACTAGCTAGCAATCTCAATTCACAGATTCTCTTCGTGCAGCCTCCACACTCTCAGTTATAAATAGCTATAGTACTGCCTCTCAGACTTCGCCTATTCTATTACAATGTATAACTCACGGAATGCTTAAGCACACTCTTCACTAGCGTTGTTGTCTCTTCACACTCCAAGCTCCCCCGGCAAGTAGTCGGACACTCTAAGTTCTTCAAACTCAGCCTCAGCTCCCCCTCAATCAATGACTCACTGAATCACTATTGGGTAGCCTCGATCATTTCTCTGCAGCCCGCGCTAATGCATGTTCGCGGCTGATCACCGAGCTCCTGACTGTTCCTTCAACGAGCAGCGCCCCAGTTTAACTCTGAATCAGTCCAAAATGAAACTCCACGAATTCTGATTCCCTCAACACCACACGCCTCTTCAACTTAGTATATAGAACCCTCCTACCGCAAGTTGATCTCTGTGTGCTCTCTGTGTGCGCTCAGGTTGCTCTCTGATTGTGTTCTTCTTCCATGTGCTATTGCCCCGCCTTCCTTTTAAAGCTCTCCAGCACGCTAAAATCGCCAAGGATCAATATCAGAATCTTCTCCTAGATTCTAGCTAGTTTTGTTGAAGATTACGTTGCCAAATTTGAACTCTTAGATCTTTATCTTCTTAGACCACGTGTTGGCTTTTGCTGAGCTCTTGATGACGTATGCTTAACTCTCTGAGCTTCCCCGATGCCAGTCGTATCACATCGAAGCCTTATCGTGCAATGCCAGGATTCTGCTCTGACTTCAGATCATCACGGGAGTGCTTCAGATTGTGTTCCACCCACCGAACTCAAGGGAGTGCTTCAGCAGTCTCTTGAACAGTTTTGTCAAGGACGCCACATCCTCAACAGGCAGTAAAGTCAAACTCAAACTGAGCAAACAATATGTGAGCCTAAAAGTTGAGAAATATGAACTGCCAGAATCAGTCAAGCGTATGCAAAAATAACTTGAAAAACGGCACAAAGAAACTTGAGACCTTCTTAGCTGTTGCGATATGGCATCCTTGGCAAAACACCACAAGAAGATGCTACTGTATTCCCTGAAGATCATAGCTGGAGCACAATCTGAAGATTGAGAAAATTGCAACAGAGTACAGTGACAAGCATAAGAAAGTGCTATAGCACTCTGTGGACCACTAAAGCTAAGGCAAGCTGGGCAAAAGAGATTGCTATAGCTTTCTGTCTACTACACATTGCAATAGAATACACTAAGTCTGTGACTCAGATCTATTGCTATTTGTTAATAGAAGTATGTAGGTTGTACGAAGCAAGTTTGTGGGATCAGATTACGAGCTAATCTGTGTGATCAAATTGAGCTGAGGTGGATCTAGGTTAGTCATAGTGGTTAAAGTAGCGTATCTAGTTTTGGAATCCATTGTAGTCTAACAAAAATAGTTAAACCTTGAGGACCAGGAGTAGTCGTCCCCAGACGTAGACAGTTGGCGAACTGGGTAAGCAAAGTGCCTTGTGTCTGTCAAGTTCGGCCTGAAAAACAAGTTCCGCAAAAGTGATACAGAGAGTGCTACAACAACCGCTTTAACTCTTCACCAGCAGTGCGTAGTAAATTTCATTTGGTATCAAAGCCGATCACTCAACACACAGAGTGAGGTCCGGGAAAGGCGTTGCTGACTACCATGACCAACTTGCTAAAAAGGCAAAGTTCAAACAGATCATTATTCTCGAAAAAAGGTCAAGATAGTGAATATAACAGCAGTGATGAAGATGAAATTAAAGAATAGTACCTAGCTAGACACTACGCACAAATGATTGACAAATGTCTGGAAGTAGTGGAGGTGAATGAGGGGTTGGTCGCAAAAGTGTCCAGACTGAATAACGAAAAGGAGGAGCTCCTAAGGATTATCTCATCTATGGCAGAGAAGGCTGATTAATAAGAGAAGAAATATGATGAAATAATGGAAGAAGTACACTTGTACAGAAAGACAGCACAGATTCTCAACAAAGGGTCGAACAATTGGACAGCTTACTGGCGTTTCAAAGGTATGGAGGAGGCAATGCTGGACTGGGGTACACAGGAGAGAGTGGCACTAGAGAGACCAAGTATGTCAAGGATATGAAAACTAGCAGTGCTAAACCAGAAGTACAAAGGGTAAAGACACCAGCTGAAAGGAAAAAAGCCCAGAAGAAAAAGCAAGAAGATGCTACAGCAACCCATGTAGCACTTAACTAGAACTCAACAGGACAAACGATGCTGCTACTTCTGCAATCAAGTTGGCCACATCCAAAGGTCCTGCCATATTCTCAACAAGTACTAGAGACCACAGAAACAATTCCCAAACATTTGTCTGAGGCGCAGATCATGAATGGATCATCATACTCATGTGTTCTATAACTCAGCAAGATCTGTGAAGAAAGGGAATTGGTATTTCAACAGCGGATGCTCTGGATACATGACTGGAAACAAATCCTACCTGACAGACATTCAACCCTGCAAAGAACAAGATGTGACATTTGAAAATAGGTATAAAGGGAAAGTCCTCGAAAAAGGAACACTGGAAGTTCGCAGATTGTCTAAGTTAAAGAATGTGATGCTTGTGGAAGGTCTAACTGTAAATCTCATCAGCATCAATTAGCTATGTGGGGGTACGCACTTTGTAAGTTTTTCTTAAAAGATCTATCAAGTGTTTGATGCAGAGGAAAGATGCATAATGAAGGGTACGAGGTCTGCCAACAACTGCTATTTACTAGAGAATGGTGCAGCAACCTCTGTATCAACTTGTTTGTTGACGAAGACGGAAGAAATGAATCTGTGGCATGAAAGGTTGGGACACCTCAACTTGAGGACGTTAAGAAGACTTGCATCTGATCAATTAGTCCGTGATATTCCTGAGATCAAGGGAGAGATGAACATATTGTGTGTGGAATGCCAAATCGGAAAGCAAACAAAGGTCCCTCACCCAAAGGTCACTGAGATGAGCACCATTAGACCTCTCCAACTACAACATATGGATCGGATGAGACCAATGGAAGTGGAGAGTTGTGGCAGAAAAAGGTATGCTTTTGTATGTGTGGATGATTACTCTCGATACTCATGGATTGATTTTCTGTGTGAAAAATCAGACGCAGGGAAGGTGGTGGTGGCCTTAGCTACTTGGCTAGAACAAGAGAAAGGATTGAGAGCAGCCTCTACAAGAAGTGATCATGGGAAAGAGTTCAAGAACGAAGCCATGAATGAGTTCTGCACCAACCATGGAATCACCCATCAGTACTCATCACCCATTACTCCATAGCAAAATGGGACAGTTGATGCACGCGTCGTTGTGCGTGTCAAATTAATCCTTCCTTCTCCACTTAGTATAGCGGCTAAGTCAGGGTCGATCCCACAGGGAGCAAGCAGATTCGCTCTAACTAGTGACCTACACTTACGAAAATTGGAGTGTGAGTGATTGGGTTGCGCAGGTGCGCGAATAAACAATAGTTAACGCAGGAATTGCACTAGACGTGCGCAGGCAGTAGAGATTAAGTACTATGACTATGAAAAGTATCGGTGCAGACAATCCTCTATGAATGTATTCCTTATCATCGACTCTAAACGTCTATAGTTCGGTTTACTGAAGTTAGTGTCCGATCAAGGCTTCCTAACATGTGCGCATGTTCCGATCAAAGTTCATGAGCTATTAATTCTTGAAACTAGTCTAAGCAGCTACGAATCCTGTCACGGTAGCAGCTGAATATCCTAGCACGTTACTCCTAGTTGTCACCGTCAAGCTATCAACTAGTTTAACATATAACAAACAAGTAGCAAGAGTAAGATTGCGGTTCAAGGCTTCCCCTACTCATGCAACTAGCTGTCAACAGTGTGCACAGAATTAATACAAGCAAACAAACTATGCATTAAGCACTAGTCTCAAAGGAAATACTCATAGAATCATGCCCAACCGATACAAAGCGTTTAGCTAGACATGCTAGTAGTAAACATCATAGAAATAGTAAATAACAACTAAAGTATCCAAGAAAACAGTAACAAGCAGGTGCGTGCAGGTTGCAGTGTCTCGGCTGGCGTAGTCGGCTAGCGCAGGTCCTCACTGTAGCTCGTGTGTTTTTCAGTTCTGCCTCTCTCTCGTGTGTTGTGATGTGTCTCTGTGTGTATGTTCAAACCCTAGCCTTCCTCTCTGTATATACTGCTCATGAGGCCCAAGGACGGCCTTGGCAACTTCCAAATCTGATGGTGTCAAGATTTGGAAACACCAATATCCTGCGCATGGCGCACCGCACACATTGGTTAGCGCAATCGGTCTGCGCACCGTAGTCGACTCTGCCACTTCCTATCCTGTTTGCGCTGCTAGCTCCGCAGGCTGTGTTGCGCTCCTTAAACGCTGCCTGTTAGCGCGTATCCGACTTAGGCCCTCGTTTCGCCCTGGAATACAAAAACACCGAAAACCAGTAATCTTGTACACAAAATGATGCAAACAAGCATAGTGTTAGGATCTAAATAGCGCGTATAAACAGGCTCTATCAACAGTCGAGCTGAAAAATAGAACAATATAGGAAATGGCTCGAGTCATGATCCATGTAAGAAAAGTCCCACTAAGGGTTTAGGCCGAAGCTATGAATACCTCATGCTACATCATTAATCGTGTGTAAATCAGAAGAGAGACAGATAAGACATGCTATGAACTTTGGAAGGAGAAGAAACCCAATGTTAGATACTTTCTCATTTTCGGAAGTGAATGTTATATTCTGAGAGACAGTGAGTACAGAATGAAGCTTGACCCAAAGAGTGATTCAGGGATATTTCTGGGATACTCGATAAATAACAGAGCATATCGTGGTTTCAACAACAGAACAAGGACTGTGATCGAGTCCATCAACGTAATTGTGAATGACCTAGAAGAGAAGTGTCAACACTCTGGCAATGAAGAGGGCTCTGATACAGAAGATCCAAATCAGCCTCTTCCTCAAACCATTAATGAAGTTGACCAAGAGGAAGTACCAGAGAATGCTTCAGCAGAACTTGATGATCACCAATATTCAGAGGAGGAGTCAGAACCAGATTCTGTAGTGTCTATTAAAAATGCCCCAATCACGCCACGCACATCGAGACTTCCCCCAAGAAAAATTTAGAAGGATCGTTTGACGGCACATAGTTTTATGCGCCAAATTTGAATTTATAGTGACCTACTATACTAGCAAGTGATAAGTAGGGTCACCCAAAGAGAGCAATTAGTCTTAGAGTTGTACTAATAGTTAACGGGGGTTTGTTCTCAAGAAAATTGATGTTTATCAAATTCAGAAAGAATCAGTTCGGGGATATGCATTACAACTAGTAATCATCGATCAAACATGCATCAACTAGTAAAAACTACTGTTTTAGTCTAACAATCCTGCTAAGGTAATGGTGACTTCAATGTTCTACCTACTCTTAACCGCTAAGTTCTCGAATACGTTAACGATTACTTGACTAACAATACCAACTTAGGGGTACTGCTAGGCTTCACTAATAGGGCAGTCAATCAAGTGTCACGCAATCGACATCAATTTAGTTTCACCGCTAGGCTATGCTAACTTGATGATCAAGGCATGCAATTCATACGAAGAACAGTAATTCCTTAAATCGAATTATGGAACATAAAATCTCAAACCAAACATTGCAATGCAAATTCCCAAGCTGAGTTAGGGTTTAGCTACTAATACAATCCATCTAAAAATAATGAAACTACAGAGTTCAAAGAATACGAAAAATGCAGCGCACTGTTCACCAATCGATCTTCACGACAATCCGATATGTATCTCGAATTCTCCTTCTCTGATGATTTGTGTCTTTGACTTGTTTTCGAATTCCCTCTCAGAATGCTCTTTCAATCGATTCAAACCCTAGACTGTTGGATGTGGGCCTCGGGATTTGGGCATGTGAGACCAGTATGACCTCAGCTTGTCCAAGGATCTCATGGCTCGTCCGTATCACCCGCATCCAGTACGAGTGGTACGACCTCAACTGGCTTTTTGGCTTTATCAATGCTCTCGCGATCAAGTCTTTGCTCCTTTGCATTCCCGAGTGATTGAGTGAGGCCTAATTTACTCTAAATACGCAATAAAGCTCAAAAGTGGTCTTGATACACCTGCGATGCGAAACACTACAAAGAAATAATCTATCACACCCAAAATGCAACTAAACAATGGGAATAAACAACTCGATGGATCTTAGAAATACGCTCCATGATCGTCCCACAACCAACATCATTGGCAGCTTGACCGAAGGACGACGAACTCGAGGTACCTCCCACATCAACCTATATGATATGATCAATAACTCATGTTCCATGTCTAGTGCTGAGTCAAAGAATATTAAAGAGGCTCTTAGAGATGAATTATGGATAGCTGCAATGCAAGTAGAACTTGTTGAGTTTGAAAGAAACGAGGTGTGTGACTTGTCACTCATCTAGACAATGTGAACATCATTGGCACCAAATGGATATACAAAAACAAGTCTGATGAAAAGGGGAATATCACAAGGAATAAAGCCAGATTAGTAGCTCAAGGGTATACACTTGAGGGAGTAGATTTTGATGGCATCTTCATTTCTCAAAGTAAGTAGGAAAAAAACCTGGTAAAGAAGTTTGACATGGACAAGGCCAGTCATAAACGTACCCTTGCAACAACTTATACAAAAGCAATTAAGGATGTAGCTGGAATTGCAGTTGATCAAACATTGTCCAGAAGCATGATTGGAAGCCTTGTTTATCTTACTGTCAGTTGACCGGATATATCCTTTGCAATAGGTGTGTGCGCAAGATATCAAGCCTGCCCAAAAGAGAGCCACCTGCAGCTTGTGAAGAGAATTATCAGATATATTGGGGGCACAACCAATTATGGACTCTGGTACACAAGGGACACAAGTGCAGAATTGGTAAGCTATTGTGATGTTGACTAGGCAGGTTGCGCAGAAGATAGTAAGAGCACATCTAGAGGATGTTTTTTTTTGTTGGAAACAACCTTGTTTCTTGGTTCAGCAAAAAGCAGAACAATATCTCCTTATCCACTGCCGAAGCTGAGTATATTGATGTTGGAAGCTGTTGCGCTCAACTGATATGGATGAAACAAATGCTAGGTGAACATTGGGTTCAACAGGGCACTATGACTATTTCTTGTGACAACATGTGTGCCATCAGCATTAGCAAGAATCTGATTCACTATTCACGAACCAAACACATTGACATTAGACACCACTACATCAGACACAGATTATTATGCTGAAACATGTAGCGATTGAGAAGCAAATGGGTGACATTTTCACAAAACCATTGGTTGGAGCTCCGTTTGAGAAACTCAGAGTTGCCCAATGATTGTGTGTGGTTCCTGAATAACCTCCAGTTTTTGCTACAACCCCTGTCATTTGTGACAAAAAGAGGAAGAAGATTGTATTAGTTGAACACTGAACATTGACTGACATGTCTTTAAATTTTTCTAATAGTGTTGCTATGGTTTTATCAAAAACGACAAGGGGGAGATTGTTGAGGTATGGCATCCTTGACAAAACACCACAAGAAGATGCCACAGCACTCCCTGAAGATCGTAGCTGAAGCACAATCTGAAGATTGACAAAACAGCAACAAAGTACAGCGACAAGCACAAGAAAGTGCTTTAGCACTCTGTGGACCACAAAAGCCTGAGGCAAATTGAGCAAAAGACAAATGACAAAAACTGCTATAGCAACCCATGATGATTTGAAGCTAGAGCAGAATGGCCGATCATCTTGAAGATGCACGGAGAGAGTCCTGCGAGGTGCTGCTGGTGTCGCGAAAGCTCAGGGAGCTTGCAAACGCCCTCAAGTGATTAGCAAACGTCATCACACAAGGTTTCTAAATTTCGATTTATGAAACAAAATCTCAACAACTCCATAAGAATCTAGGAGAAGGTTCAAGTGATGCTGCGCTGTTCTAAGAATCCTAAGGCAATTGGGATTTCCAAAAGCTAATCATTGATGAATACATAAGAATAGTGCAGAGGCAGAATAATTAAGAAATCAAAGACATAATAAACACTACGAGGGACAATCGCAGAAGGCTGAGTTGTAGAGTTGTGTTGAGCGTAGAGAGAGATCAGAACTTGCTGAGTTTGATCGAGCATTGATCCACCAAACTCAACTAGAGAGTGGCTCGTTGAAGGATCAATCAGCATCTTCGGAGAACAGTTGCGCGTTGAGGAGCTGAGTGACTCTCCTAGATAGTGATAGGCGGGCATTGATCAAGGGGGAGAAGATTCTAAGTTGGAGGAACTCGGAGAGAGACGGACAGATTGGCAGAGAGTGCTATAGAAGTTTTCTACAAAAGTTACAGCGATTCTCGTACAGAGATTGCTATAATATTCAGTCTATTGCACATTGTAATAGAATAGGCTAAGTCTGTGAGTCAGGTCTGTAGCTATTTATTAGTGAAAGTGTGTAGGTAGTACGAAGCGAGTTTGTGGGATCAGACTGCGAGCTTATACGTGTGATTAGATTTAGCTGAGGTGGATCTAGGTTAGTAGTGGTGGTTAAACTAGCGTGGCTTAGTTTCGGAATCCATTGAACTCTAACAGATATAGTGAAACCTTCAGGACCAAGAGGTTGTCCTCCCCAGACGTAGGCAGATGTTGATCTGGGTTAAAAAATTCCCTTGTGTCTGTCAAGTTCGGCTAGAGAAATAAGTTTCCCAAAAGTAATACAGAGAGTGCTACAACAATCGCTATAACTCTTCACCAGCAGCTCGCTAAAAAATTTTCATTAGCTACTCAACATATGAGCCGTGGAAGCCTCGATTTGGGCTATAAGCATCAGAAGATACCTGGTAAGCCTATGTTTGCTCGAGCTGAAAATCTTAATACACTAACAATGCTCATTCCAGTCACAGGTCTAACATGCTCTAGACAAAATATAAGTGTATCTGTTATTACTGCAATACTCAAGGTCACATCTTGAAAAAGTGCTCTAAGTTTCTAGAGAAGTATCGTCGACAATGGCCCATGCCTCCTTCAAAAACTTACAGACCTTGGTGGAACTGTTGCTACGTTGCATATAGTTCATCCTCTCACCTTGAGAAGGATCGGTGGTACTTTGACAGTGGCTGTTCAGCCCACCTGACTGGAGAAGCCAGTTATTTGACCAATGTAAAGAACCTGAATGGGAGATTTGTTAAGTTTGATGATGGCACAAAAGGAAAGGTTATCGTCGTACAGGGGATTCCTCTAATCGTTAAGGTGCTTCTAATGATAGGTCTTCAGAATAATCTTCTTAGCATCAGCTAACTATATGATGGAAAGTTGAATGTCAAATTTACTCAGGATTCGTGCCAAGTCATCGACGATGAAGGGAAGTGTGTTATGAGAGGAAATCGATCATCAAATAACTGCTATTTACTGAGTTCTAAACACAGGCCTGTTGAAGGTCATTATTTTCTATCTAAGCATGATGAATTAATTCTGTGACACAAAGGGCTGGGTCACTTTAATCTCAAGGCACTGAGAAAGATATCTAAACATGGTCTGGTGAGACGAATACCAGAGATAAATGGAAAGACTGATGTTATGTGTGGAGAATGCAAGATCGGAAAACAAACAAGATCAGCTCATCCAAGAACTTATCAGATTCATACAACCAGAATCCTTGAACTGTTACACATGGATCTAATGGGTCCTATGCAGGAGAAAAGCCTTGGGGTAAGAACAATTTTCTAGTTTGTGTTGATGATTTTTCTCTAAAATTTGACTGCACTGCTGAACTCAAGCAGTAGAACTGATTTGGTATTGTTAGTCGAGTGATCGTTGAACCTATTCGAGAACTTAGCGGTTACGAGTAGGTAGAACATTAAAGTCGACACTACCCTAGAACAGTAGTCTTACTAGTTGATGCATGTTTCAATCGATGATTACCAGTTGCAATGCATATCCCTGAACTGATTCTTCTTTAAATTGAACAACAACATTCTTCCTGAAAACCCCCTTTTTAGTATGACAATTGTTAGTAGAACTCTAGACTAATTGTTCTCCTTTGGGTTCGACCTTGCTTACCAAGCTAGTAAGTAGAAAATATAAATTTAATTTTGGCGCACACAACGACGTGTCGCCAAGTTTTGGCACCGTTGTCGGGGAGAGCAACACTCAGTATAGAGTTCTTAGCTTTATTTTCTTATTTTTCTTGTTTTTGGTATTTTTGGCGGCGAAGGTAGGAGGAATTTGAGATACCGTTTTCCTATCGGCTATTATAATATGTTTTTCTAAGCAAAATGAGCGTACGGTCAGAAATCACCAGCTTAGCTTGTGAGATAACGTGTTTTCCGCCAATCGGAGGTCGTTTACTATTTTATTTTCATTTATTTGTATTTTTTTGCATTTTTCGGTGTGTCGAATGCAGGAAGCGTCAATGGCGATGGCCTCCAGAACCAAGAACATGATCAAATACATGATGAAATGCCCCCACAAGTCGTACCACCATTCTATGATGAGCCTGAACGAATATTCGATCAAAGGCAGAGAGCAGCTCGTCAAAGGATGACTTTCAATGGGCAAAATAATAGAGGTGCGAGGATGTAGGAGTTTGATGATTATGCCCCACCTCAACCTTATGCACGTCAACAGAATGGGAAGCCACAACTTCAACAATTATATAGGCAACCAGCCCGTTATGAGCCCACCATAAGGGAGCTTTCAGCCCCTACATTTCAAAATCAGCCGTGGTGCATCAACACTGACCCAGAAGAAGATAACTTTGAGATAAAAACTGCAGTGGTGCATCACCTACCAAAGTTTGGAGGATTACCGGGAGAGGTCGCAACTAGACATTTACAAGAGTTCACCAGAATATGCCAAACATTGAGACCCTATGCAGCTTCAGAAGAAAGGTTCAAACTAAAAGTATTTCCATTGAGTTTAACTGACCTTGCAAAATCTTGGTTTTTGTCTTTGCCTTCAGGTAGTATAAGGACATGGGACCAAATGCAAAGGAAGTTCCTGGATAAGTACTACCCATCGGCTAAAGCGACTTAGGTCAAATGAGTCAATGTATGACTACATGGAGAGGTTCAACTCATTGGAACAAAGTTGCTGGAACTTGGTGTTCCAGAGAAGATGCTCGTAGAATATCTATTGGATGGGTTGAGACCTCTTGAGAGAATGCTACTGGATGCCGCAACTGGTGGCACCGTGCTCAACTTGACACACGGTCAAGTACGTGATTTGATCACCAAGACTGCAAAGAGTGCAAGGTTCCAAGAGAAAACGAGTCGTAGGAATGACACAATAAGGAATGTATCTCAAGTGGAAGCGAATGACAGCCAGCTAGTGAAGGAGATCAAAGAGTTGAAGGAAACCATCCAAAGGATGTCGGTGAGCCAAGCCAACATAGTGAAAGTTTGTGAGTTTTGCAGCTTTGCGAGCCACAAGACAGATGAGTGCCCTACACTTCAAGAAGAGGAGGTAATGGATGTTAACGCAGTGGGAAATTATCAGAATTTCAATAACAACAACATGCAGCAGTAGTAGAGGAAGTTTGGACTTGCAGCAAATAGTTTCAGTTGGCGAAACGAGGGAGGATCCGCCTCAAAATCAAAATCAAGGACAGCCTTACCACCCTCCATTTCAACAACAAGAGAGGTACAATAATCAGAATAATCAGTACCCAAGGAAGAACTTCATGCAAGCTGGTCCAAGCACTGGTAAGTCATGGGAAGAGTCGCTCAAAGACTTGGGAGTACTATTCAAAGGAACCAGGCCAAAACTGATGGAGCCATAGCCGAGCTTACAAAGCAATTGTCGTAGCTAGCCTCCACAGTTTTTGAAATGAAGAGTGACAAGGGCAAGCTACCTTCGCAAACAATTCAGAACCCGAAGGGGAATGTGAGCTCAATGACCCTAGGGCATGGGAAGGTGATCCAGGGTGCAGAAGAGGCACTGAAAGAAATGGGAACAAGGGGTACCGCGCCCGCTGAGAACATTACTGAGGCGCGTGATGCATTATTGTCTTCTTCGAGCGTGCTCATAACGTCAACTACCGGCGCGGTACAACATGCTTCAAATTTCGAACTTTGCCGTACTGACCCCCCTTTTCCTTTTCCTATGCAAATCAAAACCCCTAATAGGCAAGAGATAGATCAAGAAGTATGGGACTTGTTCAGAAAAGTAGAAATCAACATCCCATTATTGGAAGCCATCAAATAAATAAAGCGCTATGTCAAATTTCTCAAGGAATTGTGCACTAACCGTCGTCGGTCATCGCAGCTGGAAAAGGTAAGCCTTAATGCCAATGTAGCCGCTATTGTTGAAAGATCATTGCCTAGAAAATGCGGAGACCCAGGTCTGTTTTCCATTCCTTGTACAATTGGTAACATTCGTATTAATAATTGTATGTTGGACTTAAGAGCTTCTATCAATGTATTACTGCATTCAATTTACTCATGCTTGCTTATTGGTCCTTTGAAACCTCCTAGACTAACTATTCAGTTGGCAGATAGATCGTGTAAGCGGCCTGAGGGTATTATAGAAGATGTACTAGTGCAGATACGGAAGCTCGTATTTCCAGCAGACTTTTACGTCTTGAAAATGGATGGTGGAGACTTAGCCGACAATCCACCTATACTGTTAAGACGTCCCTTTTTGAAGACCTCCAGGATGAAGACCGATTGCTACGCGGGTATGCTGACCATGCGAGTCGAGGACGAGGTAGTAGAGTTTGACATCTTCAAGGCAATGAAGCACCCACCGGAGCACAACACAGTAAATGCTATTGATGTCATGGATGACATTATGAGCGAAGTGAACCTGTCCTGAGGAGATGATGGACTCGAGATTGCGCTGGAAAAATCTGTATTCAACCCAGATGAATCCTACGAGCTTAGGGAGTTAGTTAAAATAGCACTAGGACAATTGGAAGTGTCATGCCCGCTGACACCGAGGTATGAAGTTAATGAAATCAAATTGTATAAGACTAATACCTTATTGTCCTCTTTTGTGCAGGCCCCAATCATCGAGCTGAAACCATTACCAGGACACTTGAAGTATGCCTTCTTAGGAAAAGATGACACATTATCGGTGATTATCAAGAAGGGGCTGTTGCTGGAACAAGATCGCAAGCTCGTCAAGGTCCTAAAAGATAACCAGCAAGTAATTGGATGGACACTTAGCGACATTCGAGAGATTAGTCCAACAGTTTGCATGCACAAAATCTTGCTGGAAGATGGAGCTAAACCATCGAGAGAACCACAACGTCGACTCAACCCAATAATGATGGAAGTGGTAAGAAAAGAAATTCAGAAATTATTAGATGCTAACGTCGTTTACCCTATTTTAGATAGTTAATGGGTGAGTCTAGTACACGTGGTTCCAAAGATGACCGGCATAACAGTGGAGGAAAATGAAGCCGATGAGATGGTGACAAAGCGAATTTAGAATGGATGGAAGATGTGCATCGACTATAGAAAGTTGAACGTAGTCACTCGTAAGGATCACTTCCTCCATCCTTTCATTGATCAAATGTTGGATAGGCTGGCAGGTAAGCCATTTTTATGTTTTCTTGATGGTTTCTAGGGATATAATCAAATCCCTATAGCTCCTGAAGATCAAGAGAAAACTACCTTTACATGTCCTTTTGGTACATTTTCATTTAGGCGTATGTCTTTTGACTAATGCAATGCACCTGAAACCTTTCAAAAGTTGGTTACTGGTATCTTTTCTGACATGTTAGGTAGTTTCATTGAGGTGTTCATGGATGATTTGACTGTGCATGGTGACACATTTGATGAGTGTTTAGAGAATTTGAACAGGGTGCTAGAGAGATGTGTGTCGATGTACCTTGTATTGAATTATGAAAAATGTCATTTCATGGTCACGTATGGTGTTGTGCTAGGACATATAGTGTCACAAGAAGGAATTAAGGTAGACAAGGCGAAAATAGACTTGATTCTGAGTCTTCATTACCCTTTGAATGTGCATGATGTTAAGTCATTTCTTGGGCATGCTGGTTTTTATCGTCACTTTATTAAGGATTTTTCTAAGAAGGCGCTGCCCTTGACTAACCTCTTGCAAAAAGATGTACCTTTTGAGTTTTCAGATAAATGCAAGGAGGCATTCGATGAGCTTACACACGCATGGACTAGTGCACTCATCATCCAAGTGTTAGATTGGACGCAGCCCTTTGAAATCATGTGTGATGCGAGCGACTACGCCGTAGGGGCTTTCCTTGGACAAAGAAAGGAGCAAAAACCAGTGGTGATCCTTTACGCATCGAGGACCTTATACGTGGCTTAGAAGAACTACTCCACTGCGGAGAAAGAGCTCTTGGTAGTAGTGTTTGCATTAGAGAAATTTCATCCCTATTTGCTTGGTGCTAAAGTTATTGTGTTTTTTGATCATGCAGCAATTAGGTACTTGATGTCGAAGAAGGAGTCTAAACCGCGCTTAATATGATGGATCTTATTGCTCCAAGAGTTTTGACGTCCAGATAAAAGACAAGAAGGGAATGGAGAACACAGTGGCTGATCACTTGAGCAGAATTGTCACGAAGGAGGAACTGATAGCCATCACAAAGACATTCCTCGATGAGTACCTCTACGCCGTGCAGGTAAAAGTGCCGTGGGACGCTCACATAGTGAATTACCTAGCAGGAGAATGTTTCCACAGTCCTACTCTAGAGCTCAACGCATTAAACTAAAGCATGATGCACGTTACTATATTTGGGATGATCCTTCCTTGTGGAAAATTGGAGCTGATCAAATACTTAGGAGATGTGTCCCTTATGATGACATAGATTCTGTGCTTAGTTTCTGCCATGAGCATGCGTGTGGAGGTCATTTTGGACCTTGTAGGGCTACTAGGAATTGGATAGTGGATTCTTTTGGCCTCATGTGTTTAAGGATGCATATAATCATTGTAAGAAATGCGATAGGTGCCAACGTGTAGGGAATATTTTTGCTAGCCACAAATGCCTATAATTGTTAATGAAGCGTTTGATATTTGGGCCTTAGACTATATGAGATCTTTTCCTACATCTAATGGGTATCAATACATATTGTGTGATGTTGATTATGCATCTAAATAGGTAGAAGCTCAGGCGCGAAAGGATGAAGGCAAAACTATTGTGGATTTCTTGCGTACTAACATCTTTTGTAGTTACGGAGCACGGAGTTCTGAAGGCTGTGATAAGCTATCAAGGATCTCATTTCTATAACAAGTCCGTGGCTGCCGTGTTCAAACATTTTGGAGTAATCACCGAGTTTCTACCGCTTACCATCCACAGACTAATGGGCAAGCAGAGATATCAAACCGAGAAATCAAGTTGATATTGGAGAAGATGGTTAAGCCATCTAGGAAAAAATGGTCCACACGACTAGATGAGGCATTGTGGGCGTATCGCACGGCCTGCAAAACGCCTAAAGGGACCTCTCCATTTAGACTTGTCTATGGCAAGGCATGCCATCTGCCGGTGGAGGTAGAACATAAAGCAATTTAGGTTATTAAGCAATGTAATTTTGAACTAACTTCTGCAGGAAAAGAGAGGATGCTTCAACTGAATGAACTCGAGGAGCTGCGCTTAGAGGCTTACGAGAGACAAACAGACTACAAGGCGCGGACAAAGATGTATCATGACAAGTTCATTCTGCGTCGTTCATTTGAAGAAGGACAAAAGGTAATACTTTACTCCTCAAGATTAAAACTAATGCCCGGGAAGTTACGTTCGCGTTGGATAGGGCTGTACACGGTGATACAAGTGCTCCACCATGGTGCGCTTGAGCTGGAAAAAACAAGCACTAGGGAGAAATTCATGGTGAATGGCCAGAGGGTGAAACATTATCACAGGGAGATCATACCACCCGATGAGGAGCTCGAGTTGGCTGAGTCGGTAAACGATTAAGAATGAGAGGTATCGTCGAGCCAACGAAGTAAAACAAAGGCGCTTTGCGGGAGGCAACCCGATGTTTTTTTTATTTTAATTTTTAGTGGGCGTCTACCAGTGCGTACCGCGCCCTAAGGCAACATTATGGTCGCGCCTAGTTAATACATTATGGGGTTAATGTGTGCACTGGGCGCGCTAATAATGTGTGCTTGGAGCGCGCTTGTAGAATTAGTAAGTTGGCTCCTCGGGAGGTAGCCCATAGTTAGGATTTCTTATCTGGTTCCATTTTGATTTTTTAATTTTATGTTGAATCTTGCATGACTATCCTTTCCGACGATCTTACCGTGAGGACAGGATTTGTTTCAAGTGTGGGGTGGGGGAGTTAGCATTATGTGTCAGCACGTTTACCTTTATCAGCATGCATTAGTAGGAGTTAGAGCACTTTTTTTTATTTTTTAGATGCCCCGATGCTGCTAATTGTATGAGTTATATGCTGTGATTATATGCTATGATGAAGATGTTGATTTTATAAGATGATGTTATACTCTATGAGGTTTTGATGTGTATGCTTTGCATGATTTCTGCAATATTGTGATGTTAGTGACTTGATGTTATATGTTCTTTTGAGTTGAGATATTACAGAATGTGGAGTTGATAGAAAATGTTCTAGAGAGACTTGACACACATTCGAAGGTTCAGGGGATTAGTCGCGTAGCGCGCTGAGTTTGTGGAGGTTGGCACTCCGAGTTATGAGGAGTGAGACTTTCACTTCACCTTTGCAGCGTTTATGCAATGGTGGAGCGGGAAAACAAACCATCTTATCTCTAGTCCTAGTAACCGGGAATGGGTGGGTAACCCCTATCCAGCCACGCACTGAAAGGATAATGATGAGAAAGAGCGGGACACGCTCCATATGCTGTTATTCGAAGGCTATGATTGGAACGGTTCAAAGAGGAAAAATGCAAAGGAATAGCAATTCAAATTGGAGAGCAAAGGTCGAAAAGAAGATTCAGACAAATGTGAAAGAAAATTCAGAAAAGCAATCGAGTTGAGTGAAGTCTTTGGACGAAACAAAATAAGAAAGTGCAAGAGCTGTCTTACAAAAGAGAAGAAGAAAAAGCTGAGTTCCTCATAACTTGGATTCATCACGTGCTAGAGAAAGAAAATTCAGTGTATGCGCGTGATATGACCTTGAGCTGAAAAATGGAGTCAGGAGTCTAAAGAGGACTAGCTCCTGGTCATCCATTATCATTCCATCTCGACCTCACACGTAACATGTATCATTATAGTCTTACTGATCATTATTGAAGAATGAGTGTGAGCATATGTTGATGAACTGATTAGTGAGGACATCTCGAGTAAAGTCGGTGTTTAGTCTTTGGCATGATAGTAGTGATTTGAGTGCAACGAGTCTTGCTTTTGTTCTTTTTCGGGTCGAAAAGTCTAAGTGTGAAGTGGTTTGATGGCGTATTTATACGACTCGTTGAACCTTTTAAGCCCAACATTTTCGGCATCTTTGTAGGTTAACAATTACTTGTTAGTGTTGTTTGCTTTTTAGGTGTTCGGAATACATAAAAAGAGACTCATGGCTTAAAATGGCATTTTTAGAGAGTCGATGCGGAAATTGACGTTGAAGAAAGTTACATGTGCGTTTCAGTAGACCCAGCGCCGGAGAAAGACGTTAGTGTGGCGCGCTGGAGCTTAATATCTCTTCCTGGCTCGCTGGTTAATGTATACATGAGGCGCGGCCAGCACAAGATGACGTCAGCATTGGGCCCACGGCCCGAGATCAGATTTTAAAGCCTAATCTCAAGTAGGGTTTTAAGGGGAGGCTTAAGGAAAAAAAACTCAGAGGATTGACGGAGGGAGAGAGAACAGAGACGGCCATTGGAGAGACCGTAGACGAGAGAAAAAAGTAGCATCGCGGGACAGTTTTAGTATTCTTTTGAACTGTTTACTTTCGTTGTTATTAGATGGATTTTGCAACAGTGAGGTCGGCAAGAAGTGGAAGATTGTTCAGGAGAATGTTTTGAAGTTCCTGATCAAGGCCATTAAAGATTTGATTCTGATGATGATTCAGACATGTGATGCAGAGGATGCAAAGACACCCCTGCCTAGGTACTGTCTTTATTTTTGTTGTTTTTCCTACTCTAATAGCTATCTTGTTCCAGTTTTGGTTGGTCATGCATACCCTTTCCACTTTTGTTAGGAAAAGGGGGAGTAATTTCGTGGGTGACAAGTGTTATCGGAGAAGTGCTTAGTTAGCCTCGTGTAAGTAGAGAAGTTTTGCCAAAAAATGCAAATGGTGAGATTGTTCAATTCATGTGTCTCATGGATGTGTGTGGCATGTTTGCTATATCAATCAAAAGTTTGTAATCTATATCAGGGGTGTCGAAGCCGACCAACAAACAGAGGCGCATGCAAATTGACAGAAATATTGCGAATATTGTCTTACTCGGGTTTCCACAATAGAATCAAGGATATATCAAAGATTATGATGAGATCTCAAGGCGGCCTAGATATACGGAAGATTGGGATGCATGATCATCAGAATATTTGTTGCCGAATATACGCAAGAATATGATAGTATATTAGATGGATCCCGAGGATCAACATGGCAGTTGATAAAAGACTATAAAAGGAGAGAACCTGTGAGGTAAAGGAGTATTGAGAATCCCATAAGCAAAGATCAAATTCGTGGGGAAGAACACATCAGGAGTGAGCTCAATCATCATTGGAGATCGAGCGGAACTAGAGCTCACTCAAAGTTAACTATAGGTTGTTCTAGTGGTGTTTGAACAGTCTGTAAAAGCAACACTAGGTGAAATGTTGGTGTTCTCGGGAGAAGAACTTACGATCTGTGGGAGATAGATCAAGGAGCGCTGGTGTTCTCGGGAGGAGAACTTACGATCTGTGGGAGATAGATCAAGAAGCGCTGGTGTTCTCGGGAGGAGAACTTACGATCTGTGGGAGATAGATCAAGAAGCGCTATTGGGAGGAGAACTTCCGATCTGCGGGAGGCAGATCGAGGTGGACTAGAGAGGGATCTCTGTCTGAGAGAGTCAGACGCATTCACTGTTGTGCAACAACATAGCGATAATAGAGGAAGTCTTGTTACGTAAGATTTATTGTAATTAGACCATTTGATAGTGAAGTGCTTTCTACTTGGGGTTGAGAGAAACCGCCCTGAGTAGGCTCGTGGAGCTGAATAGGGTGACCATATCTTGTATCTTTTACATTTCATCGTATCGTTTGTGCTGTTTCTAACAACTATCGAAATACTATTCGTTTGAGTATTGTGAAACAGCTAATACAGAACAGTGGAACAGTCACAGTGGGACAAACATAGGAACTTTAGTGGGAAATGTTGAGTTTATATATAACTCTATTCCTAACATTGATAAGAAATTAATCAAAGCCCTCCCATGGGCTCTGTGCCCTGGCACAAGGGGCGCAAATCCTCGGCGGATTTGGCTTGGTTTGTGTGCGCTCGCACCCTCAGACACAAATGGAGCACCGATTTGAAGAGCAATGGACCTAGTCTGTTTTGCAATCTCTTATAAATTTATTTTAAACAACTTAATCAATTCGAAGGCTAATCTTAGCCAAAGTTGAGATATTGTCTCCTGATATCTTCTAAACGGTTGAGCATTTTGCGGGTCTTTGTTGGAAGATCTTGTGCTCCTCATCCCTATACATCAAGCCGTGAAGAAACACATAGGAGAACAAAGAAAAAGAAATCCTCCCTAAAGCATTGTTTTGTTTATCTCAGTTTTGGTGGTGGTAGTCGACTATCAAAAAGGCTCTGGTGTGGAAACACATAGTGCTTCCTGAAGGATTGTTTTATCCCGAGCAGCAAACGTACAACACACGGACAACAATATTGCTTCAAGGACAGCATCTAACGCAACTCAATCCTAACTTGTTACTGTTTTCATTGATTCCGAATGGTATTTGTGTTTCCTGATTTCTAACTTCTACAACTCATTGTTTCTCGCCAAAGCTTCTCAAGCCCCATTCTAAGGGGAATCGTTTTGCCTGCTGTTTTGGAGGAAGCTGAATATGTTTTTTGGCTCCATCCTTTTTGGTTTTGGAGAGGCTTGAAGGCGGATGAGTTGGTGTTTTTGTGGTGTCTAATCTTGATGGTTGCCTTTTGTGCCTTGGGTTATATTTTTTTGAACTTATAAAGTACTTATATAAGTACTTATAAATAAATATAAGTACATATAAGTAAAAGTACTATTCATCATATCTTTTACCACCACCACAACCACCATAAAAACACCACCACCACTATTCATTATCTCTTTCATCAACAGACCATCACCACTATTCATCACCACCAGGGTAGCTCAAGTAGTCATGGGTAAATAAAAAATTAATAAAAAATATTTAGGATTTAGCTTTGAGGAGTTAGGACCAAACAACACGACTGAGGCAAATTTCCCAACCGGCCAACCCTAAATCACGGCGAGCGACTGCTGGAGTGCTGGACTGTTGGTCCTACCGCCACATGGCGAGCGGCTCTGCCTCTAACTCGGCGAGGCAAAACTGCAGAGCAGTGAAGATTGGAGAAGTGGGGGGCAGCTAGGCAGATTCCGTACTGACCGCAGACGTGCAAACTGCAGAGGTGTTCGTGGAGGAGAACGAGTCGAGGGAGTGGGTAATGGGTGGCGCAGTTGAAGCTCGTCGGAGCCGCGGAGGCAACCATCTCAATTCTCAAGGCTCAAGCGGATTCGCTTTCCACTTTTCCAGGTTAGACATTTCAATTTTTAATATGGTTCATGGTTGCTTGCGCTGAGAAGTGGGAACAAGGCAACCGCACAAGGTTTTCAACTACTAGGATCCTTTGCTTTGTGAAATTGATCTTGAAAATTAATCTATGTTGGACATTATATGTGTTGAAAATTGAAATTTGCTAATTGTATTTGCCTTGAATCTGTGCAATCTATGCAATTTTCCTTGAATCTATTTCAATATGGTTCAAGGTCTGCAACCGAACAAATTATGTGCCTTAATGGGAGTTGGACATTATATATGTTGAAATTTGTTAACTAACATTTGAAATGCTAAAGAGGCACATCTAGTGATATTGAAGTTGTGGATTCATTGGGGTCATGCTGTGACAATGTGGTTTGTGGTTTTTGATAGCTGCATAAGTTATGGGAATATGAACTGTAGTCTGTAGATGCTGTCTGAAGTGGACTTGGCTCATCTTTGATTCTGTGGGTTAAGAAGCTCTTGCTCCTAAAAGAGTGTGTACTGTGGCTGATGGAATAAGCAGTTTATGCTTCATTGTTTATGTATAGATTTTTTTGAAATGAGTGGTCGTCAGAGGGCTGCAAAATTTAGTTAGTAAGGTATTTTGTATAATTCATTATCTTTAATAACATATTTTGATTTTGTAAACCATTACTCCATTTTGTTCTAACTCACAAAAAAAAATTTCAACCCTATATACTTTTCATTCCTAGCTCTGTCCCTGATCACCACCACCATCACCACTACTACCATTATTCATCACCACCACCACCACCACAACCACCATAAAAACACCACCATTACTATTTATCATCTCTTTCATCAACACACCACCACCACTATTCATCATCACCACCACCATCACCACTATTCACCACCACCACCACTATTCATCACCACCACCACAACCACCATAAAAACACCACTATTCATCATATCTTTCACCACCACCACTACTCATTCATAAAAAGACTGAAATTTCACAGTGTCTCAATCCGGCAGATTTGTGAACAAGCAGTTGCTGCAGCACACTCTTGTTCACAAGAATTAATCTCAGCAAGCAACAAACAATGCACAAGTTTGTTCACCCAGTTCGGCCAATCTGCCTACGTCTGGGGAGGACTATTCTCCAGTCCTCAATCCACTCAACCAAAGGTTCCAAGTACACTAGGTTACAACGCACGCAACCTATGCTACTCAACCTCTTGTTGACTACTCAGCACAATCAGAACAAGCTCTGATTTGTGCCAGAACACCCTCTACAATATGTCAGTCTAGAATAGCTACAATCCTCTCAAAGAACTCAGCCTATTCTATCCTACACTACTCAGCAGGGTTGCTGCAGCAACAGCTGTAACACACAGCTGAAGCACACTGTCCGCGTCGCTCCAAGGCCTTCTGCCGAGCCGATCGAACCACTCCAAGAGCGCTGCACGCTCTGAGTAACTCCCCCTCACTCAGTGACCACCTGTCACTAGTGAGTTCTTCCGCACGAACCTCGACCGAGCCTTCCACCCGTCAGTTCTCCCGCGGCTGCCTCTTGATCAACCAACAAGCTCCACAGCTCTGAATTGGCTTCCAGATCAATGCACGAATCAGTCTTTGCAAGACCTGATTCTCTTCTGCAATGCTCACCACAGCTCTGCGCTCAACGCTCTGCCCGTGTGTGTTTGATCGAAGAACAACGTCCGTAGCACCCAGAAAATCCTCTCTCTGAAATCTGTGTCTACTCTCGTGTATCACTCCGCTTCGATCACCCTCTTCAGCCCTCAAACCTTCTGCTTAAATACCCACACCACTTTAAGCAATTTCCAGGTTTAGGCAATTGACCCACAAGATCAATTATCTCCTAAAATCTAGGAGATTAGATTTGATTAATATCTTCAATGCAAATCTCCTTCTCTGACTAGCAAACCTTGCTGGAAAATGCTCAGCAGCATTTTAGAAAACCTTCTAAGAGCAAGAACACAACTGCCATACCTCCAGAACGAACTCAGCACAAAGCTGCTACTCGGACAGTTGAACCAGCACTTGAACCAGCACCTGTTGCAGCATCCTCTGCTGCATCTGCTGCTGGTTTACTTCTGCTTGTCTGCTTGATTGTTTGAGCTGCAGCAGCTCCTTGTTCACATATGTTGGTTTTGTCAAGCACTGCCATACTTGCAACAACAATCTCCCCCTTGGCATTTTGACAAAACCTCTGGAGCATATGGACTCTTCCATGAACCAGGAAAAAAAAATACTCTAAATAAAACCAATAGAGAGTAAGTAGATGTGGTGTGGCCACACACGGCCGAAGATACGACCACGCAGGGTCAAAACAAAGTGTATCAATATTCAGCAATATTCAGCAACATAAAAATCTTCTCTCCCCCTTTTTGTCATAGATGCTCAAGGGGCCTGCTCCTCATCCTCCAGGAACTCCAAGTCTCTGATGAGGCTCCGAATCTGGCCACGCCTGGCATCCCTCCGTTTGGCCTCAGTATCAAGAAAGAGCAGTTCAGACCTGAGATGGCTCACAATTCTGGCACGAAGAGCTGGCTGAATGGATGCAGCAGGGGGAAGAGAGTCCTCCAGGGGAGCTGGAGCTGAAGAACCAACCATTAGAAGATCCTCATACGCAACATCCACTACATGTTTTCCCTTGAATAGCTTGTGATCTACTGTGAAGACCTGCAGCTCCTCAGATAAGCCTTCAGTAATTGCTCCAAACTCTGGATGCTGAGAGACCATGATCCCATGGATGAGGGAGGGCAGCACAATAGGCTTGCTGGAGGAAGCACTCCCGGCATGAGCAGCAAGCTGGGGAAACATAACACTTCCCAGGCTAATCTTCCTCCTCTTTCCAATAGAATAGAGAAGGTTAGCAAAATCTTTGTTGACCTTCCCTCTGTGAGAACTAGGAATCCAGTTCCTGACACCAAGATGATACAGCAGAGCATACTTGGAGGTTAGCTCAGCCGCACTGAGGGTAGGGCCACCCCAAGACAGGCACACTCCCCCTGTGAGGATCTTCGCCACAAACTCTGGCTTAACATCAGTGGGGGCTCTTGCATTCTCAGAAATTCCAAGAAAAGCATCAATAATTTCAGGAGTAATCACCACTGACTTACCCCGTACCCAGATTTTCCCATACTCACCAGCACCTTCCTCGCCAAATTTCTCCTCCATATTCACAATAAACTCTCTAACCAGGGTAATATTGAACCGGTGAGGAAAGGTTAGGGACTTGAGAAGATTTACCTCAGTTAGTAGCTGGATTATACAGCTGATCTGTACTTGTCTTGGACCAATCTCTTCTCATGCACAATGTGTTTCCTCTCAACAGTACTCCATGTTTGAGAGACGCTTTTGTTCCTGAACCATGTGCCTCCGACTGTGAGAGCAGAATAATCTTCAGCTGCAGGTCCTCTCTCAGAGGGTCCACCAAGAGAACCTTCTTCTTCTTCTTCACTGGATGATCTTTCACTACTGGAGCCTGGGATCAGAATAGGGGCTTTTCCCTTGTCTGAAGAAGGAGGATGTGCTGTAGCAGGTTCTTGTTCAGGGGACTCAGCAGCTGTTTCAACCCCTTCACCAATAATGCCTGGGGACATGACGAGTGATCTGCACTCTTCTTCTGCAGAGGCTGCTACAGCAGCCTCTGCTGCTTGTTCTTCTTCAGAGGCAACTTCAGTCACAGCCTCTTCTGGCAGCACTCCAGAACTGGAGACAGGTTCTCCATCACGTACCAGCCGCCTCCTCTTCTGCGAAGCTCCTTCAGAGGGTGAGGGCACACTGTGCGACTCAGGGAGAGGGTTTGGTTCCCACACTACCACATCCAGGCGCTGAGTGGGGTCTTCATTGTGTGCCTTGGTCTTTCTTTCAGACCTCCCCTGCCTGTCTGCAGCCAGATTCTTCTTCAACCCGCGTGTCTTCACCATTTCTGCAGAGATGTGGAAGGTATGAGGAGCGCACAGAGGATGATCGGCAGAGATTTCTGAGAAGCCCTTTGCTCTTGATCTTTGCCCTAGAAAATATTTACCCGTTATTTTCTTTTTCCTTTTTGAAGATGTAAGACACGTGCCTCCCATGTGCAAAAATTTTCCTTTCCATCCTCAGCAACCAACACATGTGAACAAGCTAATTTGGACCAGGTTGCTGCAGCACATGTGAGCTTGTTCACCTATTCAATTCAGGCTGCAGTTTCTGCTCAGAGGATCCTTAAGAGATTCTGGTGGAACTTTCTTCACCCACACTTGAGATACACCAGAGCTTTTCTTCTTCTGATCTGCCAGCCTCCAATCTCTTCGTTTGTCATGCTTGGGTTTCCATATCCGCAAAAACTGATGTTTACATGCATTTTTAGCAATCCAGTGCCCTTGTGTACCAGTCTGAGCATTCCTGATCTGCAATTCTTTCCAGCAACTGTGATTCCGTGGAGCAACATGGAATGAAGTCCTTGTGCAGCAAGTGTAGTTCCTGGATTTTACTCCTTCTTTTTCAACTGTGCAGGTTCTGCGCTGCTGCTTCAGGTTTGAGTTGAACTTCTGATTCCCAACCCTTGTACGAAAACCCCGTTTAATCTGAGCCTTTTGCACTGTTTTAGAAAAATGTTGTCCCCGATGCTGCAGCATCCTCTTGTTCACATGTCTAGTTCCATCTTTGTCTGCAGTTTTTGAGGAGTCATCTGAATTCTTCTTTTCATCTGTCTCAACAGCTGAAGCTTTAATAAACACTGTCCCTCTAGAGCTTTCTTCACCAGTGTATCCAAGACCCATTCTCCCTTTACCAAGTCTTTGGAAAGACAAGATTTCGTCCAAGATATTTTTCTGGGAGTTTTCTGCCTTGGCTGTTGCTTGTGAAGCACCTATATCTGTACCCTTTCTTCCAGTGTCTTTCCTTTTCAGAATGGTAACTTGACTGTTTGAAGAAAGAGGACATTTCCTTCGTTCTTCTTCCAAGAGATTAACTCTGTCAGTCAATGCTTGATTTGCCTGAAGAACTGCTTCACACTGCTTGAGTATCTTCTCCAGATAGTTAGCAAGAGTGCCAGATAAGTCCTCCTCATCTTCACTGGCAGATGAGTCACTTTCATCTTCACTTTCAGATACTTCAATCCCGTAGTGAATTTTGTCCTTCTTAATCTCTTTGAGGTTGAAATCAGATATACTGGTCAGCACAACACATTTTTCTTCATCACTTTCCTCAGAGTCACTCCATTTAGCTGTCATAGACTTACTGTTCTTTTTCTCTGAGCTCTTGAGAGATTTGCTTGGACAGTCAGCCTCAATGTGTCCATACCTTTCACAGTTCCAGCATTGAACACCCTTTTTCATATCTTTCCTCTCCTCTTCATTCTGAGCAGATTCTTTTCCTTTCCTTTTATTTTCTCCACCCCTTCTGAATTTTCGAGAAGATGAGCTTTGTCCATTTCTTGAGTCCATGTTTTTCAGGAGTTTTCCAAGATTCTTGACAATCATACTCAGCTGCTCCTCTGAGCCTGTCTGCTTGATTTCTGCTTCAGCTTTCAATCCAATGTTCTTATCCTTAGGAGTGGTGTCTCCTTTAACCAGCTTCATCTCAAATTGTTTGAGAGACCCCATCAGCTCTTCCAACCTCATGAATCTGACATTTTGTGCCTCTTCAATGGCTGTCACTTTCATGTCGAATTTTGTGGGCAATGATCTGAGAACCTTTCTGATAAGCTTTTCTTCAGGGATGGGTTCACCAAGAGCATGAGCTTCATTTGCGAGATCACAGAGTTTAGCATTAAACTCAGTGACTGTTTCCTCATCCAGCATCCTCAGATTCTCAAATTGTGTGGCAATAATCTGGAGTCTTGATAGCTTCACTCTATCAGTTCCTTCATGGGCAGTTTGCAGAATCTCCCATGCTTGCTTGGCCAAATCACAGTTTGATATCAACCTGAAATTGTTAGCATCAACTGCAGCAAAAATTGCATTCAAAGCCTTTGAATTACCAGTTGCTGCAGCACCTTCTTCAGCAGTCCACTGCTCTTCAGGTTTTATTCTTGTCACTCCTTGCTCATCTATGGTGATTGGGGGAGACCACTGAACTACAACAGCTCTCCATGTCTTCTCGTCAATGGCCCTAAGAAAAGCCTTCATCCTAGCTTTCCAATAACCATAATTGCTCTCTTCCAATAGTGGAGGTCTACTTGTGCTCTGTCCTTCCTTCATTGTCTTGGCTTCTTCAGAGACACTGTAGGATCTTTTAACTCTGTGTGTCGAGTTCCCACTCTGATACCAATTGAAATTTCACAGTGTCTCAATCCGGCAGATTTGTGAACAAGCAGTTGTTGCAGCACACTCTTGTTCACAAGAATTAATCTCAGCAAGCAACAAACAATGCACAAGTTTGTTCACCCAGTTCGGCCAATCTGCCTACGTCTGGGGAGGACTATTCTCCAGTCCTCAATCCACTCAACCAAAGGTTCCAAGTACACTAGGTTACAACGCACGCAACCTATGCTACTCAACCTCTTGTTGACTACTCAGCACAATCAGAACAAGCTCTGATTTGTGCCAGCACACCCTCTACAATATGTCAGTCTAGAATAGCTACAATCCTCTCAAAGAACTCCGCCTATTCTATCCTACACTACTCAGCAGGGTTGCTGCAGCAACAGCTGTAACACACAGCTGAAGCACACTGTCCGCGTCGCTCCAAGGCCTTCTGCCGAGCCGATCGAACCACTCCAAGAGCGCTGCACGCTCTGAGTAACTCCCCCTCACTCAGTGACCACCTGTCACTAGTGAGTTCTTCCGCACGAACCTCGACCGAGCCTTCCACCCGTCAGTTCTCCCGCGGCTGCCTCTTGATCAACCAACAAGCTCCACAGCTCTGAATTGGCTTCCAGATCAATGCACGAATCAGTCTTTGCAAGACCTGATTCTCTTCTGCAATGCTCACCACAGCTCTGCGCTCAACGCTCTGCCCGTGTGTGTTTGATCGAAGAACAACGTCCGTAGCACCCAGAAAATCCTCTCTCTGAAATCTGTGTCTACTCTCGTGTATCACTCCGCTTCGATCACCCTCTTCAGCCCTCAAACCTTCTGCTTAAATACCCACACCACTTTAAGCAATTTCCAGGTTTAGGCAATTGACCCACAAGATCAATTATCTCCTAAAATCTAGGAGATTAGATTTGATTAATATCTTCAATGCAAATCTCCTTCTCTGACTAGCAAACCTTGCTGGAAAATGCTCAGCAGCATTTTAGAAAACCTTCTAAGAGCAAGAACACAACTGCCATACCTCCAGAACGAACTCAGCACAAAGCTGCTACTCGGACAGTTGAACCAGCACTGGAACCAGCACCTGCTGCAGCATCCTCTGCTGCATCTGCTGCTGGTTTACTTCTGCTGGTCTGCTTGATTGTTTGAGCTGCAGCAGCTCCTTGTTCACATATGTTGGTTTTGTCAAGCACTGCCATACTTGCAACAACAAAGACCATCACACCACTACTACAACCACCATAAAACACCACCACCACTATTCATCATCTTTTTCACCACCACTGTTGTGGTGGGGTAGTGTTGTGGTTAGGGTGGTGGTGTGCGGTAGTGTTGTGGTGGTAGTAATGTTGTGGTAATGATGATGATGGTGTGTGTGGATGTGTTGTGGTGTGGTGTTGTGGAAAGAGATGATGAATAGTAAATATAAATAAATATAGATATATATAAGTAAATTAATAAATATAAGTACAAAATATAAGTAAGAATACACCCTTAGGAACCTGAGCTCGGGCCTGGCCAAGCCGGGATCAATTTTTTTTAGGTCTGTTCACGTTATTAAGCTTATTGTTGTTTATAAAACATTAAGCTGGCGCGGTGGAGGACCGAGGCATCGCGTCTTTCCATTTTGTATTAGCGATGGTTCAGGCTTTTTTGAACCAGACCAGATATTAATAAAGGCCTTCCCTATCTTCTTGCTGTACTCTGCCCTTACTTTTAGTTCACTCGCACGATACAAGGCTGGGCACAGGCCCATTAAGTATGATAGTTGGGCTACTGATGGATGGCACAAGGCATCAATATGACGGGAAAGTCAAAATCGAAAATTCAGACTAACAGCTTCGCCTGGAGATTCTCTCTCCTCTTCTTCGTTCCTCTATTTGATTCTGATTGCTCCGCTCATTCCAGCTTCTCCAGAACCGGCCAAGTGAGGAAGGAGAGGAGAGGAGAGGAGAGGAGAGGAGAGAAAGAAAGAAAGAAAGAAAGCGGTGAAATAGGCATCAGAATCGGCACGCTCAACTTGCGTAATCGGCTTCTTCTCTGTCGTCAATCCTCAATTGGCACCCAATTATCACTCATCCAAGTAAAAGAAACCCTCAGTTTTGGACATTTGACCCAACTTTTCGGCGGCGTATGGCGGATTTAGGGCAACAAACGGTTGATTTCTCCACTTTGGTGACCAGAGCCGCCGGGGAATCATACTCGTCGCTCAAGGAACTGGTGGAGCAATGTAGGTACCTTTCTGATGCGGAAAAGAAGATTAGTTTGCTTAAGTTCATAAACAAGACTCAGCAACGCATGCTGCGTCTAGATGTGCTGTCCAAGTGGTGTCAACAGGTGAGACTGAAATGCTGAGTTCTCTGTAACCGTCCTCTTTGTTGGGGTTTCAGATGCTATTCTGGGGCTTAGATTTCCAGAACCGGTTTAGTTGTTGACTTCTTGTTCATAGTATATTGTTTATGGGCTGGATTAAGGTTGAAGATAGAATGGTGGGGGATACTTCTAGTGAGGCTAGAAATTAGCTATCAAAATTGGGGTTCACCCTAGACTGGATCATAAACTTCTTCGTGGGCAAAAAGTATGTCTTTCAGATGAGTTACCTATCAAATTGTTTCCTAGTTTTATGGCAGTTATTAATATCATTTAGGAAATGCGTTTGCATGAGCACATTACTTTTGCCTCTGAGAAAACCGTGGACTAGATTTTGTGTGAATATTGACACTGAAAGTTGCTCACAGGAATATGAGAACAAATAATTAAAAACTCGATGCACTAGAAGTTTTTATTTCTTCGTTTAGCAGCTACATGGGAGAGAATAGCAACGACGCTGTTGTAATGTTTCAAAGCTGTTTTTTTTAGTCTAATGAAGGAATAGTTTCCATGCCATGTAGTCTATATAAGTTAACCTCACTTAAGAGGGTCGGGTGATATTTGTGATACAAGATCTCATTAAAAATGATTCCAAATTCTGGAATATCAGAATTTCCTGAGCGTTATTGGCATTCATCATGTCAATGAGAATGAATGTTGTTTGGCTGACCTATCATTAATGAAAGACTTATTAAAGAAAGATGAAGATTGCCATAGCTTTTTTCATGTATCTGTTGGCATTATGTTCTTTCGAAGCTCAATTTCTATAATCAGTCTTAATGTTATGTGGTGTTTCATTTTCTTTTAAAAAACCATCCAGATTGTAAAAGGTAATTGGGTCACTTGTCTTTCATGGTAGCATGACCATCAACTGTTTCTAGAGCTTCCACCGTAATGCAGATTGATCCGATTGGCAGGTACCGTTGATAAACTACTGCCAGCAACTTGCATCAACTTTATCAAATCACGAAACATGTTTTACCCAGGCCGCGGATTCTCTATTTTTCATGCATGATGGACTGCAACAAGCCCGTGCTCCCATATATGATGTTCCTTCTGCCACAGAGATCCTACTCACCGGAACTTATCAGAGGTTTCCAAAATGTGTAGAGGAAATTGGAGCACATGGTACTCTTCCGGTAGATGTACAACAGAAAGCTTTGAAAAAGTTAGATACACTTGTTCGATCTAAACTACTTGAAGTTTCAATTCCGAAGGGATTTTCTGAAGTGAAAGTATCTGATGGAACTGTGCTACTTAGCGTGGATGGGGAATACAAGGTGCTAGTTACCCTTGGTTACCGCGGGCATTTAAATTTGTGGAGAATATTACACTTAGAATTACTTGTGGGCGAGAAAAATGGAACTGTGAACTTAGAAGATTCACGGAGATACATCGTTGGAGATGATTTAGAGCGAAGAATGGCTACGGCAACTGACCCATTTGTGACTTTACATTCTGTTTTACATGAGCTATGTGTGTCACTTATCATGGATACTGTGATTAAGCAAGTACAAGCACTTCGCCAAGGGAGATGGAAAGGTGCCATAAGTTTTGATCTTGTATCTGATGGCGTGGGACAGGTTGGTACATCTACATCCACGCAAATTTACAATGATGGGGAATCAGAATCGGTTGGTCTGGGTACCCCTCGGCTGAAAATTGTGTACTGGGTACACACTGAGAAGGCCTTTGGTACATCTGGGTTAGGATCTTGTCCATATATAATAGTTGAAACTGGATCGGATATGCAGATGAAGTGTTCGCACAGTTCATTTGTTGTTGATCCGCTTACTGGGAAGGAGGCAGAATTCTCTCTTGAAACAAGCTGCATTGATGTTGAGAAGTTACTGCTACGGGCTATTCATTGTAATATATACACGCGACTACTAGAAATTCAGAGACAGTTAGTAAAAAATAGTCTGATTTGTCAAACTGATGGTGACATTGTTCTTCAGGGCAACATGGAGGAACTTAATGGTGACTACATAAAGGTTTGTTAGGTGATAAATAAATACACTGCTTAGTGAACTGAACTATCTGATGAGTTGCTGCTTGAACATACTAGGATCTCAATTCTTGACTAATAAGAACTAAGGACTGCACATCTTAGCTCTAACCCAAGGACTAGGCTACTGTCATTTTTCTCACTCATTAAACTGCTAATGAAACTCGGCTTTAATTTGATTAATGGTTGATATTATAAAATTTGTTGATTAATATTAGATTCTTATCTCTTTCTTACAGATAACTATTAAGAAATGTGAAGGCAAAGAAATATTGCGTGTGCGTGCCTACGGATCATCCTATTTCTTGCTTGGAATCAGTATAAGGTGAATATCTTCGTTTGTTGTACTCTTCACTTAATCCTTGCACACTTTTATGTAGAATGAAGTCAAATACATTGAAAACTTTCTAACACATTGTTGTGTGGACAAAGTCATAACTTGTGATGTTAACTTTGACTTACCGGTTATGCTGGAAAAGTCCAACATGTTACATGTTGAGATCATTGTGGCTAAAACATAGGACACAGTAGTTCCACAATGCATTACACAATGATAACACCAAATAATAACAATATGTTTCAGGTTTCTCTTCTTGTTGTTAGGATCTACCTAACGACTTCATTTTGTTGGTGTCTGCATTTATTAATTCTCCGTTCATTTGCAAATAGTAATGAAATTTATAATATTTTTATTTTCAAATGGTAAACTTTGAAGAATGGTATTTGAAGCTATAAGGACTCCAAGTTCATTCATTTCCCTGAGAGGAGGATTTCGTAAGTACCCAATGTTATATGTGAACCCAATTTCAAGTTGGATAGAACCAGTGTTCAGGAAATCGGCCGCTTAGCCTGCCTAGCGGCCTTATTCTAGAATTCAATCCGATTTTGCTCAAATCGTTTGATAAATCGGTCACTCGTTTTAGGCAGTTTAGTTCAAGAAACGGCTGCCTAGACGCCATTTGAACACTGACTATCAAAAATTAAAGGAGAAGAACCAAAGAAGAGAGAGAAAAATTCTTTTTATTGGTTACACAGAAGACGTCTTTAAATAATGGACTATTCTTTCTAAATAGCAGATATAATATTTTGCTTCATATGATTTTCCTATTTTATTCAAATCGAATATTGATTGATTCTCTGACACTCCCCCTCAAGTTGATGCAAAGATATCAGTCATGCCCAACTTGATTACTTGAACCCCAAATGTTTGTCTTGATAGACCCTTAGTTAAGGTATCTGCAACTTGCTTTGTTGTTGGCACAAATGGAGTGCATATAATTCCTCTATCAAGTTTTTCTTTTTAAAAGTGTCTATCAATCTCAACATATTTTGTTTTCTCATGTAGATTTGGATTATGAATGATGCTGATAGCTGCATTGTTATTGCAATATAACTTCTTGGGTAAACTTACCTCTTAAATTCTTCCGAAACTCTTTTCAACCAAGGTTTTGTTTTCTCTATCTCGCATACTCTTTGTGCCATTGATTGGAATTCTACTTCCACATGACTTGCGACAACACTTTGTTTCTTGGTCCTCAAAGTGACAAGGTTTTTCCATAGAAATGCACAATATCCCGATGTTGACCTTATATCAATTACAGAACCTGCCCAATCAGCATTTGTATATACCTCAATTTCTCTATTTTTATTTTTCTTGAAGAAAAGCCCCTTTCTTGTTGTGTTCTTTGGATATCGAAGAATTCGATAAACCGCTTCCAAATGTTCTTTGTACGGAAAATGCATAAATTGGCTTCTACGCTCACCGCAAAAGCTATGTTACTTGCATTTGGTATCTCCCTTTGTCCACTGGAACACCCTCTTTTACATCTCCAAGTTTGGTAATAGGTTCTATTGGAGTATCAGCAGGCGTGCACCCAGTCATCCCAATCTCTTTCAATAGATCTAGAATATACTTCCGTTGCGGTACCACTATGTTTTTTTTTTACCTTGCCCCTTCCATACCTAGAAAATATTTTAACAGACGCAAGTTCTTAAATTCAAATTATTTTCCTAGGCTCTACTTTAATATTTTCATCTCTGGTAAATCATCTTTGGTCAAAAGTATATCATCCACATATACAATCAAGATGAAAACCTTATCGTCGGTAGATTTCTTTGGAAATAGAGTATGATTTTACTGTCCTTGTGTGTATCCTTGCTTTTTAGCAAACTTTGTAAATCCCTCAAACCAAGCTTTGGGAGAATGTTTGAGACCGTATAAGGATCGTTTTAGCTTACACACCTTGGTTCCAAACTTCTTAGAAAAGCTTTGTGGAGGCTTCATATAAACTTCTTCCTGTAGGTCCCCATTCAAAAAGACATTTTTCAAACTAGATCAAAACATTTATAAACCCTCTGATCTGTAGGATACCCTACAAAAACACATTTATCTAGTTTAGAACGCCTAGGATCATGGTTATGAACAAAAACCACACTTATAAACACTTTTAAAGGAATATCTGTTATTAGTCGTGTGGTGGTGATGGAACTTCGCCCATCATAGCCCATGTTATGACCAGCAAGTATTTTGGTGCGAATGAGGGGCAGGTCGGAGCCAGCCGTTAGTGCAATTCATGGATCAAGTGAAAGTGGCTTGAAGAGTCAATGGCCCTTAAAAGCATAGTGAAGCATCTTGACCAACATGAGATTCCTTCTAGCTGCTGCCCTACGATGAAATGCAGGCCACCAGCACTAAATACACACATAAAGATGGGACTGTTACTCAAGGGGAGTCAAGGGGCCAAGGCCTTCAAGGTCCCCCTTAAGGAGGGTCATTAAAGAGCGACCGTTACTCAAGGCAAAAGATTGGACAAGCTACTATAAAAAGGGGACCTGGCCAGCATTGTTAGGCATCAAGAATTCACCTAAAAAGAGTCTATCCAGATCATCAAGGCCTTTATTTACCCCAACCAGGAACATGAATACACGACTTCTCTCAATCTTCTTTTTGTACCGAGCACTATCATTAGCATTTTCCCATTGCTCATCTTCAAACATATCCAACCCTTGCCAAATTGCCATCTTGTTGTAGGTTGTTACTCCCATGAATACACGACTTCTCTCAATTTTCTTGTTGTACCGAGCACTATCATTAGCATTTTCCCATTGCTCATCTTCAAACCATGAAGGGTTTTCCAACCACAGGTTCCATTGAGTTGATTAGCCATGCAAGCACCATTGAATTTTTTGAACGCCACTGTTTGTATTTTGGATCATTAATAGTTGGTGGTCTGATTTCACCATTCAAGTGCCTAAGCTTCCTTTGCTTTCAATTACTAAACGAACGGACTGAGACCACTCAAGGTAATATTTTCCATTCAATTTTTGAATGGTAATCTGAAGTGACTTTTCGGTAAATGAAGCTGTCAAAATTGGCTTAAAACTTCCTTCTGTTGAAGGCACTCCACTGGTGACGTTTGCTTAGATTGAGCTAGAGCCAACCATAGCGAATTTGAAAAATTCATGGCGCTGGTACCATGTAGAAAATTAAAGTAGAAGAACCAAAGAAGAGAGAAAAATTCTTATTATTGATGAAATAGAAGACGTCTTTATTTTTTTCTAAATAGTAGATATTCTACTTCATATGTTTTTCCTATTTTCTTCAAATCAAAAATTGATTGATTCTCCTAACATATATATAGAAAAAAAAAGTTTTTTGAATCTTAGAGTTTTTGAATTTTTTATCAAATAATAGAATGTTTAATAGAATTAAAATTTTGTTCAAATTGTTTTAATGTTGTTAGCAAAATGTTGACATTGGTTCAATTTTTAAGGATATATGTTATCTATTTACTTTTTTTAGATAGTATGATAGCATAATATATAGTTTCATGATTTATATATATATATATAATAATTATTTTTTACAAAAACACAAAACCAATTAATCCTCGAGCACCCTCTGCCCGACTAGCATCTATCGTTCTTGTAACCTTGGATAGAACTCTATTGGTTTTACCGCTATAAACATATTGAGCGTTGTGAATTGCATATGCAGAATTGTATTTGACCTTCAGGTCTTAGATTAAGAATTTTATAATATTCTTGAAGATACTTTTAAGAAATAAGAACAATTTTATATTCATGGATCGTTTATGAATTTTGTTTCGAGATGAGCTTTCTATATGTGAATCTGGATGCTGCATACTATTGGAAGAGCAGTTTGAAGTTGAGGTTTTGAGTTTTTATATGCAGAACTGGCCAATTTCGTCTTCAATTGTCAAGGAATTTTCTCGCTCCACTAGCCTTACTAGAGTTTGAAGAATCTTTAGATCAAGGAAATGTTACTGCTGCAGAAGTTTTTATTAGTCTGAGAAGCAGAAGCGTATTGCACTTGTTTGCTTCCATTGGCAGGTTTTTAGGACTCAAGGTACTTTATCTGTTTCATTCAACTGTGTTTACTTGGCACCGTCATTCTTCAGTTAGACTATTATCCTTAAGTCAGACATCATTACTTAATAATTTAATTTTCTGAGTGAACATGTTTTGCATGTTATATTGTGATTTCAAATATGTTTATAGTTGTAATGAAAATAATACATTAACATAGCTTCATTATTTCCACTTCTTGTACATTGATTTCAATATAATAAATACAGCTCGACATGGGTTTTTAATAGACACTAAGTCATGCAGCAGTTAACGTAACTTTGACTTAACTCATAGCTACATTCTCTTGAAACCTTGGCACAAAGACTACTTGAGGAACTTGAACAAGTTAACAGTTGCAAAACTCTATGTAATTTACAACCTTCGGAAGGTTTGAAGTAAATGAGTTCGTCTATAGATTGTGAATTACAGATATCTAAGTATTACAAGTGCTTTCATGAGATTCCATAGCACGAAAGAATACTCTCGAAATTTGGGCTTCGTCGTCAACCTTCTCGGGCTATCATTCATGGGTCAAATTAGGCTAACGGTTGAACTTGGACACATAGTCCATCTAGGTATGACATGACCCGGTCTAAACCTTTGTCTATATCTAATGTAGTTTCCGTTACAAAGTGCACTACTTCAAAATTGCACGTTTTAAAGTTTAACTCACATTCTATTTCTAAGTTAATTACATACTTTTTAATTCCAAAATAAATAAGATGTAACAAAATAACCATAAAATGTTATCTAACTGTCCCTCTCATCTCATGTGCGTCCATCATTCTAACCATAAATGAAGCTATGTGTACAATTGAGATAATTCCTAAAAATTGCAATACACGTAAACAAATTCTCCTTTCTTTTGTGTAATTGTCCATTATACTTATAACGCTTTTGGCCATTTCAGTGAAATCATTTATGTTTTGTTTCTTTCTTAATCGTCCCTTATTGTATTGCCTCTGAATTCTCTTCATTTATTTGATAAATTTTGTAGAACAGTTTATGTTCACAGCTCTCTCATTTTGAAAATTACAGCTCTGTGGAATGTTTAAGGAAATAAGGAGGTGACAGGGTAAATATTAAAATTGATGCGACAGGATGTGGCTCACCTCCACATCAATTGAGGCATCGCTTTAACATATTTCATTTTGTAATATTGCAACCGTCACAAGTCAAAACTAAAACATTCCTTCTTGTTTGTTCTCTTGTACAGTTTTTAGTGTAATTGGTGCCTGTAAAATTTCAATATGGAGTGTATGAATTTATATCATGTAAACATGTAACTCAGATATGTAAACCATTCAAAGATATGCAAAAGTTTGAAAACACAGATATGCAAAAGATTAACATCTCAAAACTTTTTGTGGCTCGGATAACCATAACTTCGGTATACAGTACTTACAAATAGATATACCTTATTCAGTCAAACACAAATAATTAAGCACTAACTTATTCTTGGATGCAAAAATATTTAAACTGATGTAATATATATATATATAAATTATTTGAATTCTTGGATAGTAAATTTTTACTATCACTATTTTAAATATTATTATTAGTAAACTGTTTATTAATATCAATACATATTTAATTATATAATACAAATAGCACTATTACATATGGAAATATTATTATATTACATTCAACTATCTCATATTAAATTCAATTTACGGTATAAATGTCATTATCATTATTCATGGCGTCTTTCACTTCATTGTTAAGTTTGAATTGTCAATTACGTCATTTCTCGTATTTAGTTTATCTGATGCTTTTAGTGTGTATCAAATAGTTATAAATCAGTTGTTCTTTGTGTAAGCTCATGTGATAAAACATGTAACATAAGTTTATACATGCTAACAACATAGACATCATGATTTACTGTTTACAAATATAAAACAAAGTCATTTATCACCATTTAAAGAAACATTTGCGTGGTTAGTGATAAATCTGATCAGAACTTGGCCCCAACATCCACTGTGATTATTCACAACATGATGTGACAATGTGAAAAGAGTTTTAACTTTTAAATGACTAAAGTCAAGTACTTAAGTTATGTACTTAAATGAACGTTTAGCTTCCCCATTTAAGGTAAGTTATGTTCTGTTAAATCAAGTACTTCAGTTGAGTTTTTCAATTCAAAAGAATTTAGACTTGAACTAAGTCAAATTTTCAATATTTCAGAGTTATATTGCATTACAGATTAATCAAAATGAACATGCAAAGGATGTTCTAGTAAAAACCGTATTAATTTGAGTTGAAATTAGAAAATTATGCTGGTTTTATAACATAAACTTGCAGACAATGCAGAACATTTTGCGATGCAGCGTGGGAAGATAAAAAAGTCATCCATGATTGAACATCACCAAAAGACTATACATGCATCATGCACTCGGTTATGTCAAAATATTTAATTTGGATTTAAAAATCAAAGCTGTTACTATACTAAATTAATATTTTTATGGCTTATTCACAATAATGTTTTTCTCAATTATGAAATATAACTACCGAATTATTAGTCTGTGTTTGGCTATTTATCATGTTAGTGTTTGTATTGGTTTTTTCGTTTGGTGTTTAATTTTGTTTATAACTAAACCTTGGTGTTTAATTTTGTTTATAACTAAACCTTGGTGTTTTACTTCGGGTTAACGAAAATTGACGTGAAATAATTTTTAGGAATTGGAAAGGCTTACTTTTGTTCTAGTGAAGAATTTTTATATGCCTTTTCATACCTGATGCTCTGAAAATGGCCATGTGACTTTCGTGTCTCCTGATGCATAATGGCATGCATTTTCTTTTCCAGGTTTACGAAAATGGCATATTAACCTTGAAGGTCCCCAAGAACATGTTTATTAGCGCTGCTTCACTGTTAATGGGATTTCCGGATAGAGGAGGCTCTTATTTCTTACTTTTGCAACTTGACAACAATTTAAAACCCCTATTTCAGTTGCTCAAGTGTCAGTCAGATGCGAATGTAGTGGTACAGGTCAAGACAATTGACACTGATAAAATGCCATTGCTTAATGATGAGCTGAATTTGAGCCTGCTAGGTCTGGGAAAGGGGTTTCCTCTATACACTGACAAGTCTCGACATGAAATGCTTTCCGTTTCTAGTCTAGAAATTTCTGCACACGATACTAGATGTGTCCCATCAACATACTCCTCATTTGTTGATGATGTATTTGAGCATTTGAAGGGAGCAACTACTGTAACTCCTTCTGGCTGTAGTGCTTTGTCTCCTATACTGGATGGAAACAAAGACACAAGAACTTCACAGAAACGGAAAATTGATGATATAATACGTAATATTCCGTCATTATCTGATGCCAAGTCTGGCAATGGACGACCTTTCAAAAGAAAAGGATTGGAATCAGTTCCCAAAGGGTTTCTAAATCCACAGGAGCTTATGGAACCAAGGTTGAGTGGTAAATCTGAAGTTTATAGTTATGCTGATTGTATGGCTGAAGCAGACAAAAGGAGTCAATCTAATAGCATATATGTGTCAGCTTTAGTTCATGTTATCAAACACTGTTCACTTAGCATTAATCGTGCCAGACTCATTAGTCAGATGGAGTTGCTTAAAATTCCCTATACTGAAGAGATTGGGCTGACTCATATTCCCTCCAGTTTATGGTTCCATTTGCCATTTATTAAAGAGTATTCTTGGCCGTATCTACGCTTACAACTTGATGATGCTGGAAGCATGAATTGGAACATCAAAATAAATGATCAGTATTTCAGAGACTTGTGCCAAATTAGGAATGGAAAACCTTGTACACGCTGGGGCTCCGTTGTTTTTGTTGACAACACTTCTCTTGCAAATGCTCATATTCATTTGGATCTGGAAGGTGTCACTTTGAGTTACAAATCCATTGAGGCAGATAGTATACAGAAATTAATTGCAGACATACATAGGCTCTCGAATACTAGAGTGTTTGCACTTGGAATGAAGAAGTTGATTGAAGTTCGATCAGATGAGAAGGAGGGTTTTAGCAGTGCGAAGTCTTCAGAACAATTGAGGAAATCATTTAAAATTGATAAGGTGGGGTTGACAAGTTTGTGGTTCACTTGTGACTACGGGGGTATTACTCGTTTTGTTGTCGAGTGGGAAGCAAGTAAAGAAAGATGTACGATGCATGTCTCACCAGAGCACGTCTGGCCTCATACCAAGGTTTCTGTTCTTGTTTTCTCTAGGGTTATGTGTAGTTAAAATCCATACTGTGTCCAAGGCATATTTCTTGGCGCTATTTTTTTACTTTTTGAAATTTTTTAATCCTGTTTAAAATTCTTCAGAACCCTCTTAGTAATGAAGAAGTTGCATGATCTGTTATCTTAGTTTTGTATTCTGTAAAGAATCCTGACAAGATTATGTGATAGGCTATATGATTTGTAGTGCCCACGGGCATAGTTAGTTTGTCATATGACAGTCATTAAAATCAATTCTTATCTTGAATCTCCTCTTTTTACACCCAAGTTGAATAATTTAGTTGACTTAACTTTTTCTTTGAAACCAATTGCAGTTCCTTGAAGATTTTGTTAATCAAGCTGAAATAGCTTCTCTGTTGGACTGTATTTGTCTCACTGCTGGGCCTCTGCATGCTCTTGCTGCTGCAACGCGTACCGCAAGATCTGGTCTTTCCGCAGTCATTCCTGGAGCGGCTGGCAATGCATTTTCTATGCAGAAACAAGGTAGGCATTTATCGTCTGACGGGCTTCTGCATTCAGCTACATACTCTGCTCATGCTGCGTTGAGTCCCAAAATAAATTCTTCTAAAGCGATCTCAGCAGGGACTCTGAGTAATTCGATTTCAAATGCAATTGCAGTAATGGCCGTTGCAGGGAGAGTCGGACCAAGCTTGATTGCTAGCTCACTGCTACCCACTGATGTGTCTATTGTGCTGCGGGGACCTTTTTGGATTCAGATCATTTACCGTAAAAAGTTTGCTATCAACATGCGTTGCTTTGCGGGAGATCAAGTTTGGCTGCAACCAGCCACACCACCCGAAGGGGGGCCTTCGGTTGGTGGGTCACTCTCCTGTCCTCAATTCCGGCCTTTCATCATGGAGCACGTTGCACAAGAAATTAATGTTATAGATTCCAACATATTATCTAGTCAGCCGGCAGTTGGATATCTAAGCCCAACGAATTCCAGAGCAATTTTGACTTCACAGCTGGGCACTGCCATTAACAATAATAGAGTTCCTGCAAAAGCTGTAGGAGTTAACAGGTCTTTCAACCCTCTTAGTAGCAGTTTATATCTGGCAAGCAATGCTCTAGCTGGTTCGTCAAATTCAAGTGGAATTGCCTTGGCACGTCCGTTGAGAAAATCATCAGTTTCTGTACTTCCTGCTCACAAGAGAGGGGAGTTAAATGCAGCTATTGTTGGCCTTGGAGATGATGGAGGATACGGAGGCGGATGGGTTCCTCTTGTTACTCTTAAGAAGGTCCTGAGAAGTGTTCTCAAATACCTTGGAGTACTATGGCTATTTTCACAGCTACCTGATCTGTTGAAAGAAATTTTAGGATCTATATTAGAGGATAATGAAGGCGCACTTATGAATCTAGATGCTGAACAACCTGCACTGCGCTTCTTTGTTGGGTAAGGCGCTTACATCTGAACTTTTGGTCATGCTAAATTCGAAATGTGTCCTATTCTATAGTTTGACATGCTCAACATATCTTGCATGTCAGATCAACTATTTGTGTAATCCACACCCCACTTAATGCTTTACATTTCATTTATATTCTTCTTTCTTCTTCCAAACATTTTCGGACAGTGTTCACAATGTTCTCGTCATTAATGGCACTAAATGTCCTTGTTATAGCAGTATGTAGTTGTTGTATTCTAGAGAATGTGAGGGAAATAGCTCGCAAGATAGACTCGGCATATGATCTTTCGATTCTTTCTCAGTCTAGTCTCAAATAATTTTGTTACTTAACTAACTTAAAGAGTTTCTTGACCATTTAGCTACTCTTGGATGCCTGAATTGATGTGCATGCCTTTGGTGATTGTAAATCACTTTATCATGTAATGATTCAATCCTTTATTTCAATTTTTGCAGGAGCCATGTCTTTGCAGTAACTGTGCATAGGGTTCAACTTAATCTTCAGGTGCTTAGTATGAAGCGATTTCAACAACAACAGCCGAGCACTACGTCTGCACGGGAGGAGCTTTCTCAGCCAGAAATAAATGAGATATGTGATTACTTCAGCCGCCGTGTTGCTTCCGAGCCTTATGATGTATCCCGAGTTGCATCTTTCATAACACTTCTCACCTTACCAGTACCAGTCCTAAGAGAATTCTTAAAGCTCATTTCATGGAAGACAACAGGGGTAGCCCAAGCCCATGGCGCTGACCTGCTTCCTGCCCGAAAACTTAGCATTGAGCTCTCCCTTGAAAAGCATGCAGAAATTAGTTCAGACAATCTACCTGGTTACAGTACAACTAAAAGTAATATACATTACAATCGGGCACAAAATGTTGTAGATTTTGGTTTGACTGCTGTCCTCGATGCTTCTCAAGTGCCTCATGTTGATCCTGCTGGAGGCTCAACTTGGCTGCCATACTGTGTTTCAGTGAGACTGAGATATTCCTTTGGTGAAAACCACTGTGTATCTTTCGTTAGAATGGAAGGTAGTCATGGGGGCCAAGCTTTCTGGGTAAGCCTGGATGAATGGGAGAACAGCAAAAAGATGGTTGCTCAAACCGTGGAGGCCAATGGATCCCTGGGTGGAGATTTGCTCGCCCAAGGAAGACTGAGAATAGTTGCAGACAGCATTCAGAAAACATTAGAACTGTGCGTCCAAAGGATGGTGTTATGACTACTGGAAGCACTGGTTCAGTCATGAACCGTGCATGATAAATTATGGTTTTTGAGATGGGTGCTTTGCGGACCACACGTATTGTGCTCCTGATGGTTGCACTTACAAGTAGTCAGTTGTACAGATGATGGAATGACATTTACAGTGCCCGCTCCCTCCTGCTATGTAGCAGCACTTGTTTCTGACTAATGAAGGAAAACTGGTATATAGCTCCATTTTCCTTGCACTTTAACTGGTTCATGCTATTCTAGGAGTGTGCATTCTGAAAGCCAGTTTTTCACATTCATTTTTTCATCCAGAAAACCCACAACAAAACTGTAGTCGGCCTTCGGATTGACCATTGATCTGGGTGCAACTCGCACGGAAAGTGAAATTTCAATACAAGACCTGCGTTGCGTTGCGTACGATTAAAATGGGTCATGCACCACACAATGTGCCTCTATTTTTATTTTTGATAGTGTAGTCAAAAACATTTGCAACACACCAAATCTGTAATAGGAAATCCCACCCCTAAACACACATCATCTTTCACTTGAACGTGAGACACTGACATCTTGGTTTTCTGCCGGACTCACTGATGAAGGCACAGGCTTCTCTTCAGGTGGGGGTTCTGACAGAGATTCCGGTTCCTTCTTGAGTTCCGTTTCAAACTCCTTGGCTGCCTGCACATTGTGAACCACCATCAGGTTTAGCTAACACATCTGAAAGCTAATGCATAGTACGATATCATCATTGCATGCTTTAAAAGTATAATGAATCAAGCTCTACGATTAGTTGAAAATAGAAACACGAAAGTTTGCCTATGATTTTTACAGAATCTTACATTTTCAGCTTATATGAAACATGCTTCCCTCGAAGAAGAAAAAAATGGAATTTGGGGCTACACATATTATAAATAATGTGTTAAGTTGAAAACGAGGAAAAAGTTACATCACGTAACATGCTAAAAAGGAATCATGGCATACTGAATTACAGTAGACAGCATTATGCATCCGCAATAAAAGAAGAAGCATATTTCATTTTCAGTATAGGGCTTGGATGCAAAATCTATAAAGCCATAATAGATGCTATAAATTCCAGATGAAAAAATGATGGAAATGGAAAACTGTATGCACATGGATATAGAATGCAAGGAAACTGAGATGGAAGAACACTGGTCAATTAGTAAGCCCTCATGCGCAAGTATGTACAACAAAACAAAGACATCAACCTAATTAACATCTTAAGCAAACCCTTCACAAAAAGGCTAAATAGATGTGCTCCCACGCCAATGCAGTCTTGCATGCAGAAAGATCCTCTCATTAATCTAAAGCTTTATATCGAAGAACTGATGGTGAATTGTGGGATGAGTCAGCAGATATATATACATTCAAGCAGCAAATTGCTGAAAAATGCCGACAGAGTGAATCTTATAGCCATTTGAACTCTCAATTCCGAAGGGAACAAACAATTACTTCTGATTTCTATAAACAACAAAGAGTCAAATTCGGCAATAAAATCCAAAACTGATGACCAAACATGCTGATTCCTGATACACCCAAGAAAGCAAACTGAGAAAAAGACAAACCTGTTGGAAGCTCTTCACTGTCTTGCCAATACTGCGACCGACTTCCGGCAACTTCTTTGGCCCAAAAACCAGAGCCACAACCCCAGCAATGACCACCAGCTCTGGCACGCCCAACCCAAACAGACAAGTACAAGACAAGCCCCTCTTCGGCCTATCTGGACTGAGGACCAATGAAGACCCGGTCTTCTTATTGCTGGTGAACAAGAGTGAGTTAGGGTTGAAAAAGGATGAGGTGGATGAAGATAAGGGAAGAAGAGAAAGCCTGGATGGAGAGTAGAGAAAAGATGGAAAGCGCAAAGTAGAGATGTCCATTTTTGAGTTTCAAGGTCTTCAATTAATGAAGTTGGATTGGTATAAATGGATTTTGTTTGTCAGTAAGGCCTTGTCTTCTAGTTTGTAGATTGAAGAAGAAAATGATTGAGAAGATTGATTGGGTATTTATATAAAAAGGTGTCGCCTCGCGCACACCCACATGCCTATTCCTTTCTCGACAGCTTTCTTCTGCACCTTAGAAAACCAAAGTCTGTTTGGAATTTGACGCATAATCTTTGCCATACATGGATTATCATCCAACTCAAAGATGTGATCCACTAAATATATTATTCGGTACCGATTGAAACAAAATACAATCTCTTCGCTTCGCTTCTCTTCTTTCTTCCTCCCTTATTGCCTCTCTCTCATCTTCTCATTCTCTCTTCTACCGACCTGCTGTCCCCTCCGCCCGCCAATCCTACTCCTTGCTTTGCCGTGAGACGCAGGTATTGTGTTGGATTTGGTTAATTTTAATTCGAAGGAAAAGCGTATTGCTTGTGAAACAGTGGAATGGGTATATAGAATGATGATGATTTTCGTAAATCCAGAACTCACCAAGAGCTTAGAGTAAGGATGATAATGGATCCTGGAGATGAATATGAAGGCACGATTCACCTCGAAGTTTCCATATCAGAGTAGCAACAATACGGCGAGATGAAAATTATAGGAAGAGAATGAGTTTTTCATTGCTTACACAAACACCTGCTTTGCGTACTGATAGAGCCTAGTTATATGCGCTATTTAGATCTTAACACTGTGCTTGTTTGCATTATTTTGTGTACAAGATTACTGGTTTTCGGTATTTTTTGTATTTCAGGATGAAACAGGAGCATAAGTCAGATGTGTGCTAACGGGCGCTTTTAAAGGGCGCAGGTCGTGCGCAAAAGGAGATAGGAGATAGCTGATTCAGACTGCAGTGCGCAAACCAACTGCGCAAAGCGAGTAGCGCAATCAACGTGCGCAGCGAGTTATGCGCAGGATAGCAGTGTTTCTAAATTTTGATCATCATTATCCCTACAAAATCTCCTAGATTTGAAAAGTAGCTAAGATTCTCAAGGGCCAAATCTAAGCATTCCTTGGGCTTCAAGACCAGTATATAAAGAGGAGGGAAGCTAGGGTTTGAAGGGAGAGATAGAGAGAGACATATAGCAGCAGAGACACACGAGCTCCAGGAATTCTGCCGCTGAGATTCTGCGCGAACCACCTGCGCCAGCCGAAAACAGCAACCTGCGATTGCGCCGACCTGCTACTTTTCCTTGGCTGCTTTAATTTTATTTATTATTTCTATGATGTTTGCTTCTAGCATGTCTAGCTAAACACCTTGTATCGGTTGGGCATGATTCTATGAAGTATTTCCTTTGAGACTTGTGTTTAATGCTTAGTTCGTCTACTTATATTAATTCTATGCACATTGGTGATAATTAGTTGTGCGAATAAGAGAAGCCTTGAACCGCAATCTTATTCTAACTGCTCGTTATTGTGTGTTAAACTGGTTGATAACTTGACGGTGGCAACTAGGAGTAGCACACTAGGATAAACGGCTACTACTGTGATAGGATTCGTAGTTGCTTAGACTAGTTTCAAGAATTAATAACTCATGGACTTTGATCGGAACATGCGCGCACGTTAGGAAGCCTTGATCGGACACTAACTTAAGTAGAACTGCACTATAGATGTTTAGAGTCGATGATAAGGTATACATTCATAGAGGATTGTCTTTACCGATACTTTTCATAGTCATAGTACTTAATATCTACTGCCTGTGCACGTATAGTGCAATTCTGCTTTCACCACTGTTCATTCGCGCACCTGCGCAACCCAATCACTCACAACCCCCAATTTCGTAAGTTGTAGGTTGCTAGCTAAGACGAGTCTGCGCGCTCCTTGTGGGATCGACCCTGACTTAGCCGCTGTACTAAGTGGAGAAGGAGGGATTAATTTGACGCGTACAACGACGCGCGATCAAATTTTGGCGCCGTTGCCGGGGAGCAACACAGATAAGTTTTAACTAGTTCAAGTTTTCTTTTACAGTAGTTAGTTATTTCTTTTTGTCGTTGGTGTTTCTGCCAGTACGCAATCAACATTAGCCTGCGCAACCTTGAAACGGGCTTCGCAGATTATAGTTGCGCACCGACAGGGGCAACAACCTAGTTATCTTTTAATTTCGTTTTCTTTAAGTTTAGAACAGGGCATGGAGAATAATAGTGTCATCGGCGATAACTTAGGGGACAGAACCCCAGAGGGACCTAACAATGCAAGGGCAGATAACCGCGCAGCTCGGTTCAGAGAGGAAGTACAGCGCGAAGTTGATGCTCGGATGGCCGCTGAAGCAGTGTATAATGCGCAACCCGCGCAACAGATCGTGCGACGCAGAACAGTGCGCGAGATGTCGGCTCCAATCACAGTCAACCAACCTTGGTGCATAGTACTTCCACCCGATGGGCATTTTGAACTACGGAGCTCATTCATTCATCATATGCCTAAGTTTCATGGGATGAACAACGAGAACCCGGTCAAACATGTGCGTGAATTCCTAGTTATCTGCTAGAACATGAAGACCGATGGGAAGAGTGAAGAAGCGCTGAAGCTGAAACACGTTCCCTTTTTCATTATAGGAAGAGAATGAGTTTTTCATTGCTTACACAAACACCTGCTTTGCGTACTGATAGAGCCTAGTTATATGCGCTATTTAGATCTTAACACTGTGCTTGTTTGCATTATTTTGTGTATAAAATTATTGGTTTTCGGTATTTTTTGTATTTCAGGATGAAATAGGAGCATAAGTCAGATGTGCGCTAAGGGGCGCTTTTAAAGGGCGCAATGCACGACCTGCGGAGCTAGCAGCGCAAAAGGAGATAGGAGATAGCTGATTCAGACTGCAGTGCGCAAACCAACTGCGCAAAGCAGTAGCGCAATCAATGTGCGCAGCGAGCCATGCGCAGGATAGCAGTGTTTCTAAATTTTGATCATCATTATCCATACAAAATCTCCTAGATTTAGAAAGTAGCTAAGATTCTCACGGGCCAAATCTAAGCATTCCTTAGGCTTCAAGACCAGTATATAAAGAGGAGGGAAGCTAGGGTTTGAAGGGAGAGATAGAGAGAGACATATAGCAGCAGAGACACACTAGCTCCAGGAATTCTGCCGCTGAGATTCTGCGCGAACCACCTGCGCCAGCCGAAAACAGCAACCTGCGATTGCGCCGACCTGCTACTTTTCCTTGGCTGCTTTAGTTTTATTTATTATTTCTATGATGTTTGCTTCTAGCATGTATAGCTAAACACCTTGTATCGGTTGGGCATGATTCTATGAAGTATTTCCTTTGAGACTTGTGTTTAATGCTTAGTTCGTCTACTTATATTAATTCTATGCACATTGGTGATAATTAGTTGTGCGAATAAGAGAAGCCTTGAACCGCAATCTTATTCTAACTGCTCGTTATTGTGTGTTAAACTGGTTGATAACTTGACGGTGACAACTAGGAGTAGCACACTAGGATAAACGGCTACTACTGTGATAGGATTCGTAGTTGCTTAGACTAGTTTCAAGAATTAATTGCTCATGGAATTTGATCGGAACATGCGCGCACGTTAGGAAGCCTTGATCGGACACTAACTTAAGTAGAACTACACTATAGATGTTTAGAGTCGATGATAAGGTATACATTCATAGAGGATTGTCTTTACCGATACTTTTTGAAATTTCAATGCGTCTCAATTAGGCAGACTTGTGAGCAAGCAGTTGTTGCATCACACTCTTGTTCACTCGGAAATTGTCTCAGCAAACAATGAACAAGACAGAAATTTGTTCACCCAGTTCGGCCAACTGCCTACGTCTGGGGAGGACTATTCTCCAGTCCTCAATCCACTAAACTCGAAGGTCTCCAAGTACACTTGGTTACAACTCCACGCAACCTATGCTACTCAACCTTTGTGTGGATCACTTGACACAATCAGAACAAGCTCTGACTTGTGTCTGCACACCCTCTACAAATGTCAATCTAGAATAGCTACAGACTTCTCAAGACTCAGCCTATTCTAAAGTACACTCACTCAGCAGGGTTGCTGTAGCAACTACTGTAACACACAGCTGAAGCACAATTTGTCCGCGTCGCTCCAAAGCCTTTTGCCGAGCCGTTCGAACGATTCCACGAGCGCTGCACACTCTGGAATACTCCCCCTCACTCAGTGACCACCTGTCACTAGTGAGAATCACCGCTTAGACACTTGACCGAGCCACACACCCGTCAGTTCTTCCGCGGCTGCCCTTGATCAACCAACAAGCACCAAGCTCTGAATTGGCTTCCAGATCAAGCTCGAATCAGACTCTGCAAGTCCTGATTCCCTTCTGGTTCTATCACCACAGCTCTGCGCTCTGCTCTCGGGTGATGATCGAAGAAAACGTCCGTCGCACACCAAAATTGCTCTCTCTGAATTCTGTGTATGCAACTCGTGTATCCCTCAGCTTCGATCAACCGTTCTGCTCTAAACCCCTTCTTCTTAAATAGCAATACCAGCTTTAAGCAATGTCCAGGTTTAGGCAATGTCCCCAAAAGAACAATTATCTCCTAAAATCTAGGAGATTAGATTTGATTTTTATCTACAATGCAAATCTCCTTCTCTGACTAGTAAACCTCACTGGAAAAATACTCCACAGCATATTAGAAATTCTTCAGATGCTCTCCGTAGAGTTTCCAGCCCTTCTAGACACGCCCAGGTTGCTGCTGCTTCTCGGACAGATGATGCAGCCAGTTGAACAAGCTCCTGTTATAGCATCCCCTGCTGCAGCTGCTGCTACTTCTGCTGGACTGCTTGTTTACTTGTGCTGTAGCAACTCCTTGTTCACTTGTGCTGGTTTTGTCAAACACTGCCATACTACATTATCACTTTTCAAAGTCATAATACTTAATATCTATTGCTTGCGCACGTATAGTGCAATTCTGCTTTCACTACTGTTCATTCGCGCACCTGCGCAACCCAATCACTCACAACCCCCAATTTCGTAAGTTGTAGGTTGCTAGCTAAGACGAGTCTGCACGCTCCTTGTGGGATCGACCCTGACTTAGTCGTTGTACTAAGTGGAGAAGGAAGGATTAATTTGACGCGTACAATGACGCGCGATCAAATTTTGGCGCCGTTGCCGGGGAGCAACACAGATAAGTTTTAACTAGTTCAAGTTTTCTTTTACAGTAGTTAGTTATTTCTTTTTTTCGTTGGTGTTTCTGCCAGTACGCAATCAACATCAGCCTGCGCAACCTTGAAACGGGCTGCACAGATTATAGTTGCGCACCGACAGGGGCAACAACCTAGTTATCTTTTAATTTCGTTTTCTTTAAGTTTAGAACAGGGCATGGAGAATAATAGTGTCATCGGCGATAGCTTAGGGGACAGAACCCCAGAGGGACCTAACAATGCAAGGGCAGATAACCGCGCAGCTCGGTTCAGATAGGAAGTACAGCGCGAAGTTGATGCTCGGATGGCCGCTGAAGTAGTGTATAATGCGCAACCCGCGCAACAGATCGTGCGATGCAGAACAGTGCGCGAGATGTCGGCTCCAATCACAGTCAACCAACCTTGGTGCATAGCACTTCCACCCGATGGGCATTTTGAACTACGGAGCTCATTCATTCATCATATGCCTAAGTTTCATGGGATGAACAACGAGAACCCGATCAAGCATGTGCGTGAATTCCTAGTTATGCGAGAACATGAAGACCGATGGGGAGAGTGAAGAAGCGCTGAAGCTGAAAGGCGTTCCCTTTTTCATTGTGTGATACAGCCAGGCATTGGCTGATGAGCTTACCTGCAGGATCTATTCTCACATGGGAGCAGCTCCAGAAGAAGTTCTTGTATAAGTTCTACTCCGCAGCTAAGATCGCGCTACTCAGGAGGGAATTGGCCGCGCCCAGGCAGGGCGTAGGAGAGTCACTATCAGAGTACTATGAGAGTTTCAGGGAGCTAGAAGCCAACTGCTATAATCATGGCCTGCCCCAAAATGTGCTGATAGAGAATTTCCTGAACGGGCTACAACCGATGGAACTTAGATTGTTGAATGCATGGGCAGGCGGTGACATATGTAACATGTACCCGGAGGATGTATGGCAGATGATCGAGGATTCTGCTGGACAGGTGAGTGACCGCGCGTCGTTGTACGCGTCAAATTAATCCTTTCTTCTCCACTTAGTACAGCGGCTAAGTCAGGGTCGATCCCACAAGGAGCGTGCAGACTCGTTCAGCTAGTAACCTACAACTTACGAGAATTGGGTTGTGAGTGATTGGGTTGCGCAGGTGCGCGAATGAACAATAGTGAAAGCAGATTTTGCACTAGACGTGCGCAGGCAGTAGAGATTAAGTACTATGACTATGAAAAGTATCGGTAAAGACAATCCTTTATGAATGTATTCCTTATCATCGACTCTAAACGTCTATAGTTCGATTTTACTGAAGTTAGTGTCCGATCAAGGCTTCCTAACATGTGCGCATGTTCCGATCAAAGTCCATGAGCAATTAATTCTTGAAACTAGTCTAAGCAGCTACGAATCCTGTCACAGTAGCAGCTGATTATCCTAGCGCGTTACTCCTAGTTGTCACCGTCAAGCTACCAACTAGTTTAACATATAACAACAAATAGTAAGAGTAAGATTGCGGTTCAAGGCTTCCCCTACTCATACAACTAGCTGTCAACCGTGTGACACATAATTAATACAAGCAAACAAACTATGCATTAAGCACAAGTTTCAAAGGAAATACTTCATAGAATCATGCCCAACCGATACAAAGTGTTTAGCTAGACATGCTAGTGGTAAACATCATAGAAATAGTAAATAAAAGCTAAAGTGTCCAAGGAAACAGTAACAAGCAGGTGCGTGCAGGTTGCTATGTCTGGGTTCGCGCAGTCGGTTGGCGCAGGTCCTCGGCGGCAGCTTGTGTGTTTTTCAGTTCTGGCTCTCTCTCGTGTACCTCTCTCAAACCCTAGCCTTCCTCTCTTTATATACCGCTTGTGAGTCCCGAGGAATGCTCAGATTTGGCCTGTGACAATCTTGGCAACTTCCAAATCCTAGGAGATTTTGTAGGGATATGGTGTTCAAGATTTGGAAATACCGCTATACTGCGCATGGCTCACTGCGCACGTTGGTTCGCGCAGTTGGTTTGCGCACCGCGGTCTGAATCTGCCACCTCTTATCCTGTTTGCACTGCTAGTTCCGCAGGCTGTGTGTTGCGCTCCTTAAACGCGCCTATTAGCGTGTATCCGACTTAGGCCCTTGTTTTGTCCTGGAATACAAAAACACCGGAAACCAGTAATCTTGTACATAAAATAATGCAAACAAGCACAGTGTTAAGATCTAAATAGTGCGTATAAATAGGCTCTATCAGTGAGGCATCAATTGACGCTCGAGAACAGTCGTGCCCGCGCTGTGCATCAGGTGGATTCCAGTGCTGAAATAAAGGAGATGAAAGCCATGCTACAGAAGCTGATGAGTGCGCAAGGCACGCAACCAGCTGCGCCGAAGGCATGCGAGTTCTGTACGTCCACTGAGCACAAAACCGATGCATGTCCCACACTTTTTGAGGAATCAAGAGATGTAAATGCTCTAGGAGGACGGGACAATAGAGGACCGCAGAGGCAGAATCAGCCGCGTTTTGGACTAGCCGCAAATGGATTCAAATGGAAGGAAGACAGAAATCTCCAAAGGCAGCCCGCGGAATATCGCACACCACAGCAGGCGCAGCAAGTATACAACCCACCACACCGCCGCAATGACGCACCAGCACAGAATAACCAGCAACCGCGGCGCTCCTTAGAAGACACAGTGGGTCAGTTGGCAGACACTGTGCTCAAGAATGATGAAAAGTATGACAAGAGGTTCGAGTCAATTGAGAAGCAGTTGTCGCAGATTGCTACCACGGTTTATGAACTGAAAAAGAGCGATGGCAACCTACCTTCGCAAGTGATTCAAAACCCTAAGGGAGGAGTTAACGCCGTAACACTGAGGACTGGGCGCACAGTTGGGACAGCTCCGACCGCGAAGGTGCCCGCGCAGCCAGTTGCGCAACCTCCAGAGCCAGCACAGCCAGATGCGCAACCAGCTGCGCAAGCTACAAACCAACAGGGGGTGGCGCCAGGTATGATACAATCAGGAGAAAAGAGTATCAAACGTACTAACGCACCTGCACCTTTTCCTGTGCAGGTACCTTTAGCAAGGAAGGAGGCGCTAGACAAGGAGCTGTATGAATTATTTAGTAAGGTGGAAATAAACATTCCCCTGATTGAGGCAGTTCGGCAGATCCCTAGATACGCCAAGTTCTTGAAGGAGCTGTGCACAAACAAGAGGAGGAAAGGCGAGTGCGCACAAGTAATGCTTAACGCGTACGCATCAGCAATTGTGCAACACAAGGTACCACCTAAATGCCGGGATCCAGGTACGTTCACCATACCGTGCACCTTAGGTAAGACCACAGTAAGCAACTGCATGATTGATCTCGGTGCATCTATAAATGTGCTTCCTTACTCCTTGTATGTGTCATTGCACCTTGGTCCACTAAAGCCTGCTGGTCTCACCATCCAATTAGCAGATCCACTAAACAACCGACGGGCATGATAGAGGACGTTCTCGTCCAAGTGGGAGAGCTGGTGTTCCCAGCAGATTTCTACGTCTTGGAAATGGAGGGTGAGCCGAGCAAGGGAAGCGCGCAAATCCTACTGGGCAGACCATTTATGATGACAGCGCGCACAAAGATAGACGTGTGGAAAGGTACGCTCTCAATGGAGGTAGATGGCGAGGAGATTCACTTTAACATTTTTAAGGGGATGCAGCATCCTCATGATCGAGGACGCCACAGTGCACGCGTTGGATAGTATGGACGACTTGGTTGCGCATGCGCAGTGTGCGTGCGCAACAGGGGAGCCTGCGCCACTGTCACAGACAGAGATGGAGGCGCATGATGATGAGCTGAGCGGCACAGAACCAGTGTCCAGGCAGGTATATGATCTGGTTAATGTTTGCGCTACTAATAAAACCCTGCCTTCTATTGAACAGGCACCCAAAGTTGAGCTGAAGCAATTGTCCGAGCACTTAAAGTACATCTTCCTGGGCAATAAGGACACCCTGCCTGTCATTATAAAGAAAGGATTAGAGGAGGAGCAGGAGGCGTGATTACAGGAGGTGTTACGCAAGAACCAGTGCGCTATAGGATGGACATTAGCTGACCTGCGCGGAGTAAGCCCTGATGTGTGTATGCACAGAATTCTGCTGGAAAATGGTGCCAAACCATCCAGGGAACCTCAGCGTAGACTGAACCCAATTATGATGGAGGTAGTGCAGAAAGAGATCCTGAAGCTGCTTGACGCAGGAGTAATATACCCGATCTCAGACAGTAAGTGGGTAAGTCCAGTGCACGTTGTGCCCAAGAAAGGAGGCATCACAGTAGAGGAAAATGCGCAGGGCGAGCTAGTTCCCAAGCGCATACAGACTGGATGGCGCATGTGCATTGACTACAGGAAGCTAAACGCAGTCACGTGCAAGGATCATTTCCCGCTACCGTTCATGGACCAGATGCTCGACCGTTTGGCAGGAAAACCGCACTTTTGCTTCCTGGACGGTTACTCAGGGTACAATCAGATACCTATAGCTGCGGAGGATCAGGAGAAGACAACCTTTACCTGCCCATTCGGTACCTTTGCTTTCCGGCGCATGTCGTTTGGGCTGTGTAATGCGCCAGGTACGTTCCAACGCTTAGTCATGAGCATTTTCTCGAATATGATTGGTTTATATATAGAGGTATTGATGGATGACTTTACTGTGCATGGTGAGACTTTTGATGCATGTTTGGATAATCTTGATAGGGTCTTAGCGCGCTGCATTACCAAGAACCTAGTTCTCAATTATGAAAAATGTCACTTTATGGTATCACATGGAGTAGTACTAGGACATATTATCTCGCAGGAACGAATTAAGGTTGATAAAGCAAAAATAGATCTTATCTCAAATCTGCCTTATTCCACTAATGTGCGCGACGTTAAGTCGTTTCTTGGGCATGCAGGGTTCTACAGGCGTTTTATGAAAGATTTTTCTAAAATATGCATTCCATTGTCTAACCTCCTTCAAAAGGATGTGTGCTTTGAGTTCACCGATGAGTGCAGGAATGCTTTTGATAAGTTGAAGGATGCGCTGACCAGTGCTCCAGTGATGCACGCACCAGACTGGAACTTACCCTTTGAGCTGATGTGTGATGCAAGTGACTATGCCGTAGGCGCAGTATTGGGTCAGCGCGTGGATAAGAGGCCGCACGCTATCTACTATGCGTCGCGCACACTGGACACTACGCAGAGGAACTACACCACGACTGAGAAGGAACTTCTGGCAATCGTATTTGCGCTGGAGAAGTTCCGCGCATATGTTCTGGGGGCTAGAGTCCTTGTCTACACTGACCACGCTGCTTTCCGTTACCTGATGTCCAAGAAAGAGACTAAGCCGCGCTTGATGCGCTAGTTGCTTCTGCTCCAAGGATAAGAAGGGAACGGAAAACACTGTTGCTGATCACCTTAGCAGGATAGTGAAAGAAGAGGAGTCAGGGTAGATAACGGAGACTTTCCCTGACGAGCACCTGATGATGCTGAACGGTAAGGTACCATGGTATGCGCATATTGCAAATTACCTGGTCACAGGTGCGTTTCCCACTCAGTTCAATAAAGCTCAATGCATGAGGTTGAAACATGAGTCTAAATACTACGTTTGGGATGATCCGTACATGCTTAGAATAGGCCCTGATCAGATCTTGAGGCGATGTGTGCCTGATCATGAGATGAGCTCTGTTTTGAGGTCTTGTCATGCGCACGCGTGCGGAGGACACTTTGGTCCAAATCGCACGAGCTGGAAAATCCTAGATTATGGTTTTTATTGGCCGCACTTATTTCGTGACTCATATAACCACCGCAGGGCTTGTGACAGGTGTCAGCGCATAGGAAATTATATCAGCGGGCAACGAGATGCCACAGACGCCAATATTGGTAGACGAAGTGTTCGACTTGTGGGGGATTGACTTCATGGGGCCGTTTCCTCCGTCTTTTGGATACGAGTACATACTAGTTGCGGTGGATTATGTCTCGAAGTGGGTTGAAGCTAAGGCCACGCGCAAGGATGATGGTAAAACGGTTGTTGAGTTTTTAAGGACTAACATTTTCTGCAGGTACGGAGTGCCTAAGGCGATAATCAGCGACCAGGGGACGCACTTCTGCAACAGAATAGTCGCAGGTACTAAAGCATTATGGAGTGCGGCATAAGACGTCCACTGCATACCATCCTCAAACGAATGGCCAGGCCGAGGTTTCCAACAGAGAGATTAAGCGCATTCTAAAGAAAACCGTGAGACCTACACGGAAAGACTGGAGCCAGCGGCTGGATGATGCACTTTGGGCATACAGGACTGCGCACAAGACACCGATTGGGACTTCACCATTTCGGTTGGTGAATGGAAAAGCGTGCCACCTACCGGTTGAGTTGGAACACAAGGCATACTGGGCATTGCGCACTTGCAATCTGAACCTCGACGAGGCTGGTAAGGAGCGCGCATTTGAATTGAGCGAACTAGAGGAGCTGCGCCTGGATGCATATGAGGGGCTGCGCGACTACAAAGCACGCACGAAAGCATTTCACGATAAGTACATCCTTAGACGCACCTTCGAGCCAGGAGACCGGGTGCTTTTGTTCTCCTCGCGCTTAAAGCTGATGCCCGGGAAGCTGCGCAGCAAGTGGACGGGACCATACACAGTCACAAAGGTTTTCCCATATGGAACAATCGAGTTAGAAAACGAGCGCAAGCATCGTTTTCAGGTTAATGGGCAAAGAATAAAGAAAGGCCACTCGCGAAGTTGATTTGGCGGAACCGGAGATAGAGGATGCGCAGGTTGCTGCGCCAGAGATACAACCTGATGCACCTGAGGGAGAACTGGGAGCTACTGCTTATATATCTTCTCCCTCATTGATTAACCTCGTTACTTATGATGTGTCACATGATTTTGGCCACGCCGACCACCTATCTGTTCCTTTGTGCAGGACTAAGAAAGACATAGCACGCGCAGATGCACAGGGATGCGCAGGAGCAAGTGTGGAGTGGTCACGTGCACAAACTTGAGCAAGTAACGAGGTACTGTCGAGCCAACGACGTTAAACAAAGGCACTTGTCGGGAGGTAACCCGACACGTTTTCCACGTTTTATTTTTTACACGTTTTTTTTTAGGATTTGAATTTTTAGGTAGTTCAGGACTTGCAAATTTTTGAGTCACGTAGCAATGCGCGGGACAGTGCGCAGGACAGATGCGCAGGTCAGAGAGTATATAAGGACAGAAACTTAGAAAATTCCAGAATTCCGAAATTTCGACCAATAGAGCTTTCACTGCTTCCAGCCAATCTTTGCCGTCTGACCACCGATTCCGGCGTCCTTTAGTGAGATTTGAAGAGCACGACATCACCTGTGCACTAGGCAACCTCTCATTTTCATTTCGGTTGATTTAGTGAGGGTTTGGTAAGAGAAGCCGACTGAGGAACGTAACCCTAGATTCAAATTCACACCTAGTTAGCGCGCTCCGTTTAACCCTAGTTAGCGCGTTCCTAGGAACGTAACCCTAGGAACGCGCACCCCAGTCATAGACCCGCTGCAAATGCCATCAGAGCCCCCTGCGCACCCCTCTGCACAGATGATCAGATCACCCTCTGAGGTCACCCCCATCAAAGAGTTAAGTTCAGATTCGATATGGGAAACTGACTCAGAGGAGGAGCCTGCAAACCAGCCCGCGGCAATTTCAGTTGCACAACCACCCTCCAGCTCTGAGTATGAGATAGATTCCGTGGACGAGGAGGCACAAGGGTCTGCGAAGGACTCCAGCTCAGAGGATTTCTATGGATGCACAGATGGCTAGGCGCACATAATTTCGGGTTGTCCTTTCCTTTTGAGGACTATCACTGGATGTTCTTCTCCTATTTTGTGTTGGATATTTTGTGAACTCCTGACCTTATTTCTTTTGCTGCGTTGACTATGTTTTTCATTTTCGTGATGCATTTTACTTTTAGTTATTAGTTGTCCTCGTAGCATGCATGAGTCGTGGGGACACGTCTCTGTTTAAGTGTGTGTGTGTGTGGGGGGGGGGGGGGGGCGTTACATTTACATTTCATATTTATCATTGTAGTTTAGCTTAGTTAATGTAGTTAAAGGAATAGTAGAGGTTGTGCGCTTGTGTGCGGATTGCGCACACCTCTCGACTTGTTTTGTCTTATTCATCCTACATGCGCTACTATTAGCCGTTTTAGTATAATTTTTTTTCGATTTTTTGTCTTTTTAGTTGGGATATTGATCGCGCGTCGTTGTACGCGTCAAATTAATCCTTCCTTCTCCACTTAGTATAGCGGCTAAGTCAGGGTCGATCCCACAAGGAGCAAGCAGACTCGTTCAGCTAGTAACCTACAACTTACGAAAATTGGGTTGTGAGTGATTGGGTTGCGCAAGTGCACGGATGAACAGTAGTGAAAGCAGATTTGCACTAGACGTGCGCAGGCAGTAGAGATTAAGTACTATGACTATGAAAAGTATCGGTAAAGACAATCCTCTATGAATGTATTCCTTATCATCGACTCTAAACGTCTATAGTTCGATTTCACTGAAGTTAGTGTCCGATCAAGGCTTCCTAACATGTGCGCATGTTCCAATCAAAGTCCATGAGCTATTAATTCTTGAAACTAGTGTAAGCAGCTACGAATCCTGTCACAGTAGCAGCTGATTATCCTAGCACGTTACTCCTAGTTGTCACCGTCAAGCTACCAACTAGTTTAACATATAACAACAAGTAGTAAGAGTAAGATTGCGGTTCAAGGCTTCCCCTACTCATACAACTAGCTGTCAACCGTGTGCACAGAATTAATACAAGCAAACAAACTATGCATTAAGCACAAGTTTCAAAGGAAATACTCATAGAATCATGCCCAACCGATACAAAGCGTTTAGCTAGACATGCTAGTAGTAAACATCATATAAATAGTAAATAAAAGCTAAAGTGTCCAAGGAAACAGTAACAAGCAGGTGCGTGCAGGTTGTTGTGTCTCGGTTCGCGCAGTCTGTTGGTGCAGGTCCTCGCAGCAGCTCGTGTGTTTTTCAGTTCTGGCTCTCTCTCCTGTGTTGTGTGTGTCTCTCAAACCCTAGCCTTCCTCTCTTTATATACTGCTTGTGAGGCCCGAGACAGTCTTGGCAACTTCCAAATCCTATGGTGTTCAAGATTTGGAAACACCACTATCCTGCGCATGGCTCACTGAGCAAGTTTGTTCGCGCAGTTGGTTAGCGCACCGCAGTCTGAATCTGCCACTTCCTATCCTGTCTGCGCTGCTAGCTCCGCAGGCTGTGTGTTGCGCTCCTTAACCGCGCCTATTAGCGTATATCCGACTTAGGCCCTTGTTTTGTCCTGGAATACAACCACACCGGAACCAGTAATCTTGTACACAAAATAATGCAAACAAGCACAGTGTTAGGATCTAAATAGTGCGTATAAATAGGCTCTATCAGATATACAGGAGATGTGGAGTTGACAGAAAAAGCTCTAGAGAGGCGGTTAGTCATTTTTACTTCGAGATTAAGGTACATGGCTAAAAGCGCTAGTGGAGGCCGTAGCTTGGCAACCTTCGGAACAAAAGAGCGCGCTCAGCCACGCAGATGCCAAAGGCGAATACCCAAAGCGTGGCGAGGTGGGAAAACAGACCACCTTTCCTCTGGAAGTCGAGTGTAGGAAAGTGGGCACGGGTGTAAACGCGTGCGATGACCTGCGCAAGTAGACCAAGGAGGGAGAGCGGGGCGTTGGTCCATAGCTACTATCCGAAGGCCGAGACTGGAACCGTTCTGAGAATATAAGAAAAGTGGACAAAGCTGTATAAAAGGAAAGAAACCAGTGTGCGCACACAACTCCATATTAACGCATGCGCAAGTCCAAAAGTAAAAAAAAAAGTCATCAAGGACGAAAGGCTTGAGTTCCCAAGAAGCGCGCGAATGAATCACGCACCTGAAGAAGCTTGCGCGATTATCCATGTACCAGAAATCGGAGTAGAGACCGACAACCAGGCGCCTATGGAGACCTACCTCCCAATCATGCAAATTAAATTGCATCCTGGCTGAGAGGTAACAAATTTCGAAGTTATTATATTAAAATTGTTGAGGGTATGTGCGCGAAGGTGATAGAGCAATGCAGGGTGAACCGATGTGCAGATCGCGCATGAGTGTAAGGCTGTGCGCTAGACTTCAGAGAGGTAATTGTATCTGTGCTTAAGTACTTGTTCGGGACGAACAAGGGCAAGTGTGAGGGATTTGATAGAGCCTAGTTATATGCGCTATTTAGATCTTAACACTGTGCTTGTTTGCATTATTTTGTGTACAAGATTACTGGTTTTTGGTATTTTTTGTATTTCAGGATGAAACAGGAGCATAAGTCAGATGTGCGCTAACGGGCGCTTTTAAAGGGCGCAATGCACGACCTGCAGAGCTAGCAACGCAAAAGGAGATAGGAGATAGGAGATAGCTGATTCAGACTGTAGTGCGCAAACCAACTGCGCAAAGCGAGTAGCGCAATCAACGTGCCCAGCGAGCCATGCGCAGGATAGCAGTGTTTCTAAATTTTGATCATCATTATCCCTACAAAATCTCCTAGATTTGGGAAGTAGCTAAGATTCTCACGGGCCAAATCTAAGCATTCCTTGGGCTTCAAGACCAGTATAAAGAGGAGGGAAGCTAGGGTTTGAAGGGAGAGATAGAGAGAGACATATAGCAGCAAAGACACACGAGCTTCGGGAATTCTGCCGCTGAGATTCTGCGCGAACCACCTGCGCTAGCCGAAAACAGCAACCTGCGATTGCGCCGACCTGCTACTTTTCCTTGGCTGCTTTAGTTTTATTTATTATTTCTATGATGTTTGTGATCGCGCGTCGTTGTATGCGTCAAATATAATCCTTCCTCTTCCACTAGTACAGCGGTTAAGTAAGGGTCGATCTCCACAGGGAGCAAGTAGTTCAGTTTCAGCCAGTAACCTACACTTATGAAATTGGGGGGTGTGAGTGATTGGTTTGCGCGATGCGCGAGTAAACAGTGGTATCGTAACGCAGGAAATTGCACTAGATGTGCGCAGGCAATAGAGATTAAGTACTATGACTATGAGAAGTATCGGCGCAGACAATCCTCTATGAGTGTATTCCTTATCATCGACTCTAAATGTCTATAGCTCGGGTTGCTAATGTTAGTGTCCGATCAAGGCTTCCTAACATGTGCGCATGTTCCGATCAAAGTTCATGAACTATTAATTCTTACACTAGACTAAACAACTACGAATCCGATCAAGGTAGTAATTGCCTAACCTAGCGCGTTACTCCTAGTTGGCACCGTCAGGCTATTCAACTAGTTTAACAAACAACAACAAGCAACAAGAGTAAGATTGCGGTTCAAGGCTTCCCCTACTCGTGTAACAAGCTGCCAGTAATATGCAAAGAATTAATATAAGCAAAACAAGCTATGCATTAAGCGCAAGTCTCAAAGGGAAATACTCATAGATTCATGCCCAACCGATACTAAGCGTTTAGCTAGACATGCTAGTGATAAACATCATAGAAACAGTAATTAATAGCTAAAGTGTCCAAGAAAACAATAGCAAACAGTGCGTGCAGGTTGCAGTCTTGGCTGGCGCAGTCGGCTGGCGCAGGTCCTCTCAACAAGCTCGTGTGTTTTCCAGTTCTGCCGCTCTCTCCTCTGATCTGGCCAAGATGGATGGTGTAATATGTATGAATCTCTCTCTCAAACCCTAGCCTTCCTCTCCTTTATATACTGCTCAGAGGCTCATCCTTGGCAACTTCCTAATCTGGTCGTGTCAGGATTTGGAAATACCATCATCTGCGCCTGGCGCACGGCAACTGCTTAGCGCAATTGGTTAGCGCACCGTTGTCGACTCTGCCGATTCTTCTGTTTGCGCCGCTAGCTCCGCAGGCTGTGTGATGCGCGTCCTAAACGCTGCCTGTTAGCGCGTATCCGACTTAGGCCCTTGTTTTGCCCTGAAATACAAAAACACTGGAAACCAGTAATCTTGTACATAAAATAATGCAAACAAGCATAGGGTTATGATCTAGATAATGCGTATAAATAGGCTCTATCAGTTTGCTTCTAGCATGTCTAGCTGAACACCTTGTATCGGTTGGGCATGATTCTATGAAGTATTTCCTTTGAGACTTGTGTTTAATGCTTAGTTCGTCTACTTATATTAATTCTATGCACATGGGTGATAATTAGTTGTGCGAATAAGAGAAGCCTTGAACCGTAATCTTATTCTAACTGCTTGTTATTGTATGTTAAACTGGTTGATAACTTGACGGTGACAACTAGGAGTAGCACACTAGGATAAACGGCTACTACTGTGATAGGATTCGTAGTTGCTTAGACTAGTTTCAAGAATTAATAGCTCATGGACTTGATCGGAACATGTGCGCACGTTAGGAAGCCTTGATCGGGCACTAACTTAAGTAGAGCTGCACTATAGATGTTTAGAGTCGATGATAAGGTATACATTCATAGAGGATTGTCTTTACCGATACTTTTCATAGTCATAGTACTTAATATCTACTGCCTGCGCACGTATAGTGCAATTCTGCTTTCACTATTGTTCATTCGCGCACCTGCGCAACCCAATCACTCACAACCCCCAATTTCGTAAGTTGTAGGTTGCTAGCTAAGACGAGTCTGCACGCTCTTTGTGGGATCGACCCTAACTTAGCCGCTGTACTAAGTGGAGAAGGAAGGATTAATTTGACGCGTACAACGACGCGCGATCACGTACACATACTGATTAAGTTGTTATGGTTCAGTAAACAAACCACACTGCAATAAAAACAAACCATAAACCATGATGAGAAAACAAGCTATTACCCATTACCTATAACAATACTACCCTGTTAGCTATATCCTTGTCCACAAGGATGGAAATCTGGATATGTACTGATGATGGTGTTGTATAACATCTAAGTAGCTTGATCGGCAGGGGCATCCTTCCATTTGACAAGGATTGTTGTGGCGGCTCCATTGTGATGTTTAACCATCTTTTTGTTAAGGATGGCTTTGAGTTCCTTGAGCTTCTCCGTTTTTAGCATATATTGTCGAAATGTGGCTGGGACAGCGAGTCGGTTGGGGCAGAGTTTTAGTTGACTAACATGGAAAATGTTGTGGATAGTAGTCTCCGGTGGTAATTCCAGCTTGTAGGCAACTGAACCCAAGCGATCAAGGATACGGAAAGGGCCATAATAATGAGGTGCCAGCTTCTGATTGGTCCTGGATTCAGAAAATATTTCCCGTATGGTTGTAGCTTGAGGTAGACATAAATTACTTGAAATTCGCGGTCGGAGCGATGAGGATTAACATATTACTTCATCCTATTCTGTTCACGAAGCAGATGGAATTTAAACATTGATATGAGTTCCTTCCTTTTTCTTAGGCTTCTGTCAACAAACCGAGAATTACTCTCCCCTGGCAAGTATGGTAAATGAACAGGTGGTATTGGCCGTACACAATTTCATAAAGTGTGCTCTTGATAGCGCTATGGAATGTGGGATTATACCACCATTCAGCTAGTGGAAGCCATTTGCTCCAAGTATGAGGCGCGTCAGAAGCCATACATCTCAAATAATTTTCCAATGTTTTGTTTGTAACTTCCTTTTGTCCATCTGTTTGTGGGTGGTATGTCGAAGAAACATTTCTTTCCAAACCTCACTTAGGAAGATGGGATCACGATCACCGATAATAGATTCTGGCATTCCTTGTAGCTTGAAAACATTGTCCAAGTATTTTTGTGCAACATCAATAGCAGTTTACGGATGTGATAAGGCAATAAAGTGTGCGTTCTTGCTAAGGCGGTCAATAACTACCATAATGCAATGCTTGTTGAAAGAGTTTGGCAGACCCTCATAAAATCTATAGTGATTGATTGCCAAATGAAATCAGGTATAGGTAATGGTTACGGCAAGCCTGGTTTAGCGGATAGGTCATAGTTGTTTCGCTGTCATATATTGCAGTTTTGCTCGTAATTTTGAGTTTCAGTATTCATTCTTGGCCAATAAAATGAGGACTTCACTCGGTGAAGAGTAGCGTCTCTGCCAGAATGTCCTCCTATAGTGGAATCATGCAGCCATTTGAATAACTGAAGCTTGACCTCCGGGTCATTGCCAACTATTGAGGATATGGCATCCTTGACAAAATAGCTCAAGAAACTGCTGAAGCACTCCTCGAAGATCGGTAGCTGGAGCACAATCTGAAAACTGACAAAATAACAACAACAAAGAGCCAGAGTATGCCTCAACAATTCCTAAAGATCTGAAGCTGAGACACTATTTGAAGAATGAGCAAGATACAAGTATGAAGAGACAGTTGTCTGCTTCAGCACTTTGTGATGATCCAAAGCTAGAGCAGAATAGGCCGGCGTTGCACAGTGAGGCTCCGGCTTGATCCAGCTGGCATCAGGGAAGCTCAGCGAGGTATGCAGATGTCATCAAGAGCACAACAATCGCCAGCACGTGCTATAAATAAGATAAAGATCCAAGAGTCCAAAGCAACAGAATCTTCAACAATCTTGCTAAAATCTAGGAGAAGATTCTGATAATGATCCTTGGCGGTTTTTGGTGTGCTGGAAAGCTTGAAAAGGGTGGAGAAGACGAAGAACAGATACACACAATTAGAGAGAAAACACAGAGCACAAAAGAAGAGCACACAGATACAACGAGTTAAAGGCTTGTGTTGCACAGAGGAATCAGAACTCGTGGAGTTTGATTCTGGATTGGTTTCGAGTTCAACTGGAGCGCTGCTCGTTAGACGATTAGTCAGGAGCTCGGTGATCAGCCGCGGACAAGCAGTGTCGCGTGCTGAGGAGCAGTGATCGAGGCTACCCAATATTGACAGAGTGTGTCATTGATTGAGGGGGAGCTAAGGCTGAGTTTGAAGAACTCAAAGGGTCCGGCTACTTAACGGGAGAGCTTGGGTATCGTGTACTGAAGATATAGCAACTCTGACGAAGAGCGTGCTTAAGCATTCCGTGAGCTATACACTGTAATAGAGTATACAGAGTTTGAGAGGTAGAACTGTAGCTGTTTATTACCGAGAGTGTGTAGAGTACATGAAGAGAGTCTATGAGATCAAACTGCTTGCTAGTCTAGGAGATTAGACCGAGCTTTAGATTTCGGCTAGGTGAGAAGTAGAGGTGTGGGTACTTGTACTTCGAACTGTGATAGTGGAATCTTGAGAATCGGAGCATCCTCCCCAGACGTAGGCAAGTTGCCGAACTGGGTGAACAAACGTACTGTGTCTTTCTTATTCTTCAGTAGAGTAGATCCGCGGAAAGATACAGAGAGTGCTTAAGCATAAGCTATATATCCGCTACAGCAACGCAACAGAAATTTCAATTGATATCATAGCCGTTCGCACGACGTACAGAGCGTGATCCTGAGAAGCGTTGCTGTCATCAATGGTGCATAGTCAAAAGTCAAACCAGCCACAGAAAGGGTGTAACAGAGTCACTAAGGAATACCTTGCTCAACACTATAGACAAATGTCTGAAAGTGGTGAAGATAAATGAAGGGCTAATTGCCAGAGTGTCTGTACTAAATGACGAGTTACAGAAACTATTGAGTGATATCTCAATGGTGAAAGAACAGGCTAGTCAACTAGAAAGAAAATACGACAAAGCAATAGATGAGTGCTCCTGCTCCGGAAGACGGCAAAATGGATCAATACAGAACCAAAGCTGCAAAGCATCCAAACACTAGGTGAACAAGAAAAAAATGGTGTTGAAGCCAAAGCCTAGAAGGAAAAGAAAGAAGATGCTTCAGCAAACTATTTAGCATTCATCCAGAACTCGGCAGGACAAACGATGCTGCTATCTTTGCAATCAATCTGGCCACATCCAAAGGGACTGTTCCGCACTTAGCAAAAATTGGGAATCAGGTAGACCATATGATCAAGTATGCTTCAACTCAACGAAGTCCTCGAAGACAGGAAACTGGTACGTCGACAGAGGTCTTCTAGACACATGACAAGAAACAGATCCTATCTCACTGATGTTCAAGCATGCATAAACCAAGACGTGACATTTGGAAATGGGTTGAAAGGGAGAGTCCTTGGGAAGGGAACTCTGAAAGTCCACGGACTGCCAAATCTCAAAAACGTGTTGCTCGTAAAAGGACTTACAGAGAATCTCATCAGCACCAATCAACTATGTGACGGTACTCATTTTGTAAATTTCTCACAAAAATTATGTCAAGTGTTTGATGCAGAGAGAAGTTGCATTATGAAGGGTGCAAGGTAAGCGAACAACTGTTATTTACTAGAGAATGCTGAAGCAATCCCTGCATCATCCCACCTGCTGACCAAAACTAATGAAATAAATAGAAGGCTGAGTTGTAGAGTTGGGTTGAGCGCAGAGAGAGATCAGAACTCGCTGAGTTTGATCGACCATTGATCCACCAAAGTCAACTGGAGCGTGGCTCGTTTAAGGATCAATCAGCGTCTCCGGAGAACAGCTGCGGACATGTGCTTTTGCAGGGTGTCGAGGAGCTGAGTGACTTTCCTTGATAGTGATAGGTAGGCATCAAGGGGGTGCAGATTCTGAGGAGAGAAACTCAAAGAGAGACTGACAGATTGGCAGAGAGTGCTAGAGAAGTCGTCTACAAAAGTTACAACAATTTTGGTACAAAGATTTCTATATCATTCCGTCTACTGCACATTGTAATAAAATAGGCTGAGTCTGTGAGTCAGGTTTGTAGCTTTTTGTTACTGGAAGTGTGTAGGTAGTACGAAGTAAGTTTGTGGGATCAGACTGCTAGCTAATCTGTGTGATCAGACTGAGCTGAGGTGGATCTAGGTTAGTAGTAGTGGTTAAACTAGCGTGGCTTAGTTTTGGAATCCATTGTACTCTAAAAGATATAGTGAAACCTTGAGGACCCGGAGTTGTTCTCCGTAGACGTAGGCAGTTGCCGAACTAAGTAAACAAAGTTCCTTATGTCTGTCAAGTTTGGACAGAAAAACAAGTTCCGTAAAAGTGATACAGAGAGTGCTACAACAACCGTTGTGACTCTTCACCAGCAGCGCGCACTAATTTCAGAGTGTGATCCGGGAGTGTGTTGCTGACAAATACGGCCGTCATGAAAGAAGGAAAAAGCATGAGTCGACCGCCACTGCTCGAAGGAGGAAATTATGGCTACTGGAAAGCTCGGATGAAGGCATTTCTGATGTTTATTGATGAAAAGGCATGGAGGGCAGTCATATCAGAGTGGTCTCATCCATTGACTGTCGACATCGCAGAGGTTGCACGTGGTGAGGATGGCATCTGTGACGAAACAGCACAAGAAGATGCTACATCACTCCTTGAAGATCGTAGCTGGAGCACAATCTGAAGATTGACAAAACAATAACAAAGTACATCGACAAAGCACAAGAAAGTGCTATAGCACTCTGTGGACCACATAAGCTGAGGCAAGCTGGGCTCAAGACAAAGATAGAAAATAAATGATAGAAACTGCTATAGCAACCCGTGATGATTTGAAGCTAGAGCAGAATGGCTGGTCATATTAAAGCTGCTTTGAGGGAGTCCAGAGAGGTAATGCCGGTGTCGCAAAGGTTCAAGGAACATTGCAATCGTCCTCAGGTGATTAGTAGACGTCATCACGCTGCCGGAAAAGATCAAAAAGATATGTTTTCAAAATTCTGATTTTGGAAACCAAATCTCAACAACTCCGCAAGAATCTAGTAGAAGATTCAAAAGATGTTGTGCTGCGCTACGAATCCTAACACATCTAGGGTTTCAAAGTTGATCATTGATGAACCTATAAAAGCAATGCAGAGGCAGATCCTTGAGATATCTATCGAACGAAGCAGAAAATACACAACCTGAGATAAACCCACATGCGAAGAGCAAAGACTGCAAGGTAGTTTTGCTAAGTTGTGTTGAGCGCAGAGGATATCAGAACTCACTGAGTTTGATCTAGTATTTTCTGGTAGAGAGATTGCTATAGCATTCTGTCTACTATACACTGTAATAGGATAGGCTAAGCCTGTGCTTCAGATCTGTAGCTTTTCTTTACTAGAAGTGTGTAGGTGGCACGAAGGTAGTCTGTGTGATAAGACTGCGAGCTAATCTGTATGATTAGTTTGAGCTAAAGTTTCAACTAGGTTAGAAGTAGAGGTTGAAACTAAAGCATGGTTTAGTTTTTGGAATCAACCGTGAATAGTGAAATCTTGAGGATCACAGAGTGATCCTTCTCAGACTTAGGCTTTGGCAAAACTTGGTAACCAAAGTCTTCGAGTACTTTCAGATTTGGCCGGAGAAACAAATTCCGCAAAGTGACTCATAGAGTACTACAACAACTGCTATAACTCGTCACCAGCAGCACCCAACAAATTTCAATTGGTATCAGAGCTTATCACTCGACATACAGAGTGTGATCCGGGAGTGCGTTGCTGACATCTACGGCCACCATGAAAGAAGGATAAAGCACCAGCCGACCGCCACTGCTAGAGGGAGGAAATTATAGCTACTGGAAAGCTCGGATAAAAGCTTTTCTCAAAGTTATTGATGAAAAGGCATGGAGGGCAGTCATATAAGAATGGTCTCACCCACTGGCCATCGACAGCTCAGGAATTGCACGGAAAAAATCTAACGACAAGTGTACTGCTGAAGAAGAAGCTGTAGCATCAGGAAACTCCAAAGCTCTAAATGCTATATTTGCTTCTGTTGATGCTAACAATTTTAGACTGATCTCAAATTGTGACATGGCCAAACAAGCTTGGGAGATTCTTAAAACTGCTCATGAAGGAATAGACAAAGTGAAGATTTTCGGAATGTAGATGATCACCTCAAGAGTTGAAAGTCTGGAGATGCTGGAAGAAGAGACCATCTTAGAATTCAATGCAAGATTGTGTGATATATCAAATGAGGCCTACGCTCTCGGAGAACCAATTCAGAAGGAGAAGCTGGTGAGGAAAATTCTCAGATCCCTCACCTCGAAATTTAATATGAAGGTCACAGCCACTGAAGAAGCCCAAGATGTCAAGAACATGAGGCTGGAGGCACTGATTGGTTCACTAAGACAGTTTGCGATGAAAGTTAGTATGCAACATCACTCTCTGGGAAAAACTTTCGGCTGAAAGCTAAGACAAAGGAGAAGGAGACTGTCCCAGATGATGTAGGGAAACAACTGTCCCTGCTGGTCAAAAACATTGGCAAGTTCATGAAGAGAATGGACCAGAAACCTTCGTATGCAGGTCAGTCATCTAGGGGGAGAAAGAGTAGAGAAAGATGCTGAATAAAATAATGAAGAAATCAAAGATAAACAGAAAGGGATCCAATGCTGGGAGTGCGAAGGATATGGCCATAGACAGACTGAATGCCCGAGCTACCAGAAGAAAAACAACAAGTTCCTAACTGCCAACTAGAGTGATGAGGACAATGAGGATGATACTGACCACAAAGGGAATTTAACCCTAACTACGGTAACTGAGTATGATACTTCAGATTCAATAAATTCAGATTTTGTTTATGGGATTGTTGAGCCTAAAAGTAGCAATGAGGAAGACATCTTAGAAGAGTCAATTTCCGATCAGTTCAAACTAATACAAGAGAAATGCCTCCAAGTCAACAAAGATAACAAAGATCTGCTGTCAAAGATATTCGGATTGGAAGGTGAATGAGACAAGCTTCAGAATCTCATTACCTCACTAACCAAGGGACAACAATTAAAAGATGCTGAGATAATGGGAAAGGGCTGTCAAAAGAGAGTTGCATCAGAAACAACTGACAGAGAGTCATCCATTCCGGATGAAATTTTGGCCTACCAAAGGTAAGGAGGCAGAACTAAAGGTCTTGGATACACAGGCAAAGCAAGCACTAGTGTGACCATGAAATTGTGCAGCATTCCTGCTGCGGAGTTATAGCTTCTGCTTAAGCACTCTCTGTATCTTTCTACGGAATTAATCTTTTAACAGAATAAGAAAGACATTGTGTTTGTTCACCCAGTTCGGCAACTTGCCTACGTCAGGGGAGGATACACCGATCCTCAAGATTCCACTATCTCTGTTCGAAGTACAAAGGACTCACACCTCTACTTCTCACCTAGCCAAAATCTAATGCTCAGTCTAATCTCCTAGACTAGCTAACAGTCTGATCACATAGACTCTCTTTGCGCAACCTACACACTCTCAGTAACAGATAGCTACGAACTAGACTCATAAACCTAGCTTATTCTATTATAATGTGTGGTGCACGGAATGCTAAGCACACTCATCACCAAAGTTTTCGTGTCTCCAGTCAATAACTTTTCCAGCTCTCTCGCCAAACAGTCGGACACTATGAGTTCTTCAAACTCAGTCTCTGCTCCCCCTCAATCGATGACTCATTCTGTCACTCTTGGGTAGCCTCGATCAATGCTCCGAAGCCCACAACAATTTCTGTCTGTGCCTAATCACCAAGCTTCGATTATTCCTTCAACGAGCAACGCTCCAGTTGAACTTCGGATCAATCATGAATCAATTTCCACGAGTTCTGATTCCTTCTGCACACAACACCAGTCTTCAACTCAATGTATAAGCCTTGCTACCATGGTTGATCTCTGTGTATTCGTTCTGTGCTGTTCTGTGTTGCTCTCTGATCGTGTGTTTTTTCCGCGTTGCGTCCAGCCTTCTTTTCAAGCACACCAAAAACGCCAAAAATCATTATTTGAATCTTCTCCTTGATTTTAGAAATTTTTTTTGGAGATTTCATTGTCAAATTTGGACTCTTGGATCTATATCTTCTTTGACCACGTGCTGGCTTTTGCTGAGCCCTTGATGACGTCTGCATAACTCTGTGAGCTTCCTCGCTGCCAGACGGACCACTCCGAAGCCTCACCGTGCAACTCCGGGTTGATCGAGCATTTTTCTCTAACTCTGGATCATTACAGAACGTTGAAGAAAACTCTGTCTCTTCATAGCTATCTCTCGCCCATTCTTTAGATAGTGTCTCAACTTCAAATCTTCAGGGATTGCTGAAGCGGACTCTGGTTCTTTGTTGTTGTTGTTGTTTTGTCATCAGATTGTGCTCCAGCCACCAATCTTCAGGGAGTGCTTTAGCAGTCTCTTGAGTAGTTTTGTCAAGGAATGTCATATCCTCAACAATCTCCCCGTTGGCATTTTGAAAAAACTAACACACAACTTTAGCAATGCTACTAATGATAAACTGGCACAATTCTAACTATACTAGTTTACTGCTCTACTTATTACATTCCTCTCTCCCTTTTTATCACAAATGACATGGGCTGCTGCTAGTGCATTCAGGAAATATGGACAAACCCATGGCAGCTCTTAGTTCCTGAACCGAGCTCCATCCAATGGTTTGGTGAAGATTCCAGCTAGCTGCTTCTCCATAGCCACATGTTTTAGCACAATAGTTTGATTCTCTACCAATTCCTTGATGAGTTGGTGTCTGATGTCAATGTGCTTGGTGATGAGCGGACAAATACCCTTATATTTGTCCGTATTTTTCCTTTACGTCTTGTTTGTTCCGTTATTTTATAAAGTCATTTGATGCTTTCTTTGTCCATTTCAGGTTAAAAGCTTGTATTGCATGATATGAAGTGGCCCAAAGAAAATCCGGATGTATTCCGGTCGATCGAGAGCAAAAACTAGCAAAATAAAGCAAAAGGAAAAATTATTCGCCCAAGGTAGAGTTGATTCGACCGGGGGGTGCACGAATCACATGTGGTTCGGCCACATGTGATGGCTTGAGGAGAATTCACCCGAGACCAAATCTGGACTGAATGACCTGTTCATCATTGATGGCTTGCCGAGCACATGATTCTTATCCGATTGAGGCGTGCCATAGCTTGTTGGAAAGCTAATTCAAAGTCTACAACTTCTTAGTTTACATCAAGAAGTGATTTGAAGGTTTAAAGGATTAAATGAGTGAGATTCTAACGCTGCTGAAGTGATCCGCCCAAGCAGTGGGCGAACCAAAAGTGATCCTCCCAAGAAGAAGGGATTCGCCCAGCCATGAAATGCACTAAGAGTTTGATTCGGACACTCTGTCCGAGTCAACTAATTTACAGCTTACCCGAATCATTTTTGATTCGGGCACGACGAGAAAATATAAATAGAAAAAGATGGAGAAAATTAGGGTGTGCCTTGGGGTCCCTCCGACGCCTAGGGTTCCTCTATTGGAACGATAGCCTAATTGGAGAACTTGGAGAATTGTCGAGAATTCGGAGAAGACACCTACAGTTGGTGATTCTACAACATCATTCTACTCTATTCCTACTCTAAACCCTACTTTCTTTACTTTTCCTTGTTGAATAATTTCATTATGTTTTGTATTAAACTCACCATAAGTGAGTAGTCCCATAGTAGTTGGGATCCTTATGTATCCCTTAGGTTAGATTGTAACACAAAACATGTTTCTTTATCAATATGAGTGAAGTTTGATTGAAAATTTATATGCTTTATCTTCATGTTAATTTTATGCACACCAAGTGTTTGACGAAACGCATGAATGAATATGAATTAATAAAACACCTAGGCATGGAATGAGAATTGAACTTAGGTTGTTTAAAAGATCAATCATGTTTATTTTAGATAGCGTTTGTGCGCGAAAGTGACATTCGCATTCTACTAGGCTAAGCATAGAGCGGACTTTAGGTAACTATCAATAGACCGAGAGGTTGAGATTAGGAGACTGTTGTTCTACACGGTTCAATAAAGCGAGAGTTTGAAAATTGTGTCACTTAGGTATCATTCCCATTCTAGAGAAGGAGCGACTTTAGCCTAAAATTATCAATCAAATGAACTCATACATATATTTCTATTTTGTGTTGACAATCGCATGATCAAGGGGTGAAGTAGGATTCCGATTACGTTTTCTTTATTAATTTCCTTTTAAAACAAATTCGAACTTGTCTTTAATTTTCACTAGAGATACCTCACCTAGAGGAAAATCCCTAGTTTTTATTTAGTAGACTTGCCTTAAGCATTACTGGCTAGCTTTAGACTAATCTAGGCTTTTATCTTGGGTTCGATCCGAGGTCACTCGGATTATACATATTATTTGCGTACTGTGATTGGACTAGTAATTTTACTACCACAATTTCGACAACGTTCACTTGGTTTGGGAGTGCTGCACCGGATTCTTGCTAATGCTGATGGGACTCATGTTGTCACAGTAAATAGTCATTATGCCCTTTTGAATCCCATATTATCCCAACATTTGTTTCATCCATAACAGTTGCACACAGTAGCTTCCAACAGCATTATACTCAGCTTCAGCAATGGAGAGAAATATTGTTCTGCTTCTTGCTGAACCAGGATTCAAGATTGTTCCCAAGGAAGAAACATCCTCCAGATGTACTCTTCCTGTCTTCTGCATAGCCTGCCCAGTATCCAACAAGTTCTGCACTTCTGTCCCTTGCATACCATAGTCCATAGTTGATTGTCCCTTCAACATATCTAATGATTCTATTTACAAGCTGATTTGCACACCAAGAAAGAAGGTTAATTCTCCAACCATGCTCATTTGAAACTCCATTTTCATTTGCTCCAAAAACTACTTCACCATTCTCTGTGAACTGGGTCCAAACACAATGTCATTCACATATGTTTGAGCAATAATAAAATATGACATTGTTCTTCTTATGAAAAGAGTATTGTCCACCCCTCCTTGATCATATCTGTGCTTAATCAAGAACTCAGTCAATCTTTCATACCGTGTTCTGGGTGCTTGCTTCAAACCATAGAGAGCCTTATGTTGCTTGTAGACATGGTTTGGATGATGAGGATCCTAAAATCCCTTGGGTTTAGCAACATAGACTTCTTCAGTCAATATCCCATTCAAAAATGCACTTTTGACATTCATTTGATACAGCTTGAACTTCAAGTGACAAGCCAGTGCAAGAAGAAGTCTGATTGCTTCCATGCAAGAAATAGGAGCAAAGGTGTCATCAAATCTTACTCTCTCAATTTATGTGTACCCTTTAGCTACTAGCCTGGCTCTATTTCTTGTAATATTGCCCTTCTCATCAGACTTGATCTTATATATCCTCTTGGTGCCAATAACATTCACATTTTCTGGCCGAGTAACTAGATCCCATACCTTGTTTCTTTCGAACTCACCAAGTTCTTCTTGCATTGCAGCTATCCAGTGTTCATCTCCTACGGCCTCTTTGATGTTCTTTGGCTCAGTGCTGGATAAGAAACACGAGTTATTAATCATATCACAAAGATTAATGTTGGATGTACCTCGATTTCGTCTTCCTTCGGTCAAGCTTCCAATGATGTTAGTGGTTAGATGATCCTTCTGGATTTTTCTAGGGGGATGTCTAGTTGTGCCTGGTGTAGTTGATGGGTTCTCAAATGGTGTATCAACATATGGTTCAGACACCTCATCTGAATTCTGGGAATCATTAGGTTCGGCTGAAGCATTCGCTGATGTTTCTTGGTCAGCTTCTCGTCTGGTTTGAGACTGATATTGATCTTCAATGTCAGAACCATCTTTATCCTCGGAGTGTTTGCACTCCTCTCCTGGGTCATTCACGACAACGTTGATGGATTCAATCACGGCTCCAGTTCTGTTATTGAAGACATGGTATGCTCTGTTGTTTGTTGAGTAGCCCAGAAATACCCCCGAATCACTTTTTGAATCAAACTTTGTCTTGTATTCTAGGTCTCTAAGAACATAGCATTCACTTCCAAAAATGTGGAAGCACTTCACGGTGGGTTTCTTTTTCTTCCATAATTCATAACTTGTTTTACCCGTCCCTCTCCTGATTGACACCCGATTAATGATATAGCATGAAGTGTTTATAGCTTTTGCCCAGAACTTTAGTAAGACTTTTCTTGCATTGATCATAACTCTAGCCATCTTCTGTATAGTTCTGTTTTATTCTTTCAACTATCCCATTTTGCTTGTGAGTTATGGATAATGAGTACTGATGGGTGATCCCTCGGTTGCTGTAGAATTCATTCATGGCTCCTTTCTCGAACTCTTTCGCATGATCACTTCGAATGGCTGCTACTTTCACGCCTTTTTCTAGCCGTGATAACTGTTTCTGCTTTTTCATGCAGAATCTCGATCCATGAGTAGCGGGAGTAATCATCCACACATACAAAGGCATACCTTTTTCTTCCACAGCTATCTACCTCCACTGGTCCCATAAGATCCATGTGTAGTAAATGGAGAGGTTTGCTGGAGCTCATGTTAGTGACTTTTGGATGAGGGGCCCTTGTCTGTTTTCTAATCTGGCATTCCCCACAAACTATGTTCATCTCTCCCTTGATCTCAAGTATACCGCATACTAATTGATCAGCTGCAAGTCTTTTTAAGATCCTCAGATTGAGGTTTCCCAGCCTTTTATGCCACAGATTCATTTCTTCAGTTTTATCCAACACGCAGATGATGAAGAGGTTGCTTCAGCATTCTCTAGTAAATAGTAGTTGTTGGCTGACCTTGCACCCTTCATAATGCATCTTTCCTCTGCATCAAACACTATATATAATTTTTGTAGGAAATTTACAAAGTGAGTATCGTCACATAGCTGACTGATGATGATGAGATTCACCGTCTGTCCTTCCACGAGCGTCACATTTTTGAGTTTGGGCAGCCCATGAACTTTCAGTGTTCCCTTCCCAAGGACTCTTCCTTTCAACCCATTTCCAAATCTCACGTCTTGTTCTTTGCATGGTTGAATATCTGTTAGATAGTATCTATTTCCCATTATATGTCCAGAAGATCCACTGTTGAAATTCCAATTTCCTTTCTTCAAGGATTTTGTTGAGTTAAAAGCACACATGATTGAGATGATCCATTCCTAAATTCAAGTTCTTGTCGAGTGCGGGACAGTACCTTCAATTGTGACCACATTGATTGCAATGATAACAACATTATTTGTCTTGTCGAATTCTTGGTAAGTGTTGTACAATTTGCTAAAGCATCTTCTTGCTTCTTCTTCTTCTAGGCTTTTTCTTCAATACCATTTTTTTTGTTGATCAGCCTATTCTTTCATATTTGAGATAACACTCAGAAGTTTCTTTTTCTCGTCATTTAGCTCAGACATTCACCTTCACTACTTTCAAACACTTGTCGATCATTTCTCTATATTGTTGAGTCAAATACTCCTTGGTGACTTTGTTGCTACTGTTATACCCTTCATGTGACTGGTTTGACTTTTGTCAGTTGGCCATATTAGTAAGCAACACTTTCCCAGATCACACTCTGTATGTTGAGTGAATGACTCTGATACCAATTGGAATTGTGCAGCATTACTGATGCGGAGTTATAGCTTCTCCTTAAGCACTCTCTGTATCTTTCTGCAGAATTAATCTACTGACAGAATAAGAAAAGACACAGTGTTTGTTCACCCAGTTCGGCAACCTGCCTACGTCTAAGAAGGATACACCGATCCTCAAGATTCCACTATCTTAGTTCAAAGTACAAAGTACTCACACCTCTACTTCTCACCTAGCCGAAATCTAATGCTCAGTCTAATCTCCTAAACTAGCTAGCAGTCTGATCATACAGACTCTCTTCGCGCAACCTACGCACTCTTAGTAACAAATAACTACATACTTGACTCACAGACCTAGCGTATTCTATTACAATGTGTGGTACATGGAATGCTTAAGCACACTCTTCACCAGAGTTGATGTGTCTCCAGTCAACAACTATTCTAGCTCTCCCGCAAAACAGTCAGACACTTTGAGTTCTTCAAACTCAGTCTCTACTCCCCCTCAATTGATGACTCACTCTGTCCCTCTTGGGTATCCTCGATCAATGCTCCGCAGCACGCAACAATGTCTGTCCGTGGCTGATCACCGAGCTCTGATCGTTCCTTCAACAAGTAGCGCTCTAGTTGAACTTCAGATCAATCCTGAATCAAACTCCATGAGTTCTGATTCCTTCTGCACACAACACCAGTCTTCAACTCAATGTATAAGCCCTATTACCGTGGTTGATCTCTGTGTTGTTCTGTGTTGCTCTCTGATCGTGTGTTTTTTTCATGCTGCATTTAGCCTTTCTTTTCAAGCTGACGGTCAAGCCCTAGCTCTGGATGCTGCTCTGCGAGCTAGGATGATCAGCCACTTCAAGTCTGAGCTCGCCTATCAGACAACGGAGGCTAAGAAGAACACAATGCGGAGAACACAGATTAGAAGCCTCCTCCGAGATTTGGAGTATCCAGAAGCAAGCTCAACCCCAGCTGCTCGTGTACAAAAAGAGGGAGAAGATTGTAACTAGTTGAACTCTCACATGCTCATGCTCCTAAAACATTTTAGGTTTAGTTTTTGAGGAACTCTAAACTCAATTGTAATTTTTAAAATCACTTGCCTAGCATAGATAGCTAGTTATTATGCCAGGTAGTCATTATTAGTGTTGTTGTGGTTTTATCAAAATACCAAAGGGAGAGATTGTTGAGGTATGACATTCTTGACAAAACAACACAAGAAGATGTTATAGCACTCCCTAAGGATCGTAGCTGGAGCACAATCTGAAGATTGACAAAATAGAAACAAAGTACAAGAAAGTGTTATAGTTGTGGAACACAAAAGTTGAGGCAAGCTGGGCTCAAGAAAAATATAGAAAATAAATGCCAGAAACTGTTATAGCAACCTGTGATGATTTGAAGCTACAGAAGAATGGCCAGTCATATTAAAGCTGCATGGAGGGTGTCCAGATAGGTACTCCCGGTGTCGCAAAGGTTTAAGGAACATTACAAATGTCCTCAAGTGATCAGCAGACATGCTGCGCTATGAATCCTAAGGCATCTAGGGTATCAAAATTCCGATTCTGGAAACCAAATGTCAACAACTCCACAAGAATCTAGGAGAAGATTCAAAAGATGATGTGTTGCGCTAGGAATCCTAAGGCATCTAGGGTTTCCGAAGCTGATCATTGATGAAACTATAAGAGCAATGCAGAGGCAAAACCTTGAGATATCAATTGAACAAAGTAGAGAATACACAACCAGAGATAAACCCACTGGAGAAGAGCAAAGACTGCAAAATAGTTTTGCTAAGTAATGTTGAACGCAAAGACTGCAAACTCAACTGGAGCGTGGCTCGTTAAAGGATCAATTAGTTGCTTAGGAGAACCACTGCAGACAGGAGGTGTTGCAGGCTGTTGGAGAGCTAAACGCTTCTTCCTAATAGTGCCAGGCAGTCACTGATCGAAGGGGAGTAAGGACCGGGTTTGAAGAACTTAACAGAAGTCCGACACTTTGACAGAGATTGCTGGAAGAGTCGTCGACTAAAGTTACAGCAATTCTGGTAGAGAGATTGCTATAGCATTCCCTCTACTACAAATTGTAATATAGGCTAAGTCTGTGCGTCATGTTTGTAGCTAATCTTTACTGCAAGTGTGTAGGTGGCATGAAGCGAGTCTGTGTGATCAGATTGCGAGCTAATTTGTATGATTAGATTGAGCTAAGGTTTAGACTAGGTTAGAAGTAGAGGTTGAAACTAGATCATTGCTTAGTTTCTGGAATCCTTTGTACTATAACCGTGAATAGTGAAATCTTAAGGATCGGAGAGTGATTTTTTCCCGAGACGTAGGCATTGGCCGAACTAGGGAACCAAAGTCATCGAGTAGTTTTCAGGTTTGGCCGGAGAATATAATTTCGCAAAGTGACTCAGAGAGTGCTATAACAACCGTAACTCGTCACTAGCAGCGCGCACCAAATTTTAGCACTGAAAAAGCCAGAAGAGAAGTGGACTGCTGATGAAGAAGCTATAGCATCAGGAAACTCCAAAGCTTTGAATGTTATATGATAATGCAAATGGCATTCAATTGACAAAACCTGCAGAGTGTACAAGCCTAGTGAACAGGCAGTTGCTACAGTAGGAGTTGTAGCAGCAGAGCAATAGTTTTGGCCCGATGAGAAATCTGCCCAGATATAAAGTAGCAGTGCAACGGGAAGCTTCCAAATATTCTCAGAATATCCCAATAAAAATTTCCGTGCCTCAAGCATTAGGAAATCAAATCTCCTAAAAATTAGGAGACAGGATCTTGTTGAGATCTTTGAGGGCTTCCTAATTTTGATGTCGGAAGAGTTCCTATAGAAGGAGGCTGGGCAGAGCATGACAGGGTATCCGAATAGAGAGAAAAACATAGAGAGAGCATTCTATCACCGGAGATTATAAGAGTCGGATCACCATCGTGAGCAGAGCGTGAGAGCAGGTCAATGTGGTTTCTGTATCGACTGATTGCAGACTAGCAGTGTCTGATCAGTGCTTGATCAGAGAGGACCAATTAAGAGTAGGGCGTGATTGTTGGTTGATCAAGGGAGGCAGCAGGAGAGTTGTCGAGTGGAGGAACTCGTACAATCTGCAGAAGGTCTGTTCTCGCTAGTGACAAGTGGTCACTGAGTGAGGGGGAGCATCCCAGTGTGAGGAGCACTCACGAAATAGTTCGAGCGGCTCAGCGGAAGGCTTTGGAGCGAAGCAGACAGAACCTGTACAAGCTAGTTGCACAAGCATGTGCAATAGCAACCCTACTAAGACATTGTGTTATTTAGAATAGGCTGAGTCTGTGTTATTAGAGGAGTAGCTATTCTGAATTAACTCGAGTGTGTAGGTGAGTGAGACATGAATCAAAGGGTGTTCGATTGTGTGAAGTGCTAGTTTAGGTCGGGTAGCTTAGATTGTCGAGAAGTCGAGTCTGTGTTGTACGGAGTACCTTGGAGACTAGTGGATTGAGGACTGGAGTATAGTCCTCCCTAGACGTAGGCAGATTAGCCGAACTAGGTGAACAAATTGCTTGTTCACTGTTTTTGTTTATTGTTGCACCAGATCCGACTGAACAAGGAGTTGCTATAACAACTACTTGTACACTATCAGTACCTCAGGGGTGCTACAAATTTTAATTGGTATCAGAGCGGGAACTCGATATACAGAGGAAAGGATCCTCAGTGCCTGCTGAGACGATCAAGAAACATGAAGGAAGGACAAAGTACTAATCGGCCACTTCGGTTGGAAGAGAGCAACAATGGGTATTGGAAGGCTAGAATGAAGGCTTTTCTCAAAGCCATTGATGAGAAGACTTGGAGAGCAGTTGTGACAAAATGGTCCCCTCCGTTGACCATGGATCGGAGGGGAGTCACCAGGATAAAACCTGAAGGGGAATGGACTGACGAAGAGGATGCTAGAGCAATTGGTAACTCAAAAGCTCTAAATGCTATTTTTGTTGCTGTAGATGCTAACAATTTCAGGTTGATTTCTAACTATGACATTGTAAAACGAGCCTGGGAAATTCTTCAAACAACTCATAAAGGAACTGAAAAAGTGCAGACATCAAGGATGCAGATCATTACTTCTCAGTTTGAGAACCTGAAGATGCAAGAAGAGGAATCCATCATGAGTTCAACGCCAAGTTGTGTGGTCTATTGAATGAAGCTCATGCCCTCGGAGAAGCATTTCCGGAAGAGAAGCTGATAAGGAATGTTCTCAGATCATTGCCCACCAAATTTGACATGAAGGTGACAGCCATTGAAGAAGCTCAAAATGTCAAACATATGAGGCTGGAGGAACTGATTGGATCTCTCAAACAGTTTGAGATGAAGCTGACCAAGGATGATACACCAGTCAAAAGCAAGAGTGTTGGTCTGAAAGCTGAAACAAAAAGAAGAAGTCTTCAACTGATGATCAGCTAGGGCTGTTGGTAAGGAACTTAGGGAGATTCTTGAAAAACATGGAAGCAAGATCTTGCCAGAACTCAAATCCTCGAAAACAAGCCAGAAAGGGTGGTGAAAAGTAGAAAAAAGGGAAGGAACAAGTCCAAGATGAGGATGAGAAGAAAGAGAAAAAGAAGGGTATCCAATGCTGAAACTGTGAAGGATATGGACATCGTGAAGCTGGCTGCCCTAGCAAACAGATGAAGAATTCTGAGAAAAAAGGCAACAACTCTCTGACAGCCAAGTGGAGTGATGAAGACTCTGAGGAGAGTGAGGAGGAGAACTATATTGTTTTAACTACTGTATCCAATTCTGATTCTAAGGATTCAATAAAAGAAGAGTTCAATTATGGGATTGAAGTGTCAGACAGCGAAGATGAGGAAATCACTAAAGAAAGCTTGGTACAGAATCTGGGAATCATCCTTCAGAAGTGTGAGGAAGCCTTATGAATAAACAAGGAATTTTCAGAAAGAGTGACCAGTCTAAAAGAAGAGCGTGAAGAGCTGCTGGATAGAATTTCATCACTCATTAAGCTAGTCACCCAGTAAAAGGAGGAAGCACCCACTACAGAGAAAAGTGAGTCCAACATCCTCAAACAAACAGAAATGATACCTAAAATTTAGAACAATATTCTGGATGAGATCCTTGTTTATCAGAGATATGGAGGAAGAACGGGTCTCGGATACACAGGTGAAGGGAGCACTGGAGTAACTGTCTTTGTTAAAGCTACTGAAGCACAGAACGTCAGCAATGAGGAATCAGAAGGAGGTATTAGTCAGAAACCTACAATGAAAGAAAAATCCAGAGACCTGAACGAGAGGTTGTTACAGCAATCACTGTATCATCCCCCTGTAGCAGAAGGAAAACCCAGGAGAAGAGGGTGCATATGCTATTACTGTGCTCAAGAGGGTCATGTTCAGAGGAAATGCCCGAGGATGAAGGAGTACCGGAGACCTCAGAAGTCAACTGGAATTGGAAAGTGGAGGGAGAAATCACATCCTAAATCATACAGTGGTATGGTCGTCTGCTCTACAAGACCAGTGATGAACAACAGATATTCAGATGATCCAAAAGATACTCAGGAACAATGATAGATCAATCCACTGGAGAGGGACGATCACAAATGGGTCCTGGAAAATCAGATGAGGCAATCTGTGTATGTAAGAAGCAGAGAAAAGATGTTTGAACACAGCAAAAGTCAGAGGCAGTGGAGATGCAATCCAACTCAAGTATGGTTGAGGAAACAATCATCTGGTATGATGTGGATGGTTCAAACTCTTAAGTGGTATATAAGCTCAAGCTGCAATAGCAATCGGGCAAAGTAAAGGAGCTTGTACAAGAATATTTGGTTGCAAGGCACATGCAGGTGTTTGAAAAGAAAAATGGGTAAATCAGTTGCGTTCTAGGGCACAGTTTGCAAGCAACGTCTGACGACATCCTCATCGAGATATCAAGCCATCACCAATCACACCCCAAAACTGACTATGGTGCACACTCGTGGTCTAAAGAAGAGCTTGGCAGCCGCCCGGCAAAACAGTGATAGGAGGGAGACCGAGCCTCGGTGCAAATCAGCAGAACAATGTCGTGAGCTGGTAGTCTGGGAACCAGCATTGAATCCACGGTCGCAGAATACTACACCATCCTCAGAGGAACCCTTAAACAAGAAGAGAAGGCTTGTGCATGACTGGGTACCTGTGTCCGAAGCTTCAACGGTTGAAAAGGAAGTAGTCGCTGAAGACTCCACCGCTGAGGTAGAGAGGGGGGCTCATCGGTTACTGCTGCCCCGCAGTCTGAACTATTGTCTCGAGATCCTTTTCAGCTAGCTATGGAAGAATCTGATGTACCGCATCTCCGTCATATTCCGCCTTATATTGATTTGGTACCGGACACTGGTGATATTGCTGCATCATTACTTTTGCTGGTGTCTCTTCTCCCGATGCTGATACGGCATCGGATTCGAGGACGAATCTTCTCTATACTGGAGAGAATGATGCGGACCAAATGGCGTCACCCGAATAAGGTGCAAGTTGGCAGTGCAGGCAGGCAGGTTTTGGGCTGCCGGAGTTAGATGGACCATTATAATATTTTTTTAAGCAGAACAGACCCACTAATGAATCTCATGCGAGCTTTTGGGCCATCTGATTTCGTTTCCTAATTGTTTTCGAATTATTATGTTTTAGGGTTTCAGCTTCTTTATTTTTCTATGGTTTTAGTTTCTTTATTTTTGAATTTAGAATTGGTTGTTCAGATTTTCTGTTTCCTAATTTGTAGGTTGTGTACTATATAAACAGAACCACGGAAGGAACAGTTTTCTGGAATTAATAAAATTTTGGAATTCTCTCTATACAGCTTGTAATTCGTGCCTAGGGTTTCGAGTTCGAGCTTCATCGTCCCTTTGCCCACACCTGCTGCATCACATCTGGTTCAGAAGGAAGGCTGCCTCGGAATCATGGAGAACAGTGGAAAGAAAGACTATGGTGCCTGAGAAGAGGATGGTTCCTGGAAGATACAAATCTGCTGCAATCGTCCAGCTTCTATCAAAGGTAAACCTTCTAAGTACCCTAACGCTCCCTAAGAAGTTCAATGTATCTTTGGTTAGGGAATTTGTGGCAAATATGGAGGATGAGTTTGAAGTTGAGAGGAGTAATCATTATGGGAGAAGCTGGGTAAGGGGCAAGATGGTTGTGATATCTTCTGAGAAAATAAATGAATATCTGGAGATAAGCAATGAATCAAGGGGTCAAACTATTGTTGTTCAAGAGGTACTTGCCAGTATTCTTACTTGGTGGGGTATGCAAGACTTAGGCAACACCAAACTTGTTTGCCTCGGAGTTGTCATCAAAGTATGCATTGTTGTACAATCTTGGTATCAGGAATTGGTTACCTAGCTCGCATAGAGGAAAGGTCAGTAGGGACTTTGGAGATCTCTTGTAAAAGCGAAGGAAAGTAAACATGGGTAAGGTAATGTTTTCTCAGATTGCTGCACATGCTGGTTATACCAAGTCTACTCATGCCATTGTTATGCCCTCCCTCATTTATGAACTGATCATTGCACAACATCCGTAGTTGAAGACTGTCTCAGAAGGGATGTCAGAAGAGCTGCAAGTGTTTGTGGTTGATCACAAACTTTTCAAGGAAAAGCATGTAGTGGACATTGCACAAGAAGATCCCTTGTTGGTTGCTCCTCCACCTGTTTCTGCTCCTGGAGTAGATGAAGCTGCCCCTGACACATCTCTACAAGCTGCTCTCAAAGCCAAAATTTTGAGTCACCTCAAGTCCGAGCTGAACCTGCTGACTGCAGAAGTGAAGAAGGCCACTGCCAGAAGAGCTCAATTGACCTTAAGACCAAATGTGCTCATATTTGTCCTAGATAGATAGTGGTTCTTTAGTAGAAAAATCGTTATCTCTAAGACATAGATCTAAGTAGCTTAGAATTGAGTTAATCCTGAAGAAAGAGGCCCAGAGTGCCCAACCAAAAGGCTGAAGATATGGGCAGGCCATGGAAAAATTTCGTTTGGAGTCTGCCACTAAAGGAGGATCGACTCAAGGCATCAGTGGACATCAGGTTTTGTCAAAAATGTCAAGGGAGAGATTGATAATGCAAATGGCATTCAATTGACAAAACCTGCCAGAGTGTATAGGCCTAGTGAACAAGTAGTTGCTACAGCAGGAGCTGTAGCAGCAGAGCAATAGTTTTGGCCCTATGAGAAATCTGCCCAGATATGAAGTAGCAGTGCAACGGGAAGCTTCCAAATATTCTCAGAATATCCCAATAAAAATTTTCGTGCCTCAAGCTTGAAGATTTGGTTAGAAAATCAAATCTCCTAAAAATTAGGAGATAGGATTTTGTTGAGATCTGTGAGGGCTTCCTAATTTTGATGGCGGAAGAGTTCCTATAGAAGGAGGCTGGGCAGAGTATGACAGGGTATCCGAATAGAGATAGCATTCTATCACCGGAGATTGCAAAGTGGAGATTAGAAGAGTCGGATCACCACCGTGAGCAGAGCGTGAGAGCAAGTCAATGTGGTTTCTGTATCGACTGATTGCAGACTAGCAGTGTCTGGTCAGTGCTTGATCAGAGAGGACCAATTCAGAGCAGGGCGTGATTGTTGGTTGATCAAGGGAGGCAGTAGGTCAGTGCTTGGGATTAAGGGGTAATCCTTAATCCTTTCTCACGCTTTAATCTGGTAATCAGCTCAATAACATGCTCAGCAGTCTCTGATTTTTTTTCTAAGGAACTAAACCCAAGCATATCTTGAAAAATCATCAACACTTACTAGAGCATACCTTTTTCCACCAATCCCCTCAACTTGGAATGGTCCGACAAGATCCACATGGAGAAGCTCAAAGATACGCTTCGTGTTTATCTGAGTGGTTGCTGAGTGACTGGCTCTAGTCTGCTTCCCAATCTGACATCCTCTGTAAACTCTGTTCTTTTCTCCTTTGATAATAGGAGCCCTCCAGCTTCTTGCTTGATAAGTTCTTCTGAGCTTTCAAATTCAAGAGCCCCAATCTCCTGTGCCGAAGATTCATCTCACATGACAGTTTGCATCAAAAATAGCTCTTGCAACATCTAACAAATAGCAGTTGTTAATAGAGTCTGCAAGCTCCTCATCCATTCGTCTTCACAACTAGCTTCCAATTGGCGTACATATCTCTTAGATTTCTCCTCAGAGTCTCCTCATTGATCTCCTCACCATCACTAGAGTCAGTGTCGCTGTCAAGGTCTGTTTCCTCGGCGCCTTCTTGAGCACTTAGTACGACAAGCTCTGTGACATCCTCAGCATCAGGGTACGCATTTTCTATAGTTGTTAGTGCAACAAAGTTACTCTTATCTTCTCCAGTATCATTTCTCTCAGACTCATCATCACTGTATGTGGCTACCATGGCTTTCTTCTTCATCAGTGTGTTAGCATAGTGCCTTTGTATGTGACCGTATCCTTAACAGACTCTGCACTGAATCTCTTCATTTGGATTTTCATCAATCTCCCGACGCTTGCCTTCTTGAAATTTGTCATCTTTCCTCACATGATATATTTTGTCACTACGCTCCTCCTTTTTTCCCTTGGTATCCATGATCACCACGAGCCTTGTAATTTGATCTTCTCTTGTCCATCTTTTGCATGAACCTTCCAAAGTGTTTAACCATCATAGCTACTTGACCATCCTCCATCTCATCATCAGACTTTATGTCAGCGTTTGTTACAGCGGACTTTAGAGCAATTCCTCTAATCTTCTTCTCTGCTGTCTTTTTGATGTTCATCTTCATCTCATAGACTCTGAGAGATCCTATGAGATAGTCCATCTTCATGTTCTCCAGATCAGCAGTTTCCTCAATGGTTGTCACCTTGACATCAAACTTTTAAGGACGTGACCTGAGAACCTTTTCAATATGCTCAGCCTCTAACACATGCTTCCCAAGTATCCCCATTTCATTCACTATATCCATCAGACGGTTGTTCAAGTCAGCTATGGTCTCATCATCCTTCATCGTCAGTTGCTCATAGCTAAGCCTTAACATCTGCATTATGGTCTTCTTTACCTTAGCATCTCCTTCAAAATTTATTTCCAGAATGGTCCACGTGACCTTTCCTATCTCAACACCAGCTATCAACTTATAGTTCCGCTTATCCAAGGCAGAGATAATAGCATACAAAGCTTGACTATTCCCTTGGAACAGTTTCTTCTCCTCCTCAATCTAGTCTTTTTTCTAGCTTTGGTACTGTTACTCCAATAGCATCTGCAACACTTAATGGGACAGCCCAACCTTCAACAACAGCTTTCCACACATACTCATTTACAGATCTGATGTAAGCTTTCATCTTTGACTTCTAGTAGCCAAACTCATCTTCCTCCAAACTGGGAGGTCTTCCCATATCTCTTCCACTCATTCTGAGTTTCCTCCGATCTCACCTTATGTGTCGAATGTCTGCTTTGATACCACTTGTAGTTCTAGTACAGATGATAGAACTTGTCCCAACAGTTTTTATGAAAACTCCTGAGGAAATGCGTTAGGAATGTTTCGACTGAAAGTAAATACTGTAAAGTAAATACAAGAAATAGAGATTTGGTAACCCACTTCGGGACAATGTGTATGTAATGTGGGGGGGTTCTCCTAACCCCAACAAGCAGCTATCCACTAGTAACGATCGGACAACAAAGTACAAACTTGCAAGACTCCCTCTTCAAGCCCTTCTACCACGACTCGTCTGGATGCGCACTGTGCTCCCCTCAGTGTAGAGATCCCTTTCTATGGCTTGTCACAACAGCTTCGTTCTCATGAACAGCTGCTCGTCCACTCAGCATCCTATTGGATCGTTGGCTTCCTTCCAGATAGATAGACAGATCTGTTTTGCAACAGGATTTGTGAAACATATAACTTCAGCAAATACTTTTGGCTCTCGTACTTGAGTGATAACTTAGCTCCAATCTACGATGGGTGCACTCAATCACTTAACCTCAACATCCCTTGTATATTTCTATAATGCAAAAGAGCTGCATGAACGTCCGTGCTCTTCAACTTCGTTCTGCCTGCTTTTTATGGCCAATGACAATCTCCTCAAATATCTCAACCAATATTCAAAAGAATATATTTGAATATTTGTTGATCTTCATCTTGTTGCCAAACTAAGAGATTGTATTTCCAAAATATTGTTGAAGATATTGTGGGTCTTTATCCAGCCAAGACCCAAGTAATCTCGAAGATATGCTCCGCCCCCTAGATTCTCGGAATCCGCTGCTTCCTGAGAATATACACCTTTGGTTTACAACCAGCGGGTACTCCAGCACTTGCTATAGCACCTTGCGTTGCATCTCCTGACTTCAGTGTTGCAGTTTTAACTTCTAACTACTCTACGCATATTTCTAACTTACTTGAACAATTCTTTGCACAAAAACATGTCATGCATAATCATGGGACTAACATAAGTGTCAAATGGACTGGGTGCAGGTGACAAAGGACACAGTTGTGGATAAACAGCCGTCCAATATCCCCATTGAAGCACAAGAGAAGGGTCATGATTATGTGTTAAAGTCCACTCTGGATCCAAATGAGGTAGCTGAATAGAGTGCTACAACACTATCTAGTAATTTGAGGCTGTAACTTGTGAAATTGTAGTTGGCGTGCACAGTGAAGTCAACACACGTCCAAATTTTTAAAAGAAAAGAAAAAGGAAAAAAGGGGGGAGATTTGAGTTAATCGTTTTGACCTAGGGTCTGAAATTTCTCCAGCGCCTTCAACCTCAAGAAGATCTCGTCTCCGGTTAATCAACGACAATGGTCTGAATACGGGGTGCCAAGGTGTACAACAGCAAAGAAGGGTCCAGGAAACGGAAAGGAAGCGAGGTACCCCTAAGCCAGCCCCCTGCAACAGAAGTCACCAAGAGGAGCTCCGCCTTTTAAATCAGAAAATCGGAGGACGTTCCGCGTCTGACCTGGGACCCACTAGCCAGTTGACGAGCACGTCGTTGAGTGTCGCAAACTTAAATTTATATTACCCACTTATTAGCTAGTGATAAGCAGGGTCGAACCCAAGAGTGAGCAAGAAGTCTAGAGTTTCACTAATTGTCACACAAAGGGGGGGGGGGGGGGGGGTTGTTTTAAGGTTTGTTATCATGCAATTCAAAAGGTGAATATTAATACATTAAGGAATCAGTTCGGGGAAAGCTCCGCAACATGTTATCATGGATTATTCTAGCACAATTTGATACGATAAAAGAACATTCCCACTAAAGACATGATTAACTTCACGTTCTATCTACTACTAACTACTAAGTTCTCAAGTAGATGTAATATTTATCTTCTTAGTTACCAATACTAATTCCACTGCTAGGCTTACGCTAATATTGGACTAATCGAATATCATGCACTGCTAGTCTAACTAGATAAGTTCTTCCAATCAAACATACAAGCATGCCATTAAGTTCAAGAACAGAAAATTATTAATCAAATCATACATTCATCAATCTCAAACATGTGTGCTTCAAGATGATCCCAAACTGAATGGGAGTTTAGCTACTAGAATCCATTACAAAATACATAAAATAAACAAGAGTTGAGAGTAAGTGATGTCACAAAGCGTAGCCTCTGAATCGGCGTTGGAACTCCGTTGAACGTCTCCCTAGATGAGCTATAATCTGCCCAGAATTTCCTCTTTTAGATATGGTCCCTTGGGTGATTTTTGGAGTAGAATCCCAGCTTTTATAGCCTTCAATCCGTCGGGAACTCAAGTGTTTTTTGATTGTTCCTCTGGCCCCAATGACTCATAAATAGTCCCTACACAACCACCCTTTTCTCTTTCTCGAAATTAGGCTTTAAATTTCCTTTTTTAGTAACTGAAATCCTTAGGGCGAGGGACCTGATGCTCTCCAGATTTGCACTTCTCTTGTACCCCTCTTTTGACCCCTTAAACGTCTGAATTTGATATTGGCCAAAAATCAAAGTTGTAGAACTTTGAACAATATTTCTAATAGTATCTTGATCATCTTTGTCAGACCTCTGAGCTATTCTTGGCGCTCTGTTGAAGTTTCATAGGCAGAGTGGTGAGAATAAGGCAAAATTGCCCTGATTTCCGTCCAAAATGGTTCTAAGACACCTGAAATGTGAAACACTACAAAACCTCATTGAAATTTGCAGCGCCCTGAGTTATTGATAGTGTACAAGCAGTTGCTATAGCGACTCCTTGTTCAGCCCGGTCTGATGCAACAAGAAACAAAACAGTGAACAGAGATTTGTTCACCCAGTTCGACCAATCTGCCTACGTCTGAGGAGGACTATACTCCAGTCCTCCATCCACTAATCTCCAAGGTACTCCGTACAACACAAACTTGATTCCTCGACAATCTATGATACCAGACCTCAATTAGCACTTTGCACACAATCAGAACACCCTCTGATTTGTGTCTCACTCACCTACACAAGTTAATTCAAAACAGCTACTCCTCTGATCACAAAGACTCAGCCTATTCTAATTAACACAATGTTTCAGTAGGTTTGCTATACCACACCCTTGAGCTTGTACAGGTTATGTCCACTTCGCTCCAAAGCCTTCCGCTGAGCCGCTCGAACTCCGTCGTGAGTGCTCCTCACACTGGGATGCTCCCCCTCACTCAGTGACCACCTGTCACTAGGAAGAATAAGCCTTCTGCAGATTGTCCGAGTTCATCCACTCGACAACTCTCTTGCCACCTTCCTTGATCAGCCAACAAGTAAGTCCTGCTCTGAATTGGCCTTCTCCGATCAAGCTCTGATCAGACTCTACAACTCTTTGATCAGCCTCTGCTTCAACCATTTTGCTTTGCGCTCACACTCTGCTCACAGTGATGATTCAATTCTCAGCACGATTCTTTGAATCTCTCTCCGCAATCTCAGGTGCTTGGATTCTGTATTGGATTTCTCCTTTGCTGCTCTACCCAGCCTCCTTTAAATAGGAACTCATGCTCCATCAATATCAAATTTAGGAAGCCTTCCAAAAAGCTCTCCTAGATTCTTGCAAGTTTGTTGACATTTGATTTACTACAACCAATTTTAGAAATCTAATCTTTACTTTGAGCTTGCTGAGTTGTTTGTTGCTGCTGGAATTTTCTAAGTCCATTAGGAAACCTTTCAAAACTTATCTCCTACTTTGTAGGATACCCACCTTCCAAAAGATCCATATCTTTAAGCTGACTTGTAGGCCGCAATCTCCACTAAGAATATTCTGACAGATGCTCTAGAATCTTTCCGTTGCTCAGCTCTTCATATTTGGCCAGATTGTTCTTCGCGCCAATACTGCTACTATAGCTCCCTGCTACATCTTCTGTTGTAGCAACTGCTTGTACACTGAGCTTGTACACTCTGGCTGGTTTTGAACCAGCTGCTGTCTTCACACGGACAGCTGTATCATCTTGCTTTCAATCTTCACGATACTCTACCGACTTGGTGCGATGCTTGCAGCAACCCTCCATACGTTATTTGGGCTGCTCCAAGTTGATCGACATGCTGGTGGCTGCTCCAAGCTGATCAGCATGCTGTTGGCTGCTCTAAGTCTTCATGGTATGCTATAGCGATCTTCTTGAGATTGTCTTCAGAAAGCTTGCTCCAGCTTCTGCTTCAACGGAATGCTATAGCATCTTGCTAGATCACCTACAGCGGAGTTTGTCAATGATGCCACATACCTTAACAATCATAGCTCACAAATAAAATGTCATAACAAGGTGAGATTTAGCGATTATTTGGAGCATAAAATTTTGCTCCATCACCGGTCAGTCTGAGGGAGGACCATCATCAACGAAGAGGGTAGTCAACATCAACAAGTACCTGTCTACAGAGGTCGATGAGGAGCTCATGTACACCAATAGGAGCTACAACCTTTCTGCTCAAGAGACTGCAATAGCATTTGGTGTTCCTTGCACCTTTGAAGACTCTGACATGGAGGACACCACTCACGAGATCATAACAAAGAGGGCCTTAGACAGGCAAGTTGTTGTGGTGCCCACTCCTCCATCAGAAGATGATCTCTCAGCAGCCTTCAATAGTGAATAAGAAGTAGCAGAAGAGGAGGAACAAGCACCCTCCTTGAATCCAGTTGACAAAGGGAAGGAGCCTATAGATATTGACTCCTCCAATGAGGAAGATGAAGCTGAAATAGAAGAGTCCAAGCTTGATAACTTTAGGGTTGCCCCAAACCCTCAAAACCCCTGGCTAGAGCCTTCAATGGCCAAGACTGCACCTCCTCCGCCCAGCAAATCAGCCTTGTCAGAAATTGACCAATGGGGCATTTGGTTCAGAAACAAAAATGTCGCAGGACCATGGGAGGTAGTCAATCGTAGAACCATGGTCCCAGAGAAGCTCTAGAGATTGGGAGGTTCAGAGTCTCTGAGGTGATTGCCTTTCTGAGATAGGTAAACCTATTAACTTCCTTGACTGCTGCCAAAAGTTATAATTTACATTTGGTGAAGGAATTCTTAGTAAATATTCTTGAGGATTATAGAAAAGTAGGAAGTTTAATGTATGGGGTAAGCTTAGAGAGAAAACTAAGAGTACTGATCATGCCATCTGGTGATCAACAAATTTTTGGGGATAAATGTGGATGCTGGTCCACCGGCAGAAGTGAGCTCAGATGCACTGGCTGCGACGCTCATAGGAATTGTTGCAAGCTCAACCATGTGTGCTGCAAGCTAACCCCAAACTTGTCCATAGCCTCATTCTCGAATTCCCTCCCATTGTCACTTCTTATGGAGGCCACTCTTAGACCCCTTTCTTGTTCCAGTCGATTAACCAGGTTGATTATAATCTTTACTACTTCTGATTTCTCTCTTAGAAATTCAATCCAGGAATACATTAACACATACATTTTTCTTCCACAACTTTCAACTTCCATAGGGCCCATCAGATCCATGTGCATGAGTTGGAGAGGTCTTGTGGTGCCAATCTCTGAAATTCTTGGATGAGAAACCCTTCTCTGCTTGCCGGTTTGGCATTCCCCACAAATCAAGTTTGCCTCTCCTCTGATATGGGGAATTCCTCGGATTAGTTGATCTGCAACAAGCTTTCTTAGTATTCTCAAGTTCAGGTGTCCCATCCGTTTGTTCCATAAGTTTTTTTTGACATTAGACAGGTTAATACAGAGGTTACTGCCGCATTGTCTAGCAAATAGCAATTGTTGGCAGACCTCATTCCTTTCATCAAGCACTTTCCCCCTGCATCAAATAGTTGGCATAATTTCTCAATAAACTTTACAAAGTGTGTACCTTCACATAACTGACTTATGCTGATGAGATTGCTTTTAATACGTCCACGAGCATCATATTTTTCAGTTTGGGCATCCCGAGTATGTCTAGTGTCCCTTTCCCAAGAACTCTCCCTTTTAGCCTGTTGTCAAATGTTACATTCTGTTCTCTGCAAGGCTGAATGTTTGTCGGGAAGGATCTTTCTTCAGTCATGTGTCTTGAACAACCATTATCAAAAATACCAGCTTCCTTCCTTGAACTCCTTTGATGAGTCGTAAGATACGACGACATATTGTCTTCTATATCGCTTGTGGTTGTTCTGTGATGGTTTTTGTAATCTCCAGTACTTGTTAAGAATGGGATAAAATCGTTAGATGTGACCAGGTTGATTGCAGAAATAGCATATGCGCTTATTTTGGGAAAATCCACCTCGGAGCGGAAGAGTTTGCTGTATCATCTTCTGGTTCTTTCTCCTGGTCTTTTTCTTCCAACCCTGGTTTCTCTTCCTCTTCAGAACTTTATAATCATGGACTTTTGGTATCTCTGCTTTGACAAACTTTGTCACTCCAATACCTCCTTCTCCGGTGTACCCCAGGCCAGAATTGTATTTCCAGGTTTTTGATGAGCTAAGACTTGTTTCCGATTATTTCCGATTATGAGCTAAGACTTTTGACTGTGTTTCTGTACAAACTCACTTCGTTCATAATTTCAGCATGTTCTATCTGTCGTTGTTCAGCCTGTTTTATCATGGATGAGATGATCTTCAGAAGTTCTTCCTTTTCATTTTCAAGTTTTGGTATTTTTCCGATCAGCCCCTTGTTCATTTCTGCTACTTCCATACAGTTCTCAACCATCCGCGTGTAGTGACTAGCAATGGATTCTTCTATATTTCCTCTTTGTTATTGCTATCATAATCGCTGTCTTGACTTCCCTTTTCGGGTAGTAGTGATATACTCGAGCTATGTCTTCTCATCCTGTCGCCCATGATAGATGGATGTGCCTTCCCGGACCTCACTCAGTGTGTCGAGCGACCGGCTCTGATACCAATTTAAATCGGCACTGTGTTGCTGGTGATGAGATACCACAGGTTGCTTCAGCAACTTCTTCCGCTAAGTTGCTGATGCTTTGGTTAGGCCAAATCTGAAGAACATAGACAGATTTGTTCGCCCAGTTTGGCAACAGCCTACGTCTGGGGAGGACTACTCTCGGTCCTCAAGATTTCACTATCTTAGTTAGAGTACAATGGATTCCAAAACTCAGCCACCGCTAGTTTAACCACTACTCATAACCAAGTCGAAATCTTCGCTCAATCTGTCAATACAGATTAGCTACGCTGGTACTCTACTTTCAGTAATAGATAGCTAGCAGTTCTATAACTCTCAGCCTATCCTATTACAAATTGTACCTAGATGTTGCTACAACAACTTCTTCCGCCAAGTTGCTGACGCTTCTGTCAACGACTTCTTCAAGCACTCCCTGCTGACTCAGTCAGACACTCTGCGGTGCTCCTCTTTAATCAATGACTTCTCGTCACTATCCAGGAGCACGCTTAGACAGTCTGCGTAAGTTGCACTTCGCCACTGTCTTTCACACGATCACTCGATTTATCAACGAGCCTCTGGTCCAATTGACTTCCTCAGATCAAGATATGATCATACTACTCCAGTCTTAATCACTCCTCAGCTCTCAATCAACGCTACAACACTCTCTGCTTTCGCGAGCTCAGATCTTTACTTTGTGTGTGTGTATTTGCTTATGTTCGATCTGAATGTTTGTTGCTTCCATCTCTGCCTGCATATGTAGCTTCAGCACCTCAGCAATTTGGAACGTCAGTTCCGAAGGATAATACCACCATCCGAATCCTCCCGTGGATTCTCGGAGGTTTGTTGAGATTTTGTTTCCTAAATCGGAATTTAGAAACAAATCTTGTTTGCCTTCATCCGAGCCACTTGCCAAAGATCTGTGATTAACTGGGTCTCTGCTCTGATCGTTGCTACGCCGGCAATAATCACCCGGATATCCTCCGAGCTCCTTCAGATTGATCGGCTACAAAAATACTCTCTTGATGCGTTAGCCTTGAATCATCAGGGGATGTTATAGCCTCTTCTGGTTCTTGTCTTGATCCCTTCTGATCATTTGTACCAGCTTTTGTCGTCACAGAATGCTATAGCTTCTTCTGCTCTTTTGTTTTGTCAGTCTTCATTTGCATGTACCCGCTCTTGGTACCACATGATGATGTAGCATTTTCTTCGGCTCGGCTTCTTCCGCTTTGTCACAGATGCCATATTTGTAACAAAAATTAAAATTTTAGTTATACATGGTCATGGCTAAAGACATCATAATAAAAGAAGAAATAGTTGAAGAAGAATAAAGATGTGGCTTGAAGCGCTCTAAGATATCATTAATAACGACAAGTTTCGGCTCCTCTCTATACCTCGATGCCTCTAATTTCCTTGACCCTTTTTGTTCCCTTGAATCTTGAATTTTGAATTTGTTGGATGATTAAATACTGAAGTAGTGGCCTCCTTATATAGTCTACAAGCTTGCCAATCCTAGTATGAGTATGATTTCATCTTTTTGAAATTATCTACTAATTTTTTATGTTTCCTGCTCTCTAAGAACTCCCAATTGATGGCAATCTTCTATTTTTTGCAGGCTCTTGAAGCTTATCAGAACACATGTCAAAATATGAAATATTGGCAATTATGCCTATTAATGACGTCATCACTAACATGTCCGTGTTCTGTGTGTAAATTAGTTCCGAGCGCAACATGCAGATTAACTTTTCACAACCGCTCTCTACGTGCAAATTAATCTGAGGCCTCTTCTCTGCTCTATGCTTATTTTATGACTTAACCTTCGATTAAACCATCATAAATTTAGAATCTTCTCACAAATTTAAGTTAGAATTGAAACAGTGTATTGCTCATTTCAATCGGATCATTCTTGTGTGCTCACAAAACCTTTGGAGCTTGAAAGGTCGTTCTTCTCTTTTTCTTTGTGACGAATATCACCATTAAATGGCCAACTAAGCTCGATTTTGATATGATTTTGATATATAAATATATTAAAATGAATGAATTAAGAAAAATAAATGAACGTATAAATATGACTCATTAGACCGTCTCAAACAATAAATTTTTGTGGTCAAATTGTATTATTTAGGTTGATTTTATCCCCCTCATGAGTTCCAATATAATTTTATTCCACACACAAAATTTGTTTATGGAAGGTTCACAGAATCTACCCCTTTTTTTTCTAGCTAATTAATATATCATATTAATTTATTTACATGACGTCTTTAATGTTTCAATTATCTTTTAGAGTAGGAATTCACAGCAATGTTCCAACAGAAGGAAAACTTTTAACAATTTCCACCAGCTGAAGTTTGATGAGAGAATATGGTGGTTTTTTTAAGCCAGAAGTTATGTAAGTAGAAAATGGTGGTTTTTTCAAGTCAGAAGTTATGTAAGTAAATATTTTAGATTTGGCTTGATCTAGAGTTAGGGATCTGGTGGGGATTTAAAGTATAATAGTTGATAAAAAAAAGCTCGAAGCCATTTTTGGCAAGACGTTTAATTTTTTTCATCCCAAACAGCCAAATACAACAATGCACAAACGTTGGCCTCAGATTCTTAGAAACAAAAATTTGCCATTTCTGGGCGTCACCCATAACCATCCATTTATATAAATGCTCCTCCATCCCTTTTAACAAACTGCAAACTGGGGCATCACGACATAAAAGAGAGAATTGCCTTGTGAAGAAAGAGAGATCAAACATGGCAAAGGGAAAGAGTTGTGTGGTTTTGTGTTGTATGGCACTCGTTCTTGCTGTCTACAATGATGAGGCCCAAGCGCAATTCTTACCATTTTCTCTAAGTGATTCTGACAATGACTGTTACGTCCAATGTCCCATGGAATGTCCACAACTCAGTTTAGACATGGTTGATTGCGTCGTCTATTGCAAGATGAAGTGCGCATGCCCAGCTGATGATGCGGAGTGCGCCACAAGTAAAGCTCGATCTCCACCTCTTACGTCTCAACTGCCATTAAAAGGAAACATGCAGAAATTAAATAAATTCTGACCATCGTTTCAATTTATATGCAACAGAGGCAATGGATAAAATGCAAAAGGCTGCAGATGAAAGGGAATCAGCAATCGGGCCTGAGGAAGAAGAAGCAGCAGCAGAATCACCAGAAGCAGACATTACACTGGCTGGTGCATCAGACAGTGATGCAGCATTCGCACCAGAAGCAGCAGCTGGTGATTTGGCATTTGCAGCAGAAGATGGAGAGACAGCATTATCACCAGAAGCATTGGCACCTGAAATAGATACTACATCATTCGTCATAGAGATGGATGTATCACCTACATCGAGCACTGGAGCACCTACGTCACAGGATGCTGAAGCACCTGCAACCCCACAATCAGCAGCAGCACCCACGCCACAAGGGGCGGGAGCACCTACACCGCAAAATGCTGCATCACCAGCCCCACAGAAAGCAGCACTTGGCCCTAATGCACCAGCTCCAGCTTGAGGACCTAATCATTAGGGATGTCCTGCCACTAAATCAAGATAGCAGAAGCACAATGGTCTTTTCACATTTTGTCTGAATATTATATTACCAGTTAAGTTTCTCTCTATGACAATTGTACCAGTTGGAGGCTTGCCCAGAACATATTCATTAACATGTAGTTTCCGATCATAGCCTGTTGCATAAACTAATTATTAAAGCTGAAAAGGCCAACTAGATTCTCTAGATGATCATCGCTAATCAACAACACATTTGCTCACTCAGGAAGCAGCCTCCCGCGTGATATGATAGAATTTTAGTTCAGTTCTTCAATGGTGCAGTCCGTGTTAAGAGTTTCAGCACCTAAGTCAATTTCATTGTCCATTTGGGGTGCTGAGGTGATTGTTTCAACTGATCACTTAAGTCTTAAAGGAAGTACATGCCTGTGAAATCCAATATGCTCTTTAATGAAACCAAACAGCAGTAGCTGGAAAAATCCAAAGCAGCATGCAAACCATCAAGCCGTGAACTTTAGACTGGCAAATGAAGCAAAGCAACCAACAACATAAAGATGTTTGCTTATACTTGATAGTTAGTAGCTAGAAGCAATGAAACAACAAGTACAGTGAGTCGACGTAATATTTGGTCCAATAACAAAAGTCATCTTACAAAAAACATACAAAACAACTTAAGTTTATTCCTCATCTGCCATCACTATTAAAAATTGAAATTGATGTATACAGGATGAAAAGAATTTGTTCAACGTGATACTAGGACTTTTATCTTAGACAAGTTATGCAGGAGAATAAATCGACAGAAAGTAAGCTACTGCTAAGGATACAAGAGTGATTACTCAGTTCGGCTGTAACTAGCCTACGTCTGGGGGCTTATCTCAAGCTCGTGGGAACCAATTCACTATATCAAGATCGAGTACAAGGACGTTACAGAATAGCAGACTCCCTCTCTATTCTAACCTCTACCCATCTAATAGTGACTGTCACTCAAGCTCCCCCTGAATGTGAGACCTCCCGTCTCTACCCACTGTTTGAGTATTTCTCCTAAATAAACTCTCTTCCGTCTAGTGTTGTTGATAGCAAACGATTGTATGCTTTCCAGGTTGTCTTTGATGCTTGTGAATCTCTCAATATTAGCTCACGGTTTTCTCCTCCAAGCATACCTTCATAGGCTGCATGTAGCTCTTATTTATACTGAGTTGCATTACCCGAATCCAGCCAGTTTGTTGTGATCTCCAAGTAGTTTGTTGGGAATGATCTTTTCGCTATTGTTGTTTTGATAGTTTGTTGTGATCCCGATGTTACTTGATAATGTTATCTACGTCATTATCTTTAAGCCCATATCACGGATTTCGCGCTCCCAGATTTGAGTCACTCTTCATACGAAGTTGTACAGCTTCAGTCCCCTGGACAACTTCTTGTACAGTTTTGTGCACCATGCCAATATGCAGCCACAATCTCCCCCTTGGCATTTGCAGCAAAACTGACCTGCTTCCATGCAAGTACTTGATCTGTCTTGAACACACCATTATCAATGCAACAAAGCATCATAGTCAAAACACATAATGTCATTCGTGCAGTTGTCCATACCTTTCTCCCCTTTTGTTGTAAATGTCACAGGCCTTTAAGCGTCTGGAGGAGGCTGCGCTTGGTACTTCATGTCCATGACGAGATTGGGAATTTGTGCCCGCTGCAACGTGAGAAAGTTGCCTTAGCCCAGATGCCCTCTTGACCTGGTATTGCAGCTGCTGGAACATTATCTGGAACATCTTTAGTAATCCCTTGGAGATCACTGATGTGGCGCCCAATAAACAACTTGTAATCTGATTTTCCCTCCGAGAGTGTGTTTTCTGAATAGCGAGGGCAGGTCCTTTGAAGCAAGCTTTTCATCAGTGTTGGAACGCGAATTGGTTCAAGGTTGCCTTCTTCTGGCTGATCTACTGTCATTTCTTCCATCTGTACTGGATCGTTTGTTCGAATACTTTCTTGTACATTCTGAGTCTGTTCCTTTGCTGGCTTCTGAGACTCCTCCTTCTCCTTTTCTGTGTGTGTGGTCATGCTGTAGACAACAAGGCAAGATTCTCTTCTCTCCTTTGCTCTTCAGATCCACTTATTGTCACGCCTCGTGCTTGAGTCTATCCCTCTGATGTGGCAGTTTCTTTTAATATGTCCAGATCTGTTGCAGTAATAACACCTTCTTTTCTCCTTCCATGCTGCTGGTTTTTCTGCAAGTCTGGATGTGATTGGAGAGATCTTCTAAGCTTCCCTGACAAACACCATCTTGTTAGTTGTCTTGGGTCCAGTGAATCCAATGCCTCTCGTGTCCTTGATTAGTCTCTGCATAGATAGAATGAAGTCTAGCTTGCTGGTTCCGGTGTTGAGCATTCTCTGAAACTTCTTGACAGACCTCAGTTCTTCTGTGACTTCACAAGTTCTTGTTGCAACCAATTGATGATTCCGCAGTGCTTAGCTTTTTCTTTGTCCAAGATACTGTTCTGCTTTTGTAGCTAAGTGTTCTTCTCTTTTAAATCGCTGATGGTGGTGTTGAGCTTGGTGTTGATGCTTACTACATCAGTCCACTTTGTGTACAAGAGGGAGAATTTTTTGATGATGCATTCTTTGCTGTGTTCATCATCTTCACTGTTTTTAATGTCCGACTCTTCACTTGAACAACTGCTGGTACAGATTTTTGAAATTTTAGAGGTCAAGGCCACAATATTGGTGTTGTTCTCTTCAGGCATATCCTCTTAAGAATCTTCATCACTCCATGTAGCTGTCAAGGACTTGTTTTTCCTTTTGCGAGTATTTGCACACTCTGCCTGAATGTGTCCGTATCCTTCGCATTCTTTGCATTGAATCCCCTTGGGATGGTTTTGTTCCTTTGAGCCGAGCTGCCTTCCTCTAGTCTGAGAATTTCTTCTGGATCTGTACTGCCTATTATGCTGAGTGGACTGTCCCACCACTTTCTTGTTCATGAACTTTTCAAACTTTGTACTCAAGAGATCCATTGCTTCTTAGATTTCTTCTCCACTATCATAATCTGCTGCCTCAGCATTTAATCCAATAGTCTTGTCTTTGAATGCAGATTAGTTGCTATCTATCCTCATTTCATAGGTGGTGAGTGATTCTAGGAGGTCATCGAGTCGCATGCTTTTTATATCCTGAGCTTCCTCGATCGCGGTCACTTTCATTTCGAATCTGGTAGGTAGTGATCGCAACGCTTTTCTCGCCAGCTTCTCTTCAGGCATAGGTTCTCCTAGGTTGAATGCTTGATTGGAGAGATCTCCTAGTTTTGCAAATAATTCTCTTATAGTCTCGGTTTCATCCATCTTCAACTCCTCAAATTGTGTGTTGATCATTTGCATATGGGACAGCTTTACCTTGCCGGTTCCTTCATGATGAGTTGCCAATATGTCCCAAGCTTCTTTGGATACTTCGCATTTTGAGATGAGTTTGAAGATCTTCTCATCAACTCCGGAGAATATGGCATTCAAGGCTTTGGCATTGCTGGTCCAAGCCCATTCTTCATCCTTTGTCCACTTTTCTTCAAGTTTCTCGATCTCGTTTCCGTCTTTGTTCTTTTTTGTTGGGGCACTCCAAGGCTTCAAAATAGCTATCCACGCACGGTCATCGACGGTTTGGATGTATGCTTTCATCCTGGCTTTCCAGTAGCTGTAATTGTCTTCATCCAACTAGAGGTCGCGCTATGCTCTGTCCTTCTCTCATACTCATTTTCCTGTAGCTTTTTCCCAAGATCTTACTCTGTATGTCGAGTACACTGCTTTGATACCATTTGAAATTGATGTATGCAGGATGATGAGAACTTTTTCAACGTGATATTAGGACTTCTATCTTGGACAAGTTATGCAGCAGAATAAAACGACCGAAAGTAAGCTACTGCTAAGGACACAAGAGTGATTACCTAGTTCGGCTGTACCTAGACTACGTCTGGGGGGATTATCCCAAGCCCGTGGGAACCAATTCAATATATCAAGATCGAGTACAAGAACGTTACAGAACAGCAGACTCCCTCCCTATTCTAACCTCTACTCATCTAATAGTGACTGGCACTCAAGCTCCCCCTGAATGTGAGACCTCCCGTCTCTACCCACTATTTGAGTCTTTCTCCCGAATAAACTCTCCTCCGTCTGGTGTTGTTGATAGCACAAGATTGTATGCTTTCCAGGTCGGCTTTGATGCTTGTGAATCTCTCAATATCAGCTCACGGTTTTTTCCTCTAAGCATACCTTCATAGGCTGCATGTAGCTCTTATTTATATTGAGTTGCATTGCACGAATCTAGCCAGTTTGTTGTGATCTCCAATTAGTTTGTTGGGAATGATCTTTTCGCTATTGTTGTTTTGATAGTTTGTTGCGATCCCGATGTTACTTGATAATGTTATCTTTAAGAGACGTCATTATCTTTAAGCCCATATCATGGATTTCGTGCTCCCAGATTTGAGTCACTCTTCATACGAAGTTGTACAACTTCGGTTGCCTGGACAACTTCTTGTACAGTTTTGTGCACCATGCCAATATGCAGCCACAAAAACATTTTGATGTTCAGAAGTTATGGGAATGAAAAGTTCAAACAAGTGGCAAAAGGGGAAAGTTTTGATTATTGAAGGATTCTTAGGATAAAAAATAATGAAACATCAAAACAGCTGCAATCGAACCGGGCATACATTGATCTATTTTATGATTTCCTTTTCAGTCATCGCGTATTCGGCCTTCGCCATGTGGCGGCATACACTTGTTGGCAAAAAAATTTTAGTACGGCCAAATCCAAGTTTCCAAAATGGAAATCCTTTCCCAAATATCTATTTTTAAAAGACCGGTCTTATTAAGACCGGTCTCTTAAAAAATTAGTTGAGCTGGATCGAAATTAGATACGTGTCATCAATGAAATCGAAGAATCAAACCAGTCTTCTGCCACGTAGGAGACCGGTGTTAGTAAAACCGAGTTCTTACACGAGATCGGTCTTATTAAGACCGGTCTCATGATGATAATAAATCAGGCGTTCTCCTTTCTCCTCTTCCACTCTCTACTCCTCTCAACAAGTTTTTCTCATGAAGGCTTCAGATTTTCTAGGAAATTCACGAAGTTAAAGGTTTTTTAAAGTTCATATTGTGGTAAAAAGGGAGTTTTTGTATGTTAAAGTTATGATATGTATGTTAGGGTTGATTAGCAATCATGTTACTTGGTTGATTTTGTTGAATTGGGTTATGATATGTTAGAAATCATGTTATTTGAAAATATATGTTAGAGTTATTGATGAGCGGACAAATAACCTTATGTTTGTCCGTATTTTCACTTTTTGTTCCGTTATTTTATAAAGTCATTTGATGTTTTCTTTGTACATTTCAGGTTGAAAATGCGTACTACGTGATATGAAGTTGTCCGAAGAAGTTTCGGGTGAATTCTAGTCGATCGAGAGCAAAATCAACCAAAAGGCAGATTTGATTCTCCCAGGCTAGTTTGATTCGTCTAGGCTGATTGACCTATTCATCTTTGAAGACTTTCCAAGCGCGCGATTCTTATCCGATTGAGGGATGCCATATCTTGTTAGAAAACTAACTCAAAGGGATACAACTTCATAGTTTACATCAAGACGTAATTCGAAGGTTTAAAGGGTCAATACAGGCAAGATTCTAGCACTACAAAGTTGATTCGCCCAAAGAGGAATTCAAGCTAGGCCGAATCACTTTTGATTCGGCCAAAAAAAAGTGATTCGCCCAAGAAAAAATTGATTCCCCCAGCTTCATTACATCACTGACATTATGATTCGGTCGAATCAAATTATGGGGCTGCACGAATCACTTGATTCGTGGAGAATTCGCCTGTAGATCAAATCTGGGCAGATTGACCTGTTCACCTTCAAAGGCTTGCCGAGCGCACGATTCTTATCTTATTGAGGCATGCTATAGATTGTTGGAAATCTAACTCAAATATCTACAACTTCCTAGTTTACGTCAAGACGTGATTTGAAGGTTTAAAGGGTCAAACGAGCGAGTTTTTAATGCTACAGAAGTGATTGCTCAAGAAGTGGGCGAATCAAAAGTGATTCGGCCAAGGAGAAGGATTTCATCTCATGGACCAAAGGTTGACCGAATCAAATAAAGGGTTGACCGAATCAAAAATGATTCGGCCAAGAGAAAGTGATTCGCCCAGCTCCGAAACAGCACAGAGAGTTTGATTCGGACATTCTGTCCGAATCAACTCATTAAGCCTTGCCCGAATCACTTTTGATTCGGGCACGGCGGATAAATATAAATAGGTTAAAGATGGGAAAAATTAGATAGAGCCTTGGGGTGCCTGCGGCGCCTAGGCTTCCTCCTTGGGACAAAACCCTAAATCAAAAACTTGAAAAATTATCAAAGATTTGGAGAAGACACACGCAATTGGAGATTCTACATCAACCCTTTACTCATTCCCTACTTCTCTACTACTCTACTTCTTTACTTTCCCTTGTTATACAATTTCATTATGTTTTGTTTCAAACTCACCATGAGTGACACATGAGTGAGTAGTTGTTTAGTAGTAGAGATTCTTATGGATCCCTTAGGTTAGATTGTAATGCAAAACATGTTCTTTGGTTGAAAATTCTTATGCTTATTCTTCATGTTAATTCTATGCACACCAAGTGTTTGATGAAATGCATGAATGAGTATGAATTGATAAAACACCTAGGGATGGAATGAGAATTGAACCTAGGTTGTTTAGAAGATCAAGCATGATTATTTTAGATAGCTTTTGTGCGCGAGAGTGACATTGGCAATCTCTTAGGCTAAGCATAGAGCGGACTTTACCGAGAGGTTGAGATTTGGAGACTTTTGTTCTACACGATTCAATAGAGCGAGAGTTTGAGAATTGTGTCCCATAGGTATCATTCCCATTCTAGAGAAGGAGCGAAAGTTGAATTTAGAATGCGTGGTACTTTAGCCTAGAATAATCAATCAAAATAACTCATGAATATATTTCTGTTTTGCATTGCGAATCGCATGACCTAGGCGTGAAGTAGGATTCAGACTACGTTTTTTTTTTATATTATTTTACTTCCACCCAAATTTGAACTTGTCTTTAATATTCACTAGAGATACCTCATCTAGAGGAAAAACCCTCTTTTATTTAGTAGACTCGCATTAGGCATTACTAGCTAGCTTTAGACTAATCTTGGCTTTTCTCTTGGGTTCGACTCGAGGTCACTGGGATTATAAATATTGTTTGAACACAGTGATTGGACTAGTATTTATACTAGCACAATTCGACAACGTTTCAAAATGATATGTATGCTATATGTGATGATGCAGTATGGCAGTCCTTGACAAAACCAGCACAAGTGAACAAGCTGCTGCTGTAGCCGGAGCTGGTTCAGGAAGCTGTAGCATCTGCTCTTCACCAGCAGCTTGGACCTTCTGAAAAAAGAGCTCGGCCGTTCATCAGGAAGCATCAACGGAGCTTCTAAATATTCAGCAGAGAATATCCTAGAGAAGATACCGTCCCAGAGTAAAGATTTGGTTGTGGGAGATTTGTTTCTCAAATCAAATCTAATCTCCTACAAATTAGGAGATATTGTTGTTTGGAGGAAATTGCTAAAACTGTTAATGGTGGGACTGGGTGTTCCTATTTAAAGGAGGTTGTTCACAGCGTCAAGGGTATCGAAGTGAAGAGAGCAAATACCAGAGAGTACACAGAATACGGTGAGAATGGAATTCAAGTGCGAGAGGATCTTCGACCATCACCAAGAGCAGAGCGTGAGCGCAGAGCTGAGGTGATTGAAGCAGAGTGTGATCAGGGCTTGCAGAGTCTGATTATAGCTTGATCAGGAAGCCAATTCAGAGCAGAGGTTGCTTGTTGGCTGATCAAGGGAGGCCGCGGAGGTATTGACGAGTGGACGAACTCAGTCAAGTGACTGGTTGGTGGGTGGTCGCTAAGTGAGGGGGAGTGCTCCAGAGTGTGCAGCGCTCGTGGAGACCTTCGATCGGCTCAGCAGAAGGCTTGGAGCGACGCAGACAGTTTTGGTACCAACTGTGTGCTACAACAGCTGCTATAGCAACCTGCATATAACATTGAATTAATTTGAATAGGCTGAGTCTGTGGGGTCAGAGTTGTAGCTATTCTGAATTATTTCAAGTCTCTAGGTGTGCACACAAGTCAGAGCTTGTTCTGATTGTGTGACTTGTTTAGGTCAGGTAGCATAGGTGTCGTGCGTCGAACCGTGTTGTACTGTGGACCTGAGAAGCTAGTGGATTAAGGGTTGGAGTTCAGCCCTTCCCAGACGTAGGCAGATTGACCGAACTGGGTAAACAAACCTTTGTTCCTTGTTCTATCTTATTGCATCAGATTTAGGTGTTCAAGAGTGTGCTGTAGCAACTGCTTGTACACAATCTGCAACTTAGAGGTGCTACGAATTTCAATTGGTATCAGAGCCGGAGCTCAACATACAGAGTCAAGATCCTGTACACCCAGCTGAGAAGAGCAAGACAGTGAAGGAAGGACAAAGCATAAGCGGCTCTGCACTGCTAGAAGAAAGCAATTATGGCTACTGGAAGGCTAGGATGAAGCTCAAAGCTATTGATGTGAAAGTGTGGAAAGCTGTGGTGACAGAGTGGGCTCCTCCCAGAACCATTGATGAAAATGGAGTCACTCGGAAGAAACCTGAAGAGCAGTGGACTGCTGAAGAAGATGCTGCAGCAACTGGCAATTCAAAAGCCTTGAATGCAATCTTTGCTGCTGTGGATGCCAACAACTTCAGATTAATCTCCAATTGTGACATTGCAAAGCAAGCTTGGGAGATCTTGGAAGTTGCTCATGAGGGGACTGACAAAGTGAAGATATCCAGAATGCAGATGATTACTTCACAGTTTGAAGGTCTGAAAATGCAGGAGGAGAAAACCATCACAGAATTCAATGCCAAGTGTGTGACCTGTCAAATGAAGCTCATGCTCTTGGAGAACCTATCCCTGAAGAAAAGCTAATTAGGAAGGTCCTCAGATCATTTCCATCCAGATTTGACATGAAGGTCATAGCCATTGAAGAAGCTCAGAATGTCAGATACATGAGGCTGGAAGAATTAATTGGATCTCTCAAGCAGTTTGAGATGAAGCTAGTCAAAGAAGATGCTCCCCTCAAAAGCAAAAATGTTGGATTGAAGCTTGAAACAGAAGAGGAGAAGACCTCAGCTGATGATCAACTGAGCTTGCTGGTAAAAAATATGGGGAAGTTCTTGAAAAACATGGAAACAAGGTCTGGTCAGACCTCAAACTCTCGAAAACAATCCAGAAGAGATGGAGGAAATCAGAGAAAAGCCAAAGAACCAGCCGAAGAGGAAGAAGAAAAGAAAGAAAGAAGGAAAGGCATTCAGTGCTGGAACTGTGAAGGATATGGACACAGAGAAGCAGAGTGTCCTAGCAAGCAGATCAAGGGTTTTGACAAGAAAGACAACAAGTCACTAACTGCAAAATGGAGTGACTCTGAGGAAAGTGATGAAGAAAATTTTATTGTGTTAGCTAGTGTATCCTCTTATGATTCTGAAGAAGCAACAAAGAATGAGTTCAATTATGGGATTGATGTGTCAGATAGCGAAGATGAGGATGACTCTACACACAACATGTTAGAAAGTCTAGGAGACATCCTTCAACAATGTGAGGATGCCCTGAAGGTAAATCAAGCATTAAATGACAGTGTCAATCAACTAGAAGAAGAGCGGGAGGAGCTGCTTGAAAAGCTGTCATCACTCAATAGACCTGTCAATTTACCGAAGAAAGAAGATTCTGCTACCAAAGACACTGCTGTTAGCACTCCTCTGACAACTGACCCTCAGAAAAATATACTGGATGAAATCCTTTCCTATCAAAGATTTGGAGGAGGAAGAATGGGCCTGGGATATACAGGTGAGGAAACCATTGATAGAACAGTCTTTGTTAAGCCTATTGAAATAGAGAATATCGAGGATTGTTAAGAGAAAGGTAAGCTCTGCCAGAAGCTGATGAAGGAAGAATTGACTGTCAACCTTAACCAGGAGGTGCTTCAGCAACGCTGTATCTACCCTATGTATCAAATGCAAGTCTTCACAGAAGAAGAAGTCATCCACAGGCCTCTGGAAAAGGAAAGTGTACTCAAAGAAAACATTTTAGCCTTAAGAACCCTCAGATACGCAGAAGGGTTATCAAAAATGATTTCAGGAAAAGGAAATCAAAGTTCAACAATCACTGTCAGATGTCCTTCAGCTCGGCTTATCCTGTAAATCTTCGTCAACGATCAGAACTGCAGTGGAGAGTCAGAATAATGGATAAACTAGCGCACTAGAATGGAGCAAGCAAAATAGTGTCAAAAAAAATGCAAGTGTGGAGACCTAAATGTGACAAACTGAAAGACAAGGGAGTTGATTGTCAGAAGCTGTGGAAACAAAGACCGACCTAAGTATGGATGAAGAAACAACCAGCTAACTCTGACAAGGAATCACCAGACAATGGAGGTAGCATCAGCAAGTAAGTGATCTAGTCCTGTGAAGCTATAGCAACCAGAGCCTGAAGAAGTTTGTTCAAAACATTTGGTTGCTAAAGAAAGAAGAGGTCACATGCTGGGCATGTGCTTCTGGAAAAGAAAGAAAATCAGTGGGTAAATCAAATTTCAAGGGCACATTCGATTGAAGTTTTTCCCAAATCACATGCAGATCAAATCCTCCCCTACTCGTACTCCTTCTGCAAATTGCTAACAATAGTGAAGACTCGCGGACTGAAGAAAAACCTAGCAGTAGCACGACAAGGCAGAGCTGGAAGGAAGTCTAAGTCTAGTAGTAAAGAGCCTGCTCAACGAGTAGACTTGGTGGTCTGGGAGCCTGCACCTCTCCCTGTGTCGCACAATGCTCCTTCTCCACAAGGAGGAACTCTACAAAAAAGGAGACGACTGGTCCATGACAGGGAGCCTGCAACCAGCGCAACAGTGGTGACTAAAGAGGCAGTGCTCGAAGAAGGCTCAAGGGGAGTACAATCTGCATCAGTGGGTTTAAAAGGTTGCGGAGCTGGGAGAAAGGGCTCCACAAAAGCACCAGTGCGTCACCTATGAGGAAAGCATCAGTGAAGCAATAACTCTTGGGGATAAAGTGACTCAACTAGAATCCGACAATGCTGAGTTACTTCACTCTTTGCAAAATGCTAGAGCTAACGAGGAAGAGATAAGAGAAAGGCTGATCAAAGAAGAAACTGCTCTTAAGTTGGAGGAGGAAAGCAAGAACTTTGCAAAAAAGTTTATCAGATCTGGAGTAGGATACTGATAGAGGCCATTTGTACGCATTATTTAGATCATAACCCTATGCTTGTTTGCAATATTTTATGAGAAAGATTACTCGTTTCTAGTGTTTTTGTATTACAGGGCAAAACGAGTCTTTGAGTCGGATACGCGCTAACAGGCAGCGTTCTAGGAGTGAAAGATCCGCCTGCGGAGCTAAGCAGCACAAACAGGAGAGAAGTTGGCGAGAGTCAGCAGAGGTGCGCTAGCCCATGCGCTAGCCGATGCCGTGCGCTAAGCGCAAAGTCCAGTACTGCCTAATCTTGACGTGACCAGATTTGGAAGTTGTCGAAAGTAAGCTTCCCGAGCAGTATATAAACAAGAGGAAGGCTAGGGCAACATAGAGAGAGAGAGAAAAAAGAGACTTTCGGACACACACAGAGAGGCAATACCCCACGAGAAAGCGACAAACTGGAAAACACACGGACTCATTGAGAGGATTTGCGCCAGCCGACTGCGCCAGCCGAGAGACATTCTGCACGCACTGTTTGCTACTTGTTTCTCAGATACATTAGTTATTATTTACTATTCTATGATGTTTATCACTAGCATGTCTAGCTAAACGCTTAGTGTTGGTTGGGCATGAATCTATGATGTACTTTCTTTGAGACTTGAGCTTAATGCATAGTTTACTTACTTGTATTAATCCTGTGCATACGGAGACAGCCAGTTGCATGAGTAGGGGAAGCCTTGAACCGCAATCTTACTTGTGTTGCTTGCTTGTCACATGTTAAACTAGTTGATAGCTTTACGGTGACAACTAGGAGTAACGAGCTAGGGTGATCAGTTGCTACTTTGAACGGATTCGCAGCTGTTTTAGTCTATGTTCTAAGGATTAATAGCACATGAACTTTGAACGGAACATGCGCACGTGTTAGAAAGCCTTGACCGGACACTAACCCAAGTAAACCGAAAACTATAGACGTTTAGAGTCGATGATAAGGAATACACTCATAGAGGATTGTCTGCCCAATGCTTCTCATAATCATAGTATTTAATCCCTACTGCTTGCGCACGTCTAGTGCAAATTTCCTGCGTTACACTAGTTACTGTTCACTTGCGCATCGCGCATTTCAATCACTCACACACCCCCCCCCCCCAATCTTCGTAAGTGTAGGTCACTGGCTAGAACTGAACTACTTGCTCCCTGTGGAGATCGACCCTTACTTAATCGCTGCACTAGTGGAAGAGGAAGGAATTATATTTGACGCGCACGACGACGCGCGATCAGATACACCGAGGAAGGAGACACACTAGGCGCTTCAATTAAGTCGGCAAGAACCAAACCTAGAAAGGAACCCTGTACTGATGGTGACCAAAACTCTCATGGAATTGTGAAGAATTGAAGACTGGACTATCCTACTGAGTAGTATGTTCCTTTTGATGCAAAGAAAGCATATCAAATCTGGAGGACACAGAGTATGAACCAGCACCCTCCCAAGATAGATCTCTTGGCCCGTAAGAACAATAAGTCAGTTCCCACTAGCAGAAGAAAATATGTGGGTCTGAAATGTCATCGAGTATGTTGGCACTGTGGAATGGAAGGACACTAGAAGAGGGACTGTCCCAAAAGGAAAGGGATAGAAGAAAAGGTCCAACGAACTTATGGTAAAAGTGCTCCAAAGAAAGCCAGAACTCCCCCTGAGGGAACTCGGAGAACGACAATATGTGTTCCCTCACAGGGAACCCATCATAATTATACTCAACCTCGACACCACTCAAACTCAGGGATAGGAAAACCACAAAATACCTCAAAGATTAAAATTGACTTGTCTGATACTTGTTATACTCGTACTATTCCTTTTAAACCCAACAAACCCAAGTTTGTCTGGGTTCGAAAAAAATAACGTTTCCCTTGTAGGTAAGAACGATAACTGAGCCTTGGTTCAAAGACAGTGCATACTCAAGACATATGACAGGAAACCAAGCATGGTTCATCACTCTTCAAGAAGGTTCCGGAGGACACATATTGTTCGGGAATAATGGAAAAGGAAAGGTAGTCGGTTAAGGGAGAAGAAAATATCATTTTGCATGGAGTACGTACCCGAAAAGGAAGTCTGTCTGTCAACCATTCAAGATGACACCCCGCTGTGGCACAGGAGATTCTGACATGTATGCCTAAAATTGTTATACAAACTCTACAAAAATAGTCTAATAGACAGTCTAACCAAAGTGGGAAGCTAGACAGGCGGAGTCTGCGATGCATGCGTTAGAAGAAAGCGAACAAGAGTATCCTTCAAATCTAAGCAGACAGTGAGCACAGCTGCCCCTCTCGAGAAGATCCATATGGATCTCTGTGGCCTCATGAATGTTCTAAGTGGAGGAGGTGATCGTAAAAAGGAACCGAATCCAGAATTCCTTATGGGGGAAGACGAACTTCAACTGACTTGGAGAGACGATCACACTGACTGCAATCCCGAATGAACACACGAGGAAGCACCCGACGTCAACCCTGCGGAGGAAGCCGCCGACCCAACTCCCTATGAAGAAGAGGCTGGAGATGTATAATCTGAGGGGGAACAACCCGATCTCCCTCACGAGGAAGGACGAGCAGAGACAACCCAACAATCTCTGAGCTTAGAACAAAGAGTTCACTAGAAGTGGAAGACATGTTCATCAACCCAATCGACTATCGGACTATGAATGGTCCTCTTCACATGAGCAGGTACACAATACTCCCTCCGATGTTTCACTAATAAGTAAATGTGCTGCTTTTGTGTCTCTTGCAGAGCCTAAAACCGTGAAGGAAACACTTAAGGACCCCGACTGGGTGGTTGCCATGCAAGACGAGTTGCATCAGATAGTTTCACAGTTACCCAGGGGAGACACACGTCAGGGCGGTAAAAAGAATACTGAGATACCTCAGAGGGGCTGACAATATGTGTCTGTAGTATCCCCGAGAAGGTGACCTGAGACTCATAGGGTATACAGATGCCGACTATGCTGGATGCCGACTTGATCGAAAATCCACTTCAGGTTGATCAGAATGGACTACTGCCATACGGATAATCAGCTGGCTGACATATTCACAAAGGCATTGCACGGGGAACCTTTTGAAAAACAGCACTTGGAACTAGGTATGATTTCCCTTGATTGATATGTGTGCTACCTGTCATACTCCTTCAATGACTGGCTATGAAGAGCATAAGTAAGTACCTGTTCTAGATTGCATTCAATTATGAAGTACTGTTTTTTTGTCATTTCTGGGTAGCTGTTGCATTCTAGCATCCTAAGCATGTGGTAACATAATTTCTCTAACTTTGATTCAAGAAGTCATTACTTAAATTCTATTCTGCTGTGTATCTAGGGTGAACTGTGTAACTGTCTTCCAAGGGAAGGAAGTCACCACATACAGTCTATCTGTCAGTTTACCTTAGGGGGAACTCTGTGAACTGTTTAGCTATGAACTGTTTAGCTTGAGTATAACTTAACTGACCCACATGATAGGGAACTCCGATATCTAATATGTGCTGTCAGTACTTTTGATTTTCTGCCCTTATCGAAGGAGTGTTTGTCATCATCAAAAATGGGGAATATTGTTGAACCCTTGTGTTTGATAATGACAAATAGTCAGCTAACAATGATCAATAAGTGTGAAGGAAAAAACACTGAATGGGCGACTGAGTTCCGCTTAGGGGAAGGCAAGAGGGAATTCAGGAAGGGACATGGTGCGGCAAAGACAGCATGACCCTGAAAACAAGGCGAGACACGAATCAGGAAAGAATCCAGCATATACTCGGATATCCTTCAGGGATATTCGAATACATCTAATATACATATGGGATGTATATTAGATCTCTTAGATTATCTCTTCTTTAAATAAGGAAAGCAAATCTAGTTTGATTCTCTATTTAATTAAGGGATATCTAATTGAGATTTAGATTGAGACAGATTTGGCAACTCGAATAATGGCGTGCAAATCAAGTGCATCAATCCAAGATATTCGAGAGATTACGCGCAGCTCTTTTAAGCAGCCGAGCCTGAGGTTGCGGAAGTGCAATCGAGGTGTAGGGGAATTGGGTGTGAACTTGGAAGAGAAGCGCGTGACCTCGGAAGATTTTGAACGGTCGAGTTCAATAGTGATAGAAGGATTGTCCGAGAGCCAGATTGAGTCAAGGAGAGACAAAAGAACAACATATGCGTTGGAGGCGATAAGTGGTTCATTTTGTACTTGACAAGAGATCTGAATAAAGTGACGATCCATCTTTCACAAATCCTTCCAGCAAACACTGGAAGGTAGTGATTTTACTCATTCCTTGTTTGGCATTGAGGTTTCCACTATAAATAGTGAGTATTCTTATTATTTTTATTATTCTTAATTCCGCTGCTATTATTGAGTTACCCACTGCATTACCTCTCTGGTAACTCAACCTAAACCTTTACTGCAATACCTCTCGAGTAACCCAAAACTGAGTTACTCAAGAGGGAACGCTAGCTAATGATCCAACAGAAGGCAAGTGGCTGTATTGGGCTCCCTATGTAGCAGGTAATACTGTACCATAGTAGTCTGTCATAATGCCTCATTGGTACTAGCTGTTATTCAGAATGTTGGCACTCCTTGTGCAAAAGTTCAAGCCGCTCATGAAGATGTGTTTTTACTTGGGTGCAGGAGTTTGGGATCAGATCGCTATTAAGCGCATGGCCTTAAAATTTTATCAGATGCGTATGGTCTCAATGATGAGTCATAGTATGAATGGTCCTGCTTGTGCGTTATGTTTCTCTAAATCTCCATGGCAGGTTTGGGTGCATGATGCTCTTCCTAGACAGGTTCAGGTTGCTTTACAGAATGATAAGAGGCCAATTTGGTGTTCTCAATATAAACAGATCATTTGCATTGGTCTGAAGTCTAAACTAGCTTCAAATATACAGTTTGACAGGTTTTTTAGCTAGAGCCCTCTGCCTCGATCCGGGATATGCCGCAATAGTCAGAGGAATGTCATGACTTTTTTCAAATACAAGCTGGGAAATGTCCAACCTGTGCTTATTCTTCGTAACCAGCCAGCTCAGCTGGTTTTACCTCATGTACATGCCACGATTCGGGCTATTTGAACTTCATATAATAAATTTGCACAGGTTAAAAAAATAAAATAAAACTCGTGTTCAATAAATTAAACTTGAAACCCCCCATACTACAACAATAATATTCATCTTCACAGAGTGGATATGGCAAATGTTTGGTGCTGCAGTTTCCGGTCGTCTCCGTCGACAGTATGGGGATCGGTCGGTCAGAGTTGAAGTTATCGCATTTTGTTACATCGTCATGAACTTCTCATTTCTGGTCGCTGTGCAGATCTATAATAAAGTTCGGTGCTCGTCCGAGGAGCCGGAGGAGAAACGGCGAACTCCGGAGCTGCTGAAAGTTGCTGTTAATGGTATCACGGAAACTCTTCGGCTAATTTCTTGGTTCAACGGTAGCAAGTGAGTTGATATTCTTGATTTTGTTTGTACGTATTTGATGCTTGCTATGGTATGACAATTGGAATTGGTTAATGCTTGCTACGTATTTTCTTGGTTCATTTTGTGTATTTTAGTTTTCAAAGCCACATGGAATTGCATATTTATCTCTTCATTTGTCGCACAGATTGACTAGCAGTGAGAAGATAGAGGAGATGACAGTCTGTGACATTGATGATGTTATCATGGTTCTCAAGTCAGACTATGACAACTCCTACTTTGTAACAGGTCAGCTAATTTAGGTCTCTACTGTTTTTTTATAGCTTCACCTGAATATAATGTGCTTGGCCTTGGTGGAATGATGAGATTAAACTTCTTATGCTTTTATCCCTTCCATACTAGTATTTAAGCTTTGCTTCATGGAACTTCCGCCTAAGATGGAAACAAGCATAGTGATCTATCTGCCTTTCACAAACTGAGACAAACTATTGTGTTGTTTGTGACCTATGAAGAAGTGGCATTTGGCTGTGTTTGAACTTAAAAAAAAAATTCAGTGGTTCCTTAATTTAGTTCAGTTCAATACTAATTTAAGTACTTAAATGACACTTTATCTTAAATTAAAGTTGATTTCTATTATTAATATTAATTATATATAAATCATTAATAAATATTTAATATATAGATACAAAATTACATGTTAGTTAAAACACCATGGGCTCTTTCGATAATGGTTCGTAAAAATGAATGCCAGTAGTTGATATTTTCATACATTTCAATAGGTTGATGAAAATTCTAAATGTTGACATGTGATAAAGAACTTTGTAAAGAGCCAAATTTTAAGTAAACTATTTAAGCTAAGGGTTTGATCTTTTGAACTTAGAAGTTCAACTATGAGTTGAGTTAAGTTCTATCATTTAAATTAGGTTAGCTAATTTAGTAACTCAATTAAGTTCAAGTACTTCGTTGCTACTTCAAAATTAAGGACTAAAATCCCACATTACGAAAACACTCCCACTGTTCATATGCATCTTTCTTCTTTCTATCTCCGTACCTTTAAATTTTATTAGAGAACGTGAAACGATGATATGAAGCCTTAAAAGGAAAGAAATGCCAATACTATCGAAGCTAAGATTTTATTTGAATATGAGTTCTAAGATGAAAGTACGATGTTGGCTCTTCCGTTTATAGGAAAGTTTAAAGACATAAAAAAGGAAATACTAAATTAAGAAAGAAATATCTGCGTACTAAGGGTGTGTTCTTTTGTACTTATATTTTGTACTTAAACTTATTACTTTACTTATATTTATTTATATATATATTTACTTATATTTATTCATATATACTTATATGTACTTATATTTACTTATATTTATTTATATTTACTTATATTTATTTATATGTACTGAAATAAGTATTTTATAAGTACAAAAGAACATGGCCTTGTGTGTTCTTTTGTACTTATATGTTGTACTTAAACTTATTACTTTACTTATATTTATTTATATGTACTTATATGTACTGAACTTTACTTATATTTATTTATATTTACTTATATTTACTTATATGTACTGAAATAAGTACTTTATAAGTACAAAAGAACATGACCTAAATAACTATACAGTATATAGGATATTGTCCGACATCGAGAATGTATTTTCAGAATATTCTTATTCATGTTAAATATATATAATATTTACTGACATCAACTATATTTTTAGCATCAAGAATATTCTCCTGCATCAATCTCCCCCTCTTGAGAAAAACATGCCATTATGCACGAAGTTGATAAAGTGGCACATCAATGTGATACTCATAAATCGAATTATTCAAAGTGAGAGAGATCTCATATTCAGATGCCAGCTCGATAACATAAGCATTATCATTGATCTTTTTAAGCACCCGACACGATCTAATTTTCATTTTTTAAGCTTATAAAAAGTGTCAGTTGGGATTCTAGAATGACCATGAACATATCAATCCTTAAAAGTTTTGGATCTTCTATGACAGTCGTCAAGAGCTTGTAGTTCGCATTAGATTTCTTTAATCTTGTAGTTAGCTTGTGTTTCGTCTAGCTAGGAATTTGTGAAAGTTGCACCAAGTCAAGTGTGTGTTTAGGAAGACATCAGTAGACGATGTCAAAGTGGGCTCTTTCCGTAGATTTGTTCACCATGTTGTTATAGCCAACTTTAAAGGGAGCAAAGATCATATCTCACTATTTCAGGCGATCACCGGACAATCAAAAGAAATAGTTGTTGGTATACCGTGAAGGCGCACAATTTTCTTGAAAAATAACTAAGTAATGAAAGATGCGTCTGTAACTTGCAATTAATTATCCCATCCTTGAAAATCGATCCAAGGTAACAAGCATAAATACAAAGTCTACACACATTGGGTCCAAGGTAAGCCTTGGACAAATTCCATTGAGATGCCTTCCTATAGAATATTAGGAACCGGAACGGGTGTGTAAAGACTGGTATTTTAAGATCGACCCTTATTAATTGCATAAGTAGTACACTTTTGGACAAATGTGCTTACGTTAGGACAAAGATGTGGCTAGGATTATCGCTCTTCTACCAACACAATAGTCTCATTCCTCTCAAAGTTTCCTTTTCGATAAAGTTCAGAATTTATTTTCGTACAGGAAACCTCGAGGAATGCATAAACAATAGTGATAGAATAAATAGCCGTCGTGAAGGACATTTGTGGTTGTGAAGACCCACATTTAATTTACGCTATTTCACCATTGACATGGTGATCTTTTGAAGTGTCAAGGCCAGTTACAATTGAATGGATTCAGACAATAAAGAACGATTTTAAAGTTGTACACATTTCCCATCCAAAACCTTAGACCCTTAACTCTACTTTGTTCCTTAGATGTAACAAATAGCATCATAGCTAACCCAAGGTCCCCACCATGTTCTAGGTTTAGAAGAGCATTGCTCGGCCTCTTTTATATTGCTCCATCTTTATCTTTCTCAACTACATCTTAATTAAAGTAATTTCCCTAGTTATGTTTTGTCATTTGAATTAAAGTAAGTTCAATTAACTACTTCAGTTCATATTTGTAGCTCAAAAGATTTAAGTACTTAACTTCAAATGTTAATTATTTTAAGTTAAGTAGTTCAATTCACCCATGCAAGTTATGTTCAGTCGTTTTGTTTATTTCAGCTCAATTCAGTTCAAGTCGGTTCACTTTTAGTTTATTTCAATTGAACAGGCCAACATGGTTGCTTTATCGACCATGGAATAGAACATTAGCACTTAATTCTATCATTGTCAAGTGTATCTTCTGCCTCTTGATATGGAAAGGTTACTATGCTTGTGAGGAGAGCTGAATGCGACTAGTTTTCGATTCTTAACAAAATGTTAGTGAAAAAAAGAGACATGGATAACTCTGAAATTTATACTTCTTGTAGGGGTTTTCACTTCTGCCATATATGCTGATGACTGTATTTTTGAAGATCCAACAATAAAATTTACTGGTAAGAAGGTATATTTTTTCTCAAACAGTGCATAATCGAATATCACCCTTGTCCTTATTTTATCCTTATCCAACATTTTGAGATGAAACTATGTATACTTCTCTTTTTTAAATCTCGGTATTGATATTAACATTTAAATGTTCCCCTGCCCAAGGCCTTAAATTTATAACTCTCTAATTTCTATGTTTTCTTTTTTTGTTGAGCTCAAGTAAAAAAAAGTCCTTGCATTGTACTGGAACTAGTGTTTTGAGCTTGTTATATTTGTTGCTTCTATAGTTTGGAAGAAATTATCTCTCCTACAAAAATTTAATAACAAGTCCGTGACTTTATCAGATATAAGTTAATGCTGTAGTTATTGTTGGTGGTATATGGACTACATAGTTCATTACACTTATTTTGTTTTTAGCATTTGTGTTTCTCCTTAATTCGGAGAAGAATCTTTTTGCTAGAGATTGATCCTTGTAACCTAACCTGCTATTTAGGTACAGAGTTGTATGAGCGCAATTTGAAACTGCTTGTTCCCTTCTTTGACAAACCATCAATTAGCCTGCAAAGAATTGAGAAGGTAATGTTCTTGAAGTTGTGGGCCTGTGGCATGGTTGCTCATTGATGTAACAGAACCAATAGTGTCACTATCTAATTAGGGGAATTCAAAATAAATAAATAAAATATATTTTTTGTTGAGCTGGGTACTACTAGAAACCTGCTATTTGGATTTAGCTTGGAAAATGTGTCTGCAGGCCAGCAAAGATGATGCAGATTACATCTACGCAACATGGAAACTAAGGTATTTTGTTAATGATATTTTTCTTGATTTCCCGTTCTATAGCAAGTTTTATCTGTTACTATGCTCCGGAGTCTGGTCTTTTATCCCAGTTAAGGGCTGGTGAAGATCCATACAGGTAGCTGAATGAAATGCAGGAGGCCTCTGCCTCAGACCTTCGTTAATTTGATTAATTATAATGGTGATTTCTCTAACACGAGAGATGCAGGACGTTTTTAAAACTTCCATGGAGGCCTCTCATCTCAATTGATGGTAATACAGTATATGAGCTAGATAACAACTTCAAAGTGAGTTTAACAAAGCTTTTTTTTTTGTCTGCAGTTATACTGATATGAATAAACTTATAAACTCGACATGTAATCTGAAAACCAACGCCACTGTACTTCCTCCTGACAGTGATGCATTTGTTTATGTTGTTTGCTGCTCCATTCTTGCCAGATAGTTAGGCATGCTGAGAGGTGGAGTATTTCCGCATTAGAAGCAGTTGCACAAATATTTAAAGCGGGTTCAAGGCGTGAAAAGAGCCAAGAGTGAGTGTTTTATACTTGCAAGTTTTATAAAGCGAGTTCCACTTTTAGGCATGTGTTGAAATATTTAAAGCCGGTCGAGGGCGTGAAAAGAGCCAAGAGTGAGTGTTTTTCTACATGTTTTATAAAGCGAGGTCCACATTTAGGCATATATGTTGAATGAAAATTCGAAAACATGTGTGCGATAAATAGAAATTAAATAAACTTTTCAAAATCAGAGGAGGAGTCAAGGCTCGTTGCACGATTTCCTTAAAGCTTATTGACTTCCCTTCGATGTGAGGATTCTTGGTCAATCGTGTCCCGGGATACAATAACTAAGGAGCTTTCTTCTTGCACCAAAGAATTGATCGTCAAACTTTTTTGTGTCTTTCTCAATCACCACGACTTTGGAAAACTCAAAGAGGGGGAGAGATCTCAAAAAATCACCGGCTAGCACTTATGGGAGGACTATTGGAGATAGTGTGTTTTTGTGGTGTTTTCAAATGAAGGGGAACTCCTCCTTGCATAGTATTTGAAAAGTAAGGCCTCAGGCATTGCTTCGCTTCTAAACGAGGTGATGGCTCGATCATTTGATGTCATGCGATCCCTCGGTGCTCGTTAATGCTCTTAAAAGTCATTAATTCACCTAGGCATTGCCTTGACATTGACCCTTTAGGCAACATCTCGACCCTAAATGACATTAAATGTATTAATGGTCATTTAGGTGTCCCTTCGACATTTAAGCTTAAGGCGACCTTAAATGACATGTATTAGTGTCACTCAGGCGTCGCCTCCACATTTAAGCTCCAGGTGATGCCTCGCTTAAGTCCCTACTTAGACGATGTCTGGACTTTCATGCGTCGCTTTCAAATTATGTTGATCTATTGCCTCAACTTGCAAGCTCAAACTAAAAATTTTGAGTAGAAATAAGTGCAAAAATGGCATGGCATGTCTACATGCGACAAAATTGGTCCACCATTAGCTTCCCGTATGTCCCGGGCGCACACATTGCTCTTCGTTTTGAACCTAAATTGGCTCGTGACGCTTAGAGATGCTCTTTGCTCACTATCTTACCAAGTAGGTAGAATGAGTTTATATCTCATTTAATTTAATTAGGATTTTGGCTTTGAATAATCAGTTTTATAATTCTCATCTCAAGGTATTTAATTACGATTAATTCAACTTCATTCGAAGTATACTCCACCCTCAATTTTGGCTCACAAAATGGGATCGCACCACTATTTTCTTCACACTTAATACATATTTTTCCAGCAATCCCCCATATGAAGACTCGACTCAATGTGGGGTCTTATCTGTATAGGATATGTGGGGCAACGCCTTTGAACTTTTCCTCGGCAAGACATGTCTTATTTAAGTAGATAGTAGACGCTATGTCCTTGAATTGTTCGTCATATAGTGTAAATGAAACACATATCTCCCATAGATATTTTCCTAACACAAACTCAGTTCTCATGTTTGGATTCGTCTCTGGTCATGACACCCCTTTATGATTCTAAGAGAATTTCTAAAGAATTAGACTCATTAATTCTTCTTTGAAGCGGCCTCACTTCTTTTTCACATAAGTGATTCTTTTAATATCAAATAATCTCGCATTACTCAGTCAGTCTCAACATCTGAATTCTTGGAATCATGAAAAGCTACATGTTTAATCTTGTACGAGAGTCACTGTTTAAACAAGTAATGGGATAGGAAGTAATCTTCTTTAGTAACCAGACTTAGTCCTAGCGGTTAGGTTGTCCCTATGAACTAAGATCTTGGGATCTCCAGTCAACATAATTAGGTTACCTTCGCTCTCTTATTTTCTAAGAGCTTTAGTCTCATTTCTTTTGACGTCTTGTCTATTTGGTCCCTATTAAATATTTTGGTTAATAGCTCCATAATGTTATCCTTGGACCTCACGTAGTCAATACTTCTGACTTTTCTGACTTTGTGGAGAGAAGTTGTCTAATAGTATTATGGCGTCGACGTATATGTCTTTATTTACCATTATATAGTACACACCCATGCCTTACTAATTGCAAATTGATTATCTATAAACATACTGCTAGCACAGGTTTTGTCCAATTCGGAATATCCTCCACAAAATTCCTCAACCACTCAACTTCGACATTTATCTATTGCAATGAACTCATCTTTCATAGTGGATCTGATTATTAAAGTTTGTTTGGAAGATTTCCAATACACAGCCGCATCTCCAAACGTGATTACCTATCCATTGGTGGCTTTAGAGTCTTGTATATCAGATATCCAACTTGCGCTAGTGAATTTCAATGTAACCATAGTCCTGAGTGAATCGTGGATTCCTCAGTATTCTCACGAATTCTTTCTAATGTTTTGATCTAGGATTACTCGTATACCTTTTGATATATTCCACCACACTTGCAAGTATTGATAGGACGGCTTAGTCCCCTTAAATAATTCATCAAGAGACTTTTCCTCATACTTACGAGGTACCTTATTGAAAAGGTAATTCGCTGATAAGATGGCTTCCCCTCATATTCTTTGGGATAAACTAGACCTTAACAACATTGCATTCATCATCTCTTTCAGAGTGTGATTCTTTCGTTCGCCAACGGCATTCAATTGAGGCGAGTACGGTGGAGTTACTTAGTGAATAATACCATGCTGTGCACAAATGTCCCAAACAATTCTACATATTCATCTCCACGCTCACTTCTTACCCTCTTTAGTTTTCTATTGAGTTGATTCTCAACTTCTAGTTTGTACTCGGTGAACTTTCAATTGATTCATCTTTGCTTTAACAGAAATATAAAATATTTTGTACTAATATTAATGAAAGTCACAAATTACTTTTTACCACATCGAGTTGACATGAATTTTAAATCATTATGGATTATTTCAAGGGGTTTAGTTTTTCTTTCAACACTGTGAAAGGAGGTTCTCGTCAATTTTGCTTCAACACAAGATTATTTACACTTGTGTTTGGAATCTATATGATATGACATTTGGGTATGCATTCCAAATTCATTAGTTTCCTCAGCATGTCATAATTTACATGACGTAATCTGTTATGCCATAAATTAGAGGAATCAAGCAAATAAATAGAAGAATTATCTTTATTAATATTCTTTTTGGGTAAATGACTGTTACATTCATTTTTCATCTGTCATCTTTCACATACCTCTATTTAAATGCAGACCATTCTTTGTAAGAATAATTTTCTGGAACTTGAATACGATTTTAAAATCATGGCTATCCACCAGTGTTTTAGTAATTAAATTTCTCTGTAAGTTGGGTACATATAGAACTCTGATCAACTTCAGCTCCTTACCTGATCTCTACTTCAAGACCACCGTCCCTTTCTCTTTCATCTATGAGGTGGCAGAGTTGTCCATGTAAAGCTTTTCTTCAATTTCAGTTAGTTCTAACGCATACAAAATTAAAATCTTCTTCAAGAGTGAATAAATGATTAATGCATGTCTTACTAATGTGTTCGACAATTTACACAATATAACAATTATGGCTTGGACACATTTATGATATTCCTGTGATATTTTGAGACACTTGTAATATTCTTGTGGAGACATGTCCTAACATTTAGTAGGTCTCGGGTGAAATAACATAATCGGCTTTGTTTTCTTAAGAATTTTATCATTTATAATTTGTTGAAGTTATAAATAACATTGATATCGCACCCATGGACCCTGACCCCTCCGTCTAAATTAATGTTTATATTGAGGAGACAATTTATGATTTTTTAACTCTTGAGAACACACTTAACGTATGGTTTTTTGGAAGTATAATTATTCTAATATGCCAGCATACATATTTGTATCAAAAACTGAAATTGTCGGCTCCCTAAAAAGAAATTTCTAGACCCTTTGGCTCTTACTTCAGCTTAGTTAATGTGTTTACGATAAGTTTAGAGCGTCTCAATTGCAATTTTGTATTAAAGTGTTTTGATTTATTAATAATAATAACTTCATACAATTATTTTCAACAATTACAGATGATTATCCTTCTTGAATGGGATATTACGTATAAAGTATGTGTTTGGTTTTAAAAATCTATCACGCACCATACTAGATGCAAAATGAAGCTTCCTCGAGGTTGAGGACGATGGCTCTCATCCCATTCAAGTCAACCTATGCGATGCCTGCCGAGTTGAAGAAGAGTCCAAAGCACAAGGTTGGCTTGAATATTTATTTGGTGTTGAGGTTTGAATTCATATATTGGTTCAAAAGTACCTAATATAGATGTGGTTTTGTATATTAAGAAAGCTAGGTACAGTTGTATAGAATTTGTTGTTATAAATTGATTCTAAAGCATCGAATATGAGAACTATATATATCAAAAAAACTAAAACTATCTCTTTTTCAATTTTCAATTTTGTTTGTAATTTGTGACTCGTCAAAGCTTCAAGATGATAAGTCTCTAATGGAAACAGTTACTTTTGTAAAAACCACGAATAGTGTCTAGAATTAATGAAATTATGTAACTCAATTCAAATTCAGAAGAGCCAGTTTATTGATTCAACAAAAGATTCTATTTCTGTTGATAATAATTTAGGTCGTCTAACTACGAACTCAGAATCACTTCCGCCGATAATAGTAATAACACCACCAACACAATCGCATTGAAGAAAACCGCCAAAAAATTTACAGCCTACTTCTCCAACTCTCCTTGCCCCTAAAAATCATATTCCAATTTTGAAATCCTATGAGCCCAAATCCCAACACCAACCTGGTCACTCTATCAAATTCGCAAAATCGGAGTAGACCAACATGTTGAATCAACTCGAAATAAGTCGCATGATTTAGTTTGAAGCTTCAATAAACTCTTATTTGTTGAAGCTTTAAAGCTTAATTCTTCTCAATTTATCAAGTTCATGCGTTATCATTCAGTAGTGGAGGAAGAGATAGTGGTGAAATATAAGACTTAGAGTTACAAGGATCATGTGGCTCAAGGGTTGTCAAATTCAAATAAGAGTTTAGGAGCATTTAATTAACTCTTATCAGGTTGTTCTACTTTGTGAGAAAATGTCTTCAAAATCAGTAACTTGAGATTCAAGAAAGTTTAAATATTTGAATTCCGGAAGCTACTTGAAGATCAAGAAAGTGTTCGAGAAAGTTTGCTAGCTTGTGATCAAAGTTACTTTACTCTTTTGTCTAGGATTACATACAATACTTGCACTTTGAAAGAAATTCTCGTAGAAATTGTGGAAGAGAGAGCTAGAGATAGAGAGCAAGAAATCCATTGAAGTCTTTTGACATATTTATGATTGCTAGTAGTTCAGGCTTGAGTGTGATTTGAGCGAGGCTTGTAACACATTTTTGTGCTTGATTCTTCACTGAGTTAGTGATTGTTGGATGTAGGCCACATTGATTGAAACAAGATAAAAATCCTTTTATTTTTTGTGCTTTCTTGGTTGAGTTATTTTATGATTTTGGAGCAAACATGCATGGTTGAGTTTAATCTTCATCTGTTAGTCTCGTGTTGATCTTGTTCTACAGACCTACAATTGGTATTAAAGCCGCATAAAGGATCAATGGGAATGCCATGGTAATGCTGGACAAATTTGATGGCAATGAAAACTTTGCACTATGGAGGCAAAGGATGAAGGTGACTAAGGCTCTGAAAGGAGAGATCCATCTTCTAACAACAATGTCTAATGATCAAAAAGAGGAATTGCTTTAATTAGTCTATAACACCATCATCGGAAGATAAAATTATATTAAAAGTTGCTAAGGAATCCAGTGCTGCTTTAGTAGTTGTACATGACCATACTCTAAACAACATAATTTATCTTAAACGTAAGTTGTTTGGCTTCAAAAAGGATGACGATAGACATATAGAAGATTTTATTGATGAATTCTCCAAGATTGTTATTGATCTCGAGAATGTTGGAGTGAGAATTGAAGATGAGGATGAGGCAATCATGATCTTGCATTATATGTCTTCAAGCTTTATAAATTTTATTGAGGCCAAGAAGTTTGCTAGAGAAACCTTCAGTTTGGATGAAGTTCTTTATGCGTTGAAGTCCAAGTTGATTGAGTTTCAAGTCTCAAATGAAACTTTTGATGGCTTTAATTGTGTAAAACAAACAATGGAGGAAAATGGCTTCAAGAATAAAGTAGGCTACAAGAACTAATCTAAAAAAGGTATGTCCACTGTTCATAATGGTAAAGCAAGAGGATTGAAGTGCTTTCAATGTCACAAAGAAGGTGAATTTAGAAAGGATTACTCTGAGAGAAGAAGGGATCATAATGTAAAGAAGTCTGGTCGTGATCAGGCTCATGTGGTGGAGGAAGGGTATAAAAGTGCTGAAGTGTCGACTGTCTCTCAAGAGGATGCTGGTTTTGCATGGGCTTGGACAGCGGATGCTCATTTCATATGACTCATAATAGTCTTAGTTTGAAGAGTTGAATCTCAAAAATGGAGGGAAAGTTATGCTGGGAAAAAAACAAGGCTTGTTGTGTTCTTAGAGTTGGTTGAATTGAGGATGTAAAATGGCCAAATGATCAAATTCTCTGGTTTGATGTATGTTTGAACTTAAGAGGGATTTGATTTCAGTTGGCATACTTGATAGGAAAGGTAACATGTTTTTGCTGAAACTGGTGAAATCAAAGTACTAAAAAAAGCTATTTAGTTTTTTATGAAAGATAAAAGATCAAATGAATCGTATACTTTGATAGGTAAAGTTTGAATGTGACTGTTGCGAATGTTAGTGAGTCTCAGATTGATAAAACTGTTTTATGACATTTGAGGTTAGGCCATGTTAGTGAGGTTGGTTTGACTAAACTACATGAACTATGTTGCTTTGGCTAATCATATTGACAAACTTAAATTTTGTGAAAATTATGTACAAGAAAAGGCTACGAAGGTAAAGTTTGGCCAGGGCACTCATAGAATTTGTGATATGTTTCTCTGATCGGTGGGGCCCTTCTAGGACTAGGTCATTTAGAGGTAGAAGATATTTTATGACTTTGATAAATGACTTTTCTATTAAAATTTGGGTATATATTTAATGCACAAGCATGAAGTGCTAAACACTTTAAAGACTTTAGAAGAATTTGGTTGGAAGCCAAACAAACAAGAAAGTTAAAAGGTGAGGACTGATAATGGCTTAGAATACTTGAGAACAAGGATCTTTTAGATCTGTGTAAGAAATCAAGGATATCAAAGCATAACAATGTAGTTTATAACCCTCGACACAATGGTTTAGCTAAAATATATAATAGAACCATCCTAGAAAGAGCGAGGTGTATGTTGATTCAAACAGATTCACCTTAGATATTTTGGGTTGGGGTAGTACAAACTGCTTGCTACTTGATCAATAGATGTTCTTCTTTAGTCATAGGTCGTAAGGCACCAATGCAAGCATGGAGCTCACATCCAGTGGACTATAATGGGCTTAGAGTGTTTGGTTGTGCATCTTATGCACATGGAAAGCAAGGAAAGCTAGAACCAAGAGGTCTAACATGTATGTTCATAGGATATCCCGATTGTGTGAAGGGATACAAGTCATGGATCTTAGAACCTGGTCAAAAGAAATCTATTGTTAATAGGGAACCTTTAATGAATAATAATTCCATCTGTTGGTGCATGAGCAAAATAAGCTTAGCATTGAAATGGACTCAAATAAAGATGAAAAATCTCAGCTTGAGGTGGACCATAGTTGACAAATGTATTTTAACCCTTATAGTTGTCAAGGTTGTGTTTTGGGGATCAAATTGTAGCCAGAAGAATTTATAACCTTGATAAGTCAAGGGTCAATCAAAGGAGAAAATGCGTGTATATACTATGCAAGATAATGCATTTGTTTACCTATTGTAATATATAAAAGGATTGCAAATACTTAACAAAGTGATTCTGATGCAAGAACAAGATTATGCTAATAAAATCAATATTCCATAATCAAACTTCACCTGTGCGCACCACTCAATTCATGAAACAAAACATATAATTACTCATATCATACGATGAATGAGAATAAACCATGTGTGTTTAAGTAAGCCAAACACTCTTGGATCATTACTTTTTGTAACACATATTCTACTTCGAGTCCCTCCAGTGATGCATACACTCGATTGTCTCTAATCATTAATATCCAATCAACATTGTAACTAATTACATTAAAAATACATTGAGAACATGTTTTTTCAAACAAGTGATGTTAACTCTCCTACCAAATCATATACTACCAACATAGCTACTATGATTAGGTATTAATCCTACATAATTCCGGTTAATTACCTCAACTATGGTGATATTGATTCTTAACCTACTTATCCTTACGAAAAATTTGCATAGAACATGACATCAAGTGATGTAGGATCACAAATACGTATAATTCAAAGCAAAAATTATATTTAATAGCATAAAAAGAGTTGATACAACACGTGATCCATAGGATCCAGGAACATGATGACTACTCAATAATCGTGGTGATAAAACCAGAAAAAAAGGGAATTGAAGAAGAAGAAATGAAAGTAAAGAAGAATCCTTCACTGTGAAACCGATCTTCAATCTTTTAGTCTTAATACGTCTTTTCTCTCTTCAAGAATTATCTCTAACTTATCCAAGTTAATAATGCTCTCCCCTAGGTTTTAGGTCCTTACTTATACTAAAATCGATAAGCCAATTTTAGAAATCAAGTTCCGGGTCGGTTCAATGCAAACCAACGATTGAATTGTCACAACCTTCGGTACGCTTGGTGAACCACCGGTTTAATTCTGAACCAGACTGGTTTTATTGAATCGGCGGATTGGTATTGGACCGGATTACTGTTCACTCTACACAATGATTTTGCTCGCTTGTTTGACTCTTTAAACCTTCAAATTTTATCTTGGTGTAAACTAAAAAGTTATAAACCTTTGAGTAGCTTTCCAACAAGCTATGACACGCTTCAATCAGACAAGATTATGCGCACGACAAGCTTTTGAAGACGAATACGTCAATTGCCCATATTTGGTATGTTTCGTCTGAATTTGTGTTCTATCTTATTTTGCTCCAAACAAACTCCAAAGCCTCTATGTAAAGAAATTTGACTTATAACAAAAGTATTGTGGTAAAATGGCAATGAAAAGCTCATAAAACAAACAAAATTCTATTATGATTGTGCGTATAATTGTCAAAAAATCGATGATCAATAGTACACATGGGCACCAAAGAGCTGAAGGTCTTCAAGATGTGGATAATCAACAAGAGAATGAGGAAGAAAATTCCTATTGAGATCAAGAACCTGTGATTCAAGGCAGTGTGCAAGGGAAAGACCAAGGAGAGAGATCAGGTAGCAATTGAGGTATGGAACCAATGATGTAGTGACATTTCTTTTCAATGTGGCAGAGGAGATAAAAAAGGCTGAAACAAGGACCTATGTAAAGGGAATGAGGTCACATGATAAGAAGTCATGGTTAAGGTAATGCAGAAAAGATGGCATCATTCGATAAGAACAACACTTGGATATTGGTTGATGATCACTGAACAAGAAGTTAGTGGGGTGCAGATGGATCCTCAAAAGAAAGGAAGGTATTCCAAGAGTAGAGCAACCGAGATATAAGGCACGGTTGATAGCTAGAGGATCACAAAAGAGGAAAGAATTAATTTCAATGAGATATACTCACCGGTGATGAAGAAAAGGTCCATACAATAGATCTTCGTTTTGGTAACTCAGAAGGAAATGGAGTTAGAGAGCTTGATGTGAATATTGTATTCTTGCATGGAGAGCTAGAAGAGAGAATATACATGAAGCAACCTGAAGGCTTTGAAGTAGGAAACAAGGAGAGTAAAGTGTGATTGCTGAAGAAATTTCTTTATGGTCTTAAGCAATCATTTAGGCAGTGGAACAAGAAACTTGATGAGTTCATGATGGATCATAAGTTCAAGAGGTCAAGCTATAATTCAATGTCTATATCAAGGAGTTGAGCAATGTAATAAGCATCTACTTAATCTTATATGTACATGATATGTTGATTGCTTGCTTCGACAAGGAAGCAATTGATCATTTGAATGATCAACTCAATACTATGTTTGAGATGAAGGATAAAGATTCTTGTAATGGAGATCATAAGGGAGAGGAGCAGGAGGACTTTGTATCTCAGTCAATGTGATTATCTAACAAAAGTTATCAAGATTTGGTTTCTTGGATGCCAAGGTAGTTCAAACACCTTTAGCCCCATATTTCAGAGTGTGCTCTCAACAATGTCCTAAGGATCAAGAAGAGGTGGATATATGAGGAGTGTTTCACACTCAAGTGTGGTTGGATGTCTTATATAGGCCATGGTATGCACAGGATATGATTTGTCAAATGTTGTAAGTCTTATTAGTAGATTCATGGCTAATATAGGGAAGGAGCATTGTCTGGAAGTGAAGTGAGAATTAAAATATGTGAAAGGTACAATTGCGAAATTTGACCGCGCTGCTGATCTCGAGTTACAACTTCTACTGTAGCACTCTCTGTATCTTCTTGCGAAAATTCTTCTTTTGACGAATAAGAAAGACACATATAATTTGTTCACCCAGTTCGGCAACTTGCCTACGTCTGGGGAGGATCACACTTCAATCCTCAAGATTTCACTATCACGGTTTAAATTACAAAGGGCTCTAACCTCTCTTCTCACCTAGTTGAATCTTTTGCTCAGTCTAACCCCCAAGACTAGCTAGCAGTCTGATCACATAGACTATCTTCGTGCTACCTACACACTTCCAGTTAAGAATAGTGTTAGACCTGACACTCAGTCTTACCCTACCCTATTACAATGTGTGGTACACGAAATGCTTCAGCACACTCTATCTCAAAATTGTTGTAACTTCAGTCAATAGCTTATCTAGCACTCACGGCCACACCGTCAGAATCTCTCTCTCTCTCTAAATTCTTCCAACTTAGATGTTGCTCCCCCTTGATCGATGTCCACCTGACAGTATCAAGAAGAGACGCTCGACTCTCCAACACCCTGCGATAGGTTTGTCTGCAGCTGTTCTCCGAAGTTTCTGTCTTGATCCTTCAACGAGCCATGCTCCAGTTGAATTCTGTGGATCAATACTTGATCGAACTCAATGAGTTCTGATCTCTTTTGGGAACCTCATAACTTAGTCAGCCTTCTGCTACAAACTCTAGTTGTGTGTATTCTCTGCTTCGGTTGCTTTGTCTCTACTATGGCACTGCCTCTGCCTTCCTCTTATAGCTTCATGGATCACCAGTGACGGAAATCTCGTTGCCTTAGCATTCGTAAAACAACACCTCATTATCGGAATCTCTTCCTAGATTTTTGCAAGGTTGTTGAAGATTCTGTTTCCGAAATTAAACTTTAGGATCCTTATGAGAATCCATGAGACAAAAATATATGACATCAACAAAGGTTATGAGATCTTATCTGCATGAATTAGAAGATCGTATAGAGCATGAAGGAGGAAGAAAAATAAAGACGATTCTTTAATTTAGAAGATAATTTATTGAAACATAAGACATGGAGGAGGTGCAAGGATCGTCTAAGTCAGCGGTCATCAAAATCAAATAAGAGTTCATGTAGTCTTGGAGCGTTTGTTTAAATTCTTATCAAAGTTTCTCTACTTTTAGTTTCATTTTCATGTCCCGAGGGTTGTAAATGTCTTTTACTTCAATTCAATAAAAGCGAAAGTTTTTAGTTACTCTATTGTGTCATAAAGTTATTCTAGTTTCAACTCTATATGGATGTGTCCATTGTCTCTCCCTCTGTGGGGGAAGGGGCGTGGCTGGAGTGAGGGGAGGCAGGTAGAAGGGCAGAGGAGAGGAAGATCTCTAAGTACGGTGATGATTGTGCAGCCAAGGGGCTTATGTTTGTGCTTTTTGTCATGAAATTGTTAGGAGGTTTTGGAGTGAGAGCAGATCAACTGATCAGGACCGTGGCGGCGAGATTGGCTGAGGCCAAGGGTTTGAAGACACCGACATGTCACGGCCCTTTTATTTTGGACTCTACAAATGGAGGTTAAGATAGGGCCATGACAAGTATTTGGACTAAGTGACCTAGTCCACCACTAGCCCGATTATTAGCCCAAAAAGGAGGAAGCCTCAACCCAAGTTCCGGAAGAGTGTGGAAGCTTATGGAAGCTTATGGAAGATCACGGAAGCTTGTCGAACTATCTTTTAACTTTAGATAGTGTAAGGATGTTATAGAGTAGATTTATAGCCGTTGGATCAAAACGATCCTAGGCCTTCATTTGAGAAGGAGAGTTGTATAAATAGGGAAGAAGTCATTTGCTCCAAACCATCCTTTGCAATACAAATCATTTCTCTCACAAAGTTCTCTTGCGCTCTAGTGTTCTAAGGCCTAAGTTGCCTTTGCGCACTTAACAATTTTCGGGGAAGGCTTTCTTAGCTAGTTTGGGTGAAAGTTCTAGATAAGCGCCGCACGACTTAGTAGTCAACATCTAAGTCCGTGAAAAGTGGTATCAAGAGCAATGTTCAACATCTTCATGGCTTCCGACACTGAAACTCGAGGGAGGAATACCGAGAAGGATTCCAAGAAGACGAAACCACCAAAGGAGAGCTCCATGTCCGCAAGTGAGAAGCGATTCGTGAAGTTGGAACTAAGCATCGGGGAAGTGTCAGATAGCATCCGGATTTGCGATGAACACATTGAGACTTTGGACGATAAAGTGGGAGTTCTCCAAAGTCAAGTAGCATCCTTAAGGGCATATGCAGCGGTCTTCAAATTGAGGAAATTCGTGCGAGATTCCAAGCGAGATCGATCGAATCCAGCATGCAGTGACGGATGGCGAGGAAGAACGATCTTCAAAAATTGCTCCGCGAGGTCGCCATGGAGATCGATCGTTCTCCATGGCGGAAACCCTAAAAACAAATTTAGGGTGGCACGTGATATGCACGTACCGTCATTTGGGCCAGATAAATTCGGGCCATTAACAAAATAATATAATTTTAATTAAAAAATTCGGCCCAATATATATAAAAAAATAGAAAGTTAATCTGAACCGTTGGATCAGATCTGCCGATCCAACGGTTCAGATTAAAATACAACGGAAATTTTTCGAAAAAAATCATAAATATGTTTAAAAAATAACGAAAAAATCTGGAAAAAATGAACATTTGAAAAGAAATATATATATATTGTGTCAATTTATTTTCGGATTTTTTCAAAATTTTGCGGAATTTTTAATAATAATTCCGTTGAAATTTAATCTGAACCGCTGGATCAGATCTGCTGATCCAACGGTTCAGATTAAATTACAACAGATTTTTTTGTACAAAAATCATAAAAATTCAAAAAAAATGACGAAAAAATCTGAAAAAAAAGTACATTTGAAAAGAAATATACATATTTTTTCATTTTATTTTCGTATTTTTTCGAATTTTTATGATGTTTTTACAAAAAAATTCGTTTGAATTTAATCTGAACCGTTGGATCAGATCTGCTGATCCAACGGTTCAGATTCAAATACAACGGAAATAATTGTAAAAAAATCATAAAAATTCAAAAAAATTAAAAAAAAAAGTGTACAATTGAAAAAAAAAATTCCTATAAATCTACCACTCTCCTCAACTAAAATGTACACCATCCTTTATTCTTTCACTTGAACTCCTTTACTTTGTTCAAATTTCAATTTGATCTTTTCGTTACAAATTTCGAGAAATTGGTCTATGTCTGAGGATGTGCAGCTATGCATTTCGTACTGTCGTCAATCCACCGATCCAATTTCAGGCAATAAACAAAAGATTGCGAAATTGTGGGAAAAAGTTTATGCAGATTTTGAAGCAAATTGGGTTATAGGCGACGATGAAGTAAGGAGCACTCAACCGAGATCTCAAGCGGCAATTATTTCTAGATTCGCGAAATTGAAGCCCAATTTAATTTTGTGGGGGTCTTGTATTTCATACGCAAGAAGAAATCCGGAATCTGGCAGTAATTTACAAGATGAGGTAAAATCATTCAATAAATTTATTTAATATTATAACTGCAAATTTATTGGTTAATATAAATTTTTCAATTTGATTGATAGATACGAAAAGCTCAAATTATGTATGTTGCAAAAAAGAAGAAGCCGTTCATGCATTTTGAATGTTGGGAACAAGTAAAGATACATCAAACATTCGCACCGACACAGCCCATTCCTCCACCGACGTTTGCACGCGAAAATAGTCCAATCATTGAAGAGCACCATGGAATTGAAATGCCCCAAAACGACAGCTATGAAGAACCATTATCTCCCACACCTGAAAATAATTTAGGAAGTTCTTCTAGTCCGATTAGACCGCAAGGAGTGAAGGCAGCTAAAGAAGCAAGGAAAAAAGGTAAGAAGGTCAGTGCATCATCAAATGATTACGGTAATGCTTTGAAAATTATTGCAGAAAATCAAGCAAAACAATTGGGTATCCAACAAACTCAAATCGAGCTTGCTCAAAAGCAAATGGCGCATACTCACAAAATGCAAGAACAAGCTCACAAAATGCAAGAACAAGCTGAAAATGCTAGAAAATTGACTGAAGAGACAAGGATTATGGAATTAAATACCGACATAATGATCCCAAAGTCAAAGAAATATTTTTCAAAGAGGAAGGCTGCTATTCTACGACGATATGAGGAAGAAGAAGAAGACGAACCAAATACTGAAGATGGAAGTTATTCTGGACACTTTTCGAATTGCTATCGTCCTCAACTTGATGATTAATTTCTTTAATGTAATTTCATGTATTTTCAATTGCTATCGTCATCAAACAATTGTTATGTACTTTAACTATTATTTAATGTATTTTCAATCCTTCTTAATTGATTGCTCAATTATTTTTCACGTTAATTGATTGATAATAAAAGCAATTTATGACTCAATTATTTTCAATCCTTCTTAACTGATTGATAATAAAAGCAATTTATTATGATTAAAATTACAACAAGGAAGGTAAAGACAACACACATGTGAAACCTCATATTTGTTGATTGGTTTCCATAAACCAATTATGCTTCACCAAATCACTTTGAAGTTGAGTGTGAAGATATGCAGATTGAAGATTGGTAAGACGATCCCCAAATACCTGAGATTGTTGCGATCTCGCAACCGGGTCATGACGAATTCGATTACCATTTTGATCGGTTGGTCCATCATATACGGTAAAAGCATTATACGGATTGTGTGGATCTTCTTCTTCAACTTCTACAAACTCTTCCTCAACAAATTCTTCTTCAACGATCATGTTATGCATTATAATGCAAGCTAACATAATCGTTTTCAGGACACTTTTTTTGTGACACATACTGGCATGTCGTACTATCGGCCATCGAGATTGTAAGATCCCAAAACACCTCTCAACATCCTTACGGTATGATTCCTGCTTCTTTGCAAATAATTTTTCAGCATCACTTTGTGGGTTACGAATTGTTTTAACAAACGAGGAGTACCTTGGATAAATGCCATCAGCCAAATAGTAAGTGTTGTTGTACGTGCTCCCATTAACTTCATATGTCACTTGAGGAGTCATGCCTTCAAGATACGAATCAAATATGTCAGATTGATACAAGACGTTAATATCATTCTGCGATCCCGGCACACCCACGAAACTGTGCCATATCCATGTATCATACGATGCTACAGCCTCTAAGATTATAGTTGGACGACCCTTACGACCTGAGTAGGACCCTTGCCATGCCGTTGGACAATTTTTCCATTCCCAATGCATACAATCTATACTTCCAATCATACCTGGAAAACCTCGTTGTTCTGCCCTTCTAAGTAGGCGAGTGAGGTCTGCTTCATTCGGAGACCGTAAATAACGACCTTTGTAATGTTCAACTACTTGGGCGCATAACTTCTTTAAGCACTCGAGTGTTGTCGATTCTCCCATCCGTGTGATCTCGGCGCACTGATCTGCGCATGACCGTATGCTAACATTCGGATAGCACCAGTCATCTTTTGTTCAGGAAGAAGACCAACCACTCCAGCTGCATCACTTCGTTGATGCCAATATGCATAATTGTTACAGAGTTTAGTTTTTATACGATTAAAAAGACTTCTACTCATACGATACCTTCGGCGAAAGTCTCCTCCGAAAATTGGACGCTCGATGAAGTAGTCTTCTAACAAATTCTGCCCCCTTGACACTCTTTGTCTGGGTCGATTTTGTTGTCGACGAGACCGTGTTTCGGTCTCCTGAACACCCATTGTAGCTATCGCTACCGCATCCATTACAAATGAGTTACCAGTTTCACTCATTTCATTCATTCTTTATTGAAACAATTGAAAGCTCTCATCGAAATTGAAAGGATCCATCACTTACCTATGAGAGTGGAGCAATGAAATTATAAGAACAAGGAAGACTGATGAAGGTGTGAATGTATAACAGATGTGGATCTCCTTTTATACGAATTTACAAGGTATCATCAGGTATACGTGTTTCGTCATGATTGGTCGAAAATCTTATCGCGGCTGAATAATTGAGATCAATAATTCAGATCAATAATTGACATCAATAATTCATATCAATAATTCATATCAATAATTCAGATCGACAATTCAGATCGATAAATCAGATCAATAATTCAAAATTTTTTAAATTTTTTTAAATAAAATATTAATTTTTTTAATTGTGAATAGTAATAGGAATTGCTGCTGAAGAATGAATGGGTGCATGAATTGTGCAGAATTGCTATTACTGTTTGATGAATAGTAACAGAAATTTCTCCTCGAGAAATTTCTGAGCTAGATAGAAATTTCTGAACGGGTGCGGATGCCCTAAGGGAAGAGCTACAAGCCAAATTGTTCCAACACGTCAACACCATTCTTGAGTCATGGCGGGACGAGAAGGAAACCAAGCGAAGGTGGACGCATTGGCTACTCACGTTCAGGAGTTGCAAGCCTTATTGGGGAAGACCAATGGGGAGGTGGTGAAGTGGTCCCTAAAGTACGGGAAATTCCAAGGGTGCAAGATGTGCCGAAACCCAAGGAGTTCAAAGGATCGCGAAGCGCCGAGGAAATTGACAACTTCCTTTGGTACATGTCGTATAAATATTAAATAGTCAAAACTGCGGATATAAAAGGGGATTTCGTAAAAATGTATTTTAAAGAAAAAAATGTGGAAGAAAGTTTTGGAAAAGGTGGCCATTATAAAAGTTTTCGAGACTTACAGTATTTGATGATGAAATTATGTCATCATAAATAAAAACCATTGTTTCTTAATTTCCGTTTTTTACTGGACCAGGAAGAATGAGTCTATTGATCGAACCGACTGAGCCCGGCCCATCGGAAGAATAGATTTACGCTAGGTTTCCGACTCAAACCGCTGCTTAGCCTCCGAGTGGGAGTGAGAGGAAGCATGGCGGACAAGGCGCGGACCATTCGCACCAGGAAGCTCATGACTAACAGGCTTCTCTCCAGAAAGCAATTTGTAAGCTCGCTCTTTATTTTGTAGGGGTCGTCGTGTTTCGTTATTGTGTTAATCCGTTGCCATTGATCTTAGGCTTACAGTTGTTTGACCCATATGATGCCTACTGAGCTGTTCTTAGTCGTGGTCGTGGTTATTTTCTGATGGCCTCGATCCACAGTTTGCTATTACTAGGTTGAGTCTCAACAAGTAACAGCAATATACTTTCAAGTCTTCAAGAGCTTTTCATGGTTCAACTAATATCATATGAAGTTATCTTGATAGTTATTTCATTTGCTCAAATCATGCTAACTACCCCTCTATTTGGTTTCTTTAGGTCATTGATGTTCTTCACCCTGGAAGGGCTAATGTCTCCAAGGTTAGTGTCAACTTTATTTAAATTTTGCATTTCTAGTTGTCTCACTTGATAGTATCACTCATTTTCTGCTGGGACCAACTATTTAGTCTTATGTAGTTTAGTCATTAAACTACATTTACTTTTATAGTTGTCAATAAATTTCGATCAAGTATTTGAATAGCATGTCCCCCCTAGTTGAATTTTAAATCATGCTACATTGCTCTCCTAACTTGATACTTCACTTGGAGTAAGCGACACAAGAAAATATTTGGTCTAACGTCTTAGTGTTATGTAGTTACCTTAAGCGGATGCTGAATTTGAGGAAGTAACTGATATGTGTATTTGATATAACATTAGTATTTTTTTTTTTAACTTCTTTTCCTATGTAACAGAAACATATGTTTTGTTTGTAGGCTGAACTGAAGGAGAAGCTAGCTTCTATGTATTCGGTGAAGGACTCAAATGCAATTTTTGTGTTCCAATTTAGGACACACTTTGGAGGGGGTAAATCAACTGGATTTGGATTGATCTGCGATTCTGTTGAGAATGCTTAGAAATTTGAGCCCAAATATAGACTTATCAGGGTAAGTTAATATGACATCACACGTCTTAAGTCTCATATTCGATGTTTAAATGTATGTTACTTTTTTTTTTTCTGAGCCCAAGTACTGACTTATTCTTGAACCTACAACGATTTGCGGCTTCAGAATGGCCTTGCTACTAAGGTGGAGAAGTCCAGGAAGCAAATGAAAGAGAGAAAGAACAGGGCCAGAAAGATTCGTGGTGTTAAGAAGGTAGGGCTAGTGTTTTTTTTTTTTTTTTTGCGAACATTGCTTTTTCATGACCCATGCATTTTCACAGTGGTTCTAACTCATTGCGATTTTTGTTTTCCTAGACCAAGGCTGGGGATGCTGCCAAGAAGAAGTAAGCTATCACATGGAATCTTGATTGTGCTTGGGTGCAGCCCTTCTGATGTTTTTATTGGCCTTTTACCTTCTGTATCAACTCTCTTGAAGTTTTTGAAAATTATTGAGTCTCCTGAGTAGCATACCAGCAAGTCTATTACTACATAACCAACACATTTTTTTTCTGTTCCTGAACCTACAATCTGTTATTGGTCAGCATATCAAGTTTGTAGGTCAATTTAAATTTAACTTATTTACTGAAAATTTAAGTGAAAAAAAGAGAGGGCCTAACTTAGACTATCTACAATAACAAATACATTCAACACCATACTTTATCACTTTTTAACAGTTCACGTCATCTTCTCTATCTTCCACGTAATCATTAAATACACATTCAACTTATACCCTCTACAATGATCTTGTTTAATAAAATTCAACACCCTACCCCACAACTTTTATTTATCTTCTTTTATTTTCTTCATAATTTAATTTTTGTAATTACAATTCAATAAATTTATCATTTTGCATTCAACAAAAAAAATTAATAGTAAAAAAAAATATATTTATATTTATTTTTAACATTTTTATTTCATCAATTTTAAATGTTATATCATTGCATCTTGCAAGAAATAAAGACGAGAAATAAAGATAGACATATTAAAACATATACACACAACGACTTAGAAATATATTTAACCACGAAACATTCCGAATTTTGCCCATATGTGTTTGACCAGATCTGCTTGCAATGCGTGATGTGTGTTTGAATCATGCATCTCGGATCTAGCACGCACATGATTTACGAATGCCGGTAGCACCTCGGTCGAGAATTGTTATTGTGTATTAGAACCACTCGCCTCAGATTGATCATAATCGGTCCAGTGTTGAGCATATGTATCTCGTTCATCCTCAACAATCATATTATGCAATATGATACACGACCTCATGATGATAGCCAAATCGGCTATGTCCCACATGCGAGCTGGTTCGCGAATGATTTTAAATCGAGCATGCAACACTCCAAATGCACGTTCAATATCCTTCCGATATCCCTCCTGATATTTTGCAAATAACTTATCTGGTTCACTTTGAGGAAGTCTTATTGATTTGACGAAAGTCGGATAAGAAGGATAAATTCCATCAGCTAGATAGTATGCCATATCATATGGACGTTGATTCACGAAGAAATTCACTCTTGGAGTATTGCCCTGTTCAACATCATCGAATACTGGTGAACGGTCTAGAACGTTTTTATCGTTCAGTGTTCCTGGACATCCAAAAAAGGCATGTCATATCCATAGATCATGAGAGGCAACTGCTTCAAGAATAACAGTAGTGGTTCCCTTATCTCCTCGAGTAAATTGACCTTTCCATGCAGTAGGACAATTTTTCCATTCCCAATGCATGCAATCAATACTCCCAATCATCCCTGGGAACCCCCGCATTTCACTAACATGCAATATTTTTTGCAGGTCATCTTGAGTTGGGGCTCTTAGATACTCTTGCTCATACAATCTTATGATCCCTTTACAGAACCTACGCAAGCACTCCAATGTTGTAGTACCTCCTATTTTGATGTACTCATCGACTGCATCGGCCGCCACACCATATGCTAACATTCGTATGGTTGTGGTACATTTTCCTAATGGAGATATACCATCTTTATTGGTTGCATCTACTCTTTGGGTGAAGTAGTTGTCACTGTTTGATAGGTCTTTAACGATCCGAAGGAAAACATGTTTTCGCATCCGATATCGCCGTCGAAACATTGCATCATCATATGTAGGTTGATCATCAAAGTAGTCGTCAATCAGTCTTTTATTTGCAGCAGCATGATCTCTTTTGTAATGTTTTCTCTTGCTACGGCGCGCATAGTCTTCCTCTATTTTGTTTCGACGCTCCCTAAACCGGTTGAGGATATACCTCTCTTCGATTTCAGACTTTCTTTTGTAAGCTTCGATATCAAAAGGAAATTCGGATGAATCCATTCATATTTTTTGTAAGATGAGATTTATGGCACTGGTACATCAATCGGAGAATGAGTACCAATTTATAAAAATGGTAATCAAAAGCATTGGATTCTCTCATTAGAAATCAAAATAAAAAGGGTCATGAACTACTCACAACCTCTCATTATTAAAGTAGACATCGACAACACCAACTTAAAAAAGACAGTGACAACACAACATTAATAAAAAGCATTGGATTCTCTCATTAGAAATCGAAAGTCAAGGATTGCATTAATAAAAAGGGTCACGGACTACTGACAACCTCCCATTATTAAAGTAGACAATGACAACACAAACTTAAAGATGATAGTGACAACACGACATTAATTTCCAAATAGCTCGTTGCTCAACTTCTCCAACATCAAACGGGTAATCAAAAGCATTGGATTCTCTCAATAGAAATCGAAAGTCAAGGATTGCATTAATAAAAAGGATCACGGACTGCTGACAACCTCCCATTATTAAAGTAGACAATGACAACACAAACTTAAAGAAGACATCGACAACACAAACTTAAAGAAGACAGTGACAACACAACAAGAAAGAAGACATCGACAACACAAACTTAAAGAAGACAGTGACAACACAACATTACTTTCCAACTAGATTGTTGCTCAACTTCTCCAACAGCTCTTTGCTCCGGTCATCGAGATGTTCTTTTGAACTTAGCTTCATAAACATCTTCATCTTCTTCGCTTCAGTTCGTTCTTTCATCAATTGGTTTGCCTCCTCTTGCCTTATGGCTATTTTTTCCAATCGTTCCAAATCTTGCTCCTTAAATTGTTTAAATTCATTCCACTCTTCATTGACCACTTCCAAGGCTGCGCCCTTGCCTTTCTTTTTACCCTTTTTTTTGTTGCATCCCTCCCCATTGGACGAGCAGAAGACCCTACAAAGTTGGAGTCACCTGCATCACTGTCACGGGCTCTCTTAGACCCGCTGCTTTTAGAACCAGTATTTCCTCCTACCTGACTACCATAACATGGCTGATCACGGACAGCGAACCATTCTGACATTAAATTAAAATGTCCACTCTTACCACTTGAATATAGTACATTTACTTTGGCTAATACATCAGTCTCTGACCACCCACTTTGTTGCATACGCTTAGCGTTATCATAAGCACCAATCCATTTGCCCAGTATTTTGTTTATGTAGTTGTAATGATTTCTGCACGAAACTCCATCACGTGGAGGATCAAATGAATAATGCTCGTTACAAAATTCGGCAATTTTACCCCAATATGACTCACTTTTTTGGTTTCTGCCAACAACACTGTCGGTTCCATATTTAATCCACCCACTAAGTAACACCAAATTTTGATCGGTGGTCCATTTAGGGCTTTTCCGACGAGAATGAGTTGAATCTCCTGCAATTGGAGTGGCTTCATTAGCACTGCTCATACCACCAAGCACCATTTGTGTAGAAAATTCGGGAAATTCAGTTGCCCCAACATTTGGAACTGGTACATTTCCTATTGGAGTAGATGAATAATAAGGTGGTGCTTGAGACGAATTTGGCATCATTGATCCATAATATGGACTATGATTTAGAGCAGATGAAGGCATGATGAAATTTGGTGCAAACCCATAGTTTGGAGTGTTTTGAGTATTTTGTTGGCTGGATTGTTGATTTTGAAACTGATAATTGTGGAGATTTGGGTAGACAAAGGAATTATTGTTGGATCCATTTGGCTAAAAAGAAGGGTTTAATGGAGAAGAAAGAGGTTTTTTTTTTCGGTGTCCAAATCAAATGAAGCGAGTATGTATTTATAGAGCATAAAAAAATATGAATTTTGGTATAAAAATTAAAAAAATTAAAATCTAAAAAAATCAGTCAACCAATAAACAATCGACGTATATTGGTATGTCACACATGGTCCCCACCACATCTTCATTCAATATGTTTAATTAATTCAACTCCGAATAATCCAAATCATATTCAACACCATATTCAACTACCTCATTAAACCTATTCAACTACTTAATCCCCATATTCAACTACCCCATTGTAAATAGCATCAATTCAACACCAAATAATCCAACTAATATTCAATACCCTATTCATCTACCTCATTAAACTTATTCCACTATTGAATCCCCAATTCAACAACCCCATTGTAGATTGTCTTACATTCATCCAGCATTGGCATTACGCTGCTAAAATCTTCATAAAGCTCCAGCATCCGAGCATCCAAAGTTGGCTACCGATTCCTCGGAAAGCTCTCCTTCCGCACGTCCCATACATTATTCAATGCTTCCTTATAAGCAACCCTTCACTGTTTCCTCAATATCCAGGTCCCAATGTGACACTGGAATGAGGTCCTCGTCCCCGACGGATGCTAAGCAGCAGGTTCCTTTGATCAAAGACTCACTTCTGCTCAATGCTGACCATGGATTTCTTTTTCGAGCTTTGAGAATTCCTTTCGTCAAAAACTTCATTCATATGAGCGTAATGTACACGAGGATTGAAGAAGTTATAATGAGTGGGGTTAGGAACATAAATTTGGACTGCGGCTGTGTCTTCTTCATCAATGCCAGCACCACCATCTTTAATGCTACTCAGATCACTCTGTGCGAAATCTGATGCGACTAGGGAAAGAGAGAGAGGAGATAGAATGTTAGATACTATTGACAGGAAATTTGCAGATCATTTTTGTGTGAATGATGCAGTAAATTACAAATAAAAACATACTACTGCACATACAAGTCTACGACTAACTGGTGCATCACCTATACCCAATAAATGCTAGTAAACCCCACTGATATCTACTCATGTAAACAAACATACCGCAAATATGTAATAGAATTAATCAAACGAGAACGAGAGTAATAATAAAATTAAGGAAACAGACAAAAGAGACACAAAACCAAATTTGGGGTGAGGCTTGCTCGGCAATTTCATTAAGTCAAATTGCCCCCGTCTGGTGCTGGGTGTGGAATGGAAATCGATCTTCCAGGATGCAACAACTAGAACTTCTTTCATTTGCACCGATATGAGGAAGGCGAAAGGCAGGCTGACTTCGTTATCATCGAATACGCACACAAATCGAACTCACAAAGGAAAACAGAGAAGAAGAGAGTTGTAGTCGTTGTCTGATTGATGATATCATAAGAAGGAATCAACCTTCTTTTATATAGATTATCTTCAAAATCGTCGTCTAATGAATTATGAAACCACCCACCTTCATTGTGGGTGGAACTGCCTTCAACGGCATGAAATGATTCCCACAATTTTGTCAAATAAGAACGACGATGTGAAGATAGAGCTTCTAGAAGACCAACTTCGTTTCCCACAAAACTACGTCGTTTTGTGTTAGTAGATGTTCAACTTCCTTTGTCACATAACTACGTCGTTTTGGTGACGTTGAACCATCATTTTTTCTTCACACCGATCAATACAATTTTCCAACAATCACCCACATGAAGAAAGTCGAGTGGTGAAAACTAAAAAAAAACCCGACTCAATCTGATGATAGTTTCTACAGTCTATACCTGCAAAGGATAAGTAGGCAACACCCTTGAACCTTCCCTTTGAAAGAAATGCATTGTTGACTGTCTCTTCAGTAGACGTGATGTCCTTGAACTGTTCGTCATTTTATGTTAACAAAAACATATCACCTACAAATATATTCCTGACAGCCTTCCATTTCTCATTGGTGGGATCATTTCGGGCATGAAACCGTTGCCTGGTTCAGCGAGAGTTGTTAAAGACTTTACCCCTTAATTAATTCTCCTTGAAGCGGCCACACTTCTCTCTCACATAGGTGATTCATTACAAGGTAATCTCGCTTAACCTCGTACGGGAATCACTGTTTGATAAGGAATGGGTTGGGGGTAACCCCCACAGTGACTTCACTTCGTCTTAACAATTAGGTTGTCCCATTCAACCAAGTTCTTGGGATCTCTAGTCATCTTGGTTTGATTTTCCTTCGCCTCGACATATATTACTCTAGGGTTTTAACCCCATTCCTTGTGTCGTTTTCTCTACATGGTCCCCATTTAACCCTTTGGTTAGCGGATCCGCAATATTATCTTTGAACCTTACATAGTCAATACTTATGACTCCTGTAGTGAGAATTTGTCTAATTGTATTATGTCTTCGATGTATATGTTGAGACTTACCATTATATAGCACACTCTATGGTCTACCAATAGCCGATTGATTATCAAAATGTATGCATATTGGTGGCACATGCTTTGTCCATTTAGTAATATCCTCAACAAAATTTCTCAACCATTTAACTTTTTTGCCACACTAATCTAATGCAACAAATTTTGCTTCCATCGTGGATATGTTGATCACAGCTTAAGGATTTTCAGGACACAGCAGCTCCGGCTAAGGTAAACACGTAACCACTAGTGGCTTTTGAATCTTCTATGTCAGATATGCAACAGGCATCACTGAATCCCTCAATGACTTTTGGATACATGATATAATTTGTTAAATCTCAGTGCCCCATGAATATATGAATGCCATGTTTTTTGGCAAAAGGTACAAACAAACAAGGTTGCAACAGAGGATAACGCAGTGTCAGCTTAGACAGGGGCGTGCAATTGGATCAATGAATATTGACGCAAATATTACTTTGCTGAAGTTTTCCTAGAGTTAAGCAAAGAATATACGGATAATATTCTAGGCGATATTTTGCTGACGATATTTATAAGATATCGTGGATACGGGAGATTGGGTTGCTTAATTAGGGAAGTATGATCATCGATATTCGTTTCCTAAAATAAACAAACGTAATCTAATCTATATAGGATGAAGGGATCGGGAAATGAAGTGCACTGCGAATACAGATTATCAAGAAAAGAACTCAGAACGCAGGGGCAATCAGAGCATCTATCATCATCAGAGTTGGTAGAAGTTGAGCATCTATCATCATCTACAGTTCAAGGATTCTGGTTGTATGAATCTGATCAGTTCTTGGATGAGCTGATCTTGTTTGTCTTCTGATCTTGCATTCTCCCCACATAACATCAATCTTTCCCTTTATCTTAGATATTCCTCGCACCAGACCATGTTTAGATATCTTTCTTAGTGCCTTGAGATTCTAGTGACCCAGCCGTTTGTGCCACATAATCAATTCATCCTGCTTACAGAAAATAGTGACCTTCAACAGGCTCTGTGTTAGAACTCAGTAAATATCAGTTATTTGACGATCGGTTTCCTCTCATAACACACTTCCCTTCATCGTTGATGACTTGGCACGAATCCTAAGTAAATTTGACATTCAGCTTTCCATCACATAGTTGGTTGTTGCTCAGAAGATTCCTGAAAGCCTTCCACTAGAAGCACCTTTCAATTAGAGGCATCCCATGTACGAACAAAGTACCTTGACCGATAACCTTTCCTTTTGCCCCATCACCAAACGTAACAAATCTCCCATTCAGGTTCTTTACATTGGTCAAATAGCTAGCTTCTCCGTTCATGTGAGTTGAACACCCACTATCAAAATACCACCGATTTTTCTCAAGTTGAGAGGATAAACTATATGCGACATGTCAACATTTCGACCAAGGTCTGTAGCTTTGCATGGATCGTTGTCGAAGATGCTTTGCAAGAAACCTAAAGGACTTTCTCTAGATGTGACCTTAAGTATTGCAGTAATAACAGATATGCTTATCTTTTGTCCAGAGCATGTCAGACCTCTGACCGAAATGATCATTGTTAGTGTAGTTAAGATTTTGAGCTCGAACAAACATAGGCTTACCAGGCATCTTCTGATGCTCATAGCCCAAACCGGAGCTTCCACGACTCGTAAGTTGAGTAGCTAAGATGGTGTCAAGTTTCTTTATTCCATTATTCATCATGCTGACATACTTTCTAACTCGCAATAGTTCTGACATAACCTCAGAATGTTCAAGTTTCTCCTTTTCAAGTTCTGTTTGCATACGCTTGACTGATTCTGACAGTTCATATTTATCAGCTTTTAGGCTAACAACTTGCTTGCTCAATTTAGAGTTTGACTTCACTACCTCTCCCCACTGTTCGTATAGAGCTTTGCATTTCTTTGCTATAGTTTCTTCGGTGATTTCTGTATCACTGTCACTTTCACTATAATTATCTGCTTTAGGTTTCTCAAGTTCGGCCTCTGGAGTTTCTACGACATTGGTAAGTGCCACGAAGTTTGAGTTTTCCTCTTCCGTTTCAGACTCCTCTGAGTCAGTATCACCCCATCCAGCCATGAGAGCCCTTTTTTGTTTCTTGAGGGTATTGGTGCATTCTCCTTTGCTTCTTTGCCCCTTTACTTCTTTCTGATTTTCAGTAGTTCTCATCTTTCTGAATTTTTCATCTCGATGATTTCTGTTATCTGGTCTAGATTTGTTTCTCTATTCAGACTGATGCTGAATTAATTTCCTCGTAAATCTGCCAAAATTTCTTGCTAGTAAAACCATCTGCTCAGATATTTCTTACTCATATTCGGTTGATTCTGATGTTTCACTTTTGAGTGCAACTCCTCGAGAATTTTTCCAAGGTACTTCAGAATTTAACTTCATTTCAAACGCTCTGTTGAGGAATGACATCCTTGATAAAATTACTAAAGAGACTGCCGAACCACTCCCTGAAGATTGGGGGCTGGAGCACAATCTGAAGACTGACAAAACAGCAACAAGCGACAAGCAACAACGATCCAGAGTCTGCTTCATTACTCCCTGATGACCCAGAGCTAGATTGCTCGATCAACCCGGAAACTCACGGAGAGGTTCCGGGTTGGTGCGGCTGGCATCGCGGAATCCCAGAGAGCTCTGCAGACATCATAATAAGCTCAACAATTTTCAGCACATGGTCGAAGAAGATAAAGATCCTAAAGTCTAAATTAGGCAACGAAATCTTCAACAAACCTTTCTAGAATTCAGGAGAAGATTCTGATAATGATGGAAAAAAGGTTTCCGTCCCAGGTAATCTAGCGAGCTTTAAAAGGAAGGTTGGAAGCAGCTTCTCAAGACACAAACGCACAAGCGATGCAGAGAAAGAGAGAAAACACACAGAGATCAACCTACGGTAGAAGGGTATACACATTGGGTTTAAGACTGGTGGAATCACAACTCATGTAGTTTGATTCAGCATTGATCCCCGAAGTTCAACTAGAGCACTACTCGTTGAAGGATCAATCAGAGCTCGAAGTATAGCTGCGGACATGGTTGTCACAAGGCTGAGTGAGAGCTGATCGAGGCTGTCCAATATTAACAGAGTGTGCCAATGATTGAGGGGGAGCAGAGACTGAGTTTGCAAAACTCAGAGTGCCCGACTGATTGGCGGGGGAGCTAGACAAGTCGTTGACTGAAGATACAACAACTCTGGTAAAGAGTGTGCTTAAGCATTCCGTGAGCTATACATTGTAATAGAATATGCTAAGTCTGAGAGTCAGTTCTGTAGCTATTTATTTCTGAGAGTGTGTAGGTTGCACGAAGAGAGTCTGTGTGATCAGACTACTAGCTAGTCCAGGTGATTAGACTTAGCATAAGATTTCGGCTAAGTGAGAAGTAGAGGTGTGAGCCCTTTGTACTTTAAACTGAGATAGTGGAATCTTGAGGATCGAAGTATCCTCCCCAGACGTAGGCAAGTTGTCGAAATGGGTGAAAAAATACTGTGTGTTTCTTATTCTACCACTAGAGTGATTTCGCAAAAAGATACAGAGAGTGTTTAAACAGATAACTTCAGAGGCTAAAATTTCGTATCAGCAACGCTGCTCAATACGACGTTCGAAGAGATCCCATCAATATGTCAAGTCTCATTACTTTTATATCCTGAGCTTTCTCAGTGGCTTTTTTCTTCATTGCATATTTCTAAGGAAGAGATCGCAAAACCTTTCTGACTAGTTTCTCATTATTGATTGGTTCTCCAAGACATGGGCTTCGTTGACAATGCCCATCAATTTTGCGTTCAATTCTGTTATTGATTCATGATGAGCGGACAAATAACCTTATATTTGTCCATATTTTCCCCTTACTTTTTGTTTGTTTCCCTATTTTATAAAGTCACTTGATGTCTTCTTTGCCCATTTCAGGTTAAAAATGTATATTACATGATATGAAGTGGTGTGAAGAAAATCTGGATGAATTCTAGTCGATCGAGAGCAAAAGAGGTCAAAATCAAGCAAAAGGCTAGTTTTTCGTCCATGATTGACCTATTCAGCTTCGAAGGCTCGCCCAGCACACGTTTCTTATCCGATTAAGGCGTGTCATGTCTTGTTGGAAAGCTAACTCAAAGGGCTACAACTTCATAGTTTACATCAAGACATAATTCAAAGGTTTAAGGGGTCAAAACAGGCGAGAATTCCAGCGCTACAAAGTTGATTCTCCCAAAGAGGAATTCAGGATAGGCCGAATCACTTTTGATTCGGCCAAAGAAAAGTGATTCGGGCAAGCATGATACTTCATTACAGCACTGAACAGATGATTCGCCTGAATCAACTCAAGGCTTGCCCGAATCAAAGTTGATTCGGGGAGAATTCGCCTGTAGATCAAATCTAGGCAAACTGACCTGTTTATCTTCGAAGGCTTGCCGAGCGCGCGATTGTTATCCGATTGGGACGTTCTATAGCTTGTTGGAAAGGTAATTCAAAGATCTACAACTTCCTAGTTTACGTAAAGACGTAAATCAAAGGTTTAAAGTGTCAAAAAAGCTAGTTGCTAACTGCAGAAGTGATTCGGCCGAATCACTCTCAGCTGCACGAATCGACCTGATCCGGGGAAAGTCTTGAAGGTTTGACCGAATCACTTGAGGGGTTGACCGAATCACATAGTGATTCGGCCAAGAAAAGTGATTCGCCCAGTCCGAGAACAGCACTGAACAGATGATTCGGCCGAATCAGAAGTGATTCGCCCATGAGGTGCCCGAATCAGTTGAGCTCCATTAGACGTTTGCCCGAATCAGTTGAGCTCCATAAGACGTTTGACCGAATCAACACAAGGGAGTGACCGAATCATGTAATTCGGTCACTTCGGGCACTTTTTGGAAATCTTCAAAATGTATAAATAGAATGAGATGGAAATGAAGAAAGAGAGCTTCCACATTTTCTCAACCCTAGGCGACTGGAGCTCGGAGAAGACCAAGCTTGGGTGAAGAACCAAGCTTGAGTCGAAGATTCTACATCAACTTCTCTTAAACCCTTTACCCTTTGTATTTACATTCATGTCTCATTTAGTTTTCATGTATTTGTGCACACTCATTATGAGTGAGTAGTTGTACTTGTGGTTGGGGATTAAATGGATCCCCTAGGATTGGATATGATGTAGAACACTATTGTTATTGCATTGAATGAAGGTTGGTTTGATTATATTATGCCCTAGCTATGTATTCATTGTATGCACACCAAGTGTTTGACGAAATGCTTAACTGAGTATGCTTGGTTAGAACCCCTAAGGAAGGAGCGAGAGTTGAACTTAGGATGTTTCATAGCTATTGTATGATCATAGATGGAGTGTTTGTGCGTGAGAGCGACATGCATTCTTGACATTAGGCTAAGTTTTAAGCGGATTTGAGTAACCGGCCAATAGACTGAGAGGGTGCGGTTATGGGACTCAAGTTCTACACGGTTCAATAGAGCGAGAGTTTGAGAACCATGTCCTTTGTGTATCCTCTCCACTCTAGGGAAGGAGCGAGAGTTGAACCTAGAGTGGACGATGCATTAGCCTTGCTTTTATCAACCAAATGTAGTTCATGCATGTGTTAGTGAGTTATTTCATTTTCCTCATATCTTAGGAGAGAAGTTGAATCCCTAGTCACTCTTTTTATTCATCAACCAAAAACCAAAAATATCATTTATCTTTAGTACTTACTAGAGGTACCTCTAAAGGAGGACAAATCCCCCCCAAATCCGTAGACTTTCAATAATAGCATTAATTAGTTGTAAATTAGTCTAAGCTTTTCTCTTGGGTTCGACCCGAGGTCACTCGGTTATAAATATTGTTTGATATTTGCGTGACTAGAATAGCACTTCATTTTGCTTGCCTAAAACGCCAACGTCAATTCATCATCCTTATTTTCAGATTTTCAAATCTGGTAGTGATCATCTGCATCCCAGACTGTTTCACCTTGTCGGTTTCTTTGAAGGTTGTTTTGAGAATGTCCCATGCATCTTTTTCAGCTTCACAGGTTGAGATCAATCTGAAAATGTCTGGTTCGATAACATTGAAAATGGAATAGAGTGCCTTTGCGTTTGTTGCAGTAGTTCGGTCCTCATCCACCGTCCATTGATTTTCTGGTTTAGGATAGGCCACACCATCTTGATTCATGATTAATGGAGAATCATACTTAGAGATCACGAATTTCCATGCTCGGTCATCGATTGATTTGATGAACGCCCTCATGCGAGTTTTCCAGTAGGGATAGTTCGAACTATTGAGAAGTGGAGGACGGGAGATGTTTTGTCCTTCTTTCGTACTCATCTTGAACAGCTTGGATACAACCTTTGAATCATAATCTGTATAGCGAGTGTCCCGCTATGATACCACTTGAAATTCCTATGATTATCCCACTATGACTGTTCCACTGTTCTGTATTAGCTATTTCACAATACTCAAACAGATACTGTTTCGACTGTTGTTAGTAACAGCACAAACGGTACGATGAAATGTAAAAGACACAAGATATGTAACCCTGTTTAGCTCCACGAGCCTACCTAGAGAGGTTTTCTCTAAACTCCAAGTAGAAAACACTTCACTATCAAATGGTCAATTACAATAGATCTTACGTAACAAGACTCCCTCTGTTACCGTTATGTTATTGCACCACAATGAAAGCGTTTGACTCCCTCAGATAGAGATCCCTCTTTAGTTCACCTCGATCTGCCTCCAGCAGATTGGAAGTTGAAATTTCAAGTCTCTACTTATGCAGATTTGTGAACTAGCAGTTGCTGCAGCACACTCTTGTTCACTTAAATGTAGGCACATCAGACAATGAATAGGACACAGATTTGTTCACCCAGTTCGGCCAATCTGCCTACGTCTGGGGAGGACTATTCTCCAGTCCTCAATCCACTCAACCAAAGGTTCAAAGCACACTCGGTTACAACGCACGCAACCTATGCTACTTTAACCCTGTGTGGACTACTCAACACAATCAGAACAAGCTCTGATTTGTGTCAGCACACCCTCTACAATATGTCAGTCTAGAATAGCTACAATCCTCTCAAAGAACTCAGCCTATTCTATACTACACTACTCAGCAGGGTTGCTGCAGCAACAGCTGTAACACCAGCTGAAGCACTCTGTCCGCGTCGCTCCAAGGCCTCCTGCCGAGCCGATCGAACCACTCCAAGAGCGCCGCACACTCTGAGTAACTCCCCCTCACTCAGTGACCACCTGCCACTAGTGAGTTCTTCCGCACGAACCTCGACCGAGCCTTCCACCCGTCAGTTCTCCCGCGGCTGCCTTTGATCAACCAACAAGCTCCAAGCTCTAAATTAGCTTCCAGATCAAAGCACGAATCAGTCTCTGTAAGACCTGATTCTCTTCTGCAATACGCACCACAGCTCTGCGCTCAACGCTCTGCTCGTGTGTGTTGATCGAAGAACAACTCTCGTAGCACACCCAGAAAAATCCTCACTCTGAATTCTGTGTCTACTCTCGTGTATCACTCAGCTTCGATCACCCTCTTCAGCCCTCAAACCTTCTGCTTAAATACCCACACCACTTTAAGCAATTTCCAGGTTTAGGCTATTGACCCACAAGATCAATTATCTCCTAAAATCTAGGAGATTAGATTTGATAAATAACTCTTATGCAAATCTCCTCTTCTGATAGGTAAACCTTGCTGGAAAATGCTCAGCAGTATTTTAGAAATCCTTCTAAGAGCAAGAACACAACTGCCATACCTCCAGAACGCACCCAGCACAAAACTGCTACTCGGTCAGTTGAACCAGCACTTGAACCAGCACCTGCTGCAGCATCCCCTGCTGCATCTGCTGCTGGTTTACTTCTGCTGGTCTGCTTGATTGTTTGAGCTGCAGCAGCCCCTTGTTCACATATGCTGGTTTTGTCAAATCTGCCACACTTGCATTATCAATCTCCCCCTTGGCATTTTGACAAAACCACTTCATAACTCCACTTCTCAGCCTGCTCTTTCTTCTCCCCCTTTTTGGAACAAATGACGAGGGGGGTTTTTCTGCTGAGAGCACTTATGACGGCAGTACACAGAGCCCTAGAGAGGCCCTCAGGTCTTCAAACCGAGCTGCATCCAGAGCTTTGGTGAAGATATCAGCAAGTTGTTTGGCAGACACAACATGCTGGAGCGAGATGACTTTCTGTTCAACAAGGTCACGGATGAAGTGATGACGAATGTCAATGTGCTTGGTTCTACTGTGCTGAACAGGGTTCTTGGATATGCTGATGGCACTCATATTGTCACAGTAGAGAGTCATGGCATCTTGAGCAACCCCATACTCACTCAGCATTTGCTTCATCCACAACATTTGTGCACAGCAGCTCCCAGCAGCAATGTACTCAGCCTCGGCAGTGGATAGAGAGATGCTATTCTGTTTTCTGCTGAACCAAGAGACCAGGTTATTCCCCAAGAAGAAACATCCTCCCGAGGTGCTCTTCCTGTCTTCTGAGCACCCTGCCCAGTCTGCATCACTGTATCCGACCAGATTAGCCTTTGTGTCTTTAGTATACCATAGGCCATAGCCCACAGTTCCCCCGACATACCGAATAATGCGCTTGACCAACTGCATATGGCTGTCTCTTGGGCTGGCTTGGAATCTGGCACAGACTCCTACTGCATAGGAAATGTCAGGACGGCTGGCAGTCAGGTAAAGAAGGCTCCCAATCATGCTTCTGTAGACAGTCTGACTTACTTCCAAACCTTGCTCATCTTTAATGGCTTTCACATGAGTAGCAGCAGGAGTACGCTTGTGACTTGCTGAATCTAGCTGGAATTTCTTCACAAGAGACTTGCTGTATTTACTTTGAGCAATAAAGATCCCATCCCTTTTCTGAGTAATCTCCAAACCAAGAAAGTATGAAAGTTCTCCTACCATGCTCATTTGAAATTCTTATTGCATGTGATTCACAAACTGCTTCACCAGGTGCTGGGACTTTGATCCAAAGACAATATCATCCACATATATTTGAGCAATGATCACATCAGACTGAGTTCGTTTGACAAACAAGGTTTTGTCAGCTCCCCCTCGGTTGTAGCCATGATCTTCCAGGAAAACTGTCAACCGCTCATACCATGCCCGAGGAGCCTGTTTAAGTCCATATAAGGCTTTCTTCAGTTTATACACCTGCTCTGGATGATGAGGATCTTCAAAACCTTTTGGTTGAGCGACATAAACTTCTTCAGAGAGGTCTCCATTCAAGAATGCACTTTTAACATCCATTTGATATAATTTGAATCCCAGGCAGCAAGACATTGCAAGCAGCAGTCTGATAGCCTCCAGGCGAGCTACTGGAGCAAATGTTTCATCAAAGTCTAGACCCTCAATTTGAGAATATCCCTGGGCCACCAGTCTGGCTTTATTTCGTGTAATGTTGCCCTTTTTATCTGTTTTGTTTTTGAACACCCATTTAGTGCCAATAATGTTAACCCCATTTGGTCTGTCTACCAGATCCCAAACATCGTGTCTTTCGAACTCTGCCAATTCCTCCTGCATAGCCATGATCCAGAATTCATCACTCATGGCCTCCTTGAAATTCTTTGGTTCAATGCTCGACATGAAACATGTATTGAGATAGGCATGACTTCTGGTCCTTCTTCTGTCTGAGGGATTTCCAATCACATTTGTCAAAGGATGATCCTTCTATATCTTCTTTGGGGGCTGCCTAGAAGATGGATCAGGAGCCACAGTTTGGAGATCATCAGACAGGCTTCCTGATTGGTCATCTGGAATTTCTGCTTCAGCACTTGCTGTGGCATCTTCTGGAACCGCAGCTTGTTCACTCCTTGTCTGTCTACCAGGCATTTCTTCAAGATCAGAGTCTTCTTCATCAGTGTCAGAATCAGAGATAGATACTTCTTCTGCATCATTGACAACAACATTTATGGACTCCATGACAGTCTTTGTTCGCTGGTTGAAAACACGATATGCCCTGCTATTTGTTGAATACCCCAAGAACACTCCCGGATCACTCTTAGGATCGAGCTTCTTTCTATACTCCCGGTCTCTCAGAATGAAGCAATCACTTCCAAAGATATGAAAGTATTTAACCGTGGGCTTTTTCTGATTCCAGAGCTCATAGCAAGTCTGCTTGGTTCCCCTTCGCAAGGTGACTCTGTTGATGATATAGGAAGCGGTATTCATAGCCTCTGCCCAGAATTTCAGAGGAATTCTCTTAGCATGGATCATCACCCTGGCCATTTCTTAAATTGTTCGATTCTTCCGTTCTACAACACCATTTTGTTGAGGGGTAATGGGAGAAGAGTACTGATGTGTTATACCCTTTTGCTGACAGAATTCATCCATGTCTTTGTTCTCAAACTCTCTGCCATGATCACTGCGGATGCTGCTGATTCTGAGATTCTTCTCTTGCTCTAACCGAGATACCAGTGACACAATGACACTCACAGTATCTGATTTTTCCCTGATAAAATCAATCCAAGTGAATCTAGAATAGTCATCAACACAGACAAATGCATACCTTTTCTTGCCTAGGCTCTCCACTTCCATTGGTCCCATCAGATCCATGTGAATCAGCTGTAGAGGCCTGGTGGTACCAATGTCTTTGACTCGTGGATGCGAGGCCTTCTTCTGTTTCCCAATCTGACAATCTCCACAAATGGAGTCTGTCTCTCCTTTCAGCAGTGGAATTCCCCTGACCAACCCTTCTGTGGCAATTCTCTTAAGAGTTCTCAGGTTAACATGTCCCATCCTTTTGTGCCATAAAGTCATTTCATCAGCCTTTGTCAACATACATTTCTGAATCCTTGAGTTTGAACTCACATTGAGAAGGTAACAGTTGCTCTTGGATCTAGCTCCTTCCATTATGCACTTTCCAGATTTGTCGAGGACTTGGCATGAGTCTTTCGTAAACTTGACTTGTTTAGTCCCATCACACAGCTGGCTGATGCTGATGAGATTAGCTTTTAACCCTTCCACCAAAAGGACATTGCTCAGATTTGGCATTCCTTCCACAGCCAAAGTTCCTCTTCCCAGAACTCTTCCTTTCAGACCATTACCAAACTTCACACGTTGTTCCAAACAGGGAGTAATGTTTTTCAGAAAGGATCTTTCCCCTGTCATATGCCCTGAACACCCACTATCAAAGTACCAGCTTATCTTGTCTGAGGTGCTAGCTGTGCTGACAAGAGCAAGGAGCTGAGTCTGCGCATGTTTCTGCCTGACAGATTCCCTGGGCGAGGCAATTCTGGCATGAGCTGAGAAACAGCTTCTTTGAGTTTGTCCTCTGCGGCCACAGCTGTAACATTTTTTAAACTTTAAAGTTCTCTTGTTACGGTGAAATAGACCTTGCTGCAGCAAGTCCTTGTTCATCCTTTTCTGTGTTTTTGTGCCTCTTCTTGCTGACTTGTATCTGGCCATGTTGCATTCGTCTTCACTCAGGTCTTTCTCATCCTCACTTCCACTGGCAGAAAGAGCTTTCTTTTTCATCCGTTTGCTGGTGCAGTTGATTTGTCGATGACCGTAGCCTGCACAATTCCAGCATTGGATTCCTTTCTTTCCGTCTTCTCTCTGAGCCGGTTCCTTTCCTTTCCTTTCACTGCCCCTTCTGAATTGTCTTTGCGAAGAAGAGCTTCTTTCAGTCCTGATTTCCATGTTTTTCAGAATCTTCCCAAGGTTCTTTACAAGCATGCTCATCTGATCACCTTGCACTATCTGCTTGGTTTCAGCTTCAGCTTTCAATCCAACATTCTTGTCCTTGGAAGTGGTATCCTCTTTGACAAGTTTCATCTCAAATTGTTTGAGAGATCCCATCAGCTCCTCCAGCCTCATGAATCTGACATTTTGCGCTTCTTCAATAGCTGTCACTTTCATATCGAATTTTGTGGGCAATGATCTGAGGACCTTTCTGATAAGCTTTTCTTCAGGGATGGGCTCACCAAGCGCATGAGCTTCATTTGCGAGATCACAGAGTTTAGCATTAAACTCAGTGACTGTTTCCTCATCCAGCATCCTCAGATTCTCAAATTGTGTGGCAATGATCTGGAGCCTTGATAGCTTCACTCTATCAGTTCCTTCATGGGCAGTTTGCAGAATCTCCCATGCTTGCTTGGCCAAATCACAGTTTGATATCAACCTGAAATTGTTAGCATCAACTGCAGCAAAAATTGCATTCAAAGCCTTTGAATTACCAGTTGCTGCAGCACTTTCTTCAGCAGTCCACTGCTCTTCAGGTTTTATTCTGATCACTCCTTGCTCATCTATGATGATTGGGGGAGACCACTGAATCATGACAGCTCTCCATGTCTTCTCATCAATGGCCCTGAGAAAGGCCTTCATCCTAGCTTTCCAATAACCATAATTGCTCTCTTCCAAAAGTGGAGGTCTACTTGTGCTCTGTCCTTCCTTCATTGTCTTGGCTTCTTCAGAGACACTGTAGGATCTTTTTAACTCTGTGTGTCGAGTTCCCGCTCTGATACCAATTGAAATTTCAAGTGTCTCTACTTATGCAGATTTGTGAATTAGCAGTTGCTGCAGCACACTCTTGTTCACTTAAATGTAGGCACAGCAGACAATGAATAGGACACAGATTTGTTCACCCAGTTCGGCCAATCTGCCTACGTCTGGAGAGGACTATTCTCCAGTCCTCAATCCACTCAACCAAAGGTTCAAAGCACACTCGGTTACAACGCACGCAACCTATGCTACTTTAACCCTGTGTGGACTACTCAACACAATCAGAACAAGCTCTGATTTGTGTCAGCACACCCTCTACAATATGTCAGTCTAGAATAGCTACAATCCTCTCAAAGAACTCAGCCTATTCTATACTACACTACTCAGCAGAGTTGCTGCAGCAACAGCTGTAACACCAGCTGAAGCACTCTGTCCGCGTCGCTCCAAGGCCTCCTGCCGAGCCGATCGAACCACTCCAAGAGCGCCGCACACTCTGAGTAACTCCCCCTCACTCAGTGACCACCTGCCACTAGTGAGTTCTTCCGCACGAACCTCGACCGAGCCTTCCACCCGTCAGTTCTCCCGCGGCTGCCTTTGATCAACCAACAAGCTCCAAGCTCTAAATTGGCTTCCAGATCAAAGCACGAATCAGTCTCTGCAAGACCTGATTCTCTTCTGCAATACGCACCACAGCTCTGCGCTCAACGCTCTGCTCGTGTGTGTTGATCGAAGAACAACTCTCGTAGCACACCCAGAAAAATCCTCACTCTGAATTCTGTGTCTACTCTCGTGTATCACTCAGCTTCGATCACCCTCTTCAGCCCTCAAACCTTCTGCTTAAATTCCCACACCACTTTAAGCAATTTCCAAGTTTAGGCAATTGACCCACAAGATCAATTATCTCCTAAAATCTAGGAGATTAGATTTGATAAATAACTCTTATGCAAATCTCCTCTTCTGACAGGTAAACCTTGCTGGAAAATGCTCAGCAGTATTTTAGAAATCCTTCTAAGAGCAAGAACACAACTGCCATACCTCCAGAACGCACCCAGCACAAAACTGCTACTCGGTCAGTTGAACCAGCACTTGAACCAGCACCTGCTGCAGCATCCCCTGCTGCATCTGCTGCTGGTTTACTTCTGCTGGTCTGCTTGATTGTTTGAGCTGCAGCAGCCCCTTGTTCACATATGCTGGTTTTGTCAAATCTGCCACACTTGCATTATCAGAAGTTCTCCTCCTGAGAACACCAGTGCTTCTTGATCTATCTCTCACAGATCGTAAGTTCACCTCCCGAGAACACCAACTCTTCTTGATCTATCTCCCACAGATCGTAAGTTCTTTTACTGAGAACACCAACGCTCCTTGTTCTATCTCCCACAAATCGAAAGTTCTCCTCCTTAGAACGCCAGAACTTCACCGACTGTTGCTTTTACAGACTGTTCGTACAGCAATGAAACAACCTCTAGTTTATTTCGAGTGAGCTCTACTTCAGCCTGATCTTCAATGATGATTGAGCTCACTCCTGATGTGTACTTCCCCACCCATTTGATCTTTGCTTATGGGATTCTCGATACTCTTCACCTACCAGGTTCTCTCCTTTTATAATCTCTTATCGTCAGCCATGTTGCTCCTCGGGATCCATCAAATATACAAATCAGATTCTTGTGTATATTAGGCAACGAATATTATGATGATCATGCATCCAAATCTTCCGTATATCCGATGATAATAATTTTCTAATGTGCATCCCAATCTTCCGTATATCCAGGCCTCCTCGTGATATGTTCATAATCTTCCGTATATCCTTGATTCTGTTTTAGGTAACCCGACGAGCAATACAATATTTGCAATGTTGCCGACAATCTGCACGCACCTCTATTCAAGCTAACTCTGGCTCATCCTCTAATTTAAGCTTGAAATTCCTTGATCTTGTGAACCTTGTTGGTCTTCTTCGACAACCCTGATAGAGATTATAGACTTTTGACTGACACAGACTTTGATTGCCAAAAACATGCCACACACATCCATGAAACACATGGATTTAACATAAAGTACAACCGTTTGAATTTTAGTATATTTTTCATCTTCCTAGAGATGCATACTCATAAAGGATAGTTCAAATTTAAAATTCATATTTAAGCAAAATATTAAATCTCGGAGTGTCAAAGGGCTTAGATAAGATTGGTTTATAACAAGAATTATCAATAATTCATTAAAATAACACCTTATGGAGTCTTGTGCCGAATTCCGAAGAAAGTAAATCATTATATATATATATATATATATATATATATATATATATATATATATATTGTGTTATTTATGTGAAAGATAATTATTGACCTTAGATCTTCTAATGAAATGATCGAGAAAATCAAGATGATAATAACAGATTGTATTTTGTTCAAAGTAGCTAATAAAGTTATGGAGATATTCGAAAAGGAAATATTGAATTTTAATTATTGAACCATGTTTTCATAAAGTCAGTACAAATAAATTTTTAGGTTTGCCATATGTGAGAAGTTGAGTCCTTATTTTATTGAATCATTTGAGATTTGTGGAGGGTTGATTTGTTGACTAATGTGTAGTTCTAGTACGGATGATAGAACTTGTCCCAACAGTTGTTATGACAACTCTTGAGGAAACGCGTTAGGAACGTATCGACTATTTCGAGTGAAAGTAAATACTGTAAAGTAAATAGAGACACGGAGATTTGGTAATCCACTTCGGGACAATGTGTCCATAATGTGGGGGGTTCTCCTAACCCCAACAAGCAGCAATTCACCAATAACGATCGGACAACGAAGCACAAACTTGCAAGACTCTCTCTTCAAGTTCTTCTACCACCGACTCGTCTGGTTGCACACTGAGCTCCGCTCAGTGTAGAGATCCCTATCTATGGCTAGTGACAATAGCTTCGTTTAACAGTCCACTCAACGTCCTCCCGGATCGTTGGCTTCCTCCCGGATGGCTGGACAGATCTGTTTTGCAACTGAATTTGTGAAACGTGTATCTTCAGCAGATACTTCTGGTTCTCGTGCTTGAGTGATAACTTTGCTCGATGGGTGCACTCAATAATTTAACATCGACTTCTCTTGTATATTTCTATAATGTAAGAGAGCTGCATAAACGTCCGTGAACTTCAACTTCGTTCGTTCTTCTTTTTATGCCATCTCCTCAAGAATCTCAACCAATAATCGATTTGAATATTTGTTGATTTTATCTCCATCTTATTGCCAAATCAAGAGATTGCATTTCCAAAATACAGTTGAAGATATTCTGGGTCTTTATCTAGTCACGACTTCAGTAATCTCGGAGATATGTCCACGCCCTAGATTCTCGGAATTTGCTGATTCCATAAAATATTCACTTTTGGTTTACAGCCAGCGCGAACTCTAGCACTTGCTATGACACTTTGCGTTGCATCTTCTAACTTCAGTGTTGCAGTTTTATCTTCTGGCTATTCTACATATATTTGTAACATACTTGAACAACTCTTTGCACAAAAACATGTCATACAAAGACATGGGACTAACAATCTCCACCTTGGTAGTTTTTGGCAAAATACATTACTATCTATGCTATCGTAGTTTTTCAAATTTGATTAAAAAAAATAGACTACTCTCCCAAATATTCTCCCCCTATGTTGCCATAAACTTGGCAAGGGAATATAAGCTCAAATGTTTCAACAAAATGCCAAGAAAAAAGTTCAACAACTGAAAGAAACAAAGTTCTCCATAGGATGAGGGGTTCAGACATTACCAGTTTCTTTGTCTTCTGGGGCAAGTTGATGATGATAGCGGAGGTCAATGAGCATCTGGACAATCTTCGTGATACGGCAGTTTTGGCTCTCATCTGACTCCGTCAGTGCTGCTCTTTCTGCCTCCAGGAGATCTATCATCCTTCCCACCATGCTTTTTCCAATAATAGCAAATGTTGAGTTGGTCTCCTCAGCAACGGCTCCAACGAATACTGGGGTATGACGTTCACTAATGGGCAGAGGAATGTCCAGAACATGCTTTCCCTTAAATAGCTTGTGATGGCTCACAAGAACTTCTGGGCTGCTGGAATGTTTTACTCCGTCCTTCTTCAACACTGGACACTGACAGATAGCTAATTCATAAATAGGGAAAACCAGTATTTAGTTTACCCCTTTGAAGACGGCGTGCTCTGCTATCTGGTCAAAGATCACCTTCCTAAGTTTGACCTTCTTCTCATCCCCAATCGCCTCCAGAAGTAAGGCATAACTTTTGCAGATTTTAGATACATTGATAGACGTCCACCAGTTGTGCTGACTCACAGCGTGCTTCGTAGATAAAACCCTAGATGTCAAATCTGCAGACCAAACTGAGGGAGACCCTCCTGTTAGCTTCCTTGCCCCTGCATCCCAGTCAGCATTCTCCTTAAACTGAACTTCAACAGCTTCTTCAACCTCTATACCATAAAGCTCATTAATGACCCCTGGTGTAATCTTGACCAGGCTCCTCCTGATCCATACATGTCCATACTCTTAACTCAGCCCATCACTAAAGTCTTCACCAAGGTTGGCTACAACCTCCCTCACCACAGCTTCATCGTACCTTTTTGCTTTCCTGAGCGAGTGATACAAACCAGTTCTCTTGAACAGTTCAACCATGTGCTTGGAAGAAAACTTGTCTTCATTTAGCACCCTCGCCGAAACCAAGCATCTTTTTTGTACATTCTTCCACCGATCTGCTCTTGGTTTGTCCACAAAACACACTTGGTTTCTCATCACACCAACTGGTTTTACTGGCTTTGTCCTCTTCCCCGTTGGGCATCATCAATACTTTTCCCTTTTCTCTTCGGCCTGCTGGTCTCAGGCTGGTCAACTCTTGCTGGAACAACTCCTTCCACAGACACTGGTTGCTCAACATGAAGAATGTTCATAACTGGAACTTCTTCTTCTGGTGGGGATAGGCTGTCCTCAGATGTATCTGATTCTATATCCTCCGCTTCAACTGGTTCATACGGTTCCTTCCCTTTGGATAATTCCTCAGCAATGGTCTGTGCAGCGGCTTCAGTACCAGCTGGACTCTTCACACTCTCCTCCTCGGATTCTTCATCAGCCTCCTCCGATTCTGATTCATTACCAGCAGCTGAGACTCATCTAGCGTGGACCGTTTCAACAAGGTCATCTCTCCCTGAAAGGGTATCCTCAGCCATTTCATTAACAACTGCCTCTGCAGTCTCCTTAACACCACCCTTTGTGGTTTCTTTGTTCACAGACGGTTCAACGACCGCTACAGCAGTTTCCTCAACAATGGGTGCAACAACCCCTTCAACATGTAACTCATCATTAATAGGAACAAGCATTACCTCAACAGACGACACAATAGCTACTTTCTTAGCAACATGTTCAACAGCAATTCAAGCTCTTCGGCTTCACGCCTTAGTTGTTTTGCTCTCTCTTTGGCAGCTCGAATTCTCCCCTCGGTAGCCTTTTCTTCAGCTTCAGCTCTAGCCACCTCTGCAACTAGTCTGTCTGCTTTCTCTTTAGCAGCCAACTCAACTTTCATGCTCTCATTCTCCAATCAATTTCTCTTTGAGTCTCAGCCTCAGCCTCAATCTCAGCCTTCCTCTTCATCTCTGCCTTTTTCTTTTCTTTTTTCCCTCATCGATGACTGATCGCGCGTCGTTGTACGCGTCAAATATAATCCTTCCTCTTCCACTAGTACAGCGGTTAAGTAAGGGTCGATCTCCACAGGGAGCAAGTAGTTCAGTTTTAGCCAGTAACCTACACTTACGAAGATTGGGGGTGAGTGATTGGTTTGCGCGATGCGCAAGTAAACAGTGGTATCGTAACGCAGGAAATTGCACTAGACGTGCGCAGGCAATAGAGATTAAGTACTATGACTATGAGAAGTATCGGCGCAGACAATCCTCTATGAGTGTATTCCTTATCATCGACTCTAAATGTCTATAGTTTGGTTTGCTAATGTTAGTGTCCGATCAAGGCTTCCTAACATGTGCGCATGTTCCGATCAAAGTTCATGTGCTATTAATTCTTACACTAGACTAAACAACTACGAATCCGATCAAGGTAGTAATTGCCTAACCTAGCGCGTTACTCCTAGTTGGCACCGTCAGGCTATTCAACTAGTTTAACAAACAACAACAAGCAACAAGAGTAAGATTGCGGTTCAAGGCTTCCCCTACTCATGTAACAAGCTGCCAGTAATGTGCACAGAATTAATATAAGCAAGCAAGCTATGCATTAAGCGCAAGTCTCAAAAGGAAATACTCATAGATTCATGTCCAACCGATACTAAGCGTTTAGCTAGACATGCTAGTGATAAACATCATAGAAGCAGTAAATAATAACTAAAGTGTCCAAGAGAACAATAGCAAACAGTGCGTGCAGGTTGCAGTCTTGGCTGGCGCAGATCCTCTCAACAAGCTCGTGTGTTTCCCAGTCCTGCTGCGCAGTGCCTCCTTGGTGTATGAATTGTGAATCCTCCGAATCGTCTGTGTGTCTCTTAACCCTAGCCTCCTTCTCTTCTTTATATACTGCTCAGAGGCTCACTCTTGGCAACTTCCAAATCTGGTCGTGTCAGGATTTGGAAACACCAACATCTGCGCCTGGCGCACGGCATGTGCTTAGCGCAATCGGTTAGCGCACCGAGGTCGACTCTGCCAATTTCTTCTGTTTGCGCCACTAGCTCCGCAGGCTGTGTGATGCGCGTCCTAAACGCTGCCTGTTAGCGCGTATCCGACTTAGGCCCTCGTTTTGTCCTGAAATACAAAAACACTGGAAACCAGTAATCTTGTACACAAAATAATGCAAACAAGCACAGGGTTATGATCTAAATAATGCGTATAAATAGGCTCTATCAAACCGCCCACACTTGCCCCTTGTTCGTCCTCGAACAAGCACTCAAGCACGGATACCATTACCTCTATGGAGTCTAGCGCACAGTCTTGCACTCTGGCGCGATCTGCACTACTGATCACCTTGCGCTGCTCTACCACCTGCGCACAACTGCTGTCAACAGTTTTAAGTATAGGGATTTCGCAATTCATTACCTCTCAGCTGGGATGAAAATCATTTCGGATGGCTGGGAGATAGCTCTTTATAGGCGCCAGGCTGTCAGTTCTTACTCCGAGGATGGGTATATGGTTAACAGCGCCAGCTTCTTCCCGTGCGTGATTCTTCCATGCACTTCCTGGGAACTCAAGCCTCTTGATGATTTTCTGTGGATTTTGCGCTCGCTGGTACTTGTGCGCATGCTGATTCTTTTGTAGCGCATATCATCTGCTGGTATTTTTTTCCTTTTGTACAGCTTTGTCTATGATTTCTCATATTCCCAGAACGGTTCCAGTCTCGGCCTCCGGATAACAGCTATGGAACACCGCCCCGCTCTCCCTCCTTGGTCTATCTGCACAGGTCGACGCACGCGTTTACACCCGCGCCCGCCTTCCTTGGCTCAACTTTTAGAGGGAAGGTGGTCTGTTTTCCCACCTCGCCACACTTTTGGGTTTTTGCCTTCGGCATCTGCGTGACTGAGCGCGCTCTCTTGTTCCGAAGGTCGCGAAGCACAGGCCTCCACTCGCGCTCTCGACCATATGCCTCTCCTCTGAAGCGCGAGCGACTAACCGCCTCTCTAGAGCGTTTCTGTCAACTCCACATCCCCTGTATATCCCAACTAACAGGAGCAGAAAAACGAAAAAAATATACTAAAAACAGTTGATAGCGCACGGCGCAATATGGATAGCGCAAACAAGCTGAACAGTACGCGCAACCCGCACTCAAGCGCACTACTGCTACTGTTTCCTTCAATAAAACTAAGCTACACTATAAAGCTAAAAAAAACGTGAAATGTACATGTAACGCTCCCCCCCCCACACTTAAACCGAGACGTGTCCCCACGACTCAAGCTCAAGCGCACGGAGAACGCGTACATGCAGAACATATGCATGCAAGCAAAATAAAGAATATAAAAATGAAGCACATATAGTCAAAGCAGCGCAAATATAGCATAGGGGCACAAAATATGTAGCACAAGAGTTTAGCACACAAATATAGCAACAGAATATCAAATAAAGTTCAGCATATAAAGGAAAATAGACACCACCCGAAAGAAATAATGCGCTCCCCCCGCAGCTCTAGAGGTCATCTGAGCTGGACGCAGCCGCTGAACTATGCGCCTCCTCCTCTGAAGAATCCGTCATATATTCGGAACTGGAGGAAGGCGGTACAACTGATAGGGCGACAGGCTGCGCCTCGTCGTCATCCTCTAGAACGGGGTCCCATAGCGAGTCTGAGCTGGTGCTTAGGATGGGTTCGGCTATAGGGGACCTTGGAATGGACGGCTGGGCAGGGGAAGGTGCAGGTGCGGGTACTTGTTCTGGTTCGGGGGTGGGTTCTGCTGGTGCTGCTGGTGCTTGGAAGGGCTCTGCTGGATGCACTGGGGGTGAGTAAGAGGGCTGGGTGGCTGATGCGGTTCACTGGGTGACCCTGGAGGTGGTCGGTGCAGGCTGAGGAGAGGGGGAATTGCGTCTCCAAATCTCCACCCTGATGGTGGGCTCATGCTTAAGTCCGCCCCCTCTGGCGCTAAATATTCGAGCACGCGCATGACGTTGAACATCAAGCGCTGCTCTGCGGACGCTTCCTCAGGCGCCTCCTCAGCCTCGGTCCTTGGGCGCTTTTCGCGTGCACGAGGGGGAGAATCCTCGATGGAAATGGTGACTGGCTCCCCCTGTGGTGCGCGGGCCCTTTGATGCGCTCCAGTCTGCGCGCTGGTCCTTGCGCGCCTGACTGGAGGCACAACTGGCTCTGGGGCCTCGTCCTCCTCCATCTCCTGCGCGGCCTCTGCTGCCTGCGCACTGCTCTCTGCCCTTGGCCTTGGCACTCTGGCCGGCTGCAGGCGGTAGCACCATTCCAATGTGCCATCGTCCCTCACAGCCACCGCCCTGATCTGCAGCATGTGGGCGCGGTCCAGAGGGACAGCCGGCACCAGAGTGTGCTCTGGCACCTCGGGCTCTCCATGCAACACCCGCAGCAGGTGCGTAATAATACCTCCGCAAGTCAGCGGTCCCCTTGTGCTGACCCGGCTCCAGTGGACCACCATGTCCGAAACAAATAGCACCTTCCTTCCGTAATACAGCCCCTTTAAGATGTCCAAGTACAGGAGGTTGATCTTGGGCGCACCATTAAATCACCCGATGACTGCATAAGCGACCAGGCGCCATAGGTAGAACATCCACGGGTCACGCAGCTCTCGTCCCCTGCTGCGCCCCGCGGCAAAGACTGGCCCGGTCGCCATCTCGCGCCAAGCCTCCTGGTTGGAGTGTGTGTCCATGTCTTCCTCGCGCACCTTAGCGCACCTCAGTGTGCGCTTCAGCCTCTTAGCTGAGGCAATGTACCAGACGCCCCTGTGTCAGTACCTGATCTCCTGGTTGCCCGCCTCCAGCGACGCTAAAAATTCGCACGTATCCTCCTTGTCTGATGCGCTGTTGAGTTCCAACAGCGCCTCCCAGCCTGCTAACGCTAGCCTCTCCACAACGAGGTCCTCTAGTCCGACCTCGCGCAGGAAGTCCCTGCTAATGTACGGAGTCCCGAACATGTCCTGCCTCTGAAATGCGGTGTACTTGCTGGCGAAAACAGCTGGGGTCTCCTGGTCCGCGGCAGGCTGCATTGTGGCTGGGGTGCTCGGGTCAACGCTGGTCAACACTCCTCAAACACTTCCAAAAATCCAAACTCCTCCGAATGCACTGAAACTTTCACCAAAGGAGCGCCTACTGCCCGCCTACAAAACCCTCTAAACAACACTCCAATCGGCGCGCTCTAACCTGGTGCGATTTCAAAACCCTAGAACACTCCTCCGTACAAAACCCTACTGGAATCGTGCTCAGATCTGGGGGAAAGGTTACCTGGGGGTAGTGCGGCCGTGTGATCCTTGAATCTCTCTAGACTGGAGCTGGGTTGGGCGCCGGACAGCGGGTGGAGGTGTGAAGGCTGGAGCTGCTTGCAACGGTCGAGTGTGAAAAGTGCTGAAATTTTCTAAGTCCTGCCCTTATATACCCCTCTGACTGGCGCAGCGGTCCTGCGCACTGCTGCTCGACTAAAAAAAAAAAAAAAAACTACGAGACCTAGACTAACTAAAAGACACTAGAAAGACTAAAAGAAAGACATAAAAAAGTAAAACGAGTCGGGTTACCTCCCGACAAGTGCCTTTGTTTAACGTTGTTGGCTCGACTGTACCTCGTTACGTGCCCAAATGGGTGCCAGCGACCTCCCCCACTCTTGCTCCTGAGTGACCCTGCGCTTGTGCATGTGTTGTGTTCTGCTTGGTCCTGCGCAAAGGGTGAGAAGGGTAGTCAACATGGATAATATGTGAGAAGTCTGCAGTAACGAGGGTAGATGAAGAGGAAGAAGAAATGTGAGCAATAGTTTCCAGTTCTCCCTCTGGTGCATCTGGTGGTGCCTCTGGCGCAGCAGCTGGCGCATCTGCTATCTCAGGTTCTGCCAAGTCAATGTCGCGCACTGTGTCGTCCCAAGGTTCTCCTAGATACCGTTTGACTCTCTGCCCATTGACCTGAAAACGATGCCGGTGCTCGTTTTCTAACTCGATTGTTCCATAGGGGAAAACCTTGGTGACTGTGTACGGTCCAGTCCATTTGCTGCGCAGCTTTCCAGGCATGAGCTTCAGGCGTGATGAGAATAATAATACCTGGTCTCCTGGCTCAAAAGTGCGTCTGAGGATATGCTTGTCATGAAACGCCTTTGTCCACTCCTTGTAATCGCGCAGTCCTTCATAGGCATCCAGGCGCAGCTCTTCTAATTCACTCAGCTCAAACGCGCGCTCTTTGCCAGCCTCATCTAGGTTCAAGTTGCAAATGCGTAGGGCCCAATATGCTTTGTGTTCTAGCTCTACTGGCAGGTGGCATGCTTTTCCGTAGACAACCCGAAACGGTGAAGTCCCGATTGGTGTCTTATGCGCAGTGCGGTATGCCCACAGCGCATCGTCCAGGCGCTGGCTCCAATCCTTGCGCGATGGTCTCACAGTCTTCTCCAGGATGCGCTTGATTTCTCTGTTGGAGACCTCGGCCTATCCATTTGTTTGAGGATGATAAGCAGTGGACGTCTTGTGGCGCACCCCATAATGCTTGAAAACTTGCGCCACGATCCTGTGGCAAAAGTGCGTCCCCTGGTCGCTGATGATTGCCTTAGGCACCCCGTATCTGCAAAAGATGTTAGTTTTCAGAAATTCAGCGACCGTCTTACCATCATCCTTCCGTGTGGCCTTAGTTTCGACCCATTTGGAGACATAGTCCACCGCGACCAATATGTATTCATATCCTGCAAACGGGGGAAAAGGCCCCATGAAGTCAATTCCCCATATGTCAAACACTTCATCCACTAGAATTGGCGTCTACGGCATCTCGTTGCGCGCTGATATGCCTCCCGTGCGCTGGCACCTGTCACAATTCCTGCAATAGTCATATGCGACTCTAAACAGGTGCGGCCAATAAAATCCGCAGTCCAGGACCTTCCTGCTAGTGCGCTTGGGACCAAAGTGTCCTCCACATGCGTGCGCATGACAAAACATCAAAACAGAGTTAAATTCATGGTCAGGCACGCAGCGCCTCAATATCTGATCTGGTCCTATTCTAAGCATATAAGGATCATCCCAAATATAATGCTTGGACTCATGTTTCAATCTCATGCACTGCGTTTTATTGAAATGCGGAGGAAACGTATCTGTGACCAGGTAATTCGCAATGTGCGCATACCATGGTACCTTACCTGTCAGCGCCATCAAATGCTCGTCAGGAAATGTCTCAGTGATCTGCCCTGGCTCCTCCTCCTTCACGATACTGCTCAGGTGATCCGCAACTGTGTTCTCTGTGCCCTTCTTATCCTTGATCTCCAGGTCGAATTCCTGCAGTAGGAGCACCCAGCGCATCAGGCGCGGCTTAGTTTCTTTCTTGGACATTAGGTAGCGGATGGCTGCGTGGTCTGTGTATATGATGACCCTGGCGCCTAGAACATATGCACGGAACTTCTCTAGCGCAAACACAATTGCCAGAAGCTCCTTCTCCGTGGTGGTGTAGTTCTTCTGCGCAGCGTCCAGTGTGCGTGATGCATAATAGATGGCGTGCGGCTTCTTGTCCACTCGCTGCCCCAGGACTGCACCTACTGCATAATCGCTGGTGTCGCACATCAGTTCAAATGGCAGGTTCCAGTCTGGTGCGCGCATCACTGGCGCACTGGTCAGCGCTTCCTTCAGCTTATCGAACGCGGTCCTGCACTCATCAGAAAAATCGAAGCACACATCCTTTTGCAAGAGGTTAGACAGGGGAATACAGATTTTAGAGAAGTCTTTTATAAAACGCCTGTAAAATCCGGCGTGCCCTAAGAATGACTTCACATCGCGCACGTTTGTGGCGTAAGGTAGATTAGAAATAAGGTCTATCTTAGCTTTGTCTACCTTGATCCCCTCCTCTGAGATAATGTGTCCTAGCACTACACCATGCGTTACCATGAAATGGCATTTTTCATAATTAAGCACTAGGTTCTTAGAAATGCAGCGCGCTAAGACCTTATCTAGATGAGTTAAGCACGCATCAAAGGTACCTCCATATACAGTAAAATCATCCATGAACACTTCTATGCATATACCAATCATATCAGAGAAAATGCTCATGACAAGTCGTTGGAACGTACCTGGCGCGTTGCACAGCCCAAATGACAAGCGCCAAAACGCAAATGTACCGAACGGGCAGGTGAACGTGGTCTTCTCCTGATCCTCCGCAGCTATGGGTATCTGATTGTACCCTGAATATCCGTCCAAGAAACAAAAATAGGGCTTACCTGCTAATCTGTCCAACATCTGATCCATAAAGGGTAGCGGGAAATGGTCCTTGCGTGTTACTGCGTTAAGCTTCCTGTAGTCGATGCACATGCGCCATCCAGTCTGGATGCGCTTGGGAACTAGCTCGCCCTGCGCATTCTCTTCCACTGTGATTCCTCCCTTCTTAGGCACAACGTGCACTGGACTGACCCATTTACTGTCCGAGATGGGGTAGATGACTCCTGCGTCAAGCAACTTTAGAATTTCCTTCTGCACTACCTCCATCATATTTGGGTTCAATCTGCGCTAAGCCTCTCTGGATGGTTTGGCACCATCTTCCAACAGAATTCTATGCATGCATACGTCTGGGCTCACTCCACGCAGATCTGCCAGTGTCCATCCTATAGCGCGCTGGTTCCTGCGCAGCACCTGCTGTAAACGCACTTCCTGCTCCTCTTCTAATCCTTTCTTTATGATCACTGGCAGGGTGCCTTCATTTCCCAGGAAAATGTATTTGAGGTGCTCGGGAAGTTGCTTCAGCTCTACCTTGGGTGCCTGTTCAATAGAGGGCAAGATTTTATTGGCAGTGCAAATATGAACTATATCGTGTACCTGTTTGAGTGCTGGTTCAGCACTGCTCAGTTCCTCGTCCTGCTCCTCCAACTCTGTCTGTGCCAGTGGCTCTGGTCCTATTGTTGCGCTTGCGCATTGCGCATCTGTGACTAAATTATTTAAGCTATCCATTGCGTGCACTATGGCGTCCTCATGAGGATGCTGCATCCCCTTGAATATATTGAAATGGATCTCTTCGCCATCTACCTCCATGGAAAGCGTGCCCCTCCACACGTCTATCTTTGTGCGCGCGGTCATCAGAAAAGGTCTACCCAGTAGGATCTGCGCACTGCTGGTGCTTGATTCACCCTCCATTTCCAGCACATAAAAATCTGCTGGAAACACCAGCTCTCCTACTCGCACAAGAACATCCTCGATCATGCCTGCAGGTTGTTTGCAAGACCGATCTGCTAGCTGAATAGTGAGACCTGCAGGCTTTAGTGGTCCAAGGCGCAATGTCGTATATAGGGAATAAGGTAACAAATTGATGGATGCGCCTAAATCAATCATGCAGTTGCTCACTGTGGTCTTACCTAAAGTGCAAGGGATAGTGAACGTACCTGGGTCTCGGCACTTAGGTGGTACCTTATGTTGCACAATTGCTGAGGCCTGCGCATTGAGCATTACCTGTGCGCATTCGCCTTTCCTCCTCTTGTTTGTGCACAACTCCTTTAAAAACTTGGCGTACCTGGGAATCTGCCGAACTGCTTCGATAAGGGGAATGTTGATTTCCACCTTGTTGAATAACTCGTATAGCTCTTTGTCCAGCGCTTCTTTTCTAGCCGATGGTGCCTGCATAGGAAAAGGTGCAGGTATATTAGTACGGTTCGTGCCCTTGTCATTTATTTGTGTTATACCTGGCGCTTCGCCCTGCTGGCTTGTGACTGGTACTTCTGGTTGCGCATCTTTCTCTGGTTGCGCATTCTGTTCTGCTGGATCCGGGACTTGCGCAGCTGGTTGCGCGGGCGCCTTCGTGGTCTGCTCTGCTCCTATTGTTCGCCCAGTCCTCAGTGTCACTGCATTGACTCCTCCTTTGGGGTTCTGAATCACTTGCGAAGGCAGGTTGCCATCGCTCTTCTTTAGCTCATATACTGTGGTAGCGATCTGTGATAGCTGCTTTTCAATGGACTCGAACCTCTTGTCATACTTCTCGTCATTCTTGCGTACTGTGTCTGCTAGCTGCCCCACGATATCTTCCAAAGATCGCCTCGGTTGCTGGTTGTTATGTGCTGGTGCGTCAGTGCGGCGATGCGGTGGATTGTAGGGCGCAGCTTGTTGCGTCTGCTGTGGCGCACGCTGATCTGTGGACTGCCTATGGAAATTGTTTTCCTCCTTCCATCTGAATCCATTTGCTGCTAGTCCAAAGCGCGGCTGATTCTGCCTCTGTGGTCCTCTGTTATCCCATCCTCCAAGAGCATTGACATCTCCAGATTCCTCGAAAAGTGTGGGACACTCATCAGTTTTGTGCTCGGTGGACCTGCAGAATTCACATACCTTTGGCACAACTGGTTGTGCGCTTTGCGCACTCATCAACTTCTGCAGCATGGCCTTCATTTCCTTGATCTCAGCGCTTGTTTCTACCTGATGCACGGAACGAGTATGACTATTTTCAAGTGTTAGCTGATGTCTTACCTGACCAGCAGAGTCTTCTATCAGCTGCCACGCGTCTTCTGGATACATGTTGCAAATGTCACCTCCTGCGCATGCGTTCAATAACCTCAGCTCCATGGGTAGCAATCCATTCAGGAAGTTCTCTATCAGCACATTCTGGGGCAGGCCATGATTGTAGCAGTTGGCCTCTAGCTCCCTGAAACGCTCGTAATACTCTGACAGTGACTCTCATGCGCTCTGCCTTGGCGCGGCCAGTTCCTTCCTGAGTAGCGCGATCTTTGCTGCGGGATAGAATTTGTCCAGGAAATTCTTCTGCAGCTGCTCCCATGTGTGAATTGATCCGGCTGGTAAGTTCATCAACCAATGTCTGGCTGTATCACACAGTGAAAATGGGAATGCCTTCATCTTCAGCGCCTCATCGCTCTCCCCTTCGGTCTTCATGTTCTCGCATATGACTAGGAATTCTCGCACATGCTTGACTGGATTTTCATTGTTCATCCCGTGGAACTTGGGCATGTGATGGATGAGCGAGCTTCTTAGTTCAAAATGACCGCCTGGCGGAAGCACGATGCACCATGGCTGGTTAACTGTGAGTGGGGCTGACATCTTGCGCACTGTTCTGCGTCGCGCGGCCTGTTGCACGGGTGGCGCATGATACACTTCAGCGGCCCTCCTTGCTTCAACCTCGCGCTGCACTTCCTCTCTGAACAGGGCTGCGCGGTTATGTGCTCTTGCTTCCTTTGGGGTTCTGTCCCCTAAGTTGTCCCCAACGACACTGTTATCCTCCATGACCTGTTCTAAATCTCAAAGAAAACGAAATTAAAAGATAACTAATGCTGCTGATTCTGTCAGTGCGCAACTGTTTCAAGGTTGCGCAGGCTGATGGTGACTGCGCGCTGTCAGAAACAACAACGAGAAAACAAAACAAACTGAAAATAACTAGTTACTAAAAAAGGAAAAAAATGTAAACTAGCTAGAACTTAGCTGTGTTGCTCCCCGGCAACGGCGCCAAAATTTGATCGCGCGTCGTTGTACGCGTCAAATATAATCCTTCCTCTTCCACTAGTACAGCGGTTAAGTAAGGGTCGATCTCCACAGGGAGCAAGTAGTTCAGTTGTAGCCAGTAACCTACACTTACGAAGATTGGGGGTGAGTGATTGGTTTGCGCGATGCGCAAGTAAACAGTGGTATCGTAACGCAGGAAATTGCACTAGACGTGCGCAGGCAATAGAGATTAAGTACTATGACTATGAGAAGTATCGGCGCAGACAATCCTCTATGAGTGTATTCCTTATCATCGACTCTAAATGTCTATAGTTTGGTTAGCTAATGTTAGTGTCCGATCAAGGCTTCCTAACATGTGCGCATGTTCCGATCAAAGTTCATGTGCTATTAATTCTTACACTAGACTAAACAACTACGAATACGATCAAGGTAGTAATTGCCTAACCTAGCGCGTTACTCCTAGTTGGCACCGTCAGGCTATTCAACTAGTTTAACAAACAACAACAAGCAACAAGAGTAAGATTGCGGTTCAAGGCTTCCCCTACTCATGTAACAAGCTGCCAGTAATGTGCACAGAATTAATATAAGCAAGCAAGCTATGCATTAAGCGCAAGTCTCAAAAGGAAATACTCATAGATTCATGTCCAACCGATACTAAGCGTTTAGCTAGACATGCTAGTGATAAACATCATAGAAGCAGTAAATAATAACTAAAGTGTCCAAGAGAACAATAGCAAACAGTGCGTGCAGGTTGCAGTCTTGGCTGGCGCAGATCCTCTCAACAAGCTCGTGTGTTTCCCAGTCCTGCTGCGCAGTGCCTCCTTGGTGTACGAATTGTGAATCCTCCGAATCGTCTGTGTGTCTCTTAACCCTAGCCTCCTTCTCTTCTTTATATACTGCTCAGAGGCTCACTCTTGGCAACTTCCAAATCTGATAGTGTCAGGATTTGGAAACACCAACATCTGCGCCTGGCGCACGGCATCTGCTTAGCGCACCGAGGTCGACTCTGCCAATTTCTTCTGTTTGCGCCGCTAGCTCCGCAGGCTGTGTGATGCGCGTCCTAAAAGCTGCCTGTTAGCGCGTATCCGACTTAGGCCCTCGTTTTGCCCTGAAATACAAAAACACTGGAAACCAGTAATCTTGTACACAAAATAATGCAAACAAGCACAGGGTTATGATCTAAATAATGCGTATAAATAGGCTCTATCAATGACTTTCTTAGAGGCGGTTCTTTCAGGCTTAGGCGCCGGAGCTGCCCTTTTGGCCGGATCTTGAGGCTCAGACCCCTTCCCCTCATTCGGTACGGATTTCTCCGCATGCATATCCTTCTTGGAGGATGTCTTTCTTACTGTTTTCCTGGATGCCTGAGCTTTACGGGTTTGGGCGTCGCTCTTTCCTGACGATTTCCGTTGGCGTCACTACTGTTAGAGGTACGAATGGGTCAAGCTCGGTGGAGGCCGCGACGGCATGAGACCCCCAGAGTCTGTTGCTAGAGTAGCTTCATGGGTGTTCACCATTCTGATTTTGAGGGTTTGAGATGGAGAAGCGAGCGTCGGTGGAGAGAGAATTTCAAACTTCGATTTCTAGTGTTTGCTTTGAGAGATGTACAAGATTTCCAAATGTAAAGCCGCTTCCAAAAAAAACTCCCTATATCCCTTCTTTCCTGCTTCAAATATTCAGCCCAAACATGATTCTTTCATAAGTTTGACATAGATTTGAAATAACACGCAAATAGACAATGTTATAACATTAGCTGAAATATAGGTGTTACATTGCCTCTTAGTTTTTCTGGTAGCCCAAACTTTAGCCTTCTTCTTTATTCAAGAACTGCCAAAAGTCATGCCGTGATTAGTTTTCGATCACGCATAGTCCCAGCTTAGACCTCAAGATTTTGAACTGTTGTGTGCTCAAAGCCTTTATAAAGATGTCAGCTTTCTGGCTATCCGTGCGAATATGTGTCAGGATCAGCTCCTTCTTCTCCACAAGCTCATGAATATAATGGTGTCTAATCTATATATGCTTTGTCCGTATGTGCTAGACGGGATTCTCCGATATGCTGATGGCGCTCATATTGTCATAGTACAATGTCATGACATCCTGTTCAACACCATATTCCTCCAGCATGTGCTTCATCCACATCATCTGCTGAGCGCTTCTCCCAGCTCCAATGTATTCTGCTTCTGCAGTTGATAAGGAGATGCTATTCTGTTGTTTACTGAACCAAGAAACAAGATTATTTCCAACGTAAAAGCATCCTCCAGAAGTGCTTTTCCTATCTTCTGCATTGCCTGCCCAATCTGCATCACAATATCCTACAATGCTAGATGTCGTGTCTTTAGTGTACCAGAGTCCAAGTTCAGCAGTACCTGCAACATATCGTACAATCCTCTTCACCTGAGATACATGGCTCTCCTTAGGATTAGCTTGGTAACGGGCTCACACTCCCACGGCATAGGCAATGTCTAGTTTGGTAGCTGTCAGGTAGAGAAGACCTCCAATCATACTTTTGTACAACGTTTGGTCAGCATTTGCTCCAGCATCATGTCTAGTGACCTTCTGATTTGTGGCCGCATGGGTACGCTTGTGACTTGCCTTCTCCATATTGAATTTTTTCACCAGATTCCTTGAGTACTTGCTCTGTGTGATGAATATGCCATCTTTTTTCGCTCTGCATCTGCTCCACCAACTGCTTCACCAACTTCGTAGATGTGGATCCAAACACTATGTCATCGACATATATTTGAGCCACTATAAAATCAGAGCTTGTCCGTTTGATGGACAACATTGTGTCAACTCCCCCTCGCTCATAACCTTGTTGGAGCAGAAACCGTGTCAATTGACCATACAAGGCTCTGGGCGTCTGCTTGAGACCATACCACGCTTTCTTTAAACGGTACACATGGTCCGGCTGATGTATGTCAACAAAGCCTTTAGGTTGTGCTACATATACCTCTTCCTGTAACACTCCGTTTAGAAAGGCACACTTCACATCCATCTGATGCAATGTGAAATCAAAGAAGCAAGCTAAGGCCATTAGGATTTTAACAGCTTCTAGGCGAGCCATCGGTGCGAAAGTTTCCTCGAAGTCAACCCCATCAATGTCTGAGTAACCTTGTGCCACCAATCTAGCTTTGTTCCTAGTGATGTTCCCTTTTTCATCAATCTTATTCTTGAACACCCGCTTTGTGCCAATCGCGTTCACATCAGCTGGTGGTGGAACCAGTTCCCAGACATCATTTCTGACAAACTCTTCAAGTTCCTCTTGCATAGCCACAACCCAGTATTCATCTGCTATTGCATCCTGTACTAGTTTGGGTTCGATGGTAGATACAAAGCAAGCGAAGCGAACCATCTCTTTGTAATTCTTCTTAATTCCTCGAGGGACCATACTCCCCCTTGGACTGCCAATGACATTGGTCAAAGGATGGTTTTTCTGAAGATGACGTGAAGAAATCATCTTGATCTCCTCTACGGCATTGGCACTTTCCTCAGCATGTTCCTCTACAACAGGTGTCTGTGAATTAGCCTCTGTTACAGCTTCCTCTGCTGGGACCTCAGCATCACTTACTGGATCTTCATCAACAACCTGTGGAATCTAGCCTTCTACATCTTCAGTGGTATTCAGTTCTCCATCATCTATAACAACATTCGATGACTCCATGATATTCCTTGTTCTCTGATTGAAGACTATGTAGGCACAGCTGTTACGGGAATATCCTAGGAAGATTCCTTCATCGCTTCTAGCATCAAGCTTCTGCTTATACTCTCCGTCATCTAAAATGTAGCACTTAGTTCCAAATACATGAAATTTTTTTACAGTAGCCTTCTTACCATTCCAGATCTCGTAGCACGTTTTATCAGTATTCCCCCACAGTGTTACACGGTTAAGTATGTGACAAGCAGGGCTAAGAGCCTCTGGCCAGAAGTGCAGTGCTACATCTTTGGCCCGTAACATCGTCCTTCCCATTTCCACAATCGATCTATTTTTCCTTTCAACTACTCCATTCTGTTGCGGGGTCAGTGGTGAAGAGAACTGATGTGCAATGCTTTCCATCTTGCAGAACTCCTCAAATGACTGATTCTGAAATTCTCTGCAATGCTCACTTCAGATAAATACAAGAGGTAATCCTTTCTCACGCTGTAATATAGTAATCAGCTCAACAAGATGCTCAGAGTCTCTGATTTTCTCTAAGAAAATCAACTCAAGCATATCTAGAAAAATCATCAACACTTACCAGAACATACCATTTTCTACCGATCCTTTCTACCTGAAATTGTCCAACAAGATTCACATGGAGAAGCTCAAAGATACGCTGTGTGTTTATCTGATTGGTTGCTGGGTGACTGCCTCTAGTCTGCTTCCAATCTGACATCCTCTGCAAACTCTAATCTCCTCTCCTTTGATAATAGGAATCCCTCTCACCTGCTTCTTACTTGATAATTTCTTAAGGGTTTTCATATCCAGGTGCCCCAATCTCTTGTGCCACATACTCATCTCATATGTCTTAGTAAGTAGATAGTTTGCATCAGAAATAGCTCCCGCAACATCTAATAAATAGCAGTTGTTAGTAGAGGACTGCCACACATCACACAATCACCATCAGCATTGAGAACTCTGCATATCTGGTAAACTTTATGTCACAAAAGTCATCACATATCTGGCTAATACTGATGAGGTTTGCATGTTGACCTTCAACATAGAGTACGTTTGTTAGATTGGGTAACAACTTTTTCTTTTCCACCATCTCCAAATGTCACTGATCTCCCATCTAGTGGTGTTAGATGCTTGAGAAAAGCTGAATTTCCTGTCATATGCAACTGCTATCAACGTACCACATATCTTTGTTCAAGTTGATAGTTGAAATACAGGCGACAAGGCATACCTCTTTTCCATATCACTTTGGTCTCCATTTTTGCATCATGCGTGTCTCAGTACGCCCATACTCAGCTAGGAACTTCATGAACTTCCTTTGTATGAGTCCTCGAGTATGGCAGTAATGAAAGATTCTAGTATCATTAGTCCAGGGAGTGTTATAGCGGTTGTTGTAGATAAAGCTGGAACTTTCCTTCAACGTCTCTCTTCTGACAAACTGTGTCTTGCCTTTGCAGCTTCCAGACGTGTTTCCAATACCAGACCATCCTGTACCATACCTCTGAGCACCAAGGATCTCATTCAAGTCTTTCGTTCCAGAATTCATCATCCTTACTCTCTTTCTCAGATTAGCCAGCTCCTGCTTTGTCTCACCATGATCACAAATTTCCTTATTGAGTCTGGTCTTTGTTGCAGCAAGTGCCTCATCCAGACATTTCTTCTGCTCCTTCAACCGTGTGATAGTGATACTGAGTTTTTCAATCGTCTTTACCACCAGCTTTCACTTGGCATACATATTTCTCAGGTTTCTCTTTAGAGTTTCCTCATTGATTTCTTCACCATCACTAGAGTCAGTGTCACTGTCAAGATCTGTCTCCTCATCTCTTTCCTTAGCAATTAGTGTGTCAAGATCCGCGACATTCTCAGTTGCAGTTGTTAGTGCAACAAAGTTACTCTGATCTTCTCCAGTATCACTGCTCTCAAACTCATCATCACTGTACGTGGCTACCATGTCTTTCTTCTTCATCAATGTGTTAACACAGTACCTTTTTATGTGATAGTATCCTTGACAGGCTCTGCACTAAATCTCTTCATTTGGATTTTGATCATTCTCTCTACGCTTGCCTTTTTGAAATCTGTCATCTTTCCTTACAGAATATCTTTGGTAACGAGCCTTGTAATTTGATCTTCTCTTATCCATCTTTTTCATGAACCTACCAAACTGTTTGACCATCATAGCAACTCAACCATTCTCCATTTCATCATCAGACTCCATGTCAGAGTTTGTTACAACAGACTTTAGGGAAATTCCTCTAGTCTTCTTCTCTGCTGCCTTTCTGCTGTTCATCTTCATCTTATAGACTCTGAGAGATCCCATGAGAGAGTCCATCTTCATGTTCTCCAGACCAGCAGTTTCCTCAATAGCCGTCACCTTAATATCGAAGTTCTGAGAACCTTTTCAACCCACTCAGCCTCTGACACATACTTCCCAAGTATGCCCATTTCATTCACTATATCTGTCAAACGGTTGTTGAAGTCCGCTATGGTCTCATCATCCTTCATAATCAGCTGCTCATAGCTAAGTCTCTGCATCTGCATTCTGGTCTTCTTTACCTTAGCATCTCCTTCAAAATTTATTTCCAGAATGGTCCACGTGACCTTTGCTATCTCAACACCAGCTATCAACTTATAGTTCTGATCGCGCGTCGTTGTGCGCGTCAAATATAATCCTTCCTCTTCCACCAGTACAGCGGTTAAGTAAGGGTCGATCTCCACAGGGAGCAAGTAGTTCAGTCTTCAATCCTGTCGTCTACACTAAAAATGGGGGTTGTGTGAGATTGGGGTGCGCGATGCGCAAATGAACAGTAGCTAGCGTAACGCAGGAAATTGCACTAGACGTGCGCAAGCAGTAGAGATTAGATACTATGACAATGAGAAGTATTGGGCAGACAATCCTCTATGAACGCAGTCCTTATCATCGACTCTAAATGTCTATGGTTTGTGGTTTTCTTGGGTTAGTGTCCGGTCAAGGCTTCCTAACACGTGCGCATGTTCCGTTCAAAGTTCATGTGCTATCAATCCTTAGAACATAGACTAAAACAGCTGCGAATCCTGTCACAGTAGCAACTGCTTACCCTAGCTCGTTACTCCTAGTTGTCACCGTAAAGCTATCAACTAGTTTAACATATGACAAGCAAGCAACATAAGTAAGATTGCGGTTCAAGGCTTCCCCTACTCATGCAACTAGCTGTCTCCGTACGCACAGGATTAATACAAGTATGTAAACTATGCATTAAGCTCAAGTCTCAAAGGTAATACTTCATAGATTCATGCCCGACCAACACTAAGAGTTTAGCTAGACATGCTAGTAATAAACATCATAGAATAGTAAATAAGGTCTAATATGTCTGAGAACACAGTAGCAACAGTGCGTGCAGATTGTCTTCTCGGCTGGCGCAGTCGGCTGGCGCAAATCCTCTCAACAAGTCCGTGTGTTTTCTAGTGTTGGTACGCAGTGCCTCCTGGGTGTGCCTCTCGGCCTCCAGAAAGTCTCTCCGAAACCCTAGACTTCCTCTCCTTTATATACTGCCCAGGAAGCTCATCTTTGGCAACTTCCAAATCTGGTCACTGGATTTTGCGCCTGGCGCACGGCATCGGCTAACGCATACGGCTAGCGCACCTCTGCTGACTCTCGCCAACTTCTCTCCTGCTTGTGCTGCTAACTCCGCAGGCTGAACTTTCACTCCTAGAACGCTGCCTGTTAGCGCGTATCCGACTCAAGGACTCGTTTTACCCAGTAAAACAAAAACACAAGAAACGAGTAATCTTGCTCATAAAATAATGCATACAAGCATAGGGTTATGATCTAAATAATGCGTACAAATAGCCTCTATCAAACCCCCCACACTTGCCCCTTGTTCGTCCCGAACAAGCACTGAAGCGCGGATACAATTACCTCTTCTGGAGTCTAGCGCACAGTCTTGCACTCTGATGCGAATGCGCAATTTGCTCAACTCGCACTGCTCTATCACCTGCGCACAACTACTTTCAACAGTTCTAATATAATAATTTCGAAATTCATTACCTCTCAGCCGGGATGAAGATTTTTGGATGGCTGGGAGATAGCTCTTCTTAGGCTCCTGGCTGCCAGCTCCTACTCCGAAGATAGGTATATGGTGGATAACGCAGCTTCTTCCAGTGCGTGATTTGCCCGCGCACTTCCTGGGAACCTGAGCTCTCTGATGATTTCCTTATGGTCCTTGCGCATTTTGATGTTTGTGCGCATGCTGATTCTTTTGTAGCGTGTATCATCTGCTGGTATTTTTCTTTTGTGCAGCTTCATCTTTAATTTCTTACATTCCCAGAGCAGTTCCAGTCTCAGCCTTCGGATAGCAGCTATGGAACTTGCCCCGCTCTCTCTCCTTTGGTCTGTCTGCGCCGGTCAGCGCACGCGTTTGCAACCGCGCCCGCTTTCCTTAGCTCGATTTCCAGAGAGAAGGTGGTCTGTTTTCCCACCTCGCCACGCATTGGGTGTTTTGCCTTTGGCATCTGCGTGACTGAGCGCGCTCTTTTGTCCCGAAGGCTGCGAGGCACCGGCCTCCACTAACGCTCTCGACCATATACCTTGCCTTCGAAGCAAAAGCGACTAACCGCCTTTCTGGAGCATTTCTATCAACTCCACATCCCCTGCATATCCCAACTACAGGAGCAAAAAAAAACAAAAAAATTATACTAAAACAGTAGATAGCAGCGCACGCAGTATGGAGCGGATGCGCATCCTGCACTCTAGCGCACTGCTGCTACTATTCTCTTCAGTTTAAACTAAGGTCTACTAAAAATGCTCAAAAACGTGAAATGTAAGTGTAACGCCCCCCCCACACTTGAACAGAGACGTGTCCCCACGACTCAAGCTCAAGCGCATGGAGAGCGCACACATGCATGCAATGCAAAAATATAAGAACAAAAACAAATAGGAAAACGGGTAAAAGTTAAAACGTGTCGGGTTACCTCCCGACGAGTGCCTTTGTTTAACGTCGTTGGCTCGACTGTACCTCGTTACGTTCCAAAACGTGTGTCTGCGACCTCCCTCACTCTTGCTCCTGAGTGTCCCTGCGCCAGTGCGTGTATTGCGTTTTCCTGGGTCCTGCGCAACGGGTGAAAAGGGTAGTCAGTATGTGATAAATCATGCGTAACGAGGGTAGATGCAGAGGAAGAAGAGATATAAGCAATAGGGTCCAGTTCTCCCTCTGGTGCATCCGGTGGTGCGTCTGGCGGAGGCTCTGGCGCAATGCTCATGCGCCATCCAGTTTGCATGCGCTTGGGAACTAGCTCGCCCTGCGCATCTGCAACCAAGTGATCTTTGCTGTCCATTGCGTGCACTGTGGCGTCCTCATGTGGGTGCTGCATTCCTTTGAATATGTCGAAGTGGATTTCTTTGCCATCAACCTCCATGGACAGCGTACCCCTCCAAACATCTATCTTCGTGCGCGCGGTCATCAGAAAAGGTCTGCCTAGGAGGATCTGCGCACTGCTGGCGCTTGATTCGCCCTCCATTTCTAGCACATAAAAATCTGCTGGGAACACCAGTTCTCCTACTCGAACTAGGACATCTTCTATCATGCCTGCAGGTTGTTTGCACGATCTGTCTGCTAGCTGAATGGTGAGACCTGCAGGCTTAAGTGGTCCAAGGCGCAATGTTGCATATAGGGAATAAGGTAATAAATTGATTGATGCGCCTAAATCGATCATGCAGTTGCTTACCGTGGTTTTACCTAAGGTGCAAGGGATAGTGAATGTACCTGGATCTCGGCACTTAGGTGGTACCTTTTGTTGCACGATCGCTGAGGCCTGCGCATTTAGCATTACCTGTGCGCATTCGCCTTTCCTTCGCTTGTTTGTGCACAGCTCTTTTAAAAACTTCGCATACCTGGGGATCTGTCGAATAGCTTCTATGAGAGGTATGTTGATTTCCACCTTGCTGAATAGCTCATATAATTCCTTGTCCAGCGCTTCTTTTCTCGCCAGTGGTGCCTGCACAGGGAACGGAGCAGGTATGTTAGTACAATTTTTGTCCTTGTTTTTCGAGTGAGACATACCTTGCGCTTTGCCCTGCTGGTCTGTGGCTGGCGCTTCCGATTGCGCATCTTGCTCTGGTTGCGCATTCTGATCTGCTGGATCCGGGATTTGCGCAACTGGTTGCGCGGGCGCCTGTGCGGTCTGCTCTGTTCCTACTGTGCGCCCAGTCCTCAGTGTCACTGCATTGACTCCTCCTTTAGGGTTCTGAATCACTTGCGAAGGCAGGTTGCCATCGCTCTTTTTCAGCTCATACACCGTGGTTGCTATTTGTGATAGCTGCTTTTCTATGGACTCGAACCTTTTGTCATATTTCTCGTCATTTTTGCGCACTGTATCTGCTAGCTGCCCCATGATGTCTTCCAAGGAACGCCGCGGCTGTTGGTTGTTCTGCGCTGGTGCGTCATTTCGGCGGTGCGGCGGATTGTAGGGCGCAGCTTGTTGCGTCTGCTGTGGTGCGCGCTGATCTGTGGGCTGCCTCTGGAAATTGTTCTCCTCCTTCCATCTGAATCCATTTGCGGCAAGCCCAAAGCGCGGCTGACTCTGCCTCTGCGGTCCTCTGTTGTCCCATCCTCCAAGAGCATTGACATCTCCAGTCTCTTCGAAAAGTGTTGGGCATTCGTCTGTCTTGTGCTCAGTGGACCTGCAGAATTCACATACCTTTGGTGCAACTGGTTGTGCGCTCTGCGCACTCATCAGCTTCTGTAGCATGGCCTTCATTTCCTTGATCTCAGCGCTTGTTTCTACCTGATGCACAGAACGATTACGGCTACTTTCAAGCGTCAATTGATGTCTTACCTGCCCAGCAGAATCTTCTATCAGCTGCCACGCATCCTCTAGGTACATGTTGCAAATGTCCCCTCCTGCGCATGCATTCAGTAGTCGCAGCTCCATGGGCAGCAGTCCATTTAGAAAGTTCTCTATCAGCACATTATGGGGAAGCGCGTGATTGTAGCAGTTGGCTTCTAGCTCCCTGAAACGTTCATAGGATTCTGACAGAGACTCCCCTGCGCTCTGCCTTGGCGCGGCCAGTTCCCTTCTGAGCAGCGCAATCTTTGCTGCTGGATAGAATTTATCTAGGAATTTCTTCTGCAGCTGCTCCCATGTGTGAATAGATCCTGCAGGTAAATTCATTAGCCAGTGTTTTGCTGTATCACATAATGAAAATGGGAATGCCTTCATTTTCAGCGCCTCATCACTCTCCCCTTCGGTCTTCATGTTCTCGCAAATGACTAGGAACTCTCGCACATGCTTGACTGGATTTTCATTGTTCATCCCGTGGAACTTGGGCATGTGATGGATGAGCGAGCATCTTAGCTCAAAATGACCGCCTGGTGGAAGCACGATGCACCATGGCTGGTTAACAGTGATAGGGGCCGACATCTCGCGCACTGTTCTGCGTCGCGCGGCTTGTTGCACGGGTGGCGCATGATACACTTCAGCGGCCCTCCTTGCTTCAACCTCGCGCTGCACTTCCTCTCTGAACAGGGCTGCGCGGTTATGTGCCCTTGCTTCCTCTGGGGTTTTGTCCCCCAAGTTGTCTCCTACGACACTGTTATCCTCCATAACCTGTTCCGAATCTCAAGAAAAATGAAATTAAAAGATAACTAATGTTGTTGCGGCTGTCAGTGCGCAACTAGAATCTGTGCAGCGCAACTGTTTCAAGGTTGCGCAGGCTGATGTGAATGCGTGCTGTCAGAAACAACAACGAAAACAAAACAAACTGAAAGAATTACTAGAAAGAAGGAAAAAAACTCAGACTAAAGACTTAGCTGTGTTGCTCCCCGGCAACGGCGCCAAAATTTGATCGCGCGTCGTTGTGCGCGTCAAATATAATCCTTCCTCTTCCACCAGTACAGCGGTTAAGTAAGGGTCGATCTCCACAGGGAGCAAGTAGTTCAGTCTTCAATCCTGTCGTCTACACTAAAAATGGGGGTTGTGTGAGATTGGGGTGCGCGATGCGCAAATGAACAGTAGCTAGCGTAACGCAGGAAATTGCACTAGACGTGCGCAAGCAGTAGAGATTAGATACTATGACAATGAGAAGTATTGGGCAGACAATCCTCTATGAACGCAGTCCTTATCATCGACTCTAAATGTCTATGGTTTGTGGTTTTCTTGGGTTAGTGTCCGGTCAAGGCTTCCTAACACGTGCGCATGTTCCGTTCAAAGTTCATGTGCTATCAATCCTTAGAACATAGACTAAAACAGCTGCGAATCCTGTCACAGTAGCAACTGCTTACCCTAGCTCGTTACTCCTAGTTGTCACCGTAAAGCTATCAACTAGTTTAACATATGACAAGCAAGCAACATAAGTAAGATTGCGGTTCAAGGCTTCCCCTACTCATGCAACTAGCTGTCTCCGTACGCACAGGATTAATACAAGTATGTAAACTATGCATTAAGCTCAAGTCTCAAAGGTAATACTTCATAGATTCATGCCCGACCAACACTAAGAGTTTAGCTAGACATGCTAGTAATAAACATCATAGAATAGTAAATAAGGTCTAATATGTCTGAGAACACAGTAGCAACAGTGCGTGCAGATTGTCTTCTCGGCTGGCGCAGTCGGCTGGCGCAAATCCTCTCAACAAGTCCGTGTGTTTTCCAGTGTTGGTACGCAGTGCCTCCTGGGTGTGCCTCTCGGCCTCCAGAAAGTCTCTCCGAAACCTTAGACTTCCTCTCCTTTATATACTGCCCAGGAAGCTCATCTTTGGCAACTTCCAAATCTGGTCACTGGATTTTGCGCCTGGCGCACGGCATCAGCTAGCGCATACGGCTAGTGCACCTCTGCTGACTCTCGCCAACTTCTCTCCTGCTTGTGCTGCTAACTCCGCAGGCTGATCCGACTCAAGGACTCGTTTTACCTTGTAACACAAAAACACTAGAAACGAGTAATCTTGCTCATAAAATAATGCAAACAAGCATAGGGTTATGATCTAAATAATGCGTACAAATAGCCTCTATCAAGTTCCTTTTATCCACGTCAGCAATAATAGCATATAAAGCTATTCCCTTGGAATAGTTTTTTCTCCTCCTCAGTTCAGTCTGTTTCTGATTTTGGTGTACAACCCAACCTTCAACAATAGCCTTCCACGCATACTCATTTATAGATATGATGTATGCTTTAATCTTTCACTTCCAATAGCCAAACTCATCTTCCTCCAAACTGGGAGGTCTCCCCATATCTCTTCCACTCATACTAAGTTTCCTCTGATCTCACCTGTGTGCAGGATGTATGCTCTGATACCACTTGTAGTTCTAGTACGGATGATAGAACTTATCCCAACGGTTGTTATGACAACTTCTAAGGAAATGCGTTAGGAATGTATCGACTGTTTCAAGTGAAAGTAAATACGAGACACATAATTGGTAACTCATTTCGGGATGTGTCCATAATGTGGGGGGTTCTCCTAACTCTAACAAGCAGCAATCCACCAAGAACGATCAGACAAAGAAGCACAAACTTGCAAGACTCCCTCTTCAAGTCCTTCTACCACCGACTCGTCTGGATGCGCACTGAGCTCCCCTCCGTGTAGAGATCCCTCTATATGGCTTGTCACAATGGCTTCGTTCTCCCGAACAGTTGTTTATCCACTCAACATCCTCTCTGATAGCTGGACAGATCTGTTTTGCAACAGGATTTGTGAAACGTGTATCTTTAGCAGATACTTCTGGTTCTCGTGTTTGAGTGATAACTTTGCTCCAATCTCCGATGGGTGCACTCATTCACTTAACCTCGACTTCTCTTGTATATTTCTATAATGCAAGAGAGCTGCATAAACGTCCGTGAACTTCAACTTCGTTCGTTCTACTTTTTATGCCATTCATCAATCTCCTCAAGAATCTCAACCAATATTCGATTTGACTATTTGTTGATTTTATCTCCATCTTGTTGACAAGGTAAGAGATTCCATTTCCAAAATACAGTTGAAGATATTCTGGGTGTTTATCCAATCATGACTCCAGTAATCTCGGAGATATGCTCCATGCCCTAGATTCTAGGAATCTGCAGATTTCAGAGAATATTCATCTTTGGTTTACAGCTAGCGTGAACTCCAGCACTTGCTATGACACCTCGCGTTGCATCTCCTGACTTCAGTGTTGCAGTTTTATCTTCTGGCTATTCTACATATATTTCTAACCTACTTGAACAACTCTTTGCACAAAAACATGCCATACAAAGACATGAGACTGAGGTCTGTTCTTTGGAGCTAAACTTATACTTAACTTAACATGTGACTTCAGTGTTATATTGGGTTGGTGGTGTTGTGGTGGTGTAGTAGTGTGGTGGTGGTGTGGTGATGTAATAGTGTTATGGTTGGGGTGGTGGTGTAGTAGTGTTATGGTTGGGGTGGTGGTGTTCTGGTGGTGTAGTAGTGTGGTGTGGTGGTGTAATAGTGTTATGGTTGGGGTGGTATTGTAGTAGTGTGGTGGTGGTGTGGTGATGCAGTAGTGTTGGTGGTGTTGTTATGGTGGTGATGAATAGCGGTGGTACTTAATTTAACTTAACTGAATTTAACTTAACTTAACTAAAGTTAACTTAACTGAACTGAACTTAACATAACTTAAATACTGAAAATTTAAGTTGTAAAGAATAGGGCCTAACATAATGTTTTGCTTTCCATTCTATGTAGAATGTATTATATGTTTATTTTTTTGATGCTTATAAGGAATAGTTCTATTGTCGATCAAATGGTGAAGTTTGATTTGAGTTTGCAATGTGTTGTTTGTATCCATGATAAGTAATTCATCGATTGATAAACTTTTCTTAACCTCATTCTTGTTGGAGTTGTAATGTGTTGTTTGTATCCATGCTAACAGTGCATTCTAATATTGATCAAGGAAGGAATCTGGATAAATTAAATTGAAAAGTTAAATTTTGTTGTGTAATTGAGGCCTTTGGTAATACTTTTTGTTATAGTTCAAGGGAGTACCTATATTTATCATTATTTGTTTAAGAAAATGATTTTCTATGTTTTCCATGTTGATATTTTTCCTGATGCTGAGGAATGATTATTTTGGGGAATGGATTAAAAGACATGCTATAGTAAAGTACTTGAATATATTTGAATGATCATCTGAACTTGGAGTATTTTATTACATTTGAGAGTCAATGTTAATTTTATTCAAATGTCACTTAAAATATGATTTTATATACGACGGAATTATGCCGTCGCATAATTATACGACGAGTTTCACACGGTATGCAACTGTTAAAATGTTTTGGCAGTTTATACAATGTTTTTATGGCAGTTATGCGATGGAAAAATGTACCACGAGAAATTCTGTCGTATTACGATAGTACGTGCGATGCTTTTACGACGGTTTGACGATGACATGGTTTGCGACGTGTTTTACCGTTGAAGTACCGTCGTAATATACAGCGGTAATATGATGGTAACTTTCGGTCGAAAAATACTATAATGTGACAAAAACAATTCCCAAGTATAACCGTCGTATTTCCGCGGAATTTATCTCTCCTTTCAGTATCTCTTATATCTTTGTTTGTTCTATCTACACCACATAAATTTTTTTCTCTTCACTTTAAATTCTGGAACTTTGGATTCACTAGCTCTTAATTAGGCAATTTACTTCCTAACTTATCATTTAGATAAAACAACTCTTATTAAATGAACAAGAGATATCGTAGATGTGTCTAGCATGGTTTTCATGGAAGAGTTGGTTAGAGAATGTTTTTGGATCTACAAACAAAGTAATCCGGTTAACCGTATAATAAAAATATGTTTATGGACGGTGTCGGGATGTTTCTTGCGGTCTTTGCGAATGGGCAAGTATTTGATGAAAACAAGATGCGTTGTCCATGCAATAGGTGCAAGAATAGGTTATTTTGGGAAATTGAGGTTGTTGAAAATCATTTGTTTATCTATGGATTCATTAAGGATTATTATAATTGGAGCATAGTTTTAATGACATATACCGGATGTGTTAAGGAGCATAATTTTAATAATCCTCATATACCAGATGTATGACCACCCTTTGATGGAACTAATAGCAGGTTTCAGAATATGGTAAGTGCTATAGCGGGGCCGAGAATAGTTCCTATAGTTGTACAAGGAACAATCTGAGGAACCTAATGAAGCATTATCTGAGCTGTATAATATGTTTAAATCGAGCTGTGAACCTCTATTTGAAGGTTGCACTAATGAGACAGATATGTCTATTGCCATGAAATTACTTTAAACCTAGACAGACCATGGATTGTCGGAAGCAGCATATGATTATTTAGAACGATAGGAAATTTGCTTGACTGCGACAGCGGATGCCTACTACGTTTTGTCAAACAAAGACATTAGTGAGTGAACTGAGCATGGGGTAAATTGAATTGATGTATGTTTAGACAGTTGCATGATCTACTATGGGGAGGACGAGAATTTGTTAACTTGTCGTTTTTGTGTAGAACCAAGATACAAAGAATCATGCAAATTGCAAAGTTCGAGCAATTACAAGAGGAATGTGAGATTCCAAATGTTCTACCTTCCTATCATACCTCGTCTTCAAAGGTTGTATATAACGAAACAATAGCTACACACATGTAGTTAGAGATGACACTGTTATGGTGCACCCTTTAAATGATGAGTCATGGAAACATTTTGTCCGAACATATCCCGACTTTCATTCCGAATCTCTCACAATATAAGAATGAATTTGTGCTTGGATAGCTTCCTGATTGGTATGTCGGCAAAATCATACTCATACCGTCTTGTCATGGTGACGCCATATAAATTACTCCATGGTTGTGCATGAAAACGAGATACATATGGCTGCTGTCCTAATTCCTTGACCCAAAAATCCTAAGAAATGGATTTATATATATATATACGTCTTTTGATCGATGAATTTCTCACTTTTTGGAATGTGGGGAGTTGATACTTTCGATGCGTACAATAAGAAAAATTTTAAAATGAGGGTTGTTCTAACTTGTACAGTGTCTGATTTTCCTACCTACGCTATGTTATCTTGTTGGTTAACTCAGGGACGCTTAGGGTGTCCATATTGTATGGAACATACGAAGATGTTTGTGCTTAAAATGAAAGGAAAGTTTCTTAATTTGATTATCATAGGAGGTTTTTGCCCAAAAAACATTCATACAAGTAAAACCGTAGAAGCTTCTTTCGTGGACGGTTAGAACATGATCATTCAGTAGAATGCGTAGCGGTCACACAGTTTGTGACAGCGTCTACTATATGCAGACAATATTTGAACAAGGCACAAATGAGAAACGGTTGGGGTTTTGGCAACTAGACAAAGAAAAACATATTTGGGAGTTGCCTTATTGAGCGTATATGAAATTAAGGCACAATCTTAATGTCATGCACATCGAGAAAAATGTGTTCAAAAATCAGTTTACCACCATGATGAACGTCAATGGGAAAATAAAGAACAATGGAGTTAATTGTCAAAAAGACATTAGTCTTTCCTACAACCTTCCAGAGTTAAAATTAGAGTCTCTTCAAGGTAAGTCAGCAGCGGCAAACGCAAAGTACGAACTTGCTTCCAACCAGCAAATAAGAATATGTCATTGGATCAAAGGACTTTAGTTTTCAGATGGTTACTCGGCTAGATTAGGTAACCATGTTGATTTAAAACAACGTAAGCTAGTGGGTTATAAAAGCCACGACGCACACATATTGTTAGAGAGGTTAATGCTGATTGCATTTCATGCGAGATACTTGTGCTTCATCCTTAGATATCGACCGCCTAATGATCTGGAAGGCAAAATATTGTTGAAACTCTATCAAATTAGAGACACTCCCCCCCCCTTCCTTCTTCGATTCATGAAGCATTTACCAGTTCATGTCACGGAAGAAACTATACTCGGTGTGAAATAGGCACTGTGCTACTAGAGAAGACAACCCATGGGTTGCTTCAGCAACTTCTGCCGCTCTGTTGCTGAAGCTTTGGTTTGGCCAAATCTGAAGAGCACAAACAAATGTATTCACCTAGTTCGGTAATAGCCTACGTCTGGGGAGGACTACTCTCGGTCCTCAAGATTCCTCTATCTCAGTTAGAGTACACCACTACTCCTAACCTAGTCAAAATCTTCCCTCAATCTATCAATAAAGAGTAGCTACACTGGATAAACAGATAGCTAGCAGTTCTACAACTCTCAGCCTATCCTATACAAAGTATACCCAAATTATGCTGCAACAACTTCTTCCGCCAAGTTGCCGTCGCTTCTGTCTCTGGCTTCTCCAAGCACTCCCTGCTGAGTAGTCGAACACTCTACGGTGCGCTACCTTAATCAATGACCTTCCGTCACTATCAAAGAGCATGCTGGGAAAGTCCACGCAAGCTACACTTCGCGACTGTCAACCGTTTGGTCTGTCAACGAGACTCCGCTCCAGTCGACTCCCTCGAATCAATATAGTAATCAAACTACTCCAGTCCAGATTACTCCTAACCTCTCACACAACTTTTACATTAGCAATCTCCTCTTTCGCGCACTCTGATCTTTGCTCAGTGTGTATGTTTTCTTCACTTGATCGATATCTTTTTTTTTTGGCAGTAGCCATTAATTTTATTAAACGGATCCCAACAAGCCGGATCTGGCTATTACACAAAACTCAACCTTGCGAGTAATACAAAAGGAATATAATGCACCCTTGCTAATTTTCATGCCGAAAACTGCTGAAACTATTAGAGACCCACTAATGCAAAACTACTGGAATCATCTCCGCCATGAGCATATGTATCTTGTTCTTCTTGTAATGGATATATCATCCTGAGTTCTATCATGCGCATTATCAATATCATTAAAACAGCCTTCTTCGCAAAAGCTCGGACGAGACTCTCTATCGGATGTTATGGCCCTTAGGACCGGTCTAGGCAATCTTTGAAGAGATGAGTACTTCCCAGGGGGAGTGGTGCATACAAGGGCAATAGCTGCACCATTTAGCTTTGGACAACCCTCTTACATTGGATAGAAGGAAAGGTCGTGTGAAATCTCCTTGCTGTATAAACAAGGCCAAAGGGAACCTCGTTATCATGACATTCGAGCAGAGACATACATGGATGTGAACTTTGCATGCAACCAATGATTAAACCAACACGCTCTGCCTCGTTTAAAACGAAAATCCCAAACCATACCAATTCCTTGAAGCTCGTAGATCGAGTAATCGGACTGAGAATTGCTAACTTGAGCACGCCAGCGGGATTGCGGATTACATCACCCCCCATGCATACTCCTTCACGGACGAGCAGAGCAATGTTACAAGTAAAGTTAGATGGGTCATGAGGCCATTTTTGCCACACTCTTCTGGGAGAAGCCACATGATTGTAATGGATCCCTAATCCTTTAAGGATTAGGTCATTTTGCATTGAATGAATGTAGTGCCGATTAATGATTCGAGCAACCTGAGGACCCCATTTCATAGCCTTTTGCAACCAGTTAACCATTTTACCTTCAAAAATCTTCTTATTATGTGCATTCCATAATTCCCACATAGCACACAATGCCAGGTTGCTAGCGAGACAATCCATAAAATCACCATTGATTGGTTTAAGCCAAACCCTTGTCATGGCAGCCAAAGAGTGTACTCTAGGTCTATCAAAAATTATCGAAAGATGATTCCACAGCTTCGTAGCCCAGTCACTTTCAAAGAAGAGGTGTTTTGTTGTTTCCATAGAAGGAGAGCATCAGTAGGAACCACATTGTGAAAAATTTTCCAGATGAAACAAGCCACTTTTATAGGGATCCAAGATTTTCAAATATGGCAACCCCACTCCATGATACCATGAAAAGTTTCGAAGACTCCAAAAAAATTTTAACCGAGAAATCTGTGGACCCAGTAGGTTTCCAAATCAACATATTATCAAAATTAGAAAAAGCCGCGCTTTCATAGTTCTTCTTTACATGTTCTGGGAGAGCATTAGGGAGTTAACTCTTATCGATTTGATTTCTATATTAGGAATCGAAGATGGAAACCCCAAGCGACTTAAATAATCAAAAGAAAGGGTATCTCCCCTTCCAATCCTCCACATACAATTTTCTCGAATGGCTGAGATGAGGTGGTTGAATGAGTTCCATAAAGCTGAACCTTTCTTACCTTCTTGAAAACGTAATCGAGCATATCTTGCCCAAAGGGATTGTCCTTGAATGTAGCTCCAAGCGAGCTTCCCATGCAATCCAAGCATCAAATTCTTTGGATCACGAATGTTAAGTCCACCGCACTCCTTAGGCTTACATAATTTGTTCCACCCGATCCAGTGTCTTCGGTGATCATGTCTAGCATCGCAAATAAAACTAGACATGATGGAAACTAGATGATTAAGAGTTGTAAATGGCACTGGGAGAACCATCATGCAATGAATGCCAATAGTGTTTAATACGGAGTTGACAAGTGTGACACGACCGCCCATAGAGAGAAAGTTCCTTGCCCAACCGTTAACATTTTCTTTTAATTTTGTTACAATGTGAGTGAAATAGTCATTTTTGACTCTTCCTCTAAATAAAGGTATGCCAAGGTATTTGATAGGAAGCTTGGCTTCCTTAAAACCGTAAGCCAAAGAACCCCACTTTTTTCCTCCTCCGAAAACCAAGTTGGGAATATGATCAAACTTTTCTCTGAGTTGAGTTGCTGGCCGGAAATTGCACAAAATTTTCTGATTAACTCAAGCAGATGGGTGATGGAAGGAGTGGCCGCGCTTGTAAAAATCAATAAGTCGTCAGCAAATAATAAATGATTAACTTTGATGGACTCAATCTTGGTACGGTAAGCAAGAATGCTACCTTCGCTCACAGCATATGTAGCTTCAACACCTCTTGCAACTTTTAACCCCAAAGGATAATTCCACATTCCAAAGATAATTCCATCTTCCGAATCTTCCCTTGGATTCCTGAAAGGTTGTTGAGATTCGGTTTCCTAAAACTGAATTCAGAAACCTTATCTCGTTGCATTCATCCACGCCGTTGCTAAAGATTCTCTTATCATCTGGGCCTTCCTCTGCATGTTGCCACGCTAGCCGCAATAGCCCGGACAACCTCCGAGTACCTCCAGATTGATCTGCTACTAAGATACTCTCTTTATCTTTAGCCTTGAATCTTCCGGGTATGTTATAGCCTCTTCTGCCTCTTCTGTTTTGTCAATCTTCATTGCAGGTACTAGCTCCTGGTACCAGAGTTTGTTGTAGCCTCTTCTTCAGCTCGGAATCTTCCGCTTTGCCACAGATGCCATATCCGTAACATGGTGGACCAGTGCACTATCATTGGATGTGCCCATTTGAGCGATATATATAGGCTAAAAATGATGGAGGCTGCTATATTTAATGCTTACATTAAGCAAGAGACGACATTTTTTGGATCTGATTATCTAGGCCCTGAGTTCAAAATAAATGCTCGTAAACTTAAACGTAATGAGGGACAAATTTTTTTATTCAACTATCGAGGCTACGGAAGTCGAACTACGTAAAGAAGAATGCTGACATTAGAGGAGTCTTGGAAGGCGACAAACTAAGTTTATATGAACAGACCGGAATTTGAAGATTACTAAGTTGATTATATATGTTGCTTATATAGTTACCCTCTTTTATTGTCTATTACAATTACTTTCAAAATGAAACATCAACCAAGACTAAGTAACGAATTAGTAATTTCGCGACTATACACTATTGTAGGTAGATTTTGTATGGCATGTGTTCGGCAAAACAATTATGAGTTGTTCTAGACGTCGTCAAGTGGAATAAGATGTGCTGGCAGGCGGAACCGATTTTACATTTATGCCGTTGCATATCTTGATCCAAAATATTCGAGGAATATTGATAAGATATTGATGGAATATACAAGTTGGTTATTAAAGATCTTCTAGAGATTGCATAGCAAAACAAGGAAGGTCAAATATTTGAAACGATAGAATAAAATCTTGGTGGTGAAATTTGATTGCCATATCTGGAATGGCAACCTAGGCTACATATCCAGCGCCTAGGGTTTGCAGACGTTGAGCTTGACGAGAATACACATTGAGCAGATTAACAGAGAGTCATCGACCAGAGAACTCCATTATCCCGCGCCGGTGTTCAGTGTAATGGAGTTCTCATTGGAAGCGTTGCATCAACCAACGTTGTTCAACGGTCCAGAAGTATAAACCACCATTGCTGCGGCATTTACTGAGAAGCTTTCAGGTGGAAAGCACAGATCTTCTGGAGGAAGATTATTGATGGTAGAGGAGAGGCAATAACTAACTCGGAGCTCACTAGAAGTGTAAAAGAAAGATCGCTTGAGCTTGGGTGTGTGATAGAGGCTATTTGTACGCATTATTTAAATCATAACCCTATGCTTGTTTGCAATATTTTATGAGCAAGATTACTCGTTTCTAGTGTTTTCGTATTACAGGGCAAAACGAGTCCTTGAGTCGGATACGCGCTAACAGGCAGCGTTCTAGGAGTGAAAGATCCGCCTGCGGAGCTAGCTGCACAAACAAAAGAGAAGTTGGCGAGAGTCAGTAGCGGTGCGCTAGCCGATGCGCTGGCCGAATGCCGTGCGCCAGGCGCAAAGTCCAGTGACCAGATTTGGAAGTTGCCAAAGGTGAACTTCCTGGGCAATATATAAACAAAGAAAGTCTAGGGTTTTAGAGAGAGAGATATCATCCACCATTGGACGACACACATCAGAGATAGCGGCAAAACTGGAAAACACACGGACTTGTTGAGAGGATTTGCGCCAGCCGACTGCGCCAGCCGAGAAGACAAGCTGCACGCACTGTTTGCTACAGTTTTCTCAGACACATTAGTCATTATTTACTATTCTGTGATGTTTATCACTAGCATGTCTAGCTAAACTCTTAGTGTTGGTCGGGCATGAATCTATGATGTAATATCTTTGAGGCTTGAGCTTAATGCATAGTTTACTTACTTGTATTAATCCTGTGCATACGGAGACAGCTAGTTGCATAAGTAGGGGAAGCCTTGAACCGCAATCTTACTTGTGTTGCTTGCTTGTCATATGTTAAACTAGTTGATAGCTTTACGGTGACAACTAGGAGTAACGAGCTAGGGCAAGCAGTTGCTACTGTGACAGGATTCGCAGCTGTTTTAGTCTATGTTCTAAGGATTAATAGCACATGAACCTTGAACGGAACATGCGCATGTGTTAGAAAGCCTTGACCGGACACTAACCCAAGTGAAATTAAGCTATAGACGCTTAGAGTCGATGATAAGGAATGCACTCATAGAGGATTGTCTGCCCAATACTTCTCACAATCATAATATTTAATCTCTATTGCTTGCGCACGTCTAGTGCAAATTCCCTGCGTTACACTAGTTACTGTTCATTTGCGAATCGCGCATTTCAATCATTCACACACCCCCATTTTCGTAAGTGTAGGTTGCTGGCTAGAACTGAACTTTTGCTCCTTGTGGAGATCGACCCTTACTTAACCGCTGTACTGAGTGGAAGGGGAAGGATTATATTTGACGCGCACAACGACGCGCGATCAAATTTTGGCGCCGTTGCCGGGGAGCAACACAGCTAAGTTCTAGTTAGTTTACATTTTTTTCTTTTTTAGTAACTATTTATTTCAGTTTGTTTTGTTTTCGTTGTTGTTTCTGACAGCACGCAATCACATCAGCCTGCGCAACCTTGAAATAGTTGCGCTGCGCAGATTCTAGTTGCGCACTGACAGACGCAACAACATTAGTTATCTTTTAATTTCATTTTTCCTTGAGATTCGGAACAGGTTATGGAGGATAACAGTGTCGTAGGAGACAACTTGGGGGACAGAACCCCAGAGGAAGCAAGAGCACATAACCGCGCAGCCCTGTTCAGAGAGGAAGTGCAGCGCGAGGTTGAAGCAAGGAGGGCCGCTGAAGTGTATCATGCGCCACCCGTGCAACAAGCCGCGCGACGCAGAACAGTGCGCGAGATGTCGGCCCCTATCACTGTTAACCAGCCATGGTGCATCGTGCTTCCACCAGGCGGTCATTTTGAGCTAAGGAGCTCGCTCATCCATCACATGCCCAAGTTCCACGGGATGAACAATGAAAATCCAGTCAAGCATGTGCGAGAGTTCCTAGTCATTTGCGAGAACATGAAGACCGAAGGGGAGAGTGATGAGGCGCTGAAAATGAAGGCATTCCCATTTTCGTTGTGTGATACAGCCAGACATTGGTTGATGAATTTACCCGCAGGATCCATTCACACGTGGGAGCAGCTGTAGAAGAAATTCCTAGATAAATTCTATCCAGCAGCAAAGATTGCGCTGCTCAGAAGGGAACTAGCCGCGCCAAGGCAGAGCGCAGGGGAGTCATTGTCAGAATATTACGAGCGTTTTAGGGAACTGGAGGCCAACTGCTACAATCACGGCCTGCCCCAGAATGTGCTGATAGAGAACTTTCTAAATGGACTGCTGCCCATGGAGCTGCGCCTACTGAATGCATGCGCAGGAGGGGACATTTGCAACATGTACCCAGAGGATGCGTGGCAGCTGATAGAAGACTCTGCTGGGCAGGTAAGACATCAACTAACGCTTGAAAATAGTCGTGCTCGTTCTGTGCATCAGGTCGAAACAAGCGCTGAGATCAAGGAAATGAAGGCCATGCTGCAGAAATTAATGAGTGCGCAGAGCGCACAACCAGTTGCACCAAAGGTATGTGAATTCTGCAGGTCCACCGAGCACAAGACAGATGAATGCCCAACACTTTTCGAAGAGACTGGAGATGTCAATGCTCTAGGAGGATGGGACAACAGAGGACCGCAGAGGCAGAATCAGCCGCGCTTTGGGCTTGCCGCAAATGGATTCAGATGGAAGGAGGAGAACAATTTCCAGAGGCAGCCCACAGATCAGCGTGCACCACAGCAGACGCAACAAGCTGCGCCCTACAATTCACCGCATCGCCGCAATGACGCACCAGCGCATAACAACCAGCAACCGAGGCGATCTTTGGAAGATATCGTGGGGCAGCTAGCAGATACAGTACGCAAAAATGACGAGAAATATGACAAGAGGTTCTAGTCCATCGAAAAGCAGCTATCACAGATCGCAACCACAGTATATGAGCTAAAGAAGAGCGATGGCAACCTGCCTTCGCAAGTGATTCAGAACCCTAAAGGAGGAGTCAATGCAGTGACACTGAGGACTGGGCGCACAGTAGGAACAGAGCAGACCGCGTAGGCGCCCGCGCAACCAGTCGCGCAAGTCCCGGATCCAGCAGATCAGGCTGCGCAACCAGAGCAAGATGCGCAACCAGAAGCACCAGCCACGAACCAGCAGGGCAACACGCCAGGTATGTCTCAGTCCAGAAGCAAGGACATAAATCGTACTAACATACCTGCACCTTTCCCTGTGCAGGCACCATTGGCTAGAAAGGAAGCATTGGACAAGGAGCTTTATGAGTTGTTCAGCAAGGTGGAAATCAATATTCCCCTCATTGAAGCTATTCGGCAGATTCCCAGGTATGCAAAGTTTTTAAAAGAGCTGTGCACAAACAAAAGGAGGAAGGGGGAAAGCGCACAGGTAATGCTAAATGCGCAGGCCTCAGCAATCGTGCAACAGAAGGTACCACCTAAGTGCCGAGATCCAGGTACATTTACTATCCCATGCACGCTAGGTAAGACCACAGTGAGTAATTGCATGATCGATTTAGGCGCATCCATCAATTTGCTACCTTATTCTCTATATACAACATTGCGCCTTGGACCACTAAAGCCTGCAGGTCTCACCGTTCAGCTAGCAGATAGATCGTGCAAACAACCTGCAGGCATGATAGAAGATGTCCTAGTTCGAGTAGGAGAGCTGGTGTTCCCAGCAGATTTTTATGTGCTCGAAATGGAGGGTGAATCAAGCGCCAGCAGTGCGCAGATCCTCCTAGGCAGACCATTTCTGATGACCGCGCGCACAAAGATAGACGTGTGGAGGGGCACGCTCTCCATGGAGGTAGATGGCGAAGAAATCCATTTCAACATATTCAAGGGGATGCAGCATCCTCATGAGGACGCTACAGTGCACGCAATGGACAACTTAGATGATCTAGTCACAGAAGCCCAATGTGCGAGCGCAACCGTAGGACCAGAACTACTGACACAGGCAGAGCTGGAGGAGCAAGAGGAAGAGCTGAGCAGTGCGGAACCAGCACCCACACAGGTACGTGATATAGTTCATATTTGCACCGCTAACAAAATCTTGCCTTCTATTGAACAGGCACCCAAAATCGAACTGAAGCAACTCCCAGAGCACCTCAAATACATTTTCTTGGGAAGTGAGGACACCCTGCCAGTGATCATCAAGAAAGGATTAGAAGAAGAGCAGGAAGTGCACCTACAGCAGGTACTGCGCAAGAACCAGCGCGCCATAGGATGGACACTTGCAGATCTGCGCGGAGTGAGCCCAGACGTATGCATGCATAGAATTCTAGTGGAAGATGGTGCCAAACCATCCAGGGAGGCTCAGCGCAGGTTGAATCCAAACATGATGGAGGTAGTGCAAAAGGAAGTCCTGAAATTGCTTGGCGCAGGGGTCATTTACCCAATTTCGGACAGCAAATGGGTCAGTCCGGTGCATGTTGTGCCAAAGAAAGGAGGAATCACAGTGGAAGAAAATGCGCAGGGCGAGCTAGTGCCCAAGCGCATACAAACTGGCTGGCGCATGTGCATCGACTATAGGAAGCTTAACGCAGTAACGCGCAAGGACCACTTCCCGCTACCCTTCATGGACCAGATGCTGGATCGCTTAGCAGGTAGACCTTATTTTTGTTTCTTGGATGGATATTCAGGGTACAACCAGATACCCATAGCTGCGGAAGATCAAGAGAAGACCACATTCACCTGCCCGTTCGGTACATTTGCGTTTCGGCGCATGTCCTTTGGGCTGTGCAACGCGCCAGGTACGTTCCAACGCCTTGTCATGAGCATTTTCTCTGATATGATTGGTATATGCATAGAAGTGTTCATGGATGATTTTACCGTATATGGAAGTACCTTTGATGCATGCTTAACACATCTAGATAAAGTCTTAGCGCGGTGCATTTCTAAGAACTTAGTGCTGAATTACGAAAAATGTCATTTCATGGTAACGCACGGAGTAGTATTAGGACATATCATTTCAGAGGAGGGGATCAAGGTAGACAAAGCTAAGATAGATCTTATCTCTAATCTACCTTATGCAACCAACGTGCGCGACGTGAAATCATTCTTAGGGCATGCTGGGTTCTACAGGCGTTTTATCAAAGATTTCTCTAAAATTTGTATACCCCTGTCTAACCTTTTGCAAAAAGATGTGTGCTTCGACTTTACTGATGAGTGCAGGGCAGCGTTTGATAAGCTAAAAGAAGCGCTGACCAGTGCGCCAGTAATGCGCGCACCAGACTGGAACCTGCCTTTTGAGCTGATGTGCGACGCAAGTGATTATGCAGTAGGTGCAGTCTTGGGGCAGCGCGTGGACAAGAAGCCGCATGCCATTTACTATGCATCGCGCACACTGGACTCTGCGCAGAGGAACTACACCACCATGGAGAAGGAGCTTCTGGCAATTGTATTTGCACTGGAGAAGTTCCGAGCATATGTTCTAGGCGCACAAGTCATCATCTACACTGACCACGCAGCTATCCGCTACCTCATGTCCAAGAAGGAAACCAAGCCGCGCCTGATGCGCTGGGTGCTCTTACTGCAGGAATTTGACGTGGAGATCAAAGACAAGAAGGGCACGGAGAATACAGTTGTTGATCACCTGAGCAGGATCGTGAAGGAGGAGGAACCAGGGCAGATCACGGAAACATTCCCTGACGAGCATCTGATAGCGCTGACAGGTAAAGTACCATGGTATGCGCACATCGCAAATTACCTGGTCACAGGTACGTTTCCTCCACATTTCAGTAAAACTCAGTGCATGCGAATAAAACATGAGTCTAAGCATTACCTTTGGGATGATCCTTACATGCTTAGAATAGGACCAGATCAGATATTGCGGCGTTGCGTGCCTGACCACGAAATTAATTCTGTTTTGATGTTTTGTCATGCGCACGCATGCGGAGGGCACTTCGGTCCCAAGCGCACGAGCAGAAAGGTCCTGGACTGCGGATTCTATTGGCCGCACCTGTTTAGAGATGCCTATAATCACTGCAGGAATTGTGACAGGTGCCAGCGCACAGGAGGAATATCCGCGCGCAATGAGATGCCGCAGACCCCGATTCTGGTGGATGAAGTGTTCGATGTTTGGGGAATCGACTTCATGGGGCCATTTCCCCCATCTGCAGGCTACGAGTACATATTGGTGGCAGTAGACTATGTCTCCAAATGGATTGAAGCTAAGGCTACGCGAAAGGATGATGGTAAGACTGTCGCTGATTTTCTCAGAACTAACATATTTTGCAGGTACGGAGTGCCTAAGGCAGTAATCAGCGACCAGGGGACACACTTTTGCAACTGGGTCGTGGCGCAAGTTTTCAAGCACTATGGGGTGCGCCACAAGACGTCCACCGCTTACCATCCGCAGACGAATGGACAGGCTGAAGTTTCTAACAGGGAAATCAAGCGCATCTTAGAAAAGACTGTGCGACCATCGCGCAAAGATCGGAGCCAGCGCCTTGATGATGCGCTATGGGCATACCGCACGGCGCATAAGACGCCCATTGGGACCTCACCATTTCGGCTGGTCTATGGGAAAGCATGCCACCTGCCAGTAGAGCTCGAGCACAAGGCATATTGGGCCTTACGCATTTGCAACCTGAACTTGGACGAGGCAGGAAGGGAGCGCGCACTTGAGCTGAACGAACTAGAAGAGCTGCGCCTGGACGCCTATGAGGGACTGCGCGATTACAAGGAGCGCACGAAGGCCTTTCACGACAAGCATATCCTCAGACGCACTTTTGAACCAGGAGACCAGGTATTACTATTCTCATCACGCCTGAAGCTTATGCCTGGAAAGCTGCGCAGCAAATGGACGGGACCGTACACGGTTACCAAGGTTTTCCCATACGGAACAATCGAGTTAGAAGACGGGCACCGGCATCGTTTTCAGGTTAATGGGCAGAGAGTCAAACGGTACTTAGGAGAACCTTGGGACAGCACAGCATGCAACATTGACTTGGCCGAACCAGAGATAATTGATGCGCAAGATGCTGCGCCAGACGCACCACCGGATGTACCAGAGGGAGAACTGGAACCTCTTGCTCATATCTCTTCTTCCTCTGCATCTACCCTCGTTACGCATAATTCATCACATGCTGACTTCCCATCTTACCCTTTGCGCAGGACCAATGAGATCGCAGCATACACACTGGCGCAGGAACACTCAGGAGCAAGAGTGGGGGAGGTCGCAGGCACACGTTTTGGCACGTGACGAGGTACAGTCGAGCCAACGACGTTAAACAAAGGCACTTGTCGGGAGGTAACCCGACACGTTTTCACTTTTGCATATTTTATTTTCTACTTGTTTTGTTTTTTTTTTTAGTTTTTAGCTAGTTTAGGTCTTGGTAGTTTTTAGTCATGCAGTAGTGCGCCGGACTGTGCGCCTAGCTATGCGCTGGTCAGATGCGCCAGCCAGGGGGGTATATAAGGCAGGACTTAATTAGAAAAAAATCCAGCACTTTTCACTCGACCGTTGCACGAGAGCTCCCGCCTTCAGACCTCTGCCCGTCGATCAGCGCCCAACCCAGCGTCCGCTTAGAGTGATTCAAGGACCACACAGCCGCACTACACCCAGGTAACCTCTCCCCCCGATTTGAGCAGCTTCCGTTAGGGTTTGTGCGGAGGAGAAGTTTTCTAGGGTTTTGAAATCGCACCGGGGTAGAGTGCGCCGATTGGAGTATTGTTTAGTGCATTGTGTAGGCGTACAGTAGGCGCTCCTTCGGTGAGAGTTTCAGGGATTTCTGTGCAGTTTGGATTTTTGGAGTTGTTGAGGGTGTTGACCACAGTTGACCACAGCCCTAGCGCATCATGAGACCTGCCCAGGACCAGGAGACCCCAGCTGCGTTCGCCAGCAAGTATGCGGCGTTTATAAGCCTGGACATGTACGGGACCCCGTACATAAGCCGAGAGTTCCTGCGCGAAGTTGGACTAGAGGACCTCGTAGCGCAGAGGCTGGCGCTCGCAGGCTGGGAAGCGCTGTTGGCACCGACCACCTCCAGCCCCAGTGCGCCACATCAGCCAGCCAGCCCTCCTACTCAGCCCCCAGCGGCACCCTCTCCAGTACCACCGACAGCACCAGCAGCCCCCGCAGCAGAGCCCACCCCTGAACGAGAACCGATACCACCACCAGTAGTTTCCCCTGCCCGGCCTTCTGTTCCGGAGTCCCCCATAGCCTTTCCCAGCGTAGACTCAGATTCCATTTGGGATTCACTTTCCGAGGACGACCTCGCAGCGCAGCCTGACCCCCTCACCATAGTGCCACCAGCCTCCAGCACCGACTCCGTGACTGATTCTTCAGAGGATGAGGCGCTTGGGTCAGCAGCTGCGTCTAGCTCGGAGGACTTCTAAGGCCGAGGGGCAGCAGCTTTGGTTTTCTTTAGGGTGGTGTCTTTTATTTTGCTGCGTCTTATTGGATATTATGTGCTGAATATTTGTGCCGACTATTTTGTGACCCTTGTGCTATCGTTTATGCTGTGTGACTATTTGTTTTTGTTCTTATGTTCTTTATTCTTGCATTACATGCATGTGTGCGCTCTCCATGCGCTTGAGTCGTGGGGACACGTCTCTGTTCAAGTGTGTGGGGGGGGGGGGGGGGGTTACATTCACTTTTCACGTTTTGAGCATTTTAGAATAGCTTAGTTTAAGTTAAAGAGAATAGTAGCAGTAGTGCGCTAGAGTGCAGGATGCGCATGCGCTCCAGCTTGTTTTGCGCTATCCGTATTGCGTGAGCTGCTATTTACTGTTTTAGTATAATTTTTTCGTTTTTCTACTCCTGTTAGTTGGGATATGCAGGGGATGTGGAGTTGACAGAAATGCTCCAGAGAGGCGGTTAGTCGCTTTTGCTTCGAAGGCAAGGTATATGGTCGAGAGCGTTAGTGGAGGCCGGTGCTTCGCAGCCTTCGGAACAAAAGAGCGCGCTCAGTCACGCAAATTCCAAAAGCAAAATACCCAAAGCGTGGCGAGGTGGGAAAACAGACATTAAAGATGAAATTAAAGATGAAGCTGTACAAAAGAAAAATACCAGCAGATGATACGCGCTACAAAACAATCAGCATGCGCACAAACATCAACATGCGCAAAGACCATAAGGAAATCATCAGAGAGCTCAGGTTCCCAGGAAGTGCGCGGACAAATCACGCACCGGAAGAAGCTGCGTTGTCCACCACATACCTGTCTTCGGAGTAGGAGCTGGCAGCCTGGAGCCTACGAAGAGCTATCTCCCAGCCATCCAAAAATCTTCATCCCAGCTGAGAGGTAATGGATTTCGAAATTATTATATTAGAACTGTTGAGTACGGTTGTGCGCAGGTGATAGAGTAGTGCGAGTTGAGCAATTGCGCATTCGCATCGGAGTACAAGACTGTGCGCTAGACTCCAGAAGAGGTACTTGTATCCGCGCTTCAATGCTTGTTCGGGACGAACAAGGGGCAAGTGTGGGGGGTTTGATAGAGGCTATTTGTACGCATTATTTAAATCATAACCCTATGCTTGTTTGCAATATTTTATGAGCAAGATTACTCGTTTCTAGTGTTTTCGTATTACAGGGCAAAACGAGTCCTTGAGTCGGATACGCGCTAACAGGCAGCGTTCTAGGAGTGAAAGATCCGCCTGCGGAGCTAGCTGCACAAACAGAAGAGAAGTTGGCGAGAGTCAGTAGCGGTGCGCTAGCCGATGCGCTGGCCGAATGCCGTGCGCCAGGCGCAAAGTCTAGTGACCAGATTTGGAAGTTGCCAAAGGTGAACTTCCTGGGCAATATATAAACAAAGAAAGTCTAGGGTTTTAGAGAGAGAGATATCATCCACCATTGGACGACACACATCAGAGATAGCGGCAAAACTGGAAAACACACGGACTTGTTGAGAGGATTTGCGCCAGCCGACTGCGCCAGCCGAGAAGACAAGCTGCACGCACTGTTTGCTACAGTTTTCTCAGACACATTAGTCATTATTTACTATTTTGTGATGTTTATCACTAGCATGTCTAGCTAAACTCTTAGTGTTGGTCGGGCATGAATCTATGATGTAATATCTTTGAGGCTTGAGCTTAATGCATAGTTTACTTACTTGTATTAATCCTGTGCATACGGAGACAGCTAATTGCATAAGTAGGGGAAGCCTTGAACCGCAATCTTACTTGTGTTGCTTGCTTGTCATATGTTAAACTAGTTGATAGCTTTACGGTGACAACTAGGCGTAACGAGCTAGGGCAAGCAGTTGCTACTGTGACAGGATTCGCAGCTGTTTTAGTCTATGTTCTAAGGATTAATAGCACATGAACCTTGAACGGAACATGCGCATGTGTTAGAAAGCCTTGACCGGACACTAACCCAAGTGAAATTAAGCTATAGACGTTTAGAGTCGATGATAAGGAATGCACTCATAGAGGATTATCTGCCCAATACTTCTCACAATCATAGTATTTAATCTCTATTGCTTGCGCACGTCTAGTGCAAATTCCCTGCGTTACACTAGTTACTGTTCATTTGCGCATCGCGCATTTCAATCATTCACACACCCCCATTTTCGTAAGTGTAGGTTGCTGGCTAGAACTGAACTTTTGCTCCCTGTGGAGATCGACCCTTACTTAACCGCTGTACTGAGTGGAAGAGGAAGGATTATATTTGACGCGCACAACGACGCGCGATCAGTGTGTCTCAATAAGCACTATACTTTGTACACTTAACTATCATATTGAATTGCTCTCATTGGACTTTGGACAAGTCCCCCAGAGTACATATCGCGTGTTTTGTTTTTACATTCCGCACTAATCTTGTTTCAGTCGAAAACTTATCCTACAAATTGATCTTGCATATTAACTGAAACAATATCAATCACACACACATGATTTCATACACTACTTCCCATCTTTGCTCCAAAAGTATGTAAGTTTACTATGTTGCATTGTACTCATGTTTGAAAAAGCAAAATATTCTTGATGTCATGTTTTCACAGATTTGGAACAATCAAAGTAGTCATACAATCCTATTGTAGACTTATGACGTGATGATGGGTTTCGATTGGGCTGTATAGTGCATGGTGCATATTAGATAAACAATTACAAGTTTCACAGTGAGCTGCCTAGTGAAGGGAGAATGACAAAAAACTATCATGTCCATGTTAAGGGAACGAAGGGAATACATTACTATGGTGTCATAGAAGAGATTATACAATTCACAACCTGATAATCATCAAATTACAAGCTTGTCCTCTTCAAATGTCATTGGTTTGATCCAGGTTTCGTGAGATTACTCCCTAACCAAGGAACAACAGAAGTTAGTACACGTAGTTTATATGGGACGTACAATGCTTTCATACTGGCGCAGCAAGCCGAACAAGTGTATTTAACTGATTTTCTCGGGCTACCTGGAAAAACTAAACAAGCATGGGTTACAGTGTGCCGTGTCAAACCCACAAATGCTATTATTATATCGTATATCCCCTTTCAAGACGCTAGTGAAGACTCGACACCAATTTCTTTCGTAAATGAGATAGTGGCTTTCAATAGTGTAGCCGAGGATGATCTGAATGAGTACAGTGAATACGTTATGAATAGCATTGAAAATGATGCCCCATGTTTTCAATATTTGACCGAGAAAAGGAAAAAGAAATGGATTCTGATGATGAAATGTAATAGCCATTAAGATTAGTTTAAGAATTATCAAAGTATTTTAAGATTGTTGACTTGAATTATTAAGTGGTTAAGAATATTAGGAATTTCAACATATTTTAAGAATTTATGCGTGAAATTTGCAGCGCCTCTGACTAATTGATTGTGTACAGGCAGTTGCTATAGCAACCTTTTGTACAGTCGGATCTTGTGCAGCAAGGTAAAACAATGAACAGTGACTTGTTCACCTAGTTTGGCCAACTGCCTACGTCTGGCCAGTCCTCAATCCACTAGTCTCCAAGGTGCTCCGTACAGCACAGATTCGACTCACGGCCAACCTATGCTACCCAACCTCAACTAGTATTTCACACACAATCAGAACACCCTCTGATCTGTGTCTCTTACACCTACACAATTAAATTAACTCAAAATAGCTACACCTCTACTCTCCAGACTTAGCCTATTCTAATTAAACAATCTCATTGTAGGTTGCTACAGCACAAGGTTGTGCAACTAGCTTGTGCAGGTTTTGTCCGCATTGTTCCAAAGCCTTCCGCCGAGCCGTTTGAACTCTATCGTGAGTGATCCTCACTCAGGGATGCTCCCCCTCACTCAGAGACCGCCTATCACTAGCGAGAACAGGCCTTCTGTAGATGGTTCGAGTTCCTCCACTCGACAACTCATCTGCCGCCTACCTTAATCAACCAACAAGCAAGTCCTGCTCTGAATTGGCCTTTTTCGATCAAGGTCTGATCAGACTCTACAAGTCTTCGATTAGCCTCTACTTCACCCACTCAGCTCTCGGTGGTGATCCAATCTCTCCGCTTGGAACTAGGAATCTCTCTCAGTGTTTTCTTGATATCTTGATGCTTGGATTCTGTATTGGATCAATCAACTGCTGCTCTGCGCAGCCTTCTTTTCAATAGGAGCATCGTGCTCCATCAATATCAACTTTAGGAAGTTCCTAAAAGATCTCAACAAGATCCTATCTCCTACTTGTAGGAGATTTGATTTCCCAATCAAATCTTCAAGCTCTGGCATGGAATCCTTACTTGGGATATTTTGAGAATATTTGGAAGGCTTCCTTTACACAGCGACATCATAACTGGACAGAATTCTGCTGCTCTTCTGCTACAGCTCCCTACTACAGCTCCTGCTGTAGCAACTACTTATTCACTGAGCTTGTACACTCTGGCAGGTTTTGTCAATTGAATGCCATTTGCATTATCAATCTCCCCCTTGGCATTTTTGACAAAACCTGATGTCCACTGATGCCTTGAGCTGGATATTTCCGTGTAAATGACTGAGGGGGAGTGCTTGATCTGGCTAGATAAATAAAACATAGAGACCCAGAGAGGATCTCAGAGCTTCGAATCTTGCTGCATCCAGAGGTTTGGTGAAGATGTCGGCTAGTTGCTTGTCATTGACAATATGCTCAAGGAAGATGATCTTCTTCTCTACCAGTTCCCTGATGAAGTGGTGCCTTATGTCAATAGCACTAATGTTGTCACAGTAGAGAACCATTTCACTTTGATTCATCCCATATTCAATCAACATCTGCTTCATTCATACATCTGAGCACAGCAACTCCCTGCTGCAATATACTCTGCCTCTCCTGTGGAAAGAGAGATGTTGTTCTGCTTTTTGCTAAACCATGATACCAGGTTATTCCCCAAGAAGAAACAACCACCAGATGTGGGTTTTTGGTCTTCTGCGCATCCTGCCTAGTCTGCATCACTGAATCCCACCAGGTTTGTATTTGTGTCCTTGGTATACCATAGGCGATAGTTCAGGGTGCCTCCAACATACCTGATGATTCTCTTGACTAGCTACATGTGACTCTCCTTCGGGCAGGCTTTGAACCTTGCACAAACTCCTACTGAATAGGAGATATCAGGGTGATTGGCGGTAAGATAAAAGAGGCTTCCAATCATGCTTTGGTGTGTAGCTTGATTCACTTCACTCCAGCTTCATCTTTGACAGCTTTGATATGTGTGACAGCTGGTGTACGTTTGTGACTTGCTTTATCTAGCTGGAACTTCTTTACCAGATTCTAGCTATATTAGCTTTGTGATATAAAGCTTCCATCATTTTTTTGACATACTTCCAGTCCTAGGAAGTAGGTTAGTACTCCTACCATGCTCATCTTGAATTCATTCTTCACGTGGTCCATGAACTGCTTTACCAACTGCTGAGATCTGGAGCCAAATACAATGTCATCAACATAAATCTGTGCTATGATCAAATCTGACCTGGTTCTTTTCACAAAGAGTGTCTTGTCAACTTCTCCTCTTTCATATCCGTGCTTCCCCAGAAAATAGTTAGCCTCTCATACCATGCTCTAGGGGCCTGCTTTAATCCATACAAGGCCTTCTAAAGATTGAACACATGCTCCGGATGGTGAGGATCTTCAAAACCTTTGGGCTGTGCCACATATACCTCCTCTGATAGTTCCCCATTCAAGAATGCACTCTTGACGTCCATCTGGTGGAGTTTGAATCCGAGATAGCAGGACAAAGCCAATAGAAGTCTAATGGCTTCCAATCAGGCTACTGGTGCAAATGTTTCATGAAAGTCCAAGCCTTCAATCTGGGTGTACCCTTGTACAACTAGTCTAGCCTTATTTCTTATGATATTTCCTTTCTCATCAGTCTTGTTCTTGAAGATCCACTTGGTTCCTATGATGTTCACTCCATCTGGTCTGTCAACCAGATCCCATACATCATGTCTTTCGAATTCTGCCAATTCTTCTTGCATTGTCAGTATCCAATATTCGTCACCCATTGCCTCCTTGAAGTTCTTTGGCTCTGCATAGGACAAAGAATAGGAATTGCAGATAGACTCGCAGGTGCTGAAGTGTGATCAACTTCGGGTTCGTCTTCCTGCTGAGGGATCTCTAAGCATATTTGACAAAAAATGGTTCCTTTGAATCTTCTTGGGAGGTTGCCTTAATGTTGTATGAGAGCCCTCACTGTTATGCTCTGCGACTGTGTTATCAATGTGTTGATCCAATGATTCTGCTTCAGCGTCTGCTATATCATCCTCTTGTATCACTTCTTGTTCACTTCTGTTCTTCTTTGGAAAGTTGACTTCTGTGTCTGAGTCTTCATCTTCGAAGCTGGTACAGGCCTCTTCTTCAACATCATTAATGACTACATTTATGGATTCCATCACCGTTTCTGTTCGCTTGTTGTAGACATGATATGCTCGGCTGTTACTCTTCGGATTAAGCTTCCTTCTGTACTCCCCATCCCTCAGAATATAATAGCCCTCCCAAATATGTGGAAATATTTGACCGTGGGCTTCTTCTAGTTCCAAAGCTCAAAGCATGTCTGATTTGTTCCTTTTCGTATGGAGACTCTGTTGATGATATAGCAGGCTGTGTTCATTGCTTCAGCCAAGACTTCAAGGGAACATTCTTGGCATGGATCATGACCCGGGCCATTTCTTGATCTGTTCGATTTTTTCGCACCACCACACCATTTTGTTGAGAAGTAATTGGAGAACAGTACTGATGAGTGATTTCACGTTTGCTGCAGAAGCTATCCACATCTTCATTTTGAATTCCCTTCCATGATCTCTTCTGATGGAAGCGATTCTAAGGTTCTTTTCTTGTTCTAACCGGGTTACCCGAGTAACTATCACTCTCAAAGTGTCTGACTTTTCCCTGATGAAGTCAACGCATGTATATCTAGTATAATCATCAACACACACAAATGCGTACCTCTTCCTTTGACAGCTTTCTACTTCCATTGGTCCCACCAGGTCCATGTGTAACAATTGAAGAGGTCTAATTGTGTTGATGTTGCCAATTCTGGGGTGTGAAGCCTTCTTCTGCTACCTATCTGACATTCACCACAAATGGTGCTCAGCTCTCCTTTGATCATAGGAACTCCTCTAACTATTCCTTCAGTTGCAATTTTCTTCAGAGTTCTTAAGTTGATGTGGCCCATCCTTCTGTGCCAGAGATTCATTTCTTCCGTGTTGGTCAACATGCACGTTGGTGAAGGGGTTGCTGCACCAACCATGAGTAAGTAGCAGTTGTTCTTTGATCTTGTTCCCTGCATTATACACACTCCGGTCTCGTTAAAAACCTGACAAGAGTCTTGAGTGAATTTTACTTGATGTATACCATCATAGAGCTGGCTGATGCTTATGCGATTTGCTTTCAATCCATCTACTAGCATTACATTTTTTAACTTGGGTAGCCCTTTGACTGCCAGAGTTCCTTTTCCCAGAACTCTTCCCTTCAATCCGTTTTCGAACATTGCCAGTTGTTCTGAGCAGGGTGTTACATTCTTCAGAAACGATCTTTCTCCAGTCATATGTCCTGAGCAACCACTATCAAAATACCAGCTTTCTTCGCTTGATGAACTTGAGGTGCTGACAAGTGCATAGTGCATAGCACTTTCTTGTCTCTGTGGTCCGGGTATTGTAACTGACTATAGACGGACAGACCCTCTTAATGTGTCCCTGGTGTCTTTAAGTATAGCATCTTCGATTTCTATTTTTCAGACTTCTTCCAGTACTCTGATGGTGGTACAGGGGTTGTTGTAGCAACTTCTTGTTCAACTTCCGAAGCACTCCTTTCCTGGTGTGATTGGCCAATTTTCTGATAGGTCTGGATCTGACAATGTTGCATTCGTCATCATTGTGGTCAGTATCATCATCACTCCAATTGACTGAGAAGGATTTGATCTTCCCTTTTTGTTTATCCGGACATTCCACCTTTCGATGACCATATTCTCCACAGCTCCAGCACTGTATCCCTTTCCTCCTCATCTTCTTCCCATCATCATCTAGGACAGGTTCCTTTTCTTTCCTTGGACTGCCTCTGCCTCTTCTAGGTTGATTTGATGAATCAGGTCCAAAGTTCATTTTCTTCAGAAATTTATCAAGATTTTTGACTAGTAAGCCAATTTGATCCTCCCTTGAGATCTTCTCTCCTTCTGTCTTAGCATTTAGTCCGACATTTTTGACCTTTGCTGGAGTGTCATCCTTGCTTAGTTTCATTTCAAATTGCTTTAGAGATCCTATCAGCTCTTCCAGCCTCATAAACTTCATATTCTGAGCTTCTTCAATGATTGTCACCTTCATGTCAAGTCTGGTAGGTAATGATCTGAGAACTTTCCTTATCAGCTTCTCTTTTGGAATTGGTTCTTCGAGTGCATGAGCTTCATTTGACAAATCACACAGCTTAGCATTCAATTCAGTGATGGACTCCTCATCTTGCATCTTTAGGCTCTCAAACTGAGAAGTAATAATCTGCATCTTGAATGTCTTTGCTCTCTAAGTGCCTTCATGAGCTGTCTGCAATGAGGCACAAGTGGCAGTATGGTAGTGTTTTGTTCATGATGTTGCAGTATGGCAGTGTTTGACAAAACCAGTACAAGTGGACAAAAGTTAACAAGTTGCGGCTATAGCTAGTGTCCACTGTTTGTGAACAAGACCAGTGAACAAGGAGCAGCCGTAACAGGAGAAAGCTATAGCAGGAGCTTGTTCAGAAGGGCTGTAGCGTCTGTCCGAGTAGCCGCTTTCTGGATCTTTGGAAAGAGGGCGTGGCAGTCCTTCTAAGAGCTTCAGAGGAGTTTCTAAGTTGCTGCAGAGAATATTCCAGTGGAGTTTCCTAGCTAAAGTAGGAGATTTGATTGTGGGAGATTTGAATCTCAAATCAAATCTAATCTAATCTCCTAAATTTTAGGAGATATTGATATTGCTAAGGGAATTGCTAAATCCTGATAATGATGGCAGTGGACGCGCCTATATAATGGAGTCTCTTCAGAGCAATAAAGGTTGATCGAATGACAGAGTGAATAGACAGAGCATACGCAGATGATCAAGTGAGAGATTCGAGTGCGTGCGAAGATTCGATCAGCACTGAGAGCCGAGCATGAGCGCAGAGCTGAGTGGTTATTGCAGTGTGGGATCAGGACTTGCAGAGTCTGATTACAACTTGATCTGGAGACCAATTCAAAGCAGCAGTGCTTGTTGATGGATCAAGGAAGGCCGCGAAGGGATTGTCGAGTGGAGGGACTCGGGCAATTGATTGAAGGCCAGCTCTTGCTAGTGACAGGAGGTCACTGAGTGAGGGGGAGTATTCCAGAGTGTGCAGCGCTCGTGGAATCGTTCGAACGGCTCAGCGGAAGGCTTGGAGCGACGCGGACAGTTTGTGCATCAGCTGTGTGCTACAGCAGATGCTATAGCAATCCTGCAGAATCTGAGTATTGTTTAGAATAGGCTGAGTTTCGAGGAGACAGTAGCTATTCTAGATAGATATCAGTAGAGGGTGTCCAGACACAAGTCAGAGCCTGTTCTGATTGTGTACGTGGATCCACTTGGGGTTGAGTAGCATAGGTTGCGTGGCTCGTAACCGTGTGTACTTGGAACCTTGAGACTAGTGGATTGAGGACTGAGAAGAGTCCTCCCCGGACGTAGGCAATTTGGCTGAACTGGGTGAACAAACCCTTGTCCTTGTTCTTTCCTGCTGAAACAATTCGGCCAATCTGCCTACGTCTGGGGAGGACTATTCTCCTGTCCTCAATCCACTGAACTGAAGGTTCCAAGTACACTAGGTTACAACTCACGCAACCTATGCTACTCAACCTTATGTGGACCACTCAACACAATCAGAACAAGCTCTGATTTGTGTCTGCACACCCTCTACAATATGTCAATCTAGAATAGCTACAATCCTCTCAAAGAACTCAGCCTATTCTAAATTACACTACTCAGCAGGGTTGCTGCAGCAACAGCTGTAACACACAACTGAAGCACAATGTCCGCGTCGCTCCAAGGCCTTCTGCCAAGCCGATCGAACCTCTCCAAGAGCGCTGCACACTCTGAGTAACTCCCCCTCACTCAGTGACCACCTGCCACTAGTGAGTACTGCCGCACGACACTCGACCGAGCCTTCCACCCGTCAGTTCTTCCGCGGCTGCCCTTGATCAACCAACAAGCTCCCCAGCTCTGAATCGGCTTCCAGATCAAGCACGAATCAGACTCTGCAAGTCCTGATTCTCTTCTGCAACTCTCACCTCAGCTCTGCGCTCAACGCTCTGCTCTTGGGTGATGATCGAAGTAAACTCCCATCGCACACAACAAATTGCTCTCCGTGAATTCTGTGTATGCACTCGTGTATCCCTCAGCTTCGATCAACCTCTTCAGCTCTGAACACCTTCTTCTTAAATAGCTGCACCACTTTAAGCAATTTCCAGGTTTAGGCAATTAACCCAACAAGATCAATTATCTCCTAAAATCTAGGAGATTAGATTTGATTATTATCTCCAATGCAAATCTCCTCCTCTGACTAGTAAACCTCTCTGGAATAAACTCTTCAGCAATTTAGAAATTCTTCAGAGGCTCTGCATAGAGTTTCCAGCCATTCCGGACAAGCCCAGGCAGCTGCTATGCTTGGTCAGTTGAACCTGTTGCACAAGCTCCTGCTGCAGCATCCCCTGCTGCAGCTGCTGCTAGTTCACTTCTGCTTGGCTTGCTTGATAATTTGAGCTGTAGCAGCTCCTTGTTCACTTATGCTGGTTTTGTCAAACACTGCCATACTTGCATCATCAATCTCTCCCTTGGCATTTTGACAAAACCCACCAGAGATTTAAGTTTTCGCACCTCCACTTCTTAGCCTGCTCTTCTCCTCCCCCTTTTTGGAATAAATGACGAGGGGGGGGGGGGGGTCTGGGAAAAACTTATGGAGGCAACATGCAGAGCCCTAGAGAGGCTCGCAGGTCTTCAAACCGGGCTGCATCCAGAGCTTTGGTGAAGATATCAGCAAGTTGTTTGGCAGACACAACATGCTGGAGCGAAATGACTTTCTTTTCAACTAGATCACGAATGAAGTGATGACGAATGTCAATGTGCTTGGTTCTGCTGTGCTGAACCGGGTTCTTAGATATGCTGATGGCACTCATATTGTCACAGTAGAGAGTCATGTCATCTTGAGCAATCCCATACTCACTCAGCATTTGCTTCATCCACAACATCTGTGCACAGCAGCTCCCAGCAGCAATGTACTCAGCCTCGGCAGTGGATAGAGAAATGCTATTTTGTTTTCTGCTGAACCAAGATACCAGGTTATTCCCCAAGAAAAAGCATCCTCCCGAAGTGCTCTTCCTGTCCTCGGAGCAACCTGCCCAGTCTGCATCACTGTATCCGACCAGATTAGCATTCGTGTCTTTAGTGTACCACAAGCCATAGTCCACAGTTCCTCCGACATACCGAATGATGCGCTTGACCAACTGCAGATGACTGTCTCTAGGACAAGCTTGAAATCTGGCACAAACTCCTACTGCATAGGAAATGTCAGGACGGCTGGCAGTCAGGTAAAGCAAGCTCCCAATCCTGCTTCTGTAGGCAGTCTGACTCACTTCCATACCGTGCTCGTCTTTGATGGCTTTCACATGAGTGGCGGCAGGGGTTCGCTTGTGACTTGCTGAATCTAGCTGGAATTTCTTCACAAGGGACTTGCTGTATTTACTTTGAGCAATAAAGATACCATCCTTTTTCTGAGTAATCTCCAAACCAAGAAAGTATGAAAGTTCTCCTACCATGCTCATTTGAAATTCTTGCTGCATGTGATTCACAAACTGCTTCACCAGGTGCTGGGACTTTGATCCAAAGACAATATCATCCACATATATTTGAGCAATGAACACATCAGACTGAGTTCTTTTGACAAACAAGGTTTTGTCAACTCCCCCTCGGTTGTAGCCATGTTTTTCCAGGAAAACTGTCAACCACTCATACCATGCCCGAGGAGCCTGTTTGAGTCCATATAAAGCTTTCTTCAATTTATATACATGTTCTGGATGATGAGGATCTTCAAAACCTTTTGGTTGAGAGACATAAACTTCTTCAGAGAGATTTCCGTTCAAGAACGCACTTTTAACATCCATTTGATATAATTTGAACCCCAGGCAGCAAGACATTGCTAGAAGCAGTCTGATAGCCTCCAGGCGAGCTACTGGAGCAAATGTTTCATCAAAGTCTAGACCCTCAATCTGAGAATATCCCTGGGCAACCAGTCTGGCTTTATTTCGTGTAATGTTGCCCTTTTCATCAGTTTTGTTTTTGAACACCCATTTTGTGCCTATAATGTTCACCCCATTTGGTCTGTCCACCAGATCCCAAACATCATGTCTTTCAAACTCTGCCAATTCCTCCTGCATAGCCATAATCCAGAATTCATCACTCATGGCCTCCTTGAAATTCTTTGGTTCAATGCTGGACATGAAACATGTATTGAGATAGGCATGACTTCTGGTTCTTCTTCTGTCTGAGGGATCACCAATCACATTTGTCAAGGGATGATTCTTCTGAATCTTCTTTGGGGGCTGCCTTGAAGGTGGATCAGAAGCCTCGGTGTGAAAATCATCAGACATGCTTTCTGATTGGTCATCTGGAATTTCTGCTTCAGCACTTGCTGTAGCATCTTCTGGAGCCACAGCTTGTTCACTTCTGGTCTGTCTATCAGGCATTTCTTCAAGATCAGAGTCTTCTTCATCAGTGTCAGAATCAGGGATAGATGCTTCTTCTGCATCATTGACAACAACATTTATGGACTCCATGACAGTCTTTGTTCGCTGGTTGAAAACACGATATGCCCTGCTGTTTGTTGAATATCCCAAGAACACTCCAGGATCACTCTTAGGATCGAGTTTCTTTCTATACTCCCGGTCTCTCAGAATGAAGCAGTCACTTCCAAAGATATGGAAGTATTTAACCGTGGGCTTTTTCTGATTCCAGAGCTCATAGCAGGTCTGCTTGGTTCCCCTTCGCAAGGTGACTCTATTGATGATGTAACATGCGGTATTCATGGCCTCTGCCCAAAATTTCAGAGGAATCCTCTTAGCATGGATCATCACTCTGGCCATTTCTTGAATTGTTCGGTTCTTCCGTTCCACCACACCATTTTGCTGAGGGGTAATGGGAGAGGAGTACTGATGTGTTATACACCTTTGTTGACAGAATTCATCCATGTCTTTGTTTTCAAATTCTTTGCCATGATCACTGCGAATGCTGCTGATTCTGAGATTCTTCTCTTGCTCTAACCGAGACACCAGTGACATAATGACACTCACAGTATCTGATTTTTCTGATAAAATCAATCCAAGTGAATCTGGAATAATCATCAACACAGACAAATGCATACCTTTTCTTGCCTAGGCTCTCGACTTCCATTGGTCCCATCAGATCCATGTGAATCAGCTGTAGAGGCCTGGTGGTACCAATATCTTTGACTCGTGGATGTGAGGCCTTCTTCTGTTTCCCAATCTGACAGTCTCCACAGATGGAGTCTGTCTCTCCTTTCAGCAGTGGAATTCCTCTGACAAGCCCTTCTGTGGCAATTCTCTTTAGAGTTCTCAGGTTAACATGTCCCATCCTTTTGTGCCATAAAGTCATTTCCTCGGCCTTTGTCAGCAAACATTTCTGAATCCGTGAGTTTGAACTCACATTGAGAAGGTAACAGTTGCTCTTTGATCTGGCTCCTTCCATTATACACTTTCCAGATTTGTCGAGGACTTGGCATGAGTCTTTCGTAAACTTTACTTGTTTAGTCCCATCACACAGCTGGCTGATGCTAATGAGATTAGCCTTTAACCCTTCCACCAAAAGAGCATTCCTTCCACAGCCAAAGTTCCTCTTCCCAGAACTCTTCCTTTCAGACCGTTACCAAACTTCACACGTTGTTCCAAACAGGGAGTAATGTTTTTCAGAAAGGATCTTTCTCCTGTCATATGACCTGAACAACCACTATCAAAGTACCAGCTTATCTTGTCCGAGGTGCTAGCTGTGCTGACAAGAGCGAGGAGTTGAGTCTGCGCATGTTTCTGCCTGACAGATTCTCTGGGTGATGCAATTCTGGCACGAGCTGAGAAACAATTTCTTTGAATATGACCTTTGCGACCACAGCTGTAACATTTTTTATACTTTAAAGCTCTCTTGTAACGGTGATGTAGAGATTGCTGTAGCAAGTCCTGGTTCAATCTTTTCTGTGTTTTTGTGCCTCTTCTTGCAGACCTGTATCTGGCCATGTTGCATTCATCTTCACTCAGTTCTTTCTCATCTTCACTTCCACTGGCAGAAAGAGCTCTCTTTTTCATCCGTTTGCTGGTGCAGTTGATTTGTCGATGACCGTAGCCTGCACAATTCCAGCATTGGACTCCCTTCTTCATTTCTTTCTTTCCATCTTCACTCTGAGCCGGTTCCTTTCCTTTCCTTTTACTTTCACCGCTCCTTCTGAATTGTCTTTGCGAAGAAGAGCTTCTCTCAATTCTGGATTCCATGTTTTTCAGTAACTTCCCAAGGTTCTTAACAAGCATGCTCATCTGATCATCTGGACCTGTCTGCTTGGTTTCTGCTTCAGCTTTCAATCCAACATTCTTATCCTTAGGAAGGGTGACTCCTTTAACCAGCTTCATCTCAAATTGTTTGAGAGATCCCATCAGTTCTTCCAACTTCATGAATCTGACATTTTGAGCTTCTTCAATGGCTGTCACTTTCATGTCAAATTTTGTGGGCAATGATCTGAGAACCTTTCGGATAAGCTTTTCTTCAGGGATGGGTTCACCAAGAGCATGAGCTTCATTTGCAAGATCACAGAGTTTAGCATTAAACTCAGTGACTGTTTCTTCATCCAGCATCCTCAGATTCTCAAATTGTGTGGCAATTATCTGGAGTCTTGACAACTTCACTCTATCCGTTCCTTCATGGGCTGTCTGCAGAATTTCCCATGCTTGCTTGGCCATATCACAGTTTGATATCAACCTGAAATTGTTAGCATCCACTGCAGCAAAAATTGCATTCAAAGCCTTTGAATTACCAGTTGCTGCAGCACCTTCTTCAGCAGTCCATTGCTCCTCAGGTTTTATTCTAGTCACTCCTTGCTCATCCATAGTGATTGGGGGAGACCACTGAGCCACAACAGCTCTCCATGTCTTCTCATCAATAGCCTTCAGAAAGGCTTTCATTCTAGCTTTCCAATATCCATAATTGCTCTCTTCTAATAATGGAGGTCTGCTTGTGCTCTGTCCTTCCTTCATTGCCTTGGCTTCTTCAGAGACACTGTAGGATCTTTTAACTCTGTGTGTCGAGTTCCCGCTCTGATACAAATTGAAAATTCGTAGTGTCTTAGTTCGACAGATTCTGTGAACAAGCAGTTGCTGCAGCACACTCTTGTTCACTTAAATATTGTCACAGCAAGCAATGAACAAGGCACAGGTTTGTTCACCCAGTTCGGCCAATCTGCCTACGTCTGGGGAGGACTATTCTCCAGTCCTCAATCCACTGAACTGAAGGTTCCAAGTACACTAGGTTACAACTCACGCAACCTATGCTACTCAACCTTATGTGGACCACTCAACACAATCAGAACAAGCTCTGATTTGTGTCTGCACACCCTCTACAATATGTCAATCTAGAATAGCTACAATCCTCTCAAAGAACTCAGCCTATTCTAAATTACACTACTCAGCAGGGTTGCTGCAGCAACAGCTGTAACACACAGCTGAAGCACAATGTCCGCGTCGCTCCAAGGCTTTCTGCCGAGCCGATCAAACCTCTCCAAGAGCGCTGCACACTCTGAGTAACTCCCCCTCACTTAGTGACCACCTGCCACTAGTGAGTACTGCCGCACGACACTCGACCGAGCCTTCCACCCGTCAGTTCTTCCGCCCTTGATCAACCAACAAGCTCCCCAGCTCTGAATTGGCTTCCAGATCAAGCACGAATCAGACTCTGCAAGTCCTGATTCTCTTCTGCAACTCTCACCTCAGCTCTGCGCTCAACGCTCTGCTCTTGGGTGATGATCGAAGTAAACTCCCGTCGCACACAACAAATTGCTCTCCGTGAATTCTGTGTATGCACTCGTGTATCCCTCAGCTTCGATCAACCTCTTCAGCCCCGAACACCTTCTGCTTAAATAGCTGCACCACTTTAAGCAATTTCCAGGTTTAGGCAATTAACCCAACAAGATCAATTATCTCCTAAAATCTAGGAGATTAGATTTGATTATTATCTCCAATGCAAATCTCCTCCTCTGACTAGTAAACCTCTCTGGAATAAACTCTTCAGCAATTTAGAAATTCTTCAGAGGCTCTGCATAGAGTTTCCAGCCATTCCGGACAAGCCCAGGCAGCTGCTATGCTTGGTCAGTTGAACCTCTTGACTAAGCTCCTGCTGCAGCATACCCTGCTGCAGCTGCTGCTAGTTCACTTCTGCTTGGCTTGCTTGATAATTTGAGCTGTAGCAGCTCCTTGTTCACTTATGCTGGTTTTGTCAAACACTGCCATACTTGCATCATCAAAGTCAAGGAACAATGAGGGAAGGACAGACCACGAGCAGACCTCTATTGTTGGAAGAAAGCAACTATGGATATTGGAAGGCTAGGATGAAGGCCTTTCTCAAAGACATTGATGAGAAGACCTGGAGAGCTATCGTGGTCCAGTGGTCTCCTCCGATCACCATGGATGAACAGGGAGTTACACGGATAAGACCTGAAGAACAATGGACTGCTGAAGAGGGAGCTGCAGCAACTGGTAATTCAAAGGCTCTGAATGCTATCTTTGCTGCGGTTGATGCTAACAATTTCAGGTTGATTTCAAACTGTGATATGGCCAAGCAAGCTTGGAAAATTATGCAAACTGCCCATGAAGGACTTGATAAAGTAAAGCTGTCAAGATTACAGATTATTGCTACGCAGTTTGAAAATTTGAAAATGCTAGAAGAGGAGACGATCACTGAGTTCAATGCGAAACTGTGTGATCTGGCAAATGATGCCCATGCTCTTGGAGAACCTATTCCTAAAGAGAAGCTGATCAGGAAGGTACTCAGATCATAACCCACAAGATTTGACGTGAAAGTGATGGCCATTGAAGAAGCTTAAAATGTCAGACACATGAGGTTGGAAGAATTGGTTGGATCCCTCAAACAATTCGAAATGAAGCTGGTTAAAGAAGAGCCTACTCCTAAGGAGAACATAGGGCTGAAGGCAGAAACAGAAGTGAAGAAGCCAACTCCAGATGATCAGCTGAGTATGCTAGTAAAGAACCTTGGGAAATTCCTGATGAGCGGACAAATAACCTTATATTTTTCCACATTTTTCCCCTTACTTCTTATTTGTTCCGCAATTCTATAAAGCCATTTGATTATTTCTTCATCCATTTCAGGTTAAAAATATGTATCTCACGATACGAAGTGGCCCGAAGAAAATCTGGACGAAATCCGGTCGATGGAGATCAAAAGCAGAAAGACTGAGCAAACTGCAGAAGTGATTCGGCCGAATCATAAGTGATTCGCCCACCAGCCTGGCCGAATCACTCTCAGCTACTCGAATCGACCTGATCCGGGGAAAGTCTTGAAGATTTGACCAAATCACATAAAGGGTGTGACCAAATCACTAGTGATTCGGCCAAGGAAAGTGATTCGCCCAGTCCGAGATCAGCACTGAACAGATGATTCGGCCGAATCAGAAGTGATTCGCCCATGAGGTGCCCGAATCAGTTGGGCTCCATAAGACGTTTGACCGTATCAACACAAGGGTGTGACCGAATCAAAAAGTGATTCGGCCGGGATAAGTGATTCGCCCAAACTCAAAACAGCACTGAACAGATGATTCGAGCGAATCACATGGACAGTGACCGAATCATGTAATTCGGACACTTCGGGCACTTTTTGGAAATTCTCAAAATGTATAAATAGAATGAGATGGAAGTGAAGAAAGGGAGCTTCCATATTTTTCGCAACCCTAGGCGACTGGAACTCAGAGAAGATCAAGCTTGATTGAAGATTGAAGTTTGGATTGAAGATTCTACATCAACCTCTCTTAAACCCTTTAGCTTTGTATTTACATTGATGTTTCACTTAGTTGTCATGTATTTGTGCACACTCATTATGAGTGAGTAGTTGTTCTTGTGGTTGGGGATTAAATGGATCCCCTAGGATTGGATATGATGTAGAACACTATGTTATTGTATTGAATGAAGTTTGGTTTGATTGCTTGTGCTCTAGCTATGTATTCATTGTATGCACACCAAGTGTTTGACGAAATGCGTAAGTGAGTATGCTTGGGTAAAACCCCTAAGGATGGAACGAGAGTTGAACTTAGGATGTTTCATAGCTATTGTATGATCATAGATGGAGTGTTTGTGCGTGAGAGCGACATGCACTCTTGACATTAGGCTAAGTTTTAAGCGGATTTGAGTAACCGGCCAATAGACCGAGAGGGTGCGGTTATGGGACTCAAGTTCTATACGGTTCAATAGAATGAGAGTTTGAGAACCATGTCATTTGTGTATCCTCTCCATTCTAGGGAAGGAGCGAGAGTTGAACCTAGAGCGGACGATGCATTAGCCTTGCTTTTATCAACCAAATGTAGTTCATGCATGTATTAGTGAGTTATTTCATTTTCCTCTTATCTTAGGGGAGAAGTTGAATCCCTAGTCACCCTTTTTATTCACTAAGCAAAACCCAAAAATATCATTTATCATTAGTGCTTACTAGAGATACCTCTATAGGAGGACAAAACCCCCCCAAAAACCGTAGACTTACAATAGTAGCATTAATTAGTTGTCAATTAGTTTAAGCTTTTCTCTTGGGTTCGACCCAGGGTCACTCGGTTATAAATATTGTTTGATATTTGCGTGACTAGAATAGCACTTCATTTTGCTTGCCTAAAATGCCAACGTCAACTCCTGAAGAACATGAACTCAAGAACTGGGCAAAGCTCATCCATACGAAAACAATTCAGAAGGAGAGGGAAGGAATCTGCTCAAAATGATGATGAAAAGAGAGACAGAAGAAAGGGCATGAAGTGTTGGAACTGTGAAGGATATGGTCATCGACAAGCCGACTGTACTAGCAAATCGATGAAGAAGGCCGAGCAGAAAAATGCATTTTCTGCCAGCAGAAGTGAAGATGAGACAGATCTGAGTGAAGATGAATGCCACATGGTCAGATACAGATCAGTTAGGAAAGGCAGAAAAACACAAGGTAGGGTGGATCAGCTCCTGCTACAGCAATCCCTGTATCACCATGTCAAGACACTATTAAAGTATAAAAGATGCTATAGCTGCGGGCTCAAAGGTCACATTAAGAGGAACTGTCCATCAGAGTATCGCAGAAAGGGGTCAACCAGAATAACAACCAAGCACAAATATGGGAGAACTCAGCATCTTGCTCTTGTCAGCACAGCAAGCTCCACGAACAAAGTTAGTTGGTATTTTGACAGTGGCTGCTCGGGGCATATGACAGGAGAAAGATCCTTCTTGAAGAATATATCTCCCTGCTTAGAACAACAGGTGAAGTTTGGAAATGGCCTGAGGGGAAGAGTTCTAGGAAAGGGAACACTGTCAGTTGTAGGGATGCCCGAACTAAGCAATGTCATGCTGGTGAAAGGACTGAAGGCAAACCTCATAAGCATTAGCCAGTTGTGTGATGGGACTCAACAGGTGAAGTTTACGAAAGATTCGTGCAAAGTCTTTAACAAGAATGGAGAATGTATAATGGAGGGAGCCAGATCAAGAAGCAACTGCTATCTTCTCAAGGTAGACGCAAACTCTCCTTTACCCAGATGCATGCTAACTAATGCAAAGGAAATGAATCTCTGGCATAGAAGGATGGGTCATGTCAATCTGAGGACTCTGAAGAAAATTGCAACAGAAGGGTTAGTTAGAGGAATACCGCTGATCAAAGGCGAGACAAGTTCCATCTGAGGAGATTGTCAGATTGGGGAACAAAAAAGGGCTTCACATCCAAAAGTTAAAGATACAAACACAATCACACCTCTCCAGTTGATACACATGGACCTGATGGGTCCTATGGAAGTAGAGAGTGTGGGCAAGAAAAGATATGCCTTCGTCTGTGTTGATGAATTACCTGGTTCACTTGGATTGATTTTATCAGAGAGAAATCAGACACTGTAAAAGTCATAGTCTCGTTGGTGTCCCGACTGGAGCAATAGAAAAATCTCAGAATCTCCAACATCCGCAGTGATCATGGCAGAGAGTTTAAAAACAAAGCAGTGGATGAGTTCTGTCGCCAAAAGGGTATCTCACATCAGTTTTCCTCTCCCATCACTCCTCAGCAGAATGGTGTAGTGGAACGAAAGAATCAAACAATTCAAGAAATTGCCAGAGTCATGATTTATGCCAAGAGGATCCCCCTGAAATTCTGGGCTGAGGCAATGAACACCGCTTGCTACATCATCAACAGAGTCACCATACAGAAAGGAACCAACCAGACTTGCTATGAGCTCTGGAATCAGAAGAAGCCCACTGTTAAATACTTTCACATATTTGGAAGTGACTGCTACATTCTGAGAGATCGGGAGTACAGGAAGAAGCTTGACCCAAAGAGCGATGCTGGTTTCTTCCTGGGATATTCAACGAACAGTAGAGCATATCGAGTGTACAACCAGAGGACAAGAACAGTGATGGAATCCATAAATGTAGTAGTCAAAGATATTGAAGAAGGTTCTTCCACTATCCTTGATTACGAAGACACTGACATTGAAGATGCCCCTGCCAATCAGAGCAGAAGCAGAAAATATAGACGAACTCCAAGAGAGCCTGCATGAAGAACATAATGATGAGACTCATGATCCACCGTCAAGGCAGCCTCCATAGAGGATTCAGAAGAACCATCCACTGACAATGTGATTGGAGATCCGACAGAAAGAAGGAGAACCAGAAGCAATGCTTACCTCAATACCTGCTTCCTATCCAGTATAGAACCGAAGACGTTCAAGGAAGCTTTGAATGACGAATTCTGGATGATAGCTATGCAGGAAGAACTGACAGAATTCGAAAGACACGATGTTTGGGACTTGGTGGATAGACCTAAAGGAGTAAACATTATAGGTACCAAATGGATCTTCAAAAACAAAACTGATGAAAAGGGGACATCACAAGAAATAAAGCCAGGCTTGTTGCTCAAGGATACACTCAAATTGAGGGGATAGACTTCGAAGAAACTTTCACTCCAGTCGCTCGTCTGGAGGCCATCAGACTACTTCTAGCTATGTCCTGTTTTCTGGGTTTTAAACTATATCAAATGGATGTCAAAAGTGTACGTTTCTAAAAAGGTTTTGAAGATTCTCATCATCCGGAGCACGTGTACAAACTGAAGAAAGCTCTGTAAGGGCTTAAACAGGCTCCTCGAGCATGGTACGAGCGGCTGACAGTTTTTCTTGAAAACCATGGCTACAAAAGATGGGGAGCTGACAAAACTTTATTTGTGAAACACACCAAATCGGATGTGATCATTGCGCAGATATATGTGGATGACATTGTTTTTGGATCGAAGTCTCAGCATCTGGTGAAGCAATTTGTGGATCACATTCAGAAGGAATTCAAAATAAGCATGGTCGGAGAATTATCATATTTCCTTGGTCTGGAGATCACCCAAAAAGCAGATGGCATCTTTATTGCACACAGCAAATACAGCAAGATTCTTGTGCAGAAATTTCAGCTAGATAAAGCCAGTCATAAACGAACGCCCGCTGCCACTCATGTCAAAGCCATCAAAGATGAACGTGGAATGGAAGTGAGTCAGACTACCTACAGAAGTATGATTGGGAGCTTATTGTACCTGACTGCCAGTCGTCCTGACATCTCCTTTGCAGTAGGAGTTTGTGCTAGATTTCAAGCCTGCCCCAAAGACAGTCACTTGCAGCTGGTCAAGCGAATCCTTCGGTATGTTGGTGGTACGGTGTACTATGGCTTATGGTATACTAAGGATACAAATGCAAACCTAGTGGGATATAGTGATGCAGACTGGGCAGGTTGTGCTGAGGATAGGAAGAGCACTTCTGGAGGCTGTTTCTTCCTGGGTAACAACCTAGTGTCATGGTTCAGTAGAAAACAAAACAGCATTTCGCTATCTACAGCTGAGGCAGAATACATAGCTGCTGGGAGCTGCTGTGCACAGATGTTGTGGATGAAGCAAATGCTGGGCGAGTATGGACTCGATCAAGGTGAAATGATTCTCTACTGTGACAACATGAGTGCTATCAGCATCTCCAAGAACCCTGTTCAGCACAGCAGAACCAAACACATTGACATTCGACATCACTTCATCCGTGATCTGGTGGAAAAGAAATTCATTGCACTTCAGCATGTTGTGTCGGCCAAAAAGCTTGCTGACATCTTCACAAAACCTTTGGACGCAGTACGGTTTGAAGACCTGAGATCGTCTCTGGGCTCTGTGTCTCGCCCTCTTGAGACAGCAAGGAACTTTCCCTTGTCAATTGTGCCAAAAAGGGGGAGAAAAAGGGGAGGGAGTTGGTTACCGGAGGATTTGAATTGAAGCTTTCAAAGGGGTTTTGTCAAAATGCCAAGGGGGAGATTGATGTTGCAGTATGGCAATGTTTGACAAGCAAGTGAACAAGTTGCTGCTATAGCTCGTGTCCAGTGTTTGTAAACAAGACCAGTGAACAAGGAGCAGCTGTAGCAGGAGAAAGCTATAGCAGGAGCTTGTTCAGAAGGGTTGTAGCGTCTGTCCGAGTAGCAGCTTTCTGGATCTTTAGAAAGAGGGCATGGCAGTCCTTCTAAGAGCTTCAGAGGAGTTTCTAAGTTGCTGCAGAGAATATTCCAGTGGAGTTTCCTAGCTGAAGTAGGAGATTTGATTGTGGGAGATTTGAATCTCAAATCAAATCTAATCTCCTAAATTTTAGGAGATATTGATATTGCTAAGGGAATTGCTAAATCTTGATAATGATGGCAGTGGACGCGCCTATATAATGGAGTCTCTTCAGAGCAATAAAGGTTGATCGAATGACAGAGTGAATAGACAGAGCATACACAGATGATCAAGTGAGAGATTCGAGTGCGTGCGAAGATTCCATCATCACTGAGAGCAGAGCGTGAGCGCAGAGCTGAGTGGTTATTGCAGTGTGTGATCAGAACTTGCAGAGTCTGATTACAGCTTGATCTGGAGACTAATTCAGAGTAGCAGTGCTTGTTGATGGATCAAGGCAGGCCGCGAAGGGATTGTCAAGTGGAGGGACTCGGGCAATTGATTGAAGGCCAGCTCTTGCTAGTGACAGGAGGTCACTGAGTGAGGGGGAGTATTCCAGAGTGTGCAGCGCTCGTGGAATCGTTCGAACGGCTCGGCGGAAGGCTTGGAGCGACGCGGACAGTTTGTGCATCAGCTGTGTGCTACAGCAGATGCTATAGCAATCCTGCAGAATCAGAGTATTGTTTAGAATAGGCTGAGTTTCAAGGAGACAGTAGCTATTCTAGATAGATATCAGTAGAGGGTGTCCAGACACAAGTCAGAGCCTGTTCTGATTGTGTACGTGGATCCACTTGAGGTTGAGTAGCATAGGTTGCGTGGGTTGTAACCGTGTGTACTTGGAAACCTTGAGATTAGTGGATTGAGGTCTGAGAAGAGTCCTCTCCAGACGTAGGCAATTTGGCTGAACTGGGTGAACAAACCCTTGTCCTTGTTCTTTCCTGCTGAAACAGTTTTCTAGTGAACAAGAGTGTGCTGTAAGCTTGTTCACAAATCTGTTTATCAGAGGTGCTGTGAACAAATCTGTTTATCTGTTTATCAGAGGTGCTGTTTATCAGAGCTTGTTCACAAATCTTTTTATCAGAGGAGCTCAACACACAGAGTAAAAGATCCTACATCGCCTCTGAAGAAGTCAAGGAATAATGAGGGAAGGACAGAGCACGAGCAGACCTCCATTGTTGGAAGAAAGCAACTATGGATATTGGAAGGCTAGGATGAAGGCCTTTCTCAAAGCCATTGATGAGAAGACCTGGAGAGCTATTGTGGTCCAGTGGTCTCCTCCGATCACCATGGATGAACAGGGAGTTACACGGATAAAACCTGAAGAACAATGGACTGCTGAAGAGGGAGCTGCAGCAACTGGTAATTCAAAGGCTCTGAATGCTATCTTTGCTACGGTTGATGCTAACAATTTCAGGTTGATTTCAAACTGTGATATGGTCAAGCAAGCTTGGAAAATTCTGCAAACGGCCCATGAAGGACTTGATAAAGTAAAGCTGTCAAGATTACAGATTATTGCTACGCAGTTTGAAAATTTGAAAATGCTAGAAGAGGAGACGATCACTGAGTTCAATGCGAAATTGTGTGATCTGGCAAATGAAGCCCATGCTCTTGGAGAACCTATTCCTGAAGAGAAGCTGATCAGGAAGGTACCCAGATCGTTGCCCACAAGATTTGACATGAAAGTGACGGCCATTGAAGAAGCTCAAAATGTCAGACACATGAGGCTGGAAGAATTTGTTGGATCCCTCAAACAATTCGAGATGAAGCTGCTTAAAGAAGAGCCTACTCCTAAGGAGAACATAGGACTAAAGGCAGAAACAGAAGTGAAGAAGCCAGCTCCAGATGATCAGCTGAGTATGCTAGTAAAGAACCTTGGGAAACTCCTGAAGAACATGAACTCAAGAACTGAGCAAAGCTCATCCACACGAAAACAATTCAGAAGGAGAGGAAAGGAATCTGCTCAAAATGATGATGAAAAGAGAGACAGAAGAAAGCGCATGAAGTGTTGGAACTGTGAAGGATATGGTCATCGACAAGCCGACTGTACTAGCAAACCAATTCAGAGCAGCAGTGCTTGTTGGTGGATCGAAGAAGGCCGTGAAGGGATTGTCGAGTGGAGGGACTCGGGCAATTGATTGAAGGCCAGCTCTTGCTAGTGACAGGAAGTCACTGAGTGAGGGGGAGTATTCCAGAGTGTGCAACGCTCGTGGAATCGTTCGAACGACTCAGCGGAAGGCTTGGAGCGACGGGAACAGTTTGTGCATCAGCTGTGTGCTACGGCAGATGCTATAGCAACCCTGCAGAATCTAAGAATTGTTTAGAATAGGCTGAGTTTCGAGGAGACAGTAGCTATTCTAGATAGATATCAGTAGAGGGTGTCCAGACACAAGTCAGAGCCTGTTCTGATTGTGTACGTGGATCCACTTGTGGTTGAGTAGCATAGGTTACGTGGGTTGTAACCGTGTGTACTTGGAAACCTTGAGATTAGTGGATGGAGGACTGAGAAGAGTCCTCCCCAGACATAGGCAAACTGGGTGAACAAACCCTTGTCCTTGTTCTTTCCTGCTGAAATCGTTTTCTGGTGAACAAGAGTGTGCTGTAGCAATAGCTTGTTCACAAATCTGTTTATCAGAGGCACTGTGAATTTCAGATCACCCAGTTGGGCACACTGCCTACGTCTGAGGAGGACTATACTCCAGTCATCAATCCACTAGTCTCTAAGGTGCTCCGTATAACACAGATTCGACACACTGCCAACCTATGCTACCCAACCTCAACTAGTATTTCACACAAAATCAGAACACCGTCTGATTTGTGTCGAACACACCTACATAATTGATTTAACTCAGAATAGCTACAACTCTGCTCTCCAGACTTAGCATATTCTAATTAAACAATCTCATCGTAGGTTGCTATAGCACACGCTTGTGTAGGTTATGTCTGTGATGCTCCAAAGCCTTTCCCCTAGCCGTTCAAACATTGTCGTGAGTGATCCTCACTCGGTGATGCTCCCCTCACTCAGTGACCGCCTGTCACTAGCGAGAACAAGCCTTCTGTAGATTGTCCGAGTTCTTTCATTTGACAGCTCTCCTGCCGCCCACCTTGATCATCCAATAAGCAAGTTCTGCTCTGAATTGGCCTTCTCTGATCAAGCTCTAATCACGCTCTACAAGTCTTCGATCAGCCTATGCTTCACCCACTCAGCTCTGCGCTAATGCTATGCTTCATCGTGCTCCTTCAATATCAACTTTAGGAAGTTCTTAAAAGATCTCAACAAGATCCTATCTCTTACTTTGTAGGAGATTATTAAATCTTCAAGCTCCGGCACGGAATCTTTACTGGGATATTCTGAGAATATTTGGAAGACTCCCGTTGCACAGCTACTTCATATCTTGACAGATTTCTACTGCTCTGCTGCTACAGCTTCTGTTGTAGCAACTGCTTGTTCACTGAGCTTGTACACTCTGGCAGGTTTTGTCAGTTGAATGTCATTTGCATTATCAGGCTTCATAGATTGATCTAGCGTAGGCGTAGAGTCAAGTCTGTGTAAGGGAAATTGAAGGATAGTAGAATTATTGAGTACTCCTCTCCAAACGTAAGCAGTTGGCCGAACTGGGTGACCAAATTTGTGCGTGCTCTTTTTCATTGTTGTAAACTTATTTCCGCAGAATGGTAAAGGGGTTGCTAGAGCAACTTGCTAGTACAATCTCAGCAAACCAAGGTGCTACAATTTTAATTGGTATCAGAGCAGGAACTCAACACACAGATTGAAGATCGTGAGCGCATTGCTGAGCAATAAAAGCAAAGATGAAAGAAGGTCAAAGCACAAGTCTCCCGCCACTGTTGGAAGAAAGCAATTAAGGGTACTGGAAGATGAGGATGAAGGCCTTCCTCAAGGCTATTGACGAGAAGACTTGGAGATCAGTTGTCTCTGAATGGTCACCTTCCCTGACCATTGATGAAAAAGGAGTAGCCAATAAGAAGCCAGAGAAGACACGGACAGCTGAAGAGGAAGTTGTAGCAACCGAAAATTCTAAGGCCTTAAATGCAATATTTGTTGTTGTTGATGCTACCAATTTCAGGTTGGTTTCAAATTATGACTGAACGTTTTCTAAATTTTGGTAGTAAAAATACTAGTCCAATCTTAGTACGCAAATAATATTTAGAAGTGATATCGGGTCGAACCCAAGAGAAAAGCCTAGATTAGTCTAAAGCTAGCTCGAAAATGCTTAAAGTAAATCTACTAAATAAAAGTGGGGGGTTTTTCCTCTAGGCGAGGTATCTCTAATGAATACTAAACACAAGTTCGAAATTGGGTTGGAAGAAATTAATAGAAAAAACGTAGTCGGGATTCTACTTCACCCCTAGGTCATCGATTAGCAACACAAAACAACAATTCATGCATAAGGTAATTCGATTGATTATTCTAGGCTAAAGTATCACGCATTCTAAATTCAACTCTCGCTCCTTCTCTAGAATGGGATTGATACCTAAGTGATACAATTCTCAAATTCCCGCTCTATTGAACCGTGTAGAACAAAAGTCTCATAATCTCAACCTCTCGGTCTATTGATAGTTAACTTAAGTCCGCTATATACTTAGCCTATTAGATTGCCAATGTCACTCTCGCGCACAAAAGCTATCTAAAATAAACATGCTTAATCTTCTAATTCCATCCTTGGGAGTTTTATTAATTTATACTCATTCATGTGTTTCGTCAAACACTTGGTGTGCATAAAATTGACATGAAGATAAAGCATGAGCATTTTCAATCAAACTTCACTCATATTGATAAAGAAACATGTTTTGCATTACAATCTAACCAAAGGGATCCATAAAGATCCCTACTACAAAACATAATGAAATTGTTCAACAAGGAAAAGTAAAGTTGTAGCTCATGGAATTAGCTGTCCAACAAGCTATGACATGCCTCAATTGGATAAGAATCATGTGCTCGGCAAGCCTTTGATGATGAACAGGTAAGTCTATCCAGATTTGGTCTCGGACGAATTCTCCTCGAGTCATTTCTGATCTGGGTAGCATGGATGTTGATTCGACCAAGGGTGGCCAAATCACATGTGATTCGTGCACCCCCTGGTCGAATCAAATCTGCCTTGGGCGAATCACTTTTGCCTTCTGCTTAATTTTGCTCGTTTTTGCTCTCGAGCGACCAGAATTCATCCAGATTTTCTTCGGGCCACTTCATATCATGTAATAAACATTTTTAACCTGAAATGGATAAATAAAGCATCAAACGACTTTATAAAATAACGGAACAAACAAGAAGTAAAGTGAAAATACGGACAAATTTAAGGTTATTTGTCCGCTCATCAGTGACATAGCCAAACAAGCTCGGGAGATCCTCCAGATAGCATGTGAAGGGACTGACTAGGTAAAGACCTCCAGAATCCAGATGATCACACCTCAGTTTGAGACTTGAGGATGCTGGAAGGTGACATAATCACCGAGTTCATTCCAAGGTTTATGATCTGTCTAACGAAGCGCATGCCCTCGGAGAACCTGTACTAGAAGAGAAGCTAATCAGGAAGGTGCTCAGATCTCTGCCCCCCAGATTTGATATAAAGGCGACAGCCATCGAAGAAGCTCAGAACATCAAGCACATGAGGCTGGAAAAGCTGATAGGATCCCTCAAAAAGTTTGAAATGAAGCTAATCAAAGATGATCCTCCAGCAAAAACCAAGAGTGTGGGACTAAAGGCAGAAGCTGAAAAGAAGATAGAGTCCAAACCTGGTCAATCCTCAAATTTCAGAAAGCAATCCAGAAGAGGTGGAAACAATCAGAAGAAAGATAAAGAACTTGATCAAGATGATGAAGAAAAGAAGGAGAGGAGGAAAGTTATGCAGTCCTGGGGATGCGAAGGATACGGGCACCGAGAAGCTGACTGTCCAAGCAATCAGAAGAAGAGCCCCCAAAAGAAGAAAAACTCTCTTTCAGCAAAATGGAGTGATGACGACACAGACAAAAGCGAGGATGAATGCAATATAGCTAGATCCAGAGTATTCAGAGGATCTGAAAATATCAGTAAATAAGGGAGAACAAGAAAAATGAACAAGAGCGTGCTACAAAAACCCTTGTACCAGTCGCCTGTACCTGAGACAAAGCCAAGAAATAGAAATCGAAAGATGCTATTGCTGTGGGCAAAAGGGACATATTCAAAGGAGCTGTCCAATTTGGAAACAATTATTAAAATCACGAAGATAGGAAAGATCAGTACAATATGCTCTTGTCAGTACTTCAAGGGCAACAAAAGAGGAAAGCTGATAACTTGATAGCAGGTGCTCAGAACACATGACTTGGGAAAGATCAATCCTGACGAACATCAATCCCTGTGCAGAACAACTGGTGAAGTTTGTCAATGGTCTAAAAGGAAGGGTTTTGGGTAAAGAAACACTAGATGCTCACGGTCTGCCCAAACTGAGGAACGTAATGCTCGTGGACGGATTAAAGGCAAACTTCATCAGCATCAGTCAGCTGTGTGACGGCACACATCGGGTAAACTTTACTCAAGATTCTTGTCAAGTTTTCAACCAAACAGGAACATGTGTAATGCAGGGAACAAGATCGAAGAACAACTGCTATCTAATAAAGGTTGGTACAGCAACCCATCACCAACTTGTCTAATGACCAACACAGATGAGATGAACCTGGCACAAACGGATGAGACACATCAATTTATGGACCCTGAAGAAAATTGATGTTGAAGGATTAGTCTGAGGGATTCCAGAGATCAAAGACGAGGTGAAAAATATTTGCAGGGAATGCCAAATAGGCAAGTAGAAGAAGGTCCCTCATCCAAGAGTTGCAAACATCAACACATCCAGGCTCTACAATTGCTACACATAGATCTGATGGGACAAATGGAAGTAGAAAGCTGAAGAGGTACTCTTTTGTATGTGTTGACGATTACACAAGATATACTTGGATAGACTTTATCAGGAAAAAGTTTGACACGATTAGAGTGGTAGTTACATTAGCCATCCGGCTAGAACAAGAAAAAGACCTCAAAATTGCTGTCATCAGAAGTGATCATGGGAAGGAGTTTGAAAATGAAGTCATGGATAGTTTCTAAAGCAAACAAGGAATTACTCATCAGTATTCATCTTTGATTACTCCTCAACAAAACGGAGTAGTAGAACGGAAGAACCGAACAATCCAGGAGATGGCTCGAGTCATGATCCACGAAAAGAAGGTACCACTAAGGTTCTGGGCTGAAGAAATGAACACTGTCTGCTATATCATCAACCAGGTCTCTATCAAGAATGGAACTAACCAGACAAGCTATGAACTTTGGAATCTGAGGAAGCGCACTGTCAAATACTTTCATGTATTTGGGAGTGAATGCTACATTCTGCGAGAACGGGAGTACATAAAGAAATTTGATCAAAAAAGCGACGCATGGATGTTCTTGGGACACTCGAGCAATAGCCAGACATATCGTGTCTACAACAAGTGAACCGAGACAATAATGGACTCCATCAATGTGGTAATCAATGATGTAGAAGCAGAGGTCTCATCTGAAAAGGAAGAAGAAGATTCTGAGACAAATGTCGGCATACCAAAGCAGAACAAGGTTGAACAAGAAGTAATACACGCTCGTATTTCCATCGTACCACTGTCATATGATATCGTCGTATTGCCGTCAGAAATGTTACGGTTTGTGCGTCGGAAAATCATTGCATTTTTTAGATTTTCAACGGGTTTACGACGAAAAGCTACCACATCATATTAATTATGAATTTATAGTGATTTAATCTAGATGTAATGATTTATAATGATAGTTTAATTATTTGGAAGCTTGCTTGAGGTTTCCTACGTTCCGTTAGTAATTGAAGAGACTTGGTCGGACGTGACGTCGTTTTGAAGTTTTAAGGTTTTGGAGTGTTCCATCCCCCAAGCGAAAACGTTGTGCTTCAACTTTGTTGTGCTCAAGTTCCAATCCCATTCACCACCTTCTTAAAAATGCGGCCCATCTCTAATTACGATAATTTTAGTCAGACACTGTAGACTAGACTCTTAATGGTAAGAATTAACGGTTTTGAGTCGGAACAATTTTATACTTTCCAGTTTCAAGACTTCCACTCGCCAAGTTCATTAACAGTCAGCTTGTGTATCAAAATGTTCTGTTGTAACAGAAAGGCTCAAGGGGGAGGAGGTTTGGCAGACAAAAATTAAATGCGTCAGGAGCTCAGCTCCTTCCCAACACATTTGAGTCACAGTGTGGCCATAAATTATCCGTTCAGTTGTTCATAAAATGTGGTACATTTCACACTCCTGATTCAGCAAATCACGAAAATGTGACGATTATTTATTAACCTGCCCTCGCCTAATTATTGAGAATTAATAAACTACTCCGAATGAGGAGTTAAGAAAATGCTACAAGCTTAATATTGGTAGCATATCTAGCTAAATTCCTATGTCACGAATTAGGCACTTGAACAAGTCCTCAACGTTTCAATCATCTAAAAAGCACAGCAATCTTCACATGCTACCATGCATATTCCAAGAGCAACTCCAACCCTCTCACAAACTCTCTCCCTCCCTCCCTCTCTATATATATTTATGCAACACCATCATATCAAATCCAACACATAATTTACCGAAAAAACCAATATATGTTCGACTCAGCAAGATCGATTCTTCTCTAGCATTGTCCTCCGATGGCTGAACAATCTCTGATCATATCTAATCCAAAACCAGAACAAACCATTCACACCCAGTATTCCGGCCGGAGCTCAAACCACCTGGCCCACAAGACCTTAGCAAGTGCAGCCAACCTAGCAAACCTCTTACCCACAGGCACAGTCCTGGCATTTCATGCACTCACACCTTCATTCACCAACAACGGAACATGCCAAGTTTCAAACAAGTACCTCACTATAACACTGCTAGCAGTTTGTAGCTCTATTTGTTTTTTGTCATCTTTCACTGATAGTTTTACTTATGATGGAAAACTATATCACGGTATCGCGACTTTCAAAGGGCTCTCAGTTTTCAATGGATTCGATGATGGGAATGGAAGGCTGAAGGATCTTTCAAAGTATAAAGTGGGAGTGGTGGACTTTGTTCATGCCTTTATGTCGCTAGTTGTTTTCATAGTCTTTGCTTTTAGCAGTTTTAATGTGCAGGAGTGTTTCTTTCCCGCTGGAGGGGAAGATTTAAGGGCATTCACAACTAGTTTACCGTTGGGAGTTGGAGTTCTGTCCAGCTTTATCTTCACAATCTTTCCCACCACTCGCCGCGGAATAGGATACTCTGATATGGTGCCTCAAGACACATAATTATAAAAGCTTTTGCCTACTTTATGCTTTGTGCATGTATAAAACCAATATAATAGATTATGCCAAATCTAAATAAAGGGTCGAACAACTAATTCACACATTATACTAGCACAAAAGAGAAATATCATGTCCTCACTACTACCAAAAAAAACATGCATAAGACATCACTTAAATACTGTTAAATCCTGGTGCCCATGAATATATGTATGACATGTTTTTTGGTAAACGGTACATACCTACAAAGCTGTAACAGAAGGTAAGAAAGAGTCGGCTTAAACAGGCGTGTGAAATTGGGGCGTCAACATTGGCGCAAATATGGCTTTTCTGAAGTTTCCTAAAGTTATGCAAATAATATATGCAAAGAATATACAGTCGATACTCTGCTGACGATATTTGTAAGATCTTGTGGATCCAGGGACAGTGTTCTAAATTAGAAAAGTATGATCAAACTATCTTAGTTTTCTAAAAGACACAATAACAATCTTATATATATAGGATTAACGAGATTGAGAAAGGAGAGTTGCGAATACACAGCTTACTTGATCCAAGAAGGCAGTAAGCCGAAGCCATCACAACAGCGATCATCAGAGATTGATAGAAATTGAGCACACAAGAAACTGATCACAAGGGGCTTAGTATAAATTTTGAACAGACTGTGTCACAGTACTGGTAGTCTCAGGAAGAGATAGTCGGATCGAGGTGGACGAGAGAGGGATCTCAGTATGAGGGTGTCAGACGCACTCACCGTGATTCAGTTACATAGAGGTAACCAAGGGAGTTGTGTTACTTAAGATTTATTTTATTTGATCATTTGAATAGTGAAGTGCTTTCCACTAGGGGTTCAGAGAAACCACCCTGAGTAGGCTAGGTGAGCTGAACAGGGTAAACATATCCTGTGTCATTTGCATTACATCGTACTATTTATGATATGACTAACAACTATCGAAACGATCTGTTTGAGAATTCTGAAACAGCTAACACAGTTGTCTGGAACAGTTCTTGTGGGACATACATATAACTTTCATTTGGTATTAGAGCGGGACACTCGCTGTCCAGAGTGTGATTCAAGGCTATAACAGAACTGTTCAAATTGAGTACGAAGGACAAAATATTTCCCGGCCCCCGCTCCTCGACGGTTCAAACTACCCTTACTGGAAAACAAGAATGAAGGCATTCATCAAGTCTATCGATGATCGAGCATGGAAATCAGTGATCTCCAAATATGATTCACCATAGGTCATGAATACTGATGGTGTGGCCTACCCCAAACCTGAAAATCAATGGACAGCAAATGAAGACCTAGCTGCTGCAACAAACGCCAAGGCACTTAATGCAATCTTTAATGTTGTTGAACCAGACATCTTCAGATAGATATCAACCCGTGAAGCAGCAAAAGATGCATGGGAAACACTCGAAACAGCCTTCGAAGGAACTGACAAGGTGAATTAATCTCGGTTGCAGATGATCACTACCAGATTTGAAAATTTGAAGATGAAGGAGGAAGAATCAATAACTGAATTCAATGCCAAATTGATGGACCTTGCTAATGAAGCTCATGCGCTTGAAGAGCCAATCAGTAATGAAAAACTTGTCAGAAAAGTCTTGCGATCGCTTCCACAAAAATACGCAATGAAAGTGACAGCTATTGAGGAAGCACAGGATATAAAGGCAATGAAACTTGACATTTTGATGGGATCTCTTCGGACATTTGAAATGAAATTACTGAAGTTTTTGAAAAAAAATCTCGAGGAGATGCACGGAAAAGAGAAACATCAGAATCAACCGAAGATGAGGATGTAATGTCTGAACAGATGAGTATGCTCGCAAGAAACTTTGGCAAATTTATGAGGAAACTGAACCACGTCAGTCTGAACAGAAAAACAAATATGGAACAGATAAAAAAATCGTCAAGATGGAAAATTAAGAAGAATAAGAACTACTGAAAGTCAAAAGGAGCTAAAGGGAGAGAAAGGTAGAGGGATTCAATGCGCCAAAACTCTCAAGAAAAAGAAAAGGGCTACTGTGGCTGGATGGGATGATACTGAGTCAGAGGAGTCTGAAACAGAAGAGAAAAAATCAAACTACTTGGCACTCACCACTGTCGTAGAAACTCCAGAGACCGAACCTGAGAACCCTAAAATAGATAATTATAATGAAAGCGACAGTGTTACAGAAATCACAGAAGAAACCATAACAGAGAAATACAAAGCCTTGTACGACAGTGGAGAGAGGCAGTTAAGGCAAATTCCAAACTGAGCAAGCAAGTTAAGCGGATGCAGACATAACTTGAGAAGGAGAAACTGGAACACTCAGAGGCTGTGACAGAACTGTCAAGGGTAAGAAAGTATGTTAGCATGATGAATAATGGGACAAAGAAACTTGACACCATCTTGGTTGCTCAACGTACGAATCATGGGAGCCCTGGGTTGGGCTATGACATTAGAAGACTTATGGTAAGCCTATGTTTGTTCAAGTGAAAAATTTTAATCATGCTAGCAGTGCTTGTCCCATTCATAGATCTAATATGCGTTGGACAAAAGACAAGCGTATCTGCCATTTTTCCAACACTCAAGGTCACATCAAGAGAAAGTGCCCCACGTTCCTTGCAAAATATCGTCTACAAAGATTCGTACCTCTCTCAAACCTTTGAACAACAATTGCTACGTTGCATATAGTTCTTCTTCTCACCATGAGAAGGGCCGGTGGCACTTTGACAGTGGCTGTTCAGCCCACATGATAGGAGAACCCAGCTATCTGACTGATGTACAGAACCTGGACGGGAGATTTGTTACATTTGGTGATGGGACAAAAGGAAAGATCATTGGTCAAGTTACATCATCAGTTCATGGGATGCCTCTAATCGAAAAGGTGCTACTTGTGGAAGGTCTTCAAGCTAACTTGTTAAGCATAAGCCAACTATGTGATGGAAAGCTAATTGTTCGATTTACAAAGGATTCATGTCAAGTCATCAACGATGAAGGGAAATGTGTTATGAGGGGAAATCGTTCATCAAGTAACTGCTACCTACTGAGTTCTAATATAGAGTCTGTTAAAGCTCACTATTTTGTGTCTAAGCATGATGAACTGAATCTGTGGCATAAATGGCTGTGACACTTGAATCTCAAGGCGCTGTACGGACTAGAACAGGCGCCCAGATCTTGGTATGAATGTCTCACGGTATTCCTCGTTCAACATGTCTATGTGCGAGGGGGAGAAGACAAAACTCTATTTGTGAAGCACGTCCAACAAGAATTTTTCACTGCACAAATCTATGTGGACGACATAGTATTTGGATCTCGATCATAGAAGTTGGTAGTTCAGTTTTTTGAACAGATGCAGAGTGAATTACAGATGAGTTTGGTGGGTGAGATGATCTACTTTCTTAATCTGCAAGTATCTCAAAAATCAGATGGAATATTTGTGACACATAGCAAGTATGCCAGGAACGTCTGTGAAGAAGTTCGGATTGGAAAATGCTAGACATAAGCACATTCCTGCCGTTACACATGTGAATATCACAAAAGATGAATCTGAAGTCAATTTGCAACAGACCCTATACAGGAGCATGATCAGAGCAACCTACTCGATCTCACTACCAGTCGACCCGACATTTGTTATGTTGTTGGAGTATGTGCTAGGTACCAGGCTAACCTTAAAGAAAGTCACTTGGCAAGTGTGAAATAGATGCTGGAAGAGTACGGTATGAAATAGGTGGAGATGACTCTATTCTGTGACAACTTGAGTGCAATCAACATTTTGAAAGACATCAAGCATCACTTCATTTGTGAGTTGGTTGAACAGAAGATCATCACTCTGTAAAATGTATCCACCGATGGGCAGATAACAGATATTTTCACTGAAGCCTTGAACAATGCTCACTATGAAACATTTAGACTCGCCTTGGGTTTATGTGTTGTTGACACTTGGTCAAGTTCAGAAATGCTTGACAGTTATGGAACAATGCTTAAGGAACTAATAAACTAGTTAAGCATCTAGAGGTAGAGATTCTAATGTTTGTCTCTCATATTGGGTGAAGCAGAGTCTGAGGCAGAGCATGTGTGACAGGTCATGAATGACGAGGATATATGTTCTAGATCATTTGGAAAGAAGAAATCAGCAAGATGTGAGAGTCAGATTTAGGTTTCTAATGTTTTGAAATTTGAGTTTTGAATTTCTAATTCTCTCCTATATATTCACAGAGCATCCAGGTGAAAGCTCCAAGTTCCAAAAAGGGGCGGAGAAAAGAAGAAGCTCTCGAATAAGCCTCCAGTCTGCAGCAGTTGAACTTGAACCAGCGTCAAATTTGAGCCTTAATATTGATTCATCTATGATTGTGCCTGTGGTGAAAGCCGATAAGCCATAGGGTGTTGTGATGAAGAAGGAGGTTGGAGTTGTTGATGACGGGAGCAAATCTAGGGAAGATCAAGTGGCTGCAGGTTCTGGTAGTCAGGGGGAGTTGCCTGCCGAGAGGACTGCAACGATCACAGCAGAAGCCATCACAGCAGCGATCATCAGAGATTGATAGAAATTGAGTGCACAAGAAACTGATCGCAAGGGGCTTAGTATAAATGTTGAACAGACTGTGTCACGGTACCGGTAGTCTCGGGAAGAGATAGTCGGATCTGTGGGAGCAAGATCGAGGTGAACGAGAGAGGGATCTCAGTCTGAGGGAGTCAGACGTACTCACCGTGATTCAATTACATAGCGGTAACCAAGGGAGTTGTGTTACTTAAGATCTATTGTATTTGATCATTCGAATAGTGAAGTGCTTTTCACATGGGGTTCAGAGAACCCCTCCTGAGTAGGCTCGGTGAGCTGAACAGGGCAAACATATCCTGTGGCATTTGCATTACATCGTACCATTTATGTTGTGACTAACAACTATCGAAACGATCTGTTTGAGAATTCTTAAACAGCTAACACAGTGGTCTGGATCAGTCCTTGTGGGACAGACGTATAACTTTCAAATACGATAATAGATGACGCATCATATCTATTGTAGTCTAATATCAACACTTACGAAGCCACTTCTAAAAAGCAGTGTATAACTTAAGACGAGGCTTTTTATTGAAACAAAATCATCTAAAATTGAACATAAAACGATGTTTCTAAATGAAAACCCATCTTATGTTCCAAGTATAGGCGTCACTAGTTTTAAAGTGTCGTCTATTATTGTGTCATACATGGTGCTTTAAAAGAAGCATCGTCTATTTTTGAACATAAGACTTTTCCCGATTTGATGACCTGATCATGTTTGCATGGTGTTCAATATAAGGATTAATATGAGAAATGTGTTTTAACAAATAGAAATGAGCTTGCATCAGTGCACTTTGTGGAATAATCATTATTTGAATATCAATTGTGTATTTTTCCAGAGAATGATCATAATGACGAAATTTAGAAATCCTAACACCGTCAGTATTATCTTAAAAAATTTGTGCAAAATTCAACGACGTCATATGCTATATACCCTTCAACTACAAGTAAGATTCACGGGATGACACAAAAAAGATTCATCTGACAAGAAGAAATATGTTAGTAAGATTCTAGGTGAAAGAGCTTGATGAGCTAAAATAGGTTGCATGTTAGTACTGACGGATGAAAGACTATACATGTAACGCCTCAAAACCTTACATCTCCAAACAGCGTCACATAGGTTGCATGTCCCTTAAATCACCAACGGAATGTAAGAAGCCTTAATCATACTTACAAGTAATAAAGGATTCAAACTCATAATGTATTTTAAATTTAATGTTGTTAATTATTTAAGTAAAATATATCTGATTGATAATGCAGAATGGCATTCATTTGATAAAACCAACACTCATGAACAAGCCTAGTGCCAAGCTGCTGCTATAGCGGGAGTTGTCTCGAGAAACTGTAGCAACGGTTCTGCAGCAGAACTTCGATTCTTTGGAGAAAGCGTTTGATAGTTCAACGAGGAGCAACGAGGAGCTTCTAAATATTCAGAAAGAATATCCCAGTGAAGATCTCGTTCCCAGGGTAAAGATTTGGTTGTGGTAGATTTGATTTTCAAATCAAATCTAATCTCCTACAAACTAGGAAATGTTGTTGCTTGGAGGAATTTCCTAAAACTGATATTAATGGAACTGGTAGTTCCTATTTAAAGGAAGCTGGGCAGAGGTTCAACATGATCGAAGCAGAGAGAGCAAACACATAGAGCATACACAGAATATCAACTGAGGGAGATTCTGTGCGAGCAGAGCTTCAAACATCACCGAGAGCATAGCTGGCGCGCAGAGCTGAGGTGATTGAAGCTGAGTGTGATCGAGACTTGCAGAGTCTGATCAGTGCTGGATCAGGGAAGCCAATTTAGAGCAGCGATTGCTTGTTGGTTGATCAAGGCAGGCCGTAGAGGAATTGACGAGTGGAGGAACTCGAGAAATTGGCAGGAAGCCTGGTCTCCCTAGTGACAGGAGGTCGCTAAATGAGAGGGAGCATCCCAGAGTGTGCAACGCTTGTGGAAGAATTGTCACTGCTTGGCGGAAGGCTTTGGAGCTACTCTAACAATACCTACACCAGCTGTGTGCTACAGCGGGTGCTATAGCAACCCTACGGAGACTCTTTGTTAATTAGAATAGGCTGAGTTAGTCGGGTCAGTAGCTATTCTGAATTGATACAAGTGCAGGTGGTTGAGACACAAGTCAGAGCTTGTTCTGATTGTGATCGAGGTACTAGCTAAGGTTGAGTAGCATAGGTTGCGTGGAGACGAACCGTGTATACAACATATATTGAGCATAGTGGATTAAAAGACTGAGTTTCAGTCTTTCCCAGAGGTAGATACTTGGCCGAACTAAGTGATCAAATTATTGTTCATTATTTTATATTGCTGCACAAGATCTGCCTGTACAAGAGTGTGCTATAAAATCTACTTGTACACAAATCTACATCTCAGAGACGCTGCGAAGATTTCAATTGGTATCAGAGCGGGAACTCAACATACCGAGTAAAGATCTTGAGCGTCTGCTGAAGGAAGCAAGAAACAATGAAGGAAGGTCAGAGTACAAGCCGCCCACCATTGCTGGAAGAAAGTAACTATGGCCATTGGAAGGTGAGAATGAAGGCATTCCTCAAAGCTATTGATGAAAGAAAAGCGGTTGTGGCTGAATGGTCACCTCCCATAACCATGGATGAAAGGGGAGTTACTCGATTGAAACCTGAGTACAATGGACCGCTGAAGAGGAAGTTGCTGCAAACAGTAATTCAAAGGCACTGAATGCTATTTTTGCTACAGTAATGCTAACAATTTCAGGTTGATCTCCAACTGCGACATTGCAAAACAAGCCTGGGAAATCTTGCAAGTAGCCCATGAAGGAACTGACAAAGTAAAGATTTCCAGGTTACAGATCATTGCTTCTCAGTTTGAGAGTCTAAAGATGCAAGAAGAGGACTCCATCATGAGTTCGATGCTAGGTTGTGCGATCTGTCAAGTGAGGCTCATGCTCTTGGAGAACCCTTTCCGGAGGAAAAACTGATAAGGAAAGTACTTAGATCTCTGCCCACCAGATTTGACATGAAAGTGACAACCATTGGAGAAGCTCAGAATGTCAGACATATGAGACTAGAGGAGTTGATTGGATCCCTCAAACAGTTTGAAATGAAGCTGGTCAAAGAAGAGCCCTCTCCCAAAAGCAAGAGTGTAGGACTAAAAGTAGAAACAGAAGAAGAGAAGCCTGCATCTGATGATCGTCTGAGTCTGTTAGTGAAGAACCTTGGAAAACTCTTGAAGAACATGGAAACAAAATCTAGGCAGGGCTCATCCTCTTGAAGGCAATCCAGAAGGGGTGGAGGAAATCAGAGACGAGGAAAGGAACTTGCTCAGGATGAAGATGAGAAGAAAGAAAAGAGAAAGGGCATTCAGTGCTGGAACTGTGAAGGGTATGGACACCGTGAGGCTGACTGCCCTAGCAAACCCCTCAAAAGCTCTGAGAAAAAGGATAACAAATCTCTGACAGCTAAGTGGAGTGACTCTGAGGAAAGTGAAGAAGAAAACTTTATTGTATTAACTAGTGCATCCGATTATATCTTTAAAGAGTTAATAAAGAAAGAATTCAACTATGAGATTGAGGAGTCAGAAAGTGAAGATGAGGATGACTCAACCGACAACTTGATAGATAATCTGGAGGATATTCTATAACAATATGAAGAAACTCTCCTAGAAAATAGAAAATTGACAGACAGAGTGAACAAACTTGAAGAAGAGCGTGAAGAGCTGCTCCGCAAATTGTCCTCACTCAGTAAGTCAGCCACACAACAAATGAAAGAAGATCTAACGTAAAGCATTGATTCCAGCACCCTATAAACACCTGGAAAGTTGCCTGAAGGACAAAACAATATTCTGGACGAGATTCTTGCCTACCAAAGATTTGGAGGAGGAAGAATGGGGCTCGGATACACCAGTGAAGTGAGCACTGGAAGAACAATCTTTGTGAAGGCATCTAACAATGAGAAATCGGAAGGGGAGATTTGCCCAAAATCTGCAGAAGAAGACAAAACTAAAAATCTTAACAAGAGGTTGCTGTAGCAATCGCTGTATCATCCTTCTGTAGCAAAAAGAGAACTCCAGAAAGGACAATGCATCTACTATGGTCGAGAAGGACATAGTCAGAGCCAATGGCCAAAGATGAAAGAGTTCCAGAGACCGCAAAAGGCTATCAGGGTTAAAAACTGGAGAGAGAAACCAAAGACCAAGTCACACCATCAAGTGTTCTTCGGAAGAATGTGTCCAGTGAGTGATCACCATTGGTCAGAAAAACAAAGAATGGTCAGAAACAAATACAAACCAACCCAGTGGGTGAAAACTATCAAAAGGGAGTCATGGGAAACGCAGGTGTAGAGACCTAAATGTGACAAATGGAAAGACAGGAGGCATGATTGTTAGAAGCAGTGTAAACGGAGACCAACCCAAGTATGGGTGAAGAAACAACCATCTGACCCTAATAAGGAACCTTCGGACAATGGGATTAGCACCAGTAAATAAGTGATCCAGACTTGCGCTGCTATAGCAATCAGGACCTGAAAAAGCTTGTTCGAATCATTTGGTTGTTTAAGATAGAAGAGGTCACATGCTAGGCACGTGCATCTGGAAAAGGAAGAAAAGCAGCGAGTAAATCAAATGTCTAGGGCACAATCGTTTGAAGCTTTCCCCAAACGTTCGCAGATCAATCCTCTCCCGTCCTCACCGGTTTCTGCAAATCCCCGACAATGGTACGCACTGAGGGCTTAAAAAGAACCTAGCCGCAGCGCGTCAAAGCAAAGCAGAAAGGCAAGCTAAGTCGCGAGGTGAAGCGACTGCTCAGAGATTGGATTTAGTGGTCTAGGAGCCAGTGCCACTCCCCGTGTCGCAAAATGCTCCACCACCCCAAGAAGAACCCTCGAAGAAAAAGAGAAGACTAGTCCGTGTCAGGAAGCCTGTGACCAGCACATCAGTGGTGATAGAAGAGGCTGTCCATGAAGAAGGCTCAAGGGGAGAACAAGCTACAGAGGTTGCTGCAGCTGCTCAAAAGGTTGAAGAGGCTTGCAGAACCATTGTCACGACCCCCGACACAGAAGGAGAGGGTGAGGAGTCTGGGGCAGATCTCCCTGAACAATAAGCTACTGCAGCACCTCTCCCTCCATCATCTGACAAAGGAAAAGCTCCCATCATCATCCCTGATTCAAGCAGTGAAGACAAAGAGGATTCTAGTGAAGGGGATGTCGTTGGGGAACCATCTGAGAGAAGATCTGCTATGGCTAATACTGACAATGCAGTCACAATAGGAGGGGTGTGGTTCAAAGCAAGGATGCTTCGGAATCATGGGGAATTGTGGGAAGAAAGACCATAGTTCCTGAAAAGAGAATGGTACCTAAAAGATACAAGTCTGCAGTAATCATCCAGCTCCTAACAGAGGTAAACCTTCTCAGTTCCCTAATATTCCTCAAAGATTTAGTATCCCTTTAGTTAGAGAATTTGTAGCAAATATGGAGGATAAGTTTGAGGATGAAGATGGAGAGGATTATGGGAAAAGCTGGGTGAGAGGCAAGCTGGTGGTTATTACTCCGGAAAAGATAAATGACTATCTAGGAATAGATAGTGATGCTAGGGAGCCGACTAGTGTAAATGGGGAACTTCTGGCCAAAGTACTCACAGGAGGGGTGTGTATGACGTGGGCTGGTCCCAATCTGAATGCCTCCGAGCTCACTTCCAAGAATGCACTGCTGTACAACTTAGGCATCCGAAACTGGATTCCAAGCTCCCATAGCGGAAAGGTCAGCAGAACCTTTGCCAATCTCCTGCATGCCATTGGGAAGAAGAGGAGAGTGAGCTTGGGGAGTGTGATGTTCTCTCAGATTGCAACTCATGCTGGAAATCCCTTCGCAGTAAAATCCATTAGGCTACCATCTCTCATATATTGGATGATTACCTCTCAGCATCCAGAGCTAAGAACCATCACTGAAGGGATGTCCGAAGAACTGCAAGTGTTTGTGGTAGACCACAAACTCTTCAAAGGAAAGCATCCTGTGGACATTGCTCAAGAAGATCCCCTTCTGGTGGCTCCATCTGATCCATCCCTGGAGGAAGCTCATCCCTCAGCCCCGGCAATTCAAGCAGCCCTCAAAGCGAGGATAGTGAGCCACCTGAAGTCAGAACTAAACATAATGGATGCTAAAGCCAAGAGGAGGGATGCCAGACGAGTCCAAATTAGAGGTCTGCTCAGGGACCTTGAATATCCGCAGGAAGAAGGCCATGCCCAAGTAGAAGCAAACCCGTGAGCATTTGTGTCAAAAAAGGGGAGAGCAAACAAAGGCCACTTCTGATGAACTCTTGAAACTTTTGTTAGTTTGTGTAGCCCTGCGTGGCTGTGATAATCCTAAGGTCGAGTGTGGCCACAAAATCTATCCTGAACAAATATGTTAGTAGTTTTAAAAATTTCTCTTTTCATGCCAAGTCATTCGTGGCCAAGGGGTTTTGTCAAAATGTCAAGGGGGAGATTGATAATGCAGAATGACATTCATTTGACAAAACCAGCACTCTTGAACAAGCCCAGTGAACAAGCTACTGCTATAGTGGGAGTTGTCTCGGGAAGCTGTAGCAACTGTTCTGCAATAGAAGTTCGGCAAAAGTTCGGCTCTTCGGAGAAAGCGCTTGACAGTTCAACAAGGAGCAACGAGTAGCTTCTAAATATTTAGAAAGAATATCCCAGTGAAGATCCCGTTCCCAGGGTCAAGATTTGGTTGTGATAGATTTGATTTTCAAATCAAATCTAATCTTTTACAAACTAGGAAATATTGTTTCTTGGAGGAATTTCCTAAAACTGATATAGATGGAAATAGTAGTTCCTATTTAAAGGAAGCTGGGCAGAGGTTCAAGGTGATCGAAGCAGAGAGAGCAAACACATAGAGCATACAAAGAATATCAACTGAGGGAGATTCTGTGCGAGCAGAGCTTCGATCATCATCGAGAGCATAGCTGGCGCGCAGAGCTAAGGTGATTGAAGCTGAGTGTGATCGAGACTTGCAGATTCTGATCAGTGCTTGATCAGGGAAGCCAATTCAGAGCAGCGATTGCTTGTTGGTTGATCAAGGTAGGCCGTAGAGGAATTGACGAGTCGAGGAACTCGAGCAATTGGCAGGGAGCCTGGTCTCCCTAATGACAGGAGGTCGCCACGTGAGGGGGAGCATCCCAGAGTGTACAGCGCTCGTGGAAGAATTGTCACTGCTCGGCGGAAGGCTTTGGAGCTACTCTGACAATACCTGCACCAGCTGTGTGCTACAGCGGGTGCTATAGCAACCCTACGAAGACTCTGTATTAATAGAATATGCTGAGTTAGTTGGGTCAGTAGCTATTCTGAATTGATACAAGTGCAGGTGGTTGAGACACAAGTCAGAGCTTGTTCTGATTGTGATCGAGGTACTAGCTAAGGTTGAGTAGCATAGGTTGCGTGGAGACGAACCCTGTATACAGCAGATCTTGAGCATAGTGGATTAAAAGACTGAGTTTAGTCTTTCCCATAGGTAGGCAGTTGGCCGAACTGGGTGATCAAGTTATTGTTCATTGTTTTATCTTGCTGCACAAGATCTGCCTGTACAAGAGTGTGCTATAGCAACTGCTTGTACACAAATTTGCATCTTAGAGACGCTGAAGATTTCACTAATTATATAAAGTTCATGAACCATTAAAATATTCAAGTTTCTAAGAAACGCTTATCAATGTTCATAATCTTTATTAACGCGGCTCTCACTCTTTCCTCAAAAGTCTAGTCTTCGGATTTGAAAAATATGAGTCCAAGGCTTGTGTAAGTAACATAGACTCAACTAGCCAAAACATGAGTGTCACGAATATTTTAAGAAATCAAATATGAACAAATGCAGTTTATAGAGATGTGTAGCAAAAGTAACTTTTGATCTTCTAAGCCGAGACAATTTTTAAGATGGGCTTATGACAGAACCTATGTCACGATAATATAGCAGAACGAGATATTTCAAAAAGAACGGAGCGGCTAATAATCCAATCATATGGGTCTTGGGACACTGTTTTCGTGTTTCGTCTTACACATAGGAAACATGAATATTGTATTTCGCCCTATGATTAGGCAACAAAATTACCATATTTTATCCTACGCTTAGGCAACATGAGTACCATATTTCGCCCTTCGGTTTGGCAACAAGAACCATAATCAGATTGTAAGCCTTCAAAGCTATAAAAGAATGATACATGAAACACGAGCAGTGCAATGAGACGAGATATGACGAGATTTACATATGATAAGACCCGAGAAATTTTTCTCAACGAGACTCATTAATTTCACAAAGAAATTATACTCATGATCCGATTTTATTTAAGAAAAGAAGCTTACGAGAATAACAGGCATGCCATATGATTTTGAAAAATAAGTTTGACAAAATAACTATAACGGGTTCATATTACTTACCTCAAACACACCAATGAACTCTAACAAAATTAGATCAAACCAAAACTCAGATCAACAAGCACCTCCAATTAGCACAAAATATAACTCTTAAGAACCACAAACATCCAACAAACATGATAAATGAATATTTTAGTTTAAGGACCAAATATGTCATTTGAATTTTCGATTCAATAAGGTAGTTTCACAATTAATTTTTTCATAATTCAATGTGGGTAGAGCATAATCAGGTAGTTTCACAATTAATGGATATTAATTTATTCATAATTCATAATCAAATATGGTAGTTTCACTATGAGTTACATTCAAAATTCATGTCAACCTAATTCAATTTGAGTAGAGCATATTAAACATATAGACACCAAAATAAACTATCGAGTTACAAATTATAAGCTATTGCAATTCAATCAATTGTTGGAGTATGTCCACTCCATGTTTTTGATGAGACAAACACCCAACTAATAACGCTACTTGAGTGTGCAGGGAACGATCCCTGGAACGGACGTCACAACAGGAAATCAGAAGCTGATAGAATCTTTGAGATTATGATCTCTAGCTAGATTCTCTGAGCAAAATAAGGATCAAGATTGAGAAGATCCGGTCAAAGATTGTCAATATTATTATGGGATAATATTTGACAATCTAAGAGATTTAATTTCCAAATTTGGAAGATGAATCTGAGATTTGTTGCCCAACAAATAAGGGATTTGCGGTTGAGCAAATCTAGGGGTTTCACCAAGGAGAACAAGATAAACGAGAAGGCAGAGCTTTCGACTTAGGCAGCGAATTGGAAAAGGTCCTTGACAACCATCAGCGTAATAGTTAAGGCTCGGAAGACTACACCGCTAAGAAGTTGAGAAAGAAGAAGCTTGCTACTCCAGAGGGAACTGAAGACGGCTCTGTAGTCTGTGTCAAAAGAGAAGTGCTACTTGTGGTGTGGCTGCCTCTTGGAAAATACCCCAGCAAACAGTGAACTGGAGTGTTTGGTTGATTGTGGTATAATTTCAAGTGTAACGTATAAACAAACCTAAAGACAAGAGTATTTCGAAATCCTTCTAGCTTGCTAGAAAGTAGTGGTTTTGCTCTCAGGTATCATTTAAGGAGGGTTGCTGCCAGCATCCCAACAGATCGGTAGAGTATCGTGAAGATTGAAAGCAAGATGATACAGCTACCCGTGTGAAGACAACTGCTTGTGCAAATCCAGCCAGAGTGCACAAGCTCAGTGAACAAGCAGTTGCTACAGCAGGAGCTGTAGCAGCAGTATTGGCGCAAAGAACAATCTGCCCAGATATGATCTTGTTGAGATCTTTAAGGAATCTTCCTAAATTTGATATTGATGGAGCATGGAGTTTTGGAAGGTTTCCTAATGGACTTAGGAAATTCCAGCAGCAACAATTAACTCAGCAAGCCCAAGGAGAGCTCTTTGGAAGGCTTCCTAAATTTGATGCTGATGGAGCATGGAGTTGCTATTTAAAGGAGGCTGGGCAGATGATCCACGCGTCGTTGTGTGCGTCAAATTAATTCCTTCCTCTCCCACTTAGTACAGCGGTTAAGTCGGGGTCGAATCCTCAGGGAAGCAGTAGATTAGCTTTAACTAGTTCCTGCACTTACGAAAACTAGGGGTGTGAGTGATTGGGGTTGCGCAATGCGCGAGTAAACAGTAGTAAACGCAGGAATTGCACTAGACGTGCGCAGGCAGTAGAGATTAAGTACTATGACTATGAGAAGTATCGGCGCAGACAATCCTCTATGAGTGTATTCCTTATCATTGACTCTAAATGTCTATAGTTTGGTTTACTAAAGTTAGTGTCCGGTCAAGGCTTCCTAACTTGTGCGCATGTTCCGATCAAACTTCATGAACTATTAATTCTTAAGACTAGTCTAAACAGCTACGAATCCTGTCACAGTAGCAACTGATTAACCTAGCGCGTTACTAGTTGGCACCGTCAGGCTATTCAACTAGTTTAACATACAACAACAAGCAACAAGAGTAAGATTGCGGTTCAAGGCTTCCCCTACTCATGTAACAAGCTGCCAACAATGTGCACATAATTAATATAAGCAAACAAGCTATGCATTAAGCGCAAGTCTCAAAGGAAATACTCATAGATTCATGCCCAACCGATACTAAGCGTTTAGCTAGACATGCTAGTAGTAAACATCATAGAAATAGTAAATAATATCTAAAGTGTCCAAGAAAACAATAGCAAACAGTGCGTGCAGGTTGCAGTCTCGGCTGGCGCAGTTGGCTAGCGCAGGTCCTCTCAGCAAGCTCGTGTGTTTTTCAGTTCTGCCGTTCTCTCCTCCTTTGTTGTATATCTCGTCTCTCTCTGATGCCCTAGCCTTCTTCTCTTTATATACTGCTCAGAGACTCATCTTTGGCAACTTCCAAATCTGGTGGTGTCAGGATTTGGAAATACTACCATCTGCGCATGGCGCACGGCACACTTGGTTAGCGCACTCGGTTAGCGCACCGGTCGACTCTGCCAATTCTTCTGTTTGCGCCGCTAGCTCCGCAGGCTGTGTGATGCGCGTCTTAAACGCTGCCTGTTAGCGCGTATCCGGCTTAGGCCCTCGTTTTGCCCTGAAATACAAAAACACTGGAAACCAGTAATCTTGTACATAAAATAATGCAAACAAGCATAGGGTTAGGATCTAAATAGTGTGTATAAATAGGCTCTATCAGCAGAGCAGCAAAGTATCCATCTAAGACAGAATCCAAGCACAAAGATAGAGCAATATACCGAGAGATATATTCAGAGTGCTAGAGCTGAGGGATCGGATCACCACCGAGAGCAGAGCATGAGCGCATAGCTGAGTGGTAGGAGCAAAGGCTGATCGAGGACTTGCAGAGCTTGATCAGAGAAGACCAATTAAGAGCAGGACGTGCTTGTTGGTTGATCAAGGTAGGCGGCGGCAGAGTGGAGGAACTCGGACAATCTACAGGAGGCTAGGTCTTGCTAGTGACAGGAGGTCATTGAATAAGGGGGCGCGTTTCAGAGTGTGCAGCGGAAGGCTTTGGAGCGACGCGGACAGAACGTGTACCAGCTGTGTGCTACAGCAGGTGCTATAGCAAGCCTATGGGGACTTTGATTTAATTAGAATAGGCTGAGTCTGTGAGATTAGTGGAGTAGCTATTCTGAATTAATTCGAGTGTGTGTGTGAAACACAAGTCATAGCGTGTTCTGATTGTTGTTTGATCGGCTAGCTAAGGTTGAGTAGTATAGGTTGTGTGGAGTCGAACCGTGTTGTACAACAAACCTTGAGACTAGTGAATTGAAAGACTGAAGTTCAGTCTTTCACAGAGGTAGGCACTTGGCCAAACTGGTTGTTCATTATTTTATCTTACTCCAAAAGAACCGTCGATACAAGAGTGTGCTATAGCAACTGCTTGTACACAATCTGCAACTCAGAGGCGCTGCGAATTTCAATAATGATCGTTTCCATAGTTATGTTGTGATCAAAATGATTTGCATCTCTACTTGTTTAGCAATATTCCCATATTTTTGTGCAGTAGTGGCATAGCCTCTCACTGTAGCCCCTTGTAGACAATACACGGTACCACACTTCACACCTTTGAGTACCACCTTAGAATCGTTGCAAACATTCAATATTCCACTCTCGTCATTGAAACTTAGCCCCTTGGTGTCTAACCGACTTCGCGATACAAGATTATTTATCATTTGTAGAGTATGTCTGACTTCATTCAAGATAATGAATGACCCATCATGCGCCTGTATCATGATTGAGCATGTTCCAATTATTTTACAAACATTGTCGTTGGTCATAGAAACTAAAATTCGCAGACCTTTGAGTTGCAGATTGTGTATAAGCAGTTGCGATAGCACACTCTTGTACCGACGGATCTTTTATAGCAAGATAAAACAATGAACAGCGATTTGTTCATCCGGTTCGGCCAATTGCCCCTCTGGGAAAGATTAAACCTCTGTCTTTCAATTCACTAATCTCAAGGTCTGTTGTACAACACGGTTCTACTCCACGCAAACTATACTACTCAACCTTAGCTAGTCGATCACACACAATAAGAACACGCTCTGACTTGTGTTTCACACACACCTACTCACCTGAATTAATTCAGTATAGCTCGACCTCTGATCCTACAAACTCAGCCTATTCTAATTAATAAACGTGAGTAGGTTTGCTATAGCACCCGCTGTAGCAACTAGCTGGTGCAGATTCCGTCCGCGTCGCTCCAAAGCTTTCCGTCTAGTCGATCGAACTCTTCCATTAGCGCTGCACATTCTGGAATGTCCCCCTCACTCAGTGACCATCTGTCACTAGTGAGACCTGGCCTTCTGCAGATTGCCTGAGTTCCTCCACTCGACAAATCTCCTACCGCCTTCCTTGATCAGCCAACAAGCAAGTCCTGCTCTGAATTGGCCTTCTCCGATCAAGCTCTGATCAGACTCTACAAGTCTTCGATCAGCTTCTGCACTTAACCACTCAGCTCTGCTCACGGCGGTGATCCAATCTCTTTGCTCTAGCACTCTGAATATATCTCTTGGTACATTGCTCTATCTTTGTGCTTGGATTCTGTCTTGGATGGATGTTTTCTTTGCTGCTCTACCCAGCCTCCTTTAAACTCCATGTTCCATCAATATCAAATTTAGGAAGCCTTCTAAAAAGCTCTCTTAGATTCTTGCAAGTTTGTTGAGATTTGATTTCCTAAAAATAATTTTAGAAATCTTATCTTTACCTTGAGCTTGCTTAGTTTTTTGTTGCTGCTGTCAAAATTAGGAAACCCTCAAAGATCTCAACAAGATCCTATCTCCTAATTTTAGGAGATTTGATTTCCCAATCAAATCTTCAAGCTTGTGGCATGGAATCTTCACTGAGGATATTCTGAGAATATTTGGAAGCCTCCCGTAGCACTGGTACGTCATATCTGGGCAGATTCCTCTTCGGTCAAAAACTTCTGCCAAGCTGCTACAGCAACTGCTTGTACACTAAGCTTGTTCACTCTGGCTGGTTTTGCACCAGCTACTGTCTTCACATGGGTAGCTGTATCATCTTGCTTTAAATCTTCATGATACTCTACCGACCTGCTGCGATGTTGGCAGCAACCCTCCGTACGTTCTTTGGACTGCTCCAAGTTGATCGGCATGCTAATGACTCTGAGAATCTTCTCAATTGCATTTAGAAAGCTTCCGTTGCTCTTCTCTTCAATTCTGGGCAGCTTGTTCTTCACACGGAAATCTGCTATTTAGGATGCTACAGCTCTCTACTACACAGGTTGCTGTAGCAACGCCTTGTGCACTCTGTTTGTTCACTCTGGAACGCTCTACACCAGCTGCTGTCTCCACATGCTTGCTGTAGCAGACTCTTGTGCACCTTGTAGGAGTTTGTCAATATTGCCACATACCTTAACAATCTCCCCCTTGGCATTTTTGACAAAATCCAAGGACCCTTCTGATCTTAGGCAATCCTCTTCAGATTCCTTCTCTAACAGCTTCCTCAGCTTCTTCATGATTCATCTCAATTCAAGGACTCTGCCGATCTCAAGCTATCCCTAGCTTGTCTTCTGGCTTCTTGTCAAGTGGTGTCTTCAGATAGCTTCTGCTATCATCAGATGGTGTACCAACTTCTTGCTCTGGTTTTGTAAGGATGCCATTACTTTAATAGAAACATTGCCTCCATTTCTCTATTTGTATGTTGAAAACTACCCCTTGTTCGGACAAATATGGAAAGACTCTCCAGAATCAAGAACCGACACATCTTCATAATATGATTGTTCATTGACAACTAATACCAAATCTTCTTCAAAATTGGCATCTTGTTCCGCCACAACAACAGAACCTTTCTATGGCTTCTGCCTCATAGGACATTCATTCTTCCAGTGCCCTTTCTCCTTACAATATGTGCAGACATCGTTAGCTTTAAAAGCTTGGAGTTTAATTTTTTTACCAGACTTTCTATGTCCCTTACTCGCGATAACAACTAACCTGGATAGGAAATTCATTCTTCCAGTGCCCTTTCTCCTTACAATATGTGCAGACATCGTTAGCTTTAAAAGCTTGGAGTTTAATTTTTTTACCAAACTTTCTATGTCCCTTACTCGCGATAACAACTAACCTGGCTACTTCATTTTCCATACTAGAACCAGATGCTTTGTGGAATGCGTCTCTAGTATGAAGAGCTGATTTTATTTCTTCTAGAGACAAACTATATTTCCTAACAATAAACGAGTCCATAAAATTCTCATATGACCAAGACAAAGATACAAACATAATTAAGGTAGTGTTCTCATCATCAATCTTAACATCAATATTATGCAAATTTAATAATAGTATATTAAATTGGTCTAGATGATCTCTAAGAGGCGTAGCTTCCTACATATGCAGACTGAATAGATGATGGCATGTCGTTGTGGGTGCCAAATTTATATTTGTAGAACCCTACTACACTAGCAAGCGTAAGTAGGGTCGAACCCAAAGAAAGCAATTAGTCTTAGAGTTCTACTAATAACTAACGGGGTTGTTTTCAGAAGGAATGTTGTTTCTCAAATTCAGAAAGAGTCAGTTCAGGGATATGCATTGCAATTAGTAATCATCGATCACTAATCACCTGCGCACACGTTCGCCGGCGCTGACTTTCGTCTCTAAATTCTCTTTGATTTTCCTCTAATTATGTATCTGAGTTGTGTCCTCGAATCTTCTATTTAAATGCAAACCAAACCCTAATTTGCTGGATGTGGGCCTCGTGATTTAGGTCCGTGGGTCCCTGGCCCGTATCGATGCTCTCGCGATTGAGACTTCGCTCTTTGCATTCCCGAGCGATCGAGTGAGGCCTAAAATGCTCTAAATATGCAATAAAGCTCCAAAGCAGTCTTGATACACCTGCGATGCGAAACACTACAAAGAAGTAATCTATCAAATGCAAAATGCAACTAAATAATGGGAATAAACAACTCGATGGATCGTATAAATATGCTCCATCAAACTACCCCACACTTATCTTTGTTCGTGCCCGAACAAGAATATAATCAAGACTCGCAAACACTCAAATTACTACTATCATGCCAAAGATTAAACACTGAATCTACTTGGAATGTCCTCACTAATCAGTTCATCAACATATACCCACACTCATTCCTTAATAATGATCAGTAAGAAACTGTAAAGATACATGTTACCTGTGAAGTAGAGATGGAATTTAAATGGATGACTAGGAGTTAGTCCTCTTTAGACTCCCGACTCCATTCTTCAGCTCAAGGTCATAGTTACGCTTCCACGCTGAATTTGATTTCTCTGGCACGTGATAAATCCAAATTATGAGGACCTCAACTTTCTTCTTCTTCTTTTGTAAGACAACTCTTGAAACTTTCTTGTATTGTTCAGTCCAAATACTTCATTCAACACGATTGCTTTTCTCTCTTTTCTTTCACATCTATCTAAATTTTCTTTTCGAGCTTTGCTCTCCAATGATAGGACTGTTTATTTTCCCATCCCACCATTGCATAAATGCTGCAAAGGTGGAGTGAAAGTCTCACTCCTCATAACTCGGATTGCCAACCACCACAAACTCAACGTGCTATGCGACTAATCCCCTGAACCTTCGAATGTGTGTCAAGGCCCTCTAGAACATTTTCTATCAACTCCACATCCTGTAACATCTCAACTCAAAAGAACATATAACATCAAGTCACTAGCATCACAATATTGCAGAAATCATGCAAAACATATACATCAAAAACTCATAGAATCGGAACATCATCTCATAAAATCAGCATCTTTATCGTAGCATACAATCGCAGCATATAATCTCATAAAATGAGCATCATCGCAGCATCTAGTACTAAAAAAATGTGCTCTAACTACTACTAATGCATGCTAATAAAGGTAAACGTGCTGACATAACATACTAACTTCCCCACCCCACACTTGAATCGAACTTGAAATTTCACAGTGACTTAGTTCGACAGATTTGTGAACAAGCAGTTGCTGCAGCACAATCTTGTTCACTAGGAAATCGTCTCAGCAAGCAATGAACAAGACAAAGTTTGTTCACCCAGTTCGGCCAACTGCCTACGTCTGGGGAGGACTATTCTCCAGTCCTCAATCCACTAACTCGAAGGTTCCCACGTACACACGGTTACAACTCACGCAACCTATGCTACTCAACCTTGTGTGGATCACTTGACACAATCAGAACAAGCTCTGACTTGTGCCTGCACACCCTCTACAATATGTCAATCTAGAATAGCTACTGTCTCCTCGAAACTCAGCCTATTCTAAACTACAACTACTCAGCAGGGTTGCTGTAGCAACTGCTGTAACACACAGCTGAAGCACAAATGTCCGCGTCGCTCCAAAGCCTTCTGCCGAGCCGATCGAATGATTCCACGAGTGCTGCACACTCTGGAATACTCCCCCTCACTCAGTAACCACCTGCCACTAGTGAGTACTGCCGCACGACACTTGACCGAGCCAACAACTCGTCAGTCCTTCCGCGGCTGCCCTTGATCAACCAACAAGCTCCGCAGCTCTGAATTGGCTTCCAGATCAAGCTTGAATCAGAGTCTGCAAGTCCTGATTCCCTTCTGCTATAATCACCACAGCTCGGCGCTCACGCTCTGCTCTCGGGTGATGATCGAAGAATATGACCGCCGCACACCAAAGATTGCTCTCTCTGAAATCTGTGTATGCACTCGTGTATCCCTCAGCTTCGATCAACCTCTCAGCTCTGAACCCCTCTCGCTTAAATAGCAGCACCAGCTTTAAGCAATGTCCAGGTTTAGGCAATGTCCCAAAAGGAAAATTATCTCCTAAAATCTAGGAGATTAGATTTGATATTTATCTTCAATGCAAATCTCCTTCTCTGACTAGTAAACCTCTCTGGAAAAATACTCCACAGTATTTTAGAAATCCTTCAGATGCTATCCATAGTGTTCCCAGCCCTTCTGGACAAGCCCAGGAAGCTGCTGCTACTCGGACATGTGATGCAGCCAGTTGAACAAGCTCCTGCTATAGCATCCCCTGCTGCAGCTGCTGCTAGTTCACATCTGCTGCCTGCTTGATTATTTGAGCTGCAGCAACTCCTTGTTCATTTGTGCTGGTTTTGTCAAACACTGCCACACACATTCTCAATCTCCCCCTTGGCATTTTGACAAAACCCCTTAGAGAATTGATTGAGTATTTTCTTCTCCTCCACTCCTTAGCTTTTCTTCTCCTCCACTCCTTAGCCTGCGCTTCTCCTCTCCCTTTTTGGAATAAATGTCAAGGGGGTGCCCTTGGCTGAACTACGGTTCTTCGGCTAGTATTTGACCTAAATCGCGATTTCAGATTTTGAAATCGCGATTTTCCCCAATTTCCCCACATCTCCTCCACCCGCGCCAGAACCCCAGCCGTGCTCGCCAGTCCGGCCAGAACCCCAGCCGCGCTCGCCCGACCTCCAGCCACCAGCCCGCACCTGCCTCCAGCCACAACCCACTGCTCCGCACCAGCCGACCCACGCCAGCCACCCCAGCGACCGCACCTGCCTCCGCGCTCACCCAGCCGCGCTCCACCACGCCCCAGCCGCACTCGCCCAGCCGTGCTCCAACCCTAGCGCCGCAACAGCTCCGTTTACTCTCCACAGGGCAGCAGCCACTCAACCCTAATTTCTCAGCCCCTCAACAAAAATGCCTCCCACAAAACAGCCGACAGGCAGCAGGAAGAAGAATGTTGTTCGCCGCCCAGGTCTGCCCCCTCCATTCCCAAAGACTTACAAGTTCATCAATCCAAGGTCCGCGGAGCGGCTTAAGCGCATCCTTGACGGGAAGAAAGAAATTGTGCCCACTCCCATGCCCGATGTGACGATAATGCGCAGGTTTGCTATCTTCGACTCAGTTAATAGCCGGCTGCAGCGGTTTGGCCTTGGGGTGCTTGTAGGGGCTACATGGCCGACTCATAAAAACATGGTCCATGAGTTTATTGCTTCCTTTGAAGCTGTGATCGAAGGGCAGAGGGTGACCGCCTGGAAATTCCAATTGGGGAATGAAGAGCGCCACCTATCCAGAGAGGAGCTCCATGACATTCTGGAATTTCCTATGGAGGGCACTATTCCTGTGGTGAATGATATTGAGCGGACAGAATTTTGGCAGAAGTTATCCGGGCAAGATGCGGTGTTCTCTCCTAGCCCACCCTCCTCGTGCATTAGAGACGCGGAATGGAAATATATGCATCGCATCATTGCGACATTACTCAATCCGCGTGTTGAAGGGGGGACGAAGGTGTCTCAGCAGGATTTGGACCTCCTCATCGCGCTTGATAAAGGCGTGGAGTTCGATGTTATATCATATTTGACCTTCCGCTTTGAAGAGTTCCAAACCAATGATCAGAGATATGTTCTTGGTGGTGGCGGCTTCATTACTGCGCTCGCCGAAGCTTTTCTCTATGAGCTTCCACCGGCTGCCCCGGGCATGTTCCCCATTTTGGACCTTGCCGCTCTTAGGCAAATGCGGATGGTGCTACCTAATGGTACATGGTATCATAGGTTAGATGGTCCTTCTACAGCGGCTGGTCGTGCTTCGAAGCGCCGACATGAGACTGCGCCTCCACCATCAGAGGCGCCAGAGGATGCTCAGCCCACACATCACGCTCCGGACTACAGCTCCCAGCTAGACTATCTTATGCGCTCTCAGGAGTGGACGACCAGGGCTATCACTGCTTTGCTTCAAGCCGGAGGAATTCATGACTTTCCAGCACCTCCTACCGCTCCTGGACACGAGACTTTTGAGCCGCAGGATCCTATGCCATGGACCGGCCTGAATGATGATGATGCTGGACCTTCTCAGCGCGGCGCTGAGTGACTACCTTTAGGATGCTATTATTTTTTTGATATATTAGTTGATGTCCTTGCTAGATTGACTTGACTTCTCTTGGTAGTTCTCTCTTGTTGGCTATGATGGTTGCACTTGAACATTTGCTTGTTGCTATTTTGTGTCCTTATGAAATTCTGAATGTTTAAATCTCATCGTAAGGCTGTTTCATTGTCATGGATATATATGTTTCATATCTTATTTTGGCGATGAATTTGATGAACTTGATTGTGCTCTATTTGTCCACCTATCTTCTCATTTTTCAGGTCATCAAAGTGGCGGAAATTTGTTGACTCCCGCACGAAATGGCCACGCTCACTAGGGGAGTTCCTATGCACTCTTCTCATTTTTAATTTTTAGCTTAGGGACTAAGCTTTGTTTTAAGTGTGGAGTGGCTAGTGCATATTAATTGAGTGTTTCACAGATTAACTTGCTTGAATATGCATTGAGTGCTTGGTGCCAAAATATTCATTGATTCCATACTAGGCATATTGTTATAAGAGTGTTTGACCTCTTTTAAGCTTGGGATCAACATGCTTGCGTTTCACATACTGCATCTAGCCTCTTTCATTTTGCTAATTTAGAGCCTAGGGCCGAGTAAGTTCTCATGATCGCGCCTTCTTGTGAGTCATTATTATTGCTATCCATTGCCTATCTCGCATTCTAGGAATTTTTCATTGCTTGCTTTGGACCTTGGTGTAGCGTGCACTCTTTAAAAAAAAAAAACCATTACATAATGCATAAACCTTGCGATTGCTTTTAGGTGACTCTTGTTTGCTTGCCTAGCTCCTCGCTTGTAATTGTTTCTTGCGCTTCCTCAACCTCTATTTGGGCTCATTGTCAAGTTCTTATTGTGTGATTTTGGCCGCAATGCCGAGGGTTAGGAAGAAAAGTTCCCCCTCGAAAGTATTGCACCTAATGAAAAAAAAAAAAAATGGCCGAGGTTAGGAAGAAAAGTTCCTCCTCGAAAGCTTGAGAAAAAAATAGAGAAAAGAAATAGTAAGAGCTTGACTTTAAGCCCATCCGCCATATCATTCTTGTGCAAGTCTACAATTTGCTTGTGTGCTAGCTTGCTTTGCTAGAGAATGACCCTTGTGTTAGCACGTAAGCATCAATGGGTTTATGACTGTTTTTGAAAAATAATTTTTGCCGAACTCCTCTTTCCTTATGAATTATGATGCAAAGTCTAAGGCTTGGATATGAGTTCTGCATGTTGTGTATAAACCCTTGTTTCGAATGCTTTGCCTTGAAAATGAATAGACTGCGAGATTGGTTTTGGTTGGCGATGGTACTGATTTTCTTGAGTGTGTGCCCTCATGTGTTCTTAGGCGGCTCGAAAACTCTTTGATTGCAATTTGTTTGAAGTGTTAGTGTGAGGTGTGGGGCTAGAGTTTGTGAAACCAGTGCTTTGGTGGTCATCACTCTATTATTCAAAGCTTAAGTTGGGATAGAGCGTCTTGAATATATTATAACATGTTCTGATTGTTTGCTCGAGACGATCAAATTCTAAGTGTGGAGTGTTTGATCGGTCGGATTCCAGACCGATTCTCGCTAGTGTTTATTGGTTGCTTTCGTTCATTTTTGAAATATTATGACCATTATACACTCTCTCTTTCTTGTTTCAGGACCAATCTGCTCAGGGCGCCATAGGGAGTAAAGTAGAGGCAACTTCATGCAAAAGAGACGAGAAATTGTCAAAGTGCCCGTATCTCCCGTACCGCCCGTATTGGTACGTTCGACACGGTCGATACGACCGTGTCGATTGTTCGATTCCAGCTGACGTCAAATCGACCGTAGCAAGTGGATATGGTCGTGTCGGTCGTGTCGACCGTATTGATACGACCGATACGGACAGATCAGCATATTTTCATAGAATTTGAAGGGAACCGAGAGAAAAACCAGGGAGATTGGATAGGACACGAACCAGAGGAGCTGGGAGGCGAGATTAGGGCACGAACCAGAGAAGGAAGGGAGGAAGAAAAGAGGTTTCCGATCCTTGATTACTCAAGTGCATGGTTGTAATCCGTTGTTTTCATTAGAGAATTGGATTTGTAACTCGTTCTTTATATATGAAAGCAATGATATCATTTTCCATGTCTCGTGAGTAATCTCCCTAATTCCAAGGTTTGATGAATCTTGTCTAGTGTGTTTGACATAATGTGATGATGTTCTAAACGAAAGTTTAGGTGGATGATTGATAGATTACGGTTTTCCCTCAAGTGTGTCAAGTTATGCATGCTAGATGTTTGAAAGAATGCCAGCATGAAATTCGTTTTAACTCGAGTGCGTTATTGAGAGATACACACTTAGGAAAGACGAGAGTAAAACCGACTTTGATTTTATTGACATACGAAAGTAGCATAAAGAGATAAGTTAGAGGTTAGCTTAGCTTCATCCTAACTCTTTTACTGATTATCATAGCGACGGCTTGTGATTAGTGGAGGAAGTTAGAGCGAATCAAAATATTGAGAGATTGAGATTCGATTTCCGTAATAGGTTGATAATCAAAATTGAGCGAAAGCTAGTTTAGAATATTGATCTATTCATAACCTCTATAGTCTTCAATCATCCATTCATCTTGGTCACTTTATTAGAAAACACTAGGCAAGTGAAATCAACCTTGGAATCTTCTTGAAATTTGGCCATTTAACCTTAGCTTGCCTGTCTTAATTCAATTATTTACACAATATCAATTCACAGATCGAGTTAGCTAAACAAAACTAGACTTTGCGTAGTGCATAAGCTTAGTTTACTCCTTGGACGACCCGGAATACTTCGGTTTATAAATTGTTTTTGACCTGCCTTGGAACTTCATATTCACTGAATTTGGAGTACAAAATTTCTACACGTCAGCAACACGCAGAGCCCCAGAGAGGCTCTCAAGTCTTTGAACCGGACTGCGTCCAAAGCTTTGGTGAAGATGTCAGCAAGTTGTTTGGCAGACACAACATGTTGGAGGGCAATGATCTTCTTTTCAACAAGCTCACGGATGAAGTGATGACGAATGTCAATGTGCTTGGTTCTACTGTGCTGTAGTGGATTCTTAGAGATGCTGATGGCACTCATATTGTCACAGTAGAGAGTCATTTCATCCTGATGAAGACCATACTCACTCAGCATTTGCTTCATCCACAGCATTTGAGCACAGCAGCTCCCAGCAGCAATGTATTCAGCCTCAGCAGTGGATAGAGAAATGCTGTTTTGCTTCCTGCTGAACCAGGACACCAGATTATTTCCTAAAAAGAAGCATCCTCCTAAAGTGCTCTTCCTGTCCTCCGAGCATCCAGCCCAGTCCGCATCACTGTATCCTACCAGATTAGCATTTGTGTCCTTAGTATACCAAAGGCCATAGTTCACGGTTCCTCTCACATACCGAATGATTCGCTTGATCATCTGCAGGTGACTGTCTTTGGGAGAGGCTTGAAATCTGGCACAGACTCCTACTGCGAAGGAAATGTCAGGACGGCTGGCAGTCAGGTACAATAGGCTTCCAATCATGCTTCTGTAGATTGTCTGACTCACAGCCACGCCATGTTCATCTTTGATTGCCTTGACATGAGTGACAGCAAGGGTTCGTTTGTGACTAGCCTTGTCGAGCTGGAATTTCTGCACAAGATTTTTGCTGTATTTGCTTTGAGCAATAAAAATGCCATTTTCTTTCTGGGTAATCTCCAGTCCAAGGAAATATGACAGCTCTCCAACCATACTCATTTGAAATTCCTGCTGCATTTGATTCACAAACTGCTTCACCAGGTGCTGAGACTTAGAACCAAACACAATATCATCCACACAGATTTGTGCTATGACCACATCTGACTTGGTTCTCTTGACAAAAAGAGTTTTGTCAGCTCCCCCTCGTTTGTAGCCATGTTTTTCCAAGAACACTGTCAACCTCTCATACCATGCCCGAGGAGCCTGTTTCAGTCCGTATAGGGCTTTCTTCAACTTGTAAACATGCTCTGGGAAGTGAGGATCTTCAAAACCTTTTGGCTGAGAGACATAAACTTCTTCAGACAGGTCTCCGTTCAGGAACGCACTCTTAACATCCATTTGATACAGTTTAAACCCAAGAACGTATGACATGGCTAGAAGAAGTCTAATGGCCTCCAGGCGAGCAACTGGAGCAAATGTTTCTTCAAAATCCAGACCCTCAATCTGAGTAAATCCCTGAGCAACCAGACGGGCCTTATTTCTTGTGATGTTTCCCTTCTCATCAGTTTTCTTTTTGAAGATCCACTTTGTGCCTATGATATTCACTCCATTAGGTCTGTCCACCAGATCCCAGACATCGTGTCTTTCGAACTCTGCCAGTTCCTCTTGCATAGCCATCATCCAGAATTCATCGCTCATGGCTTCCTTGAAATTCTTGGGTTCAATGCTAAACATAAAACATGTATTGAGGTAGGCGTGACTTCTGGTTCTTCTTCTGTCTGCGGGATCCCCAATCACATTTGTCAGGGGGTGATTCCTCTGAATCTTCTTTGGGGGCTGCCTTGAAGGTGGATCAGGAGCCTCAGTGTGCAGATCATCAGACAGGCTTTCCAATTGATCATCTGGAATTTCTGCTTCAGCACTTGCTGTAGCATCTTCTGGAACCGCAGCTTGTTCACTTCTGGTCTGTCTGTCAGACACTTCTTCAAGATCAGAGTCTTCTTCACCAGTGTCAGTATCAGGGGTAGACTCTTCTTCTGCATCATTGACAACAACATTTATGGATTCCATGACTGTATTTGTTCGCTGGTTATAAACTCGATAGGCCCTGCTATTTGTTGAATATCCCAAGAACAATCCAGGATCACTCTTAGGGTCGAGTTTCTTTCTATACTCCCGATCTCTCAGAATGAAACACTCACTTCCAAAGATGTGGAAGTATTTAACAGTGGGCTTTTTCTGATTCCACAGCTCATAGCAGGTCTGATTGGTTCCTCTCCGTAAGGTGACTCTGTTGATGATATAACATGCGGTGTTCATGGCTTCTGCCCAAAATCTCAGGGGAACTCTCTTAGCATGAATCATGACTCTGGCCATTTCTTGAATTGTTCGATTCTTTCGTTCCACTACACCATTCTGCTGTGGAGTGATGGGAGAGGAGTACTGATGAGAGATACCCCTTTGACGACAGAAATCATCCATAGCTTCGTTTTCAAATTCCCTACCATGATCACTGCGGATGCTGCTGATTCTGAGGTCTTTCTCTTGCTCTAGGCGAGACACGAGAGACACAATAACTTTCACAGTATCTGATTTTTCTCTAATAAAATCAATCCAAGTGAATCTAGAGTAGTCATCAACACAAACAAAAGCATACCTCTTTCTGCCCAGACTTTCAACCTCCATTGGTCCCATCAGATCCATGTGAATCAACTGCAACGGTCTGGTAGTGCCTACATCTTTGACTCTTGGATGTGTTGCCTTCTTTTGTTTTCCAATCTGACAATCTCCGCAGATGGAAATTGTCTCCCCTTTAAGCTGTGGAATTCCTCTGACTAGCCCTTCTGCTGCAATTCTCTTCAGAGTTTTTAGGTTAACATGCCCCATTCTTCTGTGCCATAGAGTCATTTCCTCGGCCTTAGTCAGCATACATTTCTGAATTGATGGGTTTGAACTCACATTGAGAAGATAACAGTTGCTCTTTGATCTGGCACCTTCCATTAAACATTTTCCAGATTTGTCGAGGACTTTGCAAGAGTCTTTCGTAAATTTTACTTGTTTAGTCCCATCACACAGCTGACTGATGCTTATGAGATTTGTCTTTAGCCCTTCCACTAGAAGAACATTGCTCAGACTCGGCATTCCTTCCACTGCCAAAGTTCCTCTTCCCAGAACTCTTCCTTTTAGCCCGTTACCAAACTTCACACGTTGTTCCAAACAGGGTGTAATGTTCTTCAAGAAGGATCTTTCTCCTGTCATGTGTCCTGAACAGCCATTGTCAAAGTACCAGCTTATCTTGTCCGAGGAACTAGCTGTGCTGACAAGAGCTAGGAGCTGAGTCTGCGCACGCTTCTGCCTGACAGATTCCCTGACAGAAGCTATTTCAGCATGAGCTGAGGAACAGTTTCTTTTTAAGTGACCTTTCCGACCGCAGCTGTAGCATTTTTTATACTTTGACGCTCTCTTGTAACGGTGATACAGAGGTTGCTGTAGCAGGTCCTGATTCAATCTTCCTTGGATTTTTCTGTCTCTTCTGAATGACCTGTATCTGACCAAGTTGCACTCATCTTCACTCAGCTCTTTCTCATCTTCACTTCCACTGGCAGAGAGAGCCCTCTTTTTCATCGGTTTGCTAGTGCAGTTAATTTGTCGATGACCGTAGCCTGCACAGTTCCAACATTGGACTCCCTTCTTTAATTCTTTCTTTTCCTCTTCAATCTAATCTGATTCCTTCCCTTCCCTTTTACTTTCACCGCCCCTTTTGAATTGTCTTCGCGAGGAAGAGCTTCTCCCGGTTCTGGATTCCAAGTTCTTCAGAAGCTTCCCAAGGTTCTTAACAAGCAAGCTCATCTGATCATCTGGAACTGTCTGCTTGGTTCTGCTTTAGCTTTCAATCCAACATTCTTGTCCTTGGGAGTGGTGTCTCCTTTAACCAGCTTTATCTCAAATTGTTTGAGAGACCCCATCAACTCTTCCAACTTCATGAATCTGACATTTTGAGCTTCTTCAATGGCCGTCACTTTCATGTCAAATTTTGTGGGCAGCGATCTGAGAACCTTTCTGGTAAGCTTTTCTTCAGGGATGGGTTCACCAAGGGCAGCAAAAATTGCATTCAGGGCCTTTGAATTTCCAGTTGCTGCAGCACCTTCTTCAGCAGTCCATTGCTCTTTAGGTTTTATCCTTGTCACTCCTTGCTCATCCATGGTGATTGGGGGAGACCACTGAACCACGACAGCTCTCCATGTCCTCTCATCAATTGCCTTGAGAAAGGCTTTCATTCTAGCTTTCCAATATCCATAGTTGCTCTCTTCCAACAATGGAGGTCTGCTTGTGCTCTGTCCTTCCTTCATTGTCTTGGCTTCTTCAGAGACACTGTAGGATCTTTAACTCTGTGTGTTGAGCTCCCGCTCTGATACCAATTGAAATTTCACAGTGACTTAGTTTGACAGATTTGTGAACAAGCAGTTGCTGCAGCACACTCTTGTTCACTAGGAAATCGTCTCAGCAAGCAATGAACAAGACAAAGTTTGTTCACCCAGTTCGGCCAACTGCCTACGTCTGGGGAGGACTATTCTCCAGTCCTCAATCCACTAACTCGAAGGTTCCCACGTACACACGGTTACAACTCACGCAACCTATGCTACTCAACCTTGTGTGGATCACTTGACACAATCAGAACAAGCTCTGACTTGTGCCTGCACACCCTCTACAATATGTCAATCTAGAATAGCTACTGTCTCCTCGAAACTCAGCCTATTCTAAACTACAACTACTCAGCAGGGTTGCTGTAGCAACTACTGTAACACACAGCTGAAGCACAAATGTCCGCGTCGCTCCAAAGCCTTCTGCCGAGTCGATCGAACGATTCCACCAGTGCTGCACACTCTGGAATACTCCCCCTCACTCAGTAACCACCTGCCACTAGTGAGTACTGTCGCACGACACTTGACCGAGCCAACAACTCAGAGTCCTTCCGCGGCTGCCCTTGATCAACCAACAAGCTCCGCAGCTCTGAATTGGCTTCCAGATCAAGCTTGAATCAGACTCTGCAAGTCCTGATTCCCTTCTGCTATAATCACCACAGCTCGGCGCTCACGCTCTGCTCTCGGGTGATGATCGAAGAATATGACCGCCGCACACCAAAGATTGCTCTCTCTGAAATCTGTGTATGCACTCGTGTATCCCTCAGCTTCGATCAACCTCTCAGCTCTGAACCCCTCTCGCTTAAATAGCAGCACCAGCTTTAAGCAATGTCCAGGTTTAGGCAATGTCCCAAAAGGAACAATTATCTCCTAAAATCTAGGAGATTAGATTTGATATTTATCTTCAATGCAAATCTCCTTCTCTGACTAGTAAACCTCTCTGGAAAAATACTCCACAGTATTTTAGAAATCCTTCAGATGCTATCCATAGTGTTCCCAGCCCTTCTGGACAAGCCCAGGAAGCTGCTGCTACTCGGACATGTGATGCAGCCAGTTGAACAAGCTCTTGCTATAGCATCCCCTGCTGCAGTTGCTGCTAGTTCACATCTGCTGCCTGGCTCCTCATGCTTCACGATCCTGCTCAGGTGGTCCGCAACTGTGTTCTCTGTGCCCTTCTTATCCTTGATCTCCAGGTCGAATTCCTGCAGTAGGAGCACCCAGCGCATCAGGCGCGGCTTAGTTTCTTTCTTGGACATTAGGTAGCGGATGGCTGCATGGTCTGTGTATATGATGACCCTGGCGCCTAGAACGTATGCACGGAACTTCTCTAGCGCAAACACAATGGCCAGAAGCTCCTTCTCCGTGGTGGTGTAGTTCCTCTGCGCAGCGTCTAGTGTGCGCGATGCATAATAGATGGCGTGCGGTTTCTTGTCCACTCGCTGCCCCAGGACTGCACCTACTGCATAATCGCTTGCGTCGCACATCAGTTCAAATGGCAGGTTCCAGTCTGGTGCGCGCATCACTGGCGCACTGGTCAGCGCTTCCTTCAGCTTATCAAACGCGGCCCTGCACACATCAGTAAAATCGAAGCATACATCCTTTTGCAAGAGGTTAGACAGGGGTATACAAATTTTAGAAAAATCCTTTATGAAGCGCCTGTAAAACCCAGCGTGCCCGAGGAACGACTTCACATCGCGCACGCTAGTGGCATAAGGCAGATTAGAAATAAGGTCTATCTTAGCTTTGTCTACCTTGATCCCCTCCTCTGAGATGATGTGTCCTAGCACTACACCATGCGTTACCATGAAATGGCATTTTTCATAATTAAGCACTAGGTTCTTAGAAATGCAGCGCGCTAAGACCTTATCTAGATGAGTTAAGCACGCATCAAAGGTACCTCCATATACAGTAAAATCATCCATGAACACTTCTATGCATATACCAATCATATCAGAGAAAATGCTCATAACAAGGCGTTGGAACGTACCTGGCGCGTTACACAGCCCAAATGACATGCGCCTAAACGCAAATGTATCGAACGGGCAGGTGAACGTGGTCTTCTCTTGATCCTCTGCAGCAATGGGTATCTGGTTGTACCCTGAATATCCGTCCAAGAAACAAAAATAAGGCTTACCTACTAATCTGTCCAGCATCTGATCCATAAAGGGTAGCGGGAAATGGTCCTTGCGCGTTACTGCGTTAAGCTTCCTGTAGTCGATGCACATGCGCCATCCAGTCTGTATGCGCTTGGGAACTAGCTCGCCCTGCGCATTCTCTTCCACTGTGATTCCTCCCTTCTTAGGCACAACGTGCACTGGGCTGACCCATTTGCTGTCCGATATGGGGTAGATGACTCCTGCGTCAAGCAACTTTAGAATTTCCTTCTGCACTACTTCCATCATATTTGGGTTCAATCTGCGCTGAGCCTCTCTGGATGGTTTGGCACCATCTTCCAACAGAATTCTATGCATGCATACGTCTGGGCTCACTCCACGCAGATCTGCCAGTGTCCATCCTATAGCGCGCTGGTTCCTGCGCAGCACCTGCTGTAAACGCACTTCCTGCTCCTCTTCTAATCCTTTCTTTATGATCACTGGCAGGGTGTCCTCATTTCCCAAGAAAATGTATTTGAGGTGCTCTGGAAGTTGCTTCAGCTCGACCTTGGGTGCTTGTTCAATAGAGGGCAAGATTTTATTAGCAGTGCAAATATGAACTATGTCGTGTACCTGTTTGGATTCTGGTTCAGCACTGCTCAGCTCCTCGTCCTGCTCCTCCAACTCTGCCTGTGCCAGTGACTCTGGTTCTATTGTTGCGCTTGCACATTGCGCATCTGAGACTAAATCGTCAATGCTGTCCATCGCGTGCACTGTGGCGTCCTCGTGTGGGTGTTGCATCCCCTTGAATATATTGAAATGGATTTCTTCGCCGTCAACCTCCATGGAGAGTGTGCCCCTCCATACGTCTATCTTCGTGCGCGCGGTCATCAGGAAAGGTCTGCCCAGTAGGATCTGCGCACTGCTGGTGCTTGATTCACCCTCCATTTCCAGCACATAAAAATCGGCTGGGAACACCAGCTCTCCTACTCGCACAAGAACATCCTCGATCATGCCTGCAGGTTGTTTGCAAGACCGATCTGCTAGCTGAATAGTGAGACCTGCAGGCTTTAGTGGTCCAAGGCGCAATGTCGCATATAGGGAATAAGGTAACAAATTGATGGATGCGCCTAAATCAATCATGCAGTTGCTCACTGTGGTCTTACCTAAAGTGCACGGGATAGTGAACGTACCTGGGTCTCGGCACTTAGGTGGTACCTTATGTTGCACGATCGCTGAGGCCTGCGCATTGAGTATTACCTATGCGCATTCGCCTTTCCTCCTCTTGTTTGTGCACAGCTCCTTTAAAAACTTGGCGTACCTGGGAATCTGCCGAACTGCTTCTATAAGGGGAATGTTGATTTCCACCTTGCTGAATAACTCGTACAGCTCTTTGTCCAGCGCTTCCTTTCCACCCGATGGTGCCTGCACAGGAAAAGGTGCAGGTATATTAGTACGATTCGTGCCCTTGTCGTTTATTTGTGTTATACCTGGCGCTTCGCCCTGCTGGCTTGTGACTGGTACTTCTGGTTGCGCATCTTGCTCTGGTTGCGCATTCTGTTCTGCTGGATCCGGGACTTGCGCAGCTGGTTGCGCGGGCGCCTTCGAGGTCTGCTCTGCTCCTATTGTGCGCCCAGTCCTTAGTGTCACTGCATTGACTCCTCCTTTGGGGTTCTGAATCACTTGCGAAGGCAGGTTGCCATCGCTCTTTTTCAGCTCATATACCGTGGTAGCGATCTGTGACAGCTGCTTTTCAATGGACTCGAACCTCTTGTCATACTTCTCGTCATTCTTGCGCACTGTGTCTGCTAGCTGCCCCACGATATCTTCCAAAGATCGCCTCGGTTGCTGGTTGTTATGCGCTGGTGCGTCAGTGCGGCGATGCGGCGGATTGTAGGGCGCAGCTTGTTGCGTCTGCTGTGGTGCGCGCTGATCTGTGGACTGCCTCTGGAAATTATTTTCCTCCTTCCATCTAAACCCATTTGCAGTAAGTCCAAAACGCGGCTGATTCTGCCTCTGTGGTCCTCTGTTATCCCATCCTCCAAGAGCATTGACATCTCCAGATTCCTCGAAAAATGTGGGGCATTCATCAGTCTTGTGTTCGGTTGACCTGCAGAATTCACATACCTTTGGCGCAACTGGTTGTGCGCTTTGCGCACTCATCAACTTCTGCAGTGTGGCCTTCATTTCCTTGATCTCAGCGCTTGTTTCTACCTGATGCACAGAACGAGTACGACTATTTTCAAGTGTTAGCTGATGTCTTACCTGACCAGCAGAGTCTTCTATCAGCTGCCACGCGTCTTCTGGATACATGTTGCAAATGTCGCCTCCTGCGCATGCGTTCAATAACCTCAGCTCCATGGGTAGCAATCCATTTAGGAAGTTCTCTATCAGCACATTCTGGGGCAGGCCATGATTGTAGCAGTTGGCCTCTAGCTCCCTGAAACGCTCGTAATACTCTGACAATGACTCTCCTGCGCTCTGCCTCGGCGCGGCCAGTTCTCTCCTGAGTAGCGCGATCTTTGCTGCTGGATAGAATTTGTCCAGGAACTTCTTCTGCAGCTGCTCCCATGTGTGAATTGATCCTGCGGGTAAGTTCATCAACCAATGTCTGGTTGTATCACACAGTGAAAATGGGAATGCCTTCATCTTCAGCGCCTCATCGCTCTCCCCTTCGGTCCTCATGTTCTCGCAAATGACTAAGAACTCTCGCACATGCTTGACTGGATTTTCATTATTCATCCCGTGGAACTTGGGCATGTGATGAATGAGCGAGCTTCTTAGTTCAAAATGACCGCCTGGCGGAAGCACGATGCACCATGGCTGGTTAACTGTGAGTGGGGCTGACATCTCGCGCACTGTTCTGCGTCGCGCGGCCTGTTGCACGGGTGGCGCATGATACACTTCAGCGGCCCTCCTTGCTTCAACCTCGCGCTGCACTTCCTCTCTGAACAGGGCTGCGCGGTTATGTGCTCTTGCTTCTTTTGGGGTTCTGTCCCCTAAGTTGTCCCCAACGACACTGTTATCCTCCATGACCTGTTCTAAATCTCAAAGAAACGAAATTAAAAGATAACTAATGTTGTTGCGTCTGTCAGTGCGCAACTAGAATCTGCGCAGCGCAACTGTTTCAAGGTTGCGCAGGCTGATGGTGATTGCACGCTGTCAGAAACAACAACGAGAAAACAAAACAAACTGAAAATAACTAGTTACTAAAAGGAAAAAACGTAAACTAGCTGAAACTTAGTTGTGTTGCTCCCCGGCAACGGCGCCAAAATTTGATCGCGCGTCGTTGTACGCGTCAAATATAATCCTTCCTCTTCCACTAGTACAGCGGTTAAGTAAGGGTCGATCTCCACAGGGAGCAAGCAGTTCAGTTTTAGCCAGTAACCTACACTTATGAAATTGGGGGGTGAGTGATTGGTTTGCGCGATGCGCAAGTAACAGTAATGAATGCAGGGATTGCACTAGACGTGCGCAGGCAATAGAGATTAAGTACTATGACTATGAGAAGTATCGGCGCAGACAATCCTCTATGAGTGTATTCCTTATCATCGACTCTAAATGTCTATAGCTCGGGTTGCTAATGTTAGTGTCCGATCAAGGCTTCCTAACATGTGCGCATGTTCCGATCAAAGTTCATGTGCTATTAATTAGTACACTAGACTAAACAACTACGAATCCGATCAAGGTAGTAATTGCCTATCCTAGCGCGTTACTCCTAGTTGGCACCGTCAGGCTATTCAACTAGTTTAACAAACAACAACAAGCAACAAGAGTAAGATTGCGGTTCAAGGCTTCCCCTACTCGTGTAACAAGCTGCCAGTAATGTGCACAGAATTAATATAAGCAAAACAAGCTATGCATTAAGCACAAGTCTCAAAGGCAAATACTCATAGATTCATGTTCAACCGATACTAAGCGTTTAGCTAGACATGCTAGTGATAAACATCATAGAAACAGTAAATAATAACTAAAGTGTCCAAGAAAACAATAGCAAACAGTGCGTGCAGGTTGCTGTCTTGGCTGGCGCAGATCCTCTCAACAAGCTCGTGTGTTTTCCAGTCCTGCTGCGCAGTGCCTCCTTGGTGTATGAATTGTGAATTCTGAGAATCGTCCCTCAACCCTAGCCTCCCTCTCTTCTTTATATACTACTCAGGGGCTCATCCTTGGCAACTTCCAAATCTGGTCGTGTCAGGATTTGGAAATACCATCATCTGCGCCTGGCGCACGGCATCTGCTTAGTGCAATTGGTTAGCGCACCATTGTCGACTCTTCCAATTCTTCTGTTTGCGCCGCTAGCTCCGCAGGCTGCGTGATGCGCGTCCTAAACGCTGCCTGTTAGCGCGTATCCGACTTGGGCCCTTGTTTTGCCCTGAAATACAAAAACACTGGAAACCAGTAATCTTGTACATAAAATAATGCAAACAAGCATAGGGTTATGATCTAAATAATGCGTATAAATAGGCTCTATCACCCTGCCATTTGTGCCACATAATCAATTCATCCTGCTTAGACAGAAAACAGTAACCTTCAACAGGCTCTGTGTTAGAACTCAGTAAGTAGCAGTTATTTGATGATCGATTTCCTCTCATAACACACTTCCCTTCATCGTCAACGACTTGGTACGAATCCCGAGTAAATTTGACACTCAGCTTTCCATCACATAGTTGGCTGATGCTCAGAAGATTAGCCTGAAGACCTTCCACTAGAAGCAGCTTCTCGATTAGAGGCATCTCCTATACGGACAAAGTACCTTGTCATACGGGTCGCTGTTGACAATACTTTGCATGGAACTTAGGGCACTTTCTCTGGATGTAGCCTTGAATATTGCAGAAATAACAGATATGCTTATGTTTTATCCATAGCATGTTAGATCTGTGACTGGGATAAGCATTGTTAACATGATTAGCTTGAACAAACATAGGCTAACCATGAGACTTCTGATGCTCATAGCCCAAACCGGGGCTTCCACAACTCGTACGTTGAGCAGCTAAGATAGTGTCAAGTTTCTTTGAGCTGGTATTCATCATGCTGACATACTTTCTAACTGGCAACAATTCTGACATAACCTCAGAATAGTCCAGTTTGTTCTTTTCAAGTTCTGTTTGCATACTCTTGACTGATTCTAACAGTTCATATTTCTCAGCTTTCAGGCCACAACTTGCTTGCTCAATTTAGAGTTTGACTTCACTGCCTCTCCCCACTGTTTGTACAGAGCTTTGTATTTCTTTGCTATGGTTTCTTTGGTGATTTCTATATCACTGTTACTTTACTTATCTGATTCATGGTTCTCATGTTCTGTCTCTAGAGTTTCTGCGATAGTGGTGAGTGCCATGAAGTTTGAGTTTTCCTCTTCTATTTCAGACTCCTCTAACTCAGTATCACACCATCCAGCCACGGTAGCCCTTTTCTGTTTCTTAAGGGTGTTAACGCATTCTGCTTGGATATGTCCAAGCCTTCACAATCACGGCATTGGATCCCTTTTCTTCTCTCTCCTTTACCTCCTTTTGATTTTCAATTGTTCTCATCCTTCTGAATTTTCCATCTTGACAATTTATATTGTCTTGTCCAGATTTGTTTCTCGGTTCAGACTGACGCTGATTCAGTTTCCTCATAAATCTGTCGAAATTTCTTGTGAGCAGACTCATCTATTCAGTCAGTTTATCCTCATCTTCGGTTGATTTTGATGTTTCACTTTGAATGCACCTCCTCAAGAATTCTTTTCAGGTACTTCAGTATTCAATTTCATTTCAAACGTTTGAAGAGATCGCATCAATATGTCAAGTCTCATTACCTTTATATCCTGAGCTTCCTCAATGGCTGTTACCTTCATTGCATATTTCTGAGGAAGAGATCGCAAAACCTTTCTGACTAGTTTCTCATTGTTTATGGGTTCTCCGAGAGCATGAGCTTCATTGGCAATGTCCATCAAATTTGCGTTGAATTCTATTATTGACTCATCATCCTTCATTTTTAGATTTTCAAATCTGGTAGTGATCATCTACCTCCGAGACTGTTTCACCTTGTCAGTTCCTTGAAAAGACTCTTTCGAGAATGTCTCACGCATCTTTTGCAGCTTCACAGGTTGAGATCTTTTTTTTTTTATTTACCTATTGTATCGTTAGAATTTTCTGAAAGGTAACTATCTCAATTTCATATAGAAATTTATATAGAATCTTTGAAAAAGACTTTCCTTCATAAGAAAGAAAAGACTTGCTCTCTTTTGGATCTGATGCTACACCGCTGCTCCCTAGTGGATCAACTCTATTACATAAGTTGATTCCTAACTTTATTTCATATCATGACAATGATATAAGTAAGCAGTTCTTATTGTATCGGACCAAAACTCGCTAATTGATCTTTACGATGCTTCCTCTATTAGTTTCTTCATTTTTTGTAATAGTTCTTTACTTGGGCGGTTGGAATCTCTCTATTCCATATATATTCGTTCCTGAACTTTTTGAAAAAGCAAGCGGAGTTTTTGGAACAATCATTAGTATTTTGATTACATTAGTTAAAACTTATTTGTTTTTGTTCATTCCTATTACAACAAGATGGACTTTACCTAGGCTGAGAATGGACCAATTATTAAATCTTGGATGGAAATTTCTTTTACCTATTTCTCTCCGTAATTTATTATTAACAACTTCTTCCCAACTCCTTTCATTCAATCTGAAAATGTCTGGTTCGACAGCATGAAAGATTGCATTGAGTGCCTTTGCATTTGTTGCAGCGGTTCGATCCTCATCCGCTGTCCACTGATATTTTGGTTTAGGCTAGGCCATACCATTATGATTCATGATTAATGGAGAATCATACTTAGAGATCACATATTTTCATGCTTGGTCATCAATTGATTTGATGAACGCCCTCATGTAAGTTTTTCAGTAGGGATAGTTCGAACCATCAAGAAGTAAAGGATGGGAGATGTTTTGTCCTTCTTTCGTACTCATCTTGAACAGCTTGGTACAGCCCTTGCATCACACTATGTACAGCGAGTGTCTCGCTCTGATACCAATTGAAATTCCTATATTTGTCCAACTGTGACTATTCCACTGTTCTGTATTAGCTGTTTTAAAATACTCAAACGGATAGTGTTTCGGTAGTTGTTAGTAACTGCACAAATGGTATGATGAAATGTAAAAGACACAAGATATGGTTATCCTGTTAAGCTCCACGAGCCTACTCGGGGGGGTTTCTCTGAACCCCAAGTGGAGAGCATTTCACTATTAAATGATCAAATACAATAGACCTTACGTAACATGACTCTCTCTGTTACCGCTATGTAATTGGATCACCTTGAGTGCGTCTGACTCCCTCAGACTGAGATCCATCTCTTATCCACCTTGATGTGCCTCCCGCAGATCGAAAGTTCTCCTCCCAAGAACTCAAGCACTTCATCGAGTGTCTGCTTTTATAGATTGTTCGTACAGCAGTGAAACAGCCTGTAGTTATCTTCGAGTGAGCTCTACTTTGACCCCATCTCCAATGATGATTGATCTCACTTCCGATGTATTCTTCCCCATGAATTTAGTCTTAGCTTATGGGATTCTCAATGCACCTTGCACTACTAGTTCCCTCCTTTTATAATCTTGTCTTCTACGCAGATATTGTTCAACGGGATCCATCAAATATACCATCAGATTGCGTGTAGTATATCCATCAAATATACTATCGGCATCCCAATCTTGCGAATATCCGATGATCATACTTTCCAAATGTGCATCTCAATCTTCCGCATATCCAGGCTGCCTTGAGATCTGATCATAATCTTCCGTATATCCTTGACTCTATTATAGAAAACCGGAGCAAAACAATATTCGTTGACAATCTGACTGCTCCTCTGTTCAAGCTAACTCTGGCTCACTCTCTGATTCAAACTTGAACTTTCTTGGTCTTGTAAACCTTGTTGGTCTGCTTCAACACCCTGATACAGATTGCAGACTCTTAACTGCTACAGACTCCATTTGCCAAAAACAAGCCACACAAATCTATGAGACACATGGAATTAACAAAGACAGATAAGCAAGTTGTTGATATTTTTATGAAAAGTCTCAATACCTTGAAGTTCAAAATTTTTGAAAGGGAATGACTACCGGACCGAGCGAGATTAATTAGGCATTAATGGAGTGTTAAAAAGGTTACCTATCCCAACTATCCTAATAAAAGAAAATGACGCAAGAAGATGAGATAAGAAGGATGAGCACAAAGATGAAGATTTTTATAGAGAAATACAAAGAACTACGAAGAAGTATTACTAAGGATGGAGAAAAGATATATGTGTTAAATTATTTAGAGTATCTAATCGTAACCATAGGATCAAAATAACTATAATCTTTCATTTGGAAGAAAGTAGTATAATCCTGAAAATACATGGAAATCTTGCGTGTTTGTTTGTTCGTGAAATTCGCAGCGTCTCAGTCAGACAGATTTGTGAGCAAGCAGTTGCTACAGCACACTCTTGTTCACTCGGAAATTGTCTCAGCAAACAATGAACAAGACAGAAGTTTGTTCACCCAGTTCGGCCAACTGCCTACGTCTGGGGAGGACTATTCTCTAGTCCTCAATCCACTAAACACAAAGGTCTCCAAGTACACTCGGTTACAACTCCACGCAACTTATGCTACTCAACCTTGTGTGGATCACTTGACACAATCAGAACAGGCTCTGACTTGTGTCTGCACACCCTCTACAAATGTCAATCTAGAATAGCTACTGTCTCTCCGAAACTCAGCCTATTCTAAACTACACTCACTCAGCAGGGTTGCTGTAGCACACAGCTGATGCACAATTGTCCGCGTCGCTCCAAAGCCTTCTGCCGAGCCGATCGAACAATTCCACGAGCGCTGCACACTCTGGAATACTCCCCCTCACTCAGTGACCTCCTGCCACTAGCGAGAACTGCCGCTTAGACACTCGACCGAGCCACATACTCGTCAGTTCTTCCGTGGCTTCCCTTGATCAACCAACAAGCACCACTGCTCTGAATTGGCTTCCCTGATCAAGCTCGGATCAGACTACGCAAGTCCTGATCTCCTTCTACTTCTGTCACCACAGCTCTGCGCTTACGCTCTGCTCTCGGGTGATGATCGAAGAACTCGTCCGTCGCACACCCAAAAATTCCTCTCTCTGAATTTTGTGTATGCACTCGTGTATCCCTCAGCTTCGATCAACCTTTCTGCTCTGACCTGTTCTCCCTTAAATAGCAGCGCCAGCTTTAATCAAGAATAGAATTAAGCAATGTCCCAAAAAGAACAATTATCTTCTAATTTTTAGGAGATTAGATTTGATTTGATCTCCAAAACAAATCTCCTTCTCTAGCTAGGAATTCCCCACTGGAATATTCTTGGCACCAACTTAGAAATTCTTCTGATGCTCTCAACAGAGCTGCCAGGCCTTCTAGCCCGTGGCCCAGGTTGCTGCTGCTACTCGGACAGATGCTGCAGCAACTTGAACAAGCTCCTGCTGTAGCATCCCCTGCTGTAGCTGCTCCTTGTTCACTTGTGCTGGTTTTGTCAAACAGTGCCATACAACATCATCAATCTCCCCCTTGGCATTTTGACAAAACCCTAAACCAGTTTCAATACAGAGAATTTTTCTTAACCTCCCCTTCTTTTCCTCCCCCTTTTTGGAATAAATGACAAGGGGGTGCTCCTGGCTGCCCTATGGAGACAATACACAGAGCCCCAGAGAGGCTCTCAGGTCTTCGAACCGGACTGCATCCAGAGCTTTTGTGAAGATATCAGCAAGCTGTTTGGCAGACACCACATGCTGTAGCGCAATGATATTCTTTTCTACTAGATCACGGATGAAGTGATGACGAATGTCAATGTGCTTGGTTCTGCTGTGTTGAACCGGATTCTTAGATATGCTGATGGCGCTCATGTTGTCACAGTAGAGAGTCATTTCATCTTGATCAAGACCATACTCACTCAGCATTTGCTTCATCCACAACATTTGTGCACAGCAGCTCCCAGCAGCTATGTATTCAGCCTCGGCTGTGGATAATGAAATGCTGTTTTGCTTCCTACTGAACTAGGACACTAGGTTATTTCCTAGAAAGAAGCAGCCTCCCGAAGTGCTCTTCCTGTCCTCTGAGCATCCTGCCCAGTCCGCATCACTGTATCCTACCAGATTAGCATTTGTGTCCTTAGTATACCATAAGCCATAGTTCACTGTTCCTCCAACATACCGAATGATTCGCTTGACCAACTGAAAATGACTATCTTTGGGGCAAGCTTGAAATCTGGCACAGACTCCTACTGCAAAGGAAATGTCGGGGCGGCTGGCAGTCAGGTACAATAAGCTCCCAATCATGCTTCTGTAGATTGTCTGACTCACTTCCACTCCAAGTTCATCTTTGATGGCTTTGACATGAGTGGCAGCAGGGGTTCGTTTGTGACTGGCCTTATCTAGCTGAAATTTCTGCACAAGATTCTTGTTGTATTTGCTTTGTGCAATAAAGATGCCATCTTCTTTCTGGGTAATCTCCAGACCAAGAAAATATGACAGTTCTCCGACCATGCTCATTTGAAATTCCTGCTGCATGTGATTCACAAACTGCTTCACCAGGTGCTGAGACTTTGATCCAAAGACAATGTCATCCACATAGATTTGTGCAATGATCACATCTGACTTGATTCTTTTTACAAATAGAGTTTTGTCAGCTCCCCCTCGTTTGTAGCCATGATTTTCCAGAAACACTGTCAACCTCTCATACCATGCCCGAGGAGCCTATTTCAGTCCGTATAAGGCTTTCTTCAACTTGTACACATGTTCTGGGTGATGAGGATCTTCAAAACCTTTTGGCTGAGAAACATATACTTCTTCAGAGAGGTCTCCGTTCAGGAACGCACTTTTGACATCCATTTGATACAGTTTAAACCCTAGGAAACAGGACATAGCTAGAAGGAGTCTGATGGCCTCCAGACGAGCAACCGGAGCAAACGTTTCTTCAAAATCTAGGCCCTCAATCTGGGAGTATCCTTGAGCAACCAATCTGGCTTTATTTCTTGTGATGTTTCCCTTTTCATCAGTTTTGTTTTTGAAGATCCACTTGGTGCCTATAATATTCACTCCATTGGGTCTGTCCACCAGGTCCCAAACATCATGTCTTTCAAACTCTGCAAGTTCTTCCTGCATCGCTATCATCCATAATTCATCACTCATGGCTTCCTTGAAGCTCTTAGGTTCAATGTTGGACAGAAAACAGGTATTCAGATAAGCATGGCTTCTGGTTCTTCATCTTCCTGCCGGGTCTTCAATCACATTTGTCAGAGGATGATTCTTCTGTATCTTCTTCGGAGGCTGCCTTGATGGTGGATCAGGAGCCTCAATATTCAGATCTTCAGACAGGCTTTCTAATTGCTGATCTGGATTTTCTGCTTCAGCACTTGCTGTAGCATCTTCTGGAGCTACAGCTTGTTCACTTCTGTTCTGACTGACAGGCACCTCTTCAAGGTCAGAGTCTTCATCATCAGTGGCAGTAACAGTGGCAGGGACTTCTTCAGCATCATTGACAACTACATTTATGGATTCCATTACTGTATTTGTCCGCTGGTTATAGACTCGATAAGCCCTGTTGTTTATTGAATAACCCAAGAGCACTCCAGGATCACTCTTTGGGTCAAGCTTCTTCCTGTACTCTCGATCTCTCAGAATGAAATAGTCACTTCCAAAGACGTGGAAATATTTAACTGTGGGCTTCTTCTGATTCCAGAGCTCATAGCAGGTCTGGTTGGTTCCTCTTCGTAAGGTGACTCTGTTGATGATGTAACATGTGGTGTTCATGGCTTCTGCCCAAAATCTTAGGGGAACCCTCTTAGCATGAATCATGACTCTGGCCATTTCTTGAATTGTTCGATTCTTTCGTTCCACTACATCATTCTGCTGAGGAGTGATGGGAGAAGAGTACTGATGTGAGATACCCCTTTGACGACAGAAATCATCCACGGCTTCGTTTTCAAATTCCCTACCATGATCACTCCGAATGCTGCTGATTCTGAGATTTTTCTCTTGCTCTAGACGGGACACCAGTGACACTATAACCTTCACAGTGTCTAATTTTTCTCTGATAAAATCAGTCCAGGTGAATATGGAGTAGTCATCAACACAGACGAAAGCGTACCTTTTTCTGCCCAGACTCTCAACTTCCATCGGACCCATCAGGTCCATGTGAATCAGCGGTAGAGGTCTGGTAGTACCAACATCTTTGACTCTGGGGTGTGATGCCTTCTTTTGTTTCCCAATCTGACAATCTCCACAGATAGAGTTTGTCTCACCTTTTATCAGCGGTATCCCTCTGACTAGTCCTTCTGTCGCAATTTTCTTCAGAGTCCTCAGGTTAACATGCCCCATCCTTCTGTGCCATAGGATCATTTCCTTAGCCTTTGTCAACATACATTTCGGAACCAGTGAGGTTGAACTCATGTTGAGGAGATAACAGTTGCTTTTTGATCTGGCTCCTTCCATTATACATTCTCCAGCTTTGTCGAAAACTTTGCATGAGTCTTTCGTAAATTTCACCTGTTTAGTTCCATCACACAACTGACTGATGCTTATGAGATTTGCCTTTAAACCTTCCACTAGCAAGACATTGCTCAGGTTGGGCATTCCTTCAACTGCTAAGGTTCCCTCTCCTAGAACTCTTCCTCTCAGTCCGTTTCCAAACTTCACCCGTTGTTCCAGACAGGGTGTTATGTTTTTCAAGAAGGATCTTTCTCCTGTCATGTGCCCTGAACAACCACTGTCAAAATACCAGCTTATCTTATCTGAGGTGCTTGCTGTGCTGACCAACGCGAGAAGCTGAGTCCGCGCATGTTTCTGCTTGATTGGTTTCCTAGCTGAACCTTTTCCGGTGAATGCTGAAGAACAGTTCCTCTTTATGTGACCTTTGTGCCCGCAACTATAACATCTTTTATACTTTGAGACTTTCTTGTCACGGTGATACAGAGGTTGCTGTAGCAGGTGCTGGTTCACTCTTCCTTGAGTTTTTCTGCCTCTTCTGACTGATCTGTATCTGGCCAAGTTGCATTCATCCTCACTCAGATTTGCCTCGTTTTCACTTCCACTGGCAGAGAGAGCCCTCTTTTTCATCGGTTTGCTGGTGTAGTTGATTTGTCGATGGCCATATCCCGCACAGTTCCAGCATTGGACACCCCTTTTTATTTCTTTCTTCTCATCTTCATTCTGAGCAGGTTTCTTCCCTATCCTTTTATTTTCTCCACCTCTTCTGAACTGTTTTCGTGAGGATGAGCTTTTCCCAGTTCTTGAGTCCATGTTCTTCAGGAGCTTTCCAAGGTTCTTGACTAGCATACTCAGCTGATCATCTGGGACTGGCTTCTTAGCTTCTGTTTCAGCCTTCAGTCCAATATTCTTGTCCTTAGGAGTGATGTCTTCTTTAACCAGTTTCATCTCAAATTGTTTGAGGGACCCCATCAACTCTTCCAGCTTCATGAATCTGACATTTTGAGCTTCTTCAATGGCCATCACTTTCATGTCAAATCTTGTGGGCAACGATCTGAGGACCTTCCTGATCAGCTTCTCTTCAGGGATAGGTTCACCAAGAGCATGGGCTTCATTTGCAAGATCACAGAGTTTAGCATTAAACTCAGTGACAGTCTCCTCTTCCAGCATTCTCAGATTCTCAAACTGTGTGACAATGATCTGGAGTCTTGACAGCTTTACTCTATCAGTTCCTTAATGTGCAGTTTGCAGAATTTCCCACGCTTGTTTGGCCATGTCACAATTTGATATCAACCTGAAATTGTTAGCAACAACTGCAGCAAAAATTGCATTTAGAGCTTTTGAATTACCAGTTGCTGCAGCTCCCTCTTCAGCAGTCCATTGTTCTTCAGGCTTTATGCGTGTGACTCCCTGTTCATCCATGGTGATTGGGGGAGACCACTGGACCACGATAGCTCTCCAGGTCTTCTCATCGATGGCCTTGAGAAAGGCTTTCATCCTAGCCTTCCAATATCCATAGTTGCTTTCTTCCAACAATGGAGGTCTGCTTGTGCTCTGTCCTTCATTCATTGTCGTGGCTTCTTCAGAGACACTGTAGGATCTTTTACTCTGTGTGTTGAGCTCCCGCTCTGATACCAATTGAAATTCGCAGCGTCTCAGTCAGACAGATTTGTGAACAAGCAGTTGCTGCAGCACACTCTTGTTCACTCGGAAATTGTCTCAGCAAACAATGAACAACACAGAAGTTTGTTCACCCAATTCGGCCAACTGCCTACGTCTGGGGAGGACTATTCTCCAGTCCTCAATCCACTAAACACAAAGGTCTCCAAGTACACTCGGTTACAACTCCACGCAACCTATGCTACTCAACCTTGTGTGGATCACTGGACACAATCAGAACAGGCTCTGACTTGTGTCTGCACACCCTCTACAAATGTCAATCTAGAATAGCTACTGTCTCCCCGAAACTCAGCCTATTCTAAACTACACTCACTCAGCAGGGTTGCTGTAGCAACTGCTGTAGCACACAGCTGATGCACAATTGTCCGCATCGCTCCAAAGCCTTCTGCCGAGCCGATCGAACGATTCCACGAGCGCTGCACACTCTGGAATACTCCCCCTCACTCAGTGACCTCCTGCCACTAGCGAGAACTGCCGCTTAGACACTCGACCGAGCCACACACTCGTTAGTTTTTCCGCGGCTGCCCTTGATCAACCAACAAGCACCACTGCTCTGAATTGGCTTCCCTGATCAAGCTCGGATCAGACTACGCAAGTCCTGATCTCCTTCTGCTTCTGTCACCACAGCTCTGCGCTTACGCTCTGCTCTCGGGTGATGATCGAAGAACTCGTCCGTCGCACACCCAAAAATTCCTCTCTCTGAATTCTGTGTATGCACTCGTGTATCCCTCAGCTTCGATCAACCTTTCTGCTCTGACCTGTTCTCCCTTAAATAGCAGCGCCAGCTTTAATCAAGAACAGAATTAAGCAATGTCCCAAAAAGAATAATTATCTCCTAATTTTTAGGAGATTAGATTTGATTTGATCTCCAAAACAAATCTCCTTCTCTAGCTAATTCCCCACTGGAATATTCTTGGCAGCAACTTAGAAATTCTTCTGATGCTCTCAACAGAGCTGCCAGGCCTTCTAACCCGTGGCTCAGGTTGCTGCTGCTACTCGGACAGATGCTGCAGCAACTTGAACAAGCTCCTGCTGTAGCATCCCCTGCTGTAGTTGCTCCTTGTTCACTTGTGCTGGTTTTGTCAAACACTGCCATACAACATCATCTGTTCGGGTGATGCTTTTTCTAGTCCAATACTTACCAAGTGTTTTCAGAACAGTGGATGGACTAATGCCACTATTATAATTCGGTTATACGAAAATGCATTGTCCGCCGTGAAGCTGTCAAATGTATTTTTATTATGAGTTGAGCAAATTAGTTTATAATTTTGTGTTGGTCATTGCTACATTTGAACTTCTCTGTCATTTAACCAATACTTATTAATTAATACACTGTGTTAAAGTTATGGCATCTTTGACAAAACAAAACAAGTGCAAAAAGTTGCTACGACATCTACGGAGTTAGAAGCTAACGCAAGTTGTCTGAAGTCAATCACTAGAAGTTGCTATAGTATACCATGAAGACTCAAAGCTAGAGCAACCTAGCCGATCAACACGGAGCAGCATGGAGAGGTCTGAAGGGTTGCTGCCGGCGTCGCAACAAGTCAAGGAGTCTCCCAGTCAATCACAGTTGATCAGAAGTCTTCATCAAGCTATCAGAAGAGATTGAAGAATATAAGTTTGTTAAATTGGTTTTAGGAAATCAAATCTCAATAACTTGCAAGAAGCAAGGAGAGGAGTCAATATGCAAAGTTTGTTGGAAAGATTTGCGAATCCTAAGGGAATTAGGATTCCTATATTTGTTCAATGTTGCGGCTATATATGGGAGTGTAGCACACACACAACCACAGAGAGATACACATAAGCAAAGAGCGGAAGCTAAAGGCTAGAGCACAGAGTTGTGGGTGCATGAGCTGAGAGAAGATCACGACTAAAGGAGTCTGATCTAAGCATGATCTAAGAACTTCAACTGGAGCGTAATCTCATTGAAAGATCAAGTACATGCTTTGGAGCATAGTCGTGGAGAGGAGCTGTCCCGGACTGTCGAAGATCAAAGAAGAGTTTCCAAATATTGACAGAAGGTCATTTATCAAGGGGAAGCATTGCCAGAGTCAGGAGAACTCGTGGAAGTCCGACTGCTCAGCAGGGAGTGCTTGGAGAGTCGTGGACAGAAGTTAAAGCAACTTGACAGAATAAGTTGCTATAATATCTTCCTATTACACATTGTTTTATAATAGACTGAGTCTGCGAACAGTAGCTATCTATTACTGGAGTGTGTAGATAGTGTGAGCAAGTCTGTGTGATCAGACTGTGTAATTAATCTGTGTGATCAGATTGAGCACAGATTTCAACTAGGTTAGAAGTAGAGATTAAATTAGCGTTGGCTGAGTTTTGGAATCCTTTATACTTGATCCGAAATAGTGAAATCTTTTGGACCGAGAGAGGTCCTCCCCAGACGTAGGCAGTTGCCGAACTGGGTAACCAAAGCTTGAGCGTTCATCAGGTTCGGCCAAAACAAAGAAATTTCGCAAAATGACTCAGAGATTGCTATAGTAACATGTTGATAGCAACACGTCGAAAATTCACATTCTAATGAATGAAATAATGTCTACAGATGACAATTGAGAAAGGCTTCTTTAGAACTCGTGATTTAGAACAAATGGCGGATCAGAGTACTTCCCGGTGAGTATTTGGGATGCCACGTACTGGTTTGCAGCTTCGGTGTAATGGATCCCATCCCAGTTCACATATTTAGAGCTATGATTGCACGCTTGGACCGTGACTGATGTGCCATTTATATCATTCATCTGGCCACAACTGATTTGGCTATTGTAGTTCAATGGTGGACCTCCATACCCGCAGCAAGCCATTATAGACTGCTCAAAACCTGACGATCAAATCACAGAAAAGGGATAAGAAAATTAGTGATCAATCTCTCCCATTACAAGCTCCACCAAAGCCTTGGCTTACCATTCTTGGAGTAATTCGCAATGAGATTAGATTTTATTGCGTAGATGTCCACATAAGTCACATTGGTATCAGGTTTTTGGCCTTGAAACTTTTTGGTAAGACTATGAAGCTGCAGATTGAAGAGCTTAGCAGCTTGGTTATGCCCACTGACGCATCCGAGCTCATCGAGTTTCTTTGGATCAGTCCCAAAGAAAGCGATGTTTTGGGGTAAGCATCCCAATGGACCAGTATTGTGTATCCAGAATTTCCTTGCCCCTTGCTCGTAGAGCGTCTGAAGATGAGAGTGGAATAGAAACACAAAGGCTAATAATAAAAAATAAAACCAGAAAACAATTCAGATTATAATCTGCCTATTTATATTGTTTAGGCAGTTGATCAAACCTTGAGACCAGTTTCCAATTGTTCTAATGTTGAAGGAATGCCGGCAATAACTTGATTATAAGTTTTGGAGTAAAATGCGCCAGCAAGGTCATTCTGGCCTATGTCGAAAGTGTAAAGAGCATCGGTGAAGTAAGTAGCAGTAGGCAAGTATTTATTATACTTCTTTCCTGTAAAATTACAACACCAGTTTCAAGACTTGTCTCAACCCCCCATAACATATAGTAAACGTGCATAGCTAAAGAGCGAGCCATCCCACCTTTAGCCAACAATTCGAGCACCCGGGACTGGAATCGCGCAAACTGGCCTAACTGAATCCCAAATGAGAATGGGCAGACAGAGGTAGCCGTTGCAGGGTGGATGGTGGAGCCTGCAGCAGCAAAGTTGCAGCCCTTGTGAAAGACGGGGGCTCCCACTGATTCCAAGTAAGCATTTAGAAATGGCAAGTTCATAGCATCCACTGTTACGACAATCAAAATGTTAACAAACGAGAGAGGAAAAAAAAAGCATCATTATGCAGAGATTATGAAAATGCGAGATATGCAGTTTGATTGATTACTTAGAAAATCAATGATTAAACGGCCATCGGTGAAGCGGCCAGATGGAGTTTTGAAGTAAGTTTGGCCATTGGGTGGATGGATCTTGGCACCAATTCCTGCAACCAGGTTACCGGTGTCAGAGTTGGAGTCGCCAAAGTTGAAAACTGCTGGATAGTTGCAATCGAAAGATGTAGCATTTTGTATGCATATTGAAAGAAATGCAAAGAGGAGGAGGAGGACAAAGAGGTTGTGGGTGGCCATGGGATATTGAGAGCCCCAAAGTTTTGAAGCAAAGAGAGTTTGGTAGTGCACCACCACCGCCAAAACCAAATGGTTATATAAAGAGTTTTTTTAGTCGAGAATGATTGCTTTGAACCACGGGAAGCAGCAAATCACGTGATATTTGTCTATTTGTTTGGTTAGATGAATTATTTTCTATGTAAGAATAAAAACCAGCATAACTCATCATGTGTGTGTAACTAGTCCAAATTTAGCCACCTTTTATTGGTCAAAATAGAAGATAATGCTATCATATATGTGGCTGCAAGACACGTTATGAATAATAAGGGTCAGCTTGCAAAAGGTTTCTTTAATCAATACTCTTTGTTTTTCGAAATTGGCCCCTATTTTCCCCCACTAAGTTTTTCTCGTTTACTTCAAAGCTACTAAAGGGCCTGTTGTGTTAGTACAAGAAAAATAAAAAAATAAAAGGAAATGAAAATTCATGGAAAATTAACAAATGACTATTTTCAACAAGTCTGTTGGATCGTAGTAGCTTTCCTTCAGGGGATGGATCCCTGAAGGGATTATAAACAAAGGAAGTGAAATATATTAGGAAAGTAAATATTGGACACAAATTAGTTATAGTGGAAATTGATGATGGAGTATGGCAATGTTTGACAAAACCAGCTCACAAGATACTGCTATAGCAGGAGTCCAACATATGTGAACAAAACCAGTGAACAAGCAGCAGCTATAGCAGGAGAGAGCTATAACAGGAGCTTGTTCAGAAGAGCTGTAGCGTCTGTCCGAGTAGCAGCAACCTGGGTCATTGGAAAGAGGGCGTAGCAGTCCTTCGAAGAGCATCAGAGGAGGATCAGAGTTGCTGCAGAGAATATTCCACTAGAGATTCCCAGCTGGAGAAGAAGATTTGATTGTAGAAGATTAGATTTGCCGATTGAATCTAATCTTCTACAAATTAGGGGTTTTTTCTTTTGGAGCTATAATCTGATAATGATGGAAGTGGGTGCTCCTATGTAAAGAAGACCTTTCAGAGCAATGAAGATTGATCAAAGAAGTAAGCGTGAACGAGTATACACACAGAATTCCGAGAGAGTATTTTTGGTGTGCGGACGAAATCTGTGATCTTCACTGAGAGCAGAGCGTGAGCGCAGAGCTGTGGTAACTGAAGCAGAAGGTGATCTCGCGTAGTCTGATCCAAGCTTGATCGGGAAAGCCAATTCAGAGCAGTGGTGCTTGTTGGTTGATCAAGGGCAGCCGGGGAAGAACTGACGGGTGAGTGACTCGGTCGAGTGTCTGTACGGCAGTGCTTGCTAGTGACAGGAGGTCACTGAGTGAGGGGGAGTATTCTAGAGTGTGCAGCGCTCGTGGAATCGTTCGAACGGCTCAACTGTGTGCTACTGCAGATGCTATAGCAACCCTGCAGAATCTGAGTATTGTTAGAATAGGCTGAGTTTCGAGGAGACAGTAGCTATTCTAGATAGATATCAGTAGAGGGTGTGCAGAAACAAGTCAGAGCCTATTCTGATTGTGTACGAGGATCCAACTAAGGTTGAGTAGCATAGGTTGCGTGGGTTGTAACCGTGTGTACTTGGAAACCTTGAGATTAGTGGATTGAGGACTGAGAAGAGTCCTCCCCAGACGTAGGCAATTGGCTGAACTGGGTGAACAAACCTTTGTTCTAGTTCATTCATGCTGAAATAGTTTTCGGGTGAACAATAATGTGCTGTAGCAACTGCTTGTTCACAAATCTATTTATCAGAGGCGCTGCGAATTTCAATTGGTATCAGAGCGGGAGCTCAACACACAGAGTAAATGATCCTACATCATCTTTGAAGAAGTCAAGGAACAATGAAGGAAGGACAGAGCACGAGCAGACCTCCATTGTTGGAAGAAAGCAACTATGGATATTGGAAGGCTAGGATGAAGGCATTTCTCAAAGCCATTTATGAGAAGACCTGGAGAGCTATCGTGGTCCAGTGGTCTCCTCCGATCACCATGGATGAACAGGGAGTTACACGGATAAAACCTGAAAAACAATGGACTGCTGAAGAGGGAGCTGTAGCAACTGGTAATTCAAAGGCTCTGAATGCTATCTTTGTTGCGGTTGATGCTAGCAATTTCAGGTTGATATCAAACTGTGATATGGCCAAGCAAGGTTCGAAAATCCTGCAAACTACCCATGAAGGAACTGATAAAGTAAAGCTGTCAAGATTACAGATTATTGCTACGTAGTTTGAGAACCTGAGAATGCTAGAAGAGGAGACGATCACTGAGTTCAATGCGAAACTGTGTGACCTGGCAAATGAAGCCCATGCTCTTGGAGAACCTATTCCTGAAGAGAAGCTGACTAGGAAGGTCCTCAGATCGTTGCCCACAAGATTTGACATGAAAGTGACTGCCATTGAAGAAGCTCAAAATGTCAGACACAAGAGGCTGGAAGAATTGGTTGGATCCCTCAAACAATTTGAGATGAAGCTGGTTAAAGAAGAGCCCACTCCTAAAGATAAGAATATAAGACTGAAGGCAGAAACAGAAGTGAAGAAGCCAGCTTCAGATGATCAGCTGAGTATGCTAGTAAAGAACCTAGGAAACTCCTGAAGAACATGGACTCAAGAACTGGACAAAGCTCATCCACACGAAAACAATTCAGAAGAGGTGGAGAAAATAGAAGAAGAAGGAAGGAACCTGCTCAAAATGAAGATGAGAAGAAAGAAATGAGAAAGGGTGTTCAATGCTGGAATTGTGAAGGGTATGGACATATTGAGGCTGACTGTCCGAGCAAACCCCTCAAAAACTCGAAGAAGAAGGATAACAAGTCCCTGACAACTAAGTGGAGTGACTCTGAAGAAAGTGAAGAAGAAAATTGTGTTGTGCTAACCAGTGTGTCAGACTTCAACCACAAAGAGTTACTAAAGAATGAATTATACTATGGGGTTGTTGTGTCCGAAAGTGAAGATGAGGAGAACTCAACTGTCAGCCTAATTGACTATCTAGGAGAGATACTTAAACAGTGTGAGGAATCTCTGCAAACGAATCAAGCCTTGGCTGACAGAGTCAAGCTACTGGAAGAAGAACGAGGACAATTTCTCTCCTCAGCTAACAGACAAGTCACCATACTAAAAAGGGAAGACGCAGAAAGCCAAGCCACTGACATTGGTGCCTCTCTAGCTATAGCAAAGGCAACCGAACCTCAGAAAAATATCCTAGATGAAATTCTTTCATATCAAAGACTTCGAAGAGGAAGAACGGGGCTCGGATACACTGGTGAAGAAAGTTCAAGAGGAACAGTTTTCATAAAAGCACCGGATGTTTGCCCAAAACCTGCAGAGGAAGATGGAACCAGATACTTGAACAAGAGGATGCTACAGCACCTGATCCATCATCCATCTGTAGCTAAGCCAGAGCCTCAGAATAAAAGGAGATCATGCACAAATAATTATGGTCAGAAGAAAGGGAATCAGAAGATACCCTCGAACCTGAAGCGGCAGCAGAGAACCCAAAGAACTTTCATAGCTGGAAAAAGGGGAACAAAACCCAGGGCCAACACATGCTGTATAGAATCTCCTTGCCCAGTAGATCCGAGAAATGCTTATTACTGGAAAGAATCACGAAGGAGTATTGCAAAGATTGCTGAACTAGCCCACTGGAATGGAAGAAATAGGAGAAAGCCACAGAAGATACAGGTGTGGAGACCCAAAGGTGAAAAACGAAAGGATAGGAGTCTTGAGGGTCAGAAGAGGAAGAAATCAACACAAACCCAAGTATGGGTAAAGAAACAATCATCAGAGCCTCACGAGGGTCCTCCCGACAAAGCAGTCATCCGGAATATGTAGGAGAACCAGCTCCTGTCTGCTATAGCAACCTAGTCAGTAGAAGCTTGTTCACATGTTTTGGTCGCTAAAGCAAGGAGAAGTCACATGCTCGGCACGTGAACTCAAAGTCTCAATTTAAAAGAAAAGAAGCAACGGGTAAATCAAATTCTAGGGCAAAGTCAGTTGAAGACGCTTCCCCCAAATCGTTGGCGATCATCTCTCCCGTGCGTTCCTCTCACTCTCTGCAAACCTGTAACCATGGTGAAAACCCGAGGCCTGAAGAAAAACTTGGCAGCAGCACGGCAAGGCAGTACCGAAAGGAGGACCAAGTTCCGTAATGAAGCTCCTCCTCAGCGTTTATACTTGGTGGTCTTGGAGCCCGCACCTCTTCCTGTGTCTCACGACAGCTCTTCTCCTCAAATAGGAACCCCGCAGAAAAGGAGACGTCTAGTTCGTGACGAGGAGCCTACTACCAGCACCACAGTTGTAGCTGAAGAGGATGTACTTAAAGAACCCCCAAGAGAAGTACAAGATGCAGAGAATGCTGCGGGGGACCATACTGTAGAAAGCTGCAGAACACTTGTCACATCCCCTGGCATAGAAGGAGAAGGGGAGGAAATGGAACCTGAACTACCTGAACAAGAACCTGCTACAGCACATGCTCCTCCTCCTTCGGACAAAGGAAAAGCACCAATCATCATTACTGAACCAGTAGTGAAGAAGAGGAGTCCAATGAGGATGCTACAGGTGAACCGTCAGAGAAAAGACCTGTGGGTCAGAAGTCCAGTGTAGGAGATGTCACAACAGCAGTCACTGTCAGAGGAACATGGTTCAGAAACAGGAATGCCTCCCAATTCTGGAGCTCAGTAGAGAGGAAGCACATTGTTTCTCAAAAGAGGCTGGATGTGGAGAAATATAAGTCTTTAGCAATCATCCAAATTCTAACTGAGGTAAATCTACTGAAATCCCTAACCTATCCTTATAGATACAACAGCGGGTTAGTTAGGGAGTTTATAGTTAACATCGAAGAGAAGTTTGGTCAAGAGGGTGGAGATGATTATGGAAAAAGCTGGGTCAGGGGTAAGGTGGTACTGGTTACCCCATAAAAAATAGATGAATTTTTTGGGATAGATAGTGATGCCAGAGAGCCCACAAATGTCAAACAAGAGGTGTTAGCCAAGGTTTTCACAGGAGGTGTGGGTCAATCTTGGGGAGGACCTAACCTCAGTGCATCTGAACTCACCTCTATGTATGCTCTGCCGTACAATCTGGGGATTAGGAACTGGATCCCTAGCTTTGACAGGGGAAAGGTTAGCAAACTCTTTGCTGATCTCCTGCACTCGGTCGGGAAAAGGAGAAGAATCAGCCTGGGGAGTGTGATGTTTCCTCAAATTGCTGCTCATGCTAGCAGCCCTTCCGCCAGCAAACCCATTGTGCTGCCCTCCCTTATTTATGGTATGATGATCGATCAGCATCCAGAGCTAGGAGAGATTGCTAAGATGATGTCTGAGGAGCTGCAAGTGTTTACGGTTGATCACAAGTTGTTTAAAGGCAAGCATGCAATTGATATAGCTCAAGAGGATTCTCTTCTGACAATCTCGACTAATCCAATTCCTCTCCGAGAAGCCGTCCCTACTGCCTCTTCCATTGATGCAGCTCTCCGAGCCAGAATTGTGAGTCTCCTGAAGTCAGAACTAATGAGTTTGGAGGCTGAAGCCAAGCGAAGGGATGTCAGGCGAGCTCAACTCAGAAGTGTACTCAAAGATTTGGAGTATCCGGAGGATGGTGGACAGGCCCCTTGAGCATCTGTGCCAAAAAAAGGGGAGAGCAAGAAGCATACAAAAGCCACTGATGAATCTCAAAATCGTCCTCTTCTGGGCCAGTATTGATGCATCATGGCTGCTCATTGAAGTTTGGTGCAGACAGCTCTCTCATTGTTGGTTCCGGTCTGTAGGCATGCCTATATGGCTGATGCCCGTAAGGCTGCTGCTGCTGCTCATGTTGCTAAGGCGGAGGCGGTGGGTTAGGCTCATTGAAACCCTCTACTCGTGCCCCTGGATCCCTAGCCATAAGTTCTCTTTCACAAAGTTCCCTCTGGCGTGCTCTAAATACGCGTTCAGGCTCTTCGTAGAATGGTGGAATTTGCACATCCTGATTTCCTGGAGAAGGTAAATGATGGATGTTGTTGACCTGATTATGTTCGTTATTTTGGCGGTCATCATCGTTAACACTACCTGCGTGAGACATGAGGAAAGAGCAATTTACATCAACACAAAAGAATAACAAAAAAACATAATCGAAAACTAAATATAAAAAGAAAAGAAAAAGAAACTCTTCACTGTAGCAAGTCCCCGGCAACGGCGCCAAAATTTGACGCGCGTCGTTGTGTGTGCCAAATTTGTATTTATATCTCCAAGCTTTAGCTAATGTAGCGGCAAGCAAGAGTGGAACCCAAGAGAATTGACTGTGAAGCGCTTTCCTGTGGATATTAAGCTTAATGGGGTTTAAGTAGGTTGTTGCAAGATGAAAGTAAGAAACGTGAATATCAATTACGAGAAGTATTCAGTTCAGGGAATTCAATAGTGACTGTTATCATGGACTTCTAAAGATTGCGATTCTAATCAAACATGTGGTCATTCCGACAAAGGTAATAACCTAGAGGATCCCGACAAAGGTGATACTAAGCCTAGATTCTACTACTTGCTTCCACGACAAATCTTCGACAAGAGTTAATAATAAGAATTGATGAGCGGGTAGTTTCACGATAAAGTATACGCTAACCGTGCAATACAATTCATGCAATTTAAAATCCAGAACTTACGAATGAGTAGAAACCGACATTAAATCCAAGTCTCAAACATGTATGTCACTAACTGAAAACCCTAAACTGAAACAGAAATTTAGCTACTCATAGTCATGAATGAAAAACACATTAAATTGAAATGAATGAAAAAACACTGTTCACGAGTACTGTTCACCGCCGGAAAACATTGTTCACTGCCGAAAAACACTGTTCGCGCTAGAAAATACTATTCACACAAGATTTCGTCTCCCTAGAAAAATTTCGTCCGCTCGGCAGTTCCCCAAACTTCCGTCGTCAAAGCTGCCATCTTACACTGATTCTCCAAACCCTAATTGCGATCGGGCTCTAAATTTGATTTCGGGCCGCGAGCCCGATGCTGACATCATCATAACTTGGCCGCGCCCCATGAAGACATTAAGTTGCGCGCCCAAGAGAAGACATTAAGGTCCGGCGTACGATGCTAATGTTGTCTTCGGGCGCCAAACTCACTAAGATGAGCACCCATTTCCTCTAATGTCGATTTTCTCCCTAAAAATACCATTTTGACTCGCAAGTCTCTTTTCATGTATTCCGAACATCGGAAATGCAAACAACACTAAGAAGTAATTATTCACAAAAAACATGCTGAAATAGTTTGGTTTAAACGTTTTAGCGAGTCGTATAAATACGCCTCATCAGCCCTATCCTCAACACAAGATCTATCCAATAATCTTAGGAGGTTGTTGAGATATGGTTATGAAATTTAATGTGTTGCTAGTGCTCTGTTCAGTAGCCATAATTTCCTCCCTCAAGCAGTGGCTGTCGGCTGGTGCTCTGTCCTTCTTTCATGGCTGCCGTAGCTGTCAGCAACGCACTCCCGGATCACAATTTGTATGTCGAGTGATCGGCTCTGATACCAATTAAAACTGTGCGCTGCTGGTGACGAGTTACTGTGGTTGCTGTAGCACTTTCTAGGTCGCTTTGTGGAATTTGTTTCTCTGACCGAATCTAAACAGTACAAATTAATTTGTTCACCCAGTTGGGCTACTGCCTACTCTGGGGAGGACAACTCCTGGTCCTCAAAGTTTCACTATTCACGGTTATAGTACAGTGGATTCAAGAAACTCAGTCAATGCGAGTTTCAACCACTAACCTAGTCAAACCATAGCTCAATCTGATCACACAGATTAGCTCGCAGACTGATCCCACGGACTAGCTTTGTACTAACTACACACTTCCAGTAAAGAAGAGCTACAGATCTAACGTACTGACTTAGCCCATCCTATTACAATGCATAGTAGACGGAATGCTATAGCAACTTCTGTAGCAAAATTGCTATAACTTCAGTCGATGACTCTTCTAGCACGCTCTGCCAAACAGACGGACTCCTACTGATTTCTTCAAACCCAGACCTTGCTCTCTGATGGGGCATATTTATACGACTCGCTAAACTGTTTAAACCCAACTATTTCGACATGTTTTTATGTGAACAGTTACTTCTTAGTGTTGTTTGCATTTCAGGTGTTTGAGATACATGAAAAGAGATCTACGACTCAAAATGGTGTTTTTAGGAAAAAAATCGACATTGATGGAAACGGGTGCGCATCGCAGTGAGTTATGCACCAGCAGACAACATTAGTGTCGCGCACTGAACCTTAATGTCTTGTTCGAGCGCGCGACCTAATGTCTTCTTCGGGAGCGGTCAGCTTATGATGACATCAGCAATCGGGCCCGCGGCCTGAAGTTAATTTTTAAAGGCCGATTTCAGTTAGGGTTTTGGGAGGAGAGTGAGATGGTAGCTTTGGACGACAGAACTGAGAAGAGACGACCGGAGGGAATTTTGGAGGTTTGCATGAACAGTGTTTTCCGGCGTGAACAGTATTTTTCATTCTTTTCAGTTTAATGTATGTTTCAGTCATGACTATGAGTAGCTAAATTTCTGTTTCAGTTTAGGGTTTTCAGTTAGTAACATTCATGTTTGAGACTTGGATTTAATGCATGTTTCTACTCATTCGTAAGTTCTGGATCTTAAATTGCATGAATTCTATTGCACGGTTAGCGTATACTTTGTCGTGAAACTATCTGCTCATCAATTCTGATTATTAACTCTTGTCGAAGCTTTATCGTGGAAACAAGTAGTAGAATCTAGGCTTAGTATCACCTTTGTCGGGATACTCTAAGTTGTTAACTTTGTCGGAATGACCACATGTTTGATTAGAATCGCCATCTTTAGAAGCCGATGATAACAGTCACTACTGAATTCCCTGAACTGAATACTTCTCTTAATTGATATTCATACATTTTCACTTTCTTTCTTCCAATCGACTTGCTCAAAACCCCCTTTAGTTCAGTATTTACAAGAAATCGCTTCACAGTCAGTTCTCTTGGGTTCGACCCTTTGCTTGCCGCTACACTAGCTAAAAGCTTGGAGATATAAATACAAATTGGCACACACAATGACGCGCGCCACTCCCCCTCGATCAATGACCACCTATCATTATTAAGTCGAAGCGTTCAGCTTTCCAACAGCCTGCTACAGCACCTGTCCGCAGCTGTTCTCCAAAGCAACTGGTTGATCCTTCAACGAGCCACGCTCCAATTGAGTTATGTGGATCAATACTAGATCAAACTCAACGAGTTTTGATCTCCTCTGCTCTTGACATGTAATATTTTTGTACTCCAAATTCTATGAATCTGAAGTTCCAATACAGGTCAAAAACTATTTATAAACCAAAGTATTTCGGGTCGTCCAAGGAGCAAACTAAGCTTATGCACTATGTAAAATCTAGTTTCTATTTAGCTATCTCGATTCATATATTGATTTTCTGTAATGATCCAAATTAAGACAAGCAAGCTAAGATTCGATTACCAAATTTTAAGAAGATTCCAAGGTTGATTTCACTTGTCTAGAATATTCCAATAGAGTGACAAATATGAATAGATGATTGAAGACTAAAGAGGTTATGAATAGGTTAATTTTCGAAACTAACTTTCGCTCAATTTTGAATATCACTCTATTACGGGAATCAAATCCAATCTTTCAATATGTTGATTCGCTCTAACATCCTCCACTGATCACGAAACGTCATTAAGAGTTCGGATTAAGTGTACCTAACTCCTAGCTTATCTCTTTATGCTACTTTCGTATGTCAATAAGATCAAAGTCGGGTTCACTCTTGTCTTTCTTAAGTATGTATCTTTTAATAACGTACTTAAGTTAACACAGATTTCTTGCTGGCATTCTTTCAACCATCTAGCATGAATGACTTAACATACTTGAGTAAAACTGTAATCCAATAATCATCTACCTAAACTTTCGTTTAGAACATCTTCACAATACTTTGGAACACACTAGACAAGACTCATCAAACCTTGGAAAAAAGTGGATTACTCACGATACATGAAAATGTCTTCATTGTTTTCATAGATAAAGATCGAGTTTACAATTCTAATCCTCTAATGAAAACAATCGATTACAAACATGCACTAGAGTAATCAAGGATCAAAACACCTCTTCTCTTCATTCTTTTCTTCTCTTCTCTTCTCTAGCTTCTCCTACCCTTCGCTCGTTTGTTCCTTCGTGTGCTTAAAAATTCCCCAAAATCCCCCTTCTCTTTTTTTGCTCCATCGATTCAAATTTGTGAAAATGAGTCGAGCTGTCCGTATCGATCGTATCAATACAGTCGATACGGCCATTCCTTAGCAACACGGTCAATACGACTGCAGGGAAAAGCCGAAGATTCGACACGGTCGTATCGACCGTGTCGACCGTACCTCCCATATTGATACAGTCGGTACGGGCGATACGGGCTGGCAATGATTTGACGTCTTTTTCGACACTTTTGCACGCAATTACTTCTAATTTTGCTCTGCATAGCGCCTGAGCTGATTGGCTCTGAAACAAGAAAGAGAGAATGCATAAAGTTCAATAATACTCCAAAAATGAACGAAAACAATCAATAAACGCAAGTGAGAATTGGTCGGGAATCCAACCGATCAGCGCTCTACACAACTTAGCAAAACTACCTCATAGTCTTTGCTCTTCGCCCATGGGTTTATCACTCGTTGTGTATTCTCTATTCTTCAATACTTCAATTGATCTACCTCTACATTCCTCTTATAGTTTCATTGAAGATTATCTTTTGGAAATCCTCGTTGCCGTCGAATTCGTAGGATCGCTCAGCATCTCTTGAATCTTCTCTTAGATTCTTGCGGAGTTGTTGAGATTTGATTTCCTAAATCGGAATTTAGAAACCTTATATTTTCTTGGTTGCTTCCACCCGCTTGATGACCTCTGCTAATCACTTGAGAGAGTTTGCAAAGCTCCCTGACCTTTTGCGACACCGGAAGCATCTCTTCGGACTCTCTCCGTGCAGCTTCAAGATGTTGCCCATTCTGCTTTAGCTTCAAATCATCACGGATTACTATAGAAGATTCGGGCATTTGTCATTTGCGCAACATGCCTCAGCTTTTGTGGTCCACGGAGTGTTATAGCACTTTCTTGTGCTTGTCGCTGTACTTTGTTGCCGTTTTATCTATCTTCAGATTGTGCTCCAGCTACGATCTTCAAGGAGTGTTGTAGCATCTTCTTGTGCAGTTTTTTCAAGGATGTCATAACTCAACGGATTATAACAAATTTCTTTCTAAAATGCTTTTTAGAAATCATATCTTTTGCATGGACAATCCGAGTTGAATCTGCAATCTGTTGCCGCAGGTAAGTCCTAGAAAGAATAGGAAACTTACCCTAGACGCCAATCCTCGACTTTTGGTAGATGACTAAAAACCCACAGATGCCTGTCATCACGAAGCTCCAACTCTTGTCTTCACAGGATGTTGCACGGTTCAAAGTACAAAGGACTCTCACATCTACTTCTCACCTAGTCGAAATCTTTTGCTCAGTCCAACCCCCTAGACTAGCTAGCAGTCTAATCACACATACTATCTTCATGCTACCTACACACTTTCAGTAAAGAATAGCTACAGACCTGACACTCAGACTTCGCCTACCCTCCTACAATGTGCAGTACACGGAATGCTTTAGCACACTCTATCTCAGAGTAGCTGTAACTTTTGTAGATGACTTCTCCAGCACACTCAGAATCTGAGTTCCTCTCTGAGTTCCTCCAACTCAGAATTTGCTCTCCCTTGATCAATGCCCACCTGACAATATCAAGGAGAGATGCTCGGGTCTTCAACAGCCTGCGACAGGTTTGTCCGCAGATGTTCTCCGGAGCTCTAGTTTGATCCTTCAACGAGACACGCTCCAGTTGAATTCTGTGGATCACGTCTTGATCAAACTCAGCGAGTTGTGATCTCTTATGCGCACCTCACAACGCCTTCAGCCCTCTGCTTTAAACTCTAGTTGTGAGTATTATCTACTTCGATTTCTTCCTGATGTCTATGGCACTGCCTCTGTCGTTCTCTTATAACTTCGTGGATTGCCAGCGATCGAAACTTTGTTGCCTTTTTATTTATAGGGCAACACATCGTTATCTGAATCTCTTCCTAGGGTTGTTGAAGAATTTATTTTCTAAATCGGACTTTAGGATCCTTATCTTTTAAGCTTTCCTCCAACCGTGTACTGACATCTGCAGGACACTTGATGACGTTTGTGGCGCATCCTAAACTTCCGCGACTCATGTAGCACCTTGTCAAGGACACTCCGTGAATCTTCAGGATACTTGCCCAGTCTGCTCTAGCTTCAGATCGACACGGGTTGCTGTAACAGAATCTTTCTTTTGCCTTTGCTCAGTTTGCCTCAGCTTTTGTGGTCCATAGAGTGATGTAGCAGATCCTTGTGCTTGGTTGCTGTATCTCGTCAGTTCTTCATATTGTGCTCCAGCTTCAAATCTTCAGGGATTGCTGAAGGAGAATCTTGTGCAGTTTTGTCAAGGGATGCCATGCCTCAACATAAAGAGACCTCCTACACTAGAATTCAATGATCAAGCAATCAAGGCTTAGAGGTGTAGATGCCTAGAGAGGAGCCGAGATTAAGATGAAGTCTTGGCGCGCTTCAAGCGACATGAACATTCTTCTTCTACTCCTTTCTTTTTACTAATGATGTCTTTAGCTATGTGTAGCTAAACTATTTTTTTTTTATTCAGTACATGATCTTGTGACTAGATGTTTTGAGATGTGAGTTTAATGCATATTTCATATTTCTTTTACTAGTTCTCCATGCTTATTTTATGATATTAAATTACTGAATTTAGTGGATACGTGAGTGCGATCTATTTCTTTGTGATATACTTTCTATTTTTAGCACTTGTTGGAAATTTTGCCATAAAGACAAGTAGTAACGACTAGACGCATATCACTTTTGCCGGGATATGTATGCCTAGGAGACATAGAATATATCACCGGATATATCAACTAATATACTGCCTGTGTCGAAGTAGACTACAAGATTTATGATATTTAATGTCTTGATAAACTTTAGTCACAAATGATTGTTCTGAATCGAGACTCATTTCGAAAATTTCTTATTTCTTGCACCCAATCACTAAAACCCCCAATATTTTTGTTTTTCTTTTAACAGTAACCTCTCTGCAATCAATTTCTCTTGAGATATCACGTTATTTTATTTGATTGATCTTGGGACAATTGGATGGGAATGAAAACACAATAAAATTAATGAAGATTATACAAGAGGGTTTTGTGGTAGAACTAAAAAGAAGAGGAGGAGGTCCAGAAAAAAGTGTAAAACCAAAGGGGTCATTCCGTAATTAAAATTGTTACTGAGTGGAACACAAGCGCACAGCAGTCGGCAACAGCATACAGTTATGCGAGAAATCAGATCTCTCCATGGCGTCGGCATGGACTTTTTCTCCATCAAAACCTCCGTAATCTCTCTGACCATTCTCTCCACCTTCATCTTCTTCCTCCTTGCTCCGATCCCTTCAACCTCATCAAGACGACATCTTATCGATCTCAACACGACGGCATCCGCATCCTGCTCTGACATTTTCCAAGTCCCGCCCCACCACCGCTGTTCCTTCTCCCTCGCCCACTGCCACGCGGACTCCGATGGGTTCATCGACTACTTCTCCCTCCACTTCTGCACTCTCAACGAAGCCCCTTCACTCTCCATCCCCACTCTCGCTCTCCTGCTCTTCCTCCAGTTCTACATCCTCGTCAAGACAGCGCAGGACTACTTCTCCCCCGTCGTCACCAAGCTCTCCATCCATCTCGATCTCTCCCCCTCCATGGGAGCCGTCACCCTTCTGGCCCTAGGCAACGGCGCGCCCGACGTCTTCGCCTCCCTAGCAGCCGTTCGAGGGGGACACGCCAGGACCGGATTCGGCGCCATTCTCTCCGCTGGGACGTTTGTCTCGGCGCTGGTCGTTGGCTTTGTTGCGATTGTCGCGTCGCCCTTCGCTGTCAACCCGGCAACGTTCGTGAGGGATGCATTGTTTTATCTGATTGCAGCTTCGTTTCTCTTCTCCGTGTATCTTAGCGGTGAGATCTTTCTGTGGCAGGCGATTGGTTTCGTGGGGTTTTACTTGTTTTTTGTGGGGTTTGTGTTCTGGATGGATTTGGGGATTGGGGATCCGAATGGGAAGAGCCACGGGGCTGAGCCGCGTTTGATTGCGAATGGGGACAGCAAAAGTGGTTCAATGGTCGTTATTGAGATGGGAGATGAATTAGGAAATGCGCAGGAAGGGAAGCCTGCATCTTGCTTCTCACACATTTTCAGTCGGGTAAGAGTCCTTTTGCTTGTGTTATCTTTTGTGCCTATGGAACTGGAAATATAACTGACTTGATAATACTTACTTATAGCAAGTAGTAAATCAGCAGGTATCTCTTAGATGCTGATCCATGTAGCCTGACTTTGAAACAAATCGTTCAGACAATAATGCATATTAAGTTGCTTCTTATTGAAGCTCATCCTCATATTGAATGTTGTAGCTCATTTCATGTGTCTTTTGATGTTTGTCTAATTTTTTAAATACTTGTAGGAAAATTCAGAAATCAAATATGTGCTTAGAACATAAGATGTTCTGTGGTCCACTGTATTAAATAACCGAGCTTTCTGTATATAAGCTACATTGCGCATTATATTTTGGACTCCTTTTCTCGTGATCTAGTTCGTTGATGCATTCTTGTACTGGATAGAAATACAAGCTATAACCCTGTGAATGAAAAATCTAGTAGTGACGGTGGTCCGATATGTAGTTTAGCAATTAGCCTCATGCTAAGGCAAAAGAACTTGCTTTTGGTGTGTCCTATTCTGCTAAATAAACTATGGAATGAAATCAAATAATTCAGAGACTATTGTTCCAAATTAATGATATACTATAACTGTCATAAAATCTAATGAAATCACACGGAAAAAAAAAAAAAAAAATCTGTTTTTGCTCATTTCATTTGGCTCACTATTTTTGTTCTGTTTTCTAGGACAAGTAATGGTTGCCGTGTTAGCTTGACTGAACTATTAATTTCTTGGATTTACATTTGGGTAGCACAAACTACTTTATATTGGCTGACTCGGCGACATTTGTTATTGATCGACAGATTTCAGGAGTATGGGAGACTCCTGCGACAATTCTTCTAAAGCTTACAATCCCACAAACCAAGCTCTCTGAATGGAATAGATTCTATCAATCTGCCAACATTGCGATGTGCCCACTAGCTCTCTTATACTCTTGTAACTCGTTTATGCCAATAGACCATCCAATTACATTCCTTCTTCCAAGCTTCAGTTTTCCTCTCTGGTTTGTGGTTCTATTTGCAAGCTCATCTCTTGCTCTTTTACACTACATTGTGGAGAGCGAACCTCCTCGGACCGAGCAAATACCGGTTGTGATTGTAGCTTTTATCATGAGTGTGTTCTGGATATCAACTGCTGCTGGTGAGCTTTTGAATTGCCTTGCGGCAATTGGAGCACTTCTTAAATTGCCTTCTGCAATACTCGGCCTAACGGTATTGGCATGGGGAAATTCTATGGGAGATCTGGTTGCAGATGTTGCGGTAGCCAAAGCGGGACAGCCAGCAATGGCCATGGCTGGCTGCTTTGCTGGACCGATGTTTAATATGCTCATTGGTTTAGGAACAGCTTTGGTAATTCAAACAGCCGACGTTTATCCAGAGGCATACAAGCTACAATTCCACCTAGGCATTGTGGTTGCTTTTGTATTCCTACTCCTGAGCCTGATGGGCTCTCTGGTTTTTGTAACTTGGTCGAGGTTTCGAGTCCCTAGATTCTGGGGTTTCTTCCTTGTGGGGCTTTATGCAGTTTTCATGGCTATCAGTTTACTCATTGCCAGGTTATCTGGCTGACTCGATACGTTAAAGGCATTCATATCACGTTGGTTAGGTGATGGAGTCTATTCAAGATGTTCTCTAAAGGCATTTAGCTTCCTGCTTATGCATGCACACATAGGGTAGCGTAGGTACATAGTGCAGGTTATTTTCTTTCACACATATTAGGTGAGAGGAATCATTTGGATTGTCTCATGTTTTTTTTCCGAGCATCTTGGCAAGAACAATTTTAAATGGTGTAGTGAGGTATGATACAGGTCAGGTTGTTTGACATAAGCAATGTTACTCTCTCTGCCCTCTTAATTTAAAGTCAAAGTGATCTTGTTTGTTTGATGAGAATATTGTTTTTTGAAATACTCATAAGAATGAGAACTTGTGTGTTTTATTGGTCTTGTTTCTTTAGTTCTTCACCACTAACATCACACCCCCAATATGTACTTTTGCAACTAAATATCTTGTACCTTCATTCTTCTCTAACAATTTCCACATTCTTGGACTTTTCCTTCTCAAAACTAACTTCACTCAAGTCGTCACAGAGATGCCCATAGCTTAAGCGACTTTGCATACTTCTCCTATTATGACACTAATCCTTCCAATGTCCCATCTAGTTCAACAAAACGTTTTACGTCATTAATTTCCTTCATCCGAAATTTTAGGTCATGTAGTTTTCCAAACATTATTTTTAATTTTGATATCAGTTATGATGGGTCAAGCTTAAAGTATTTGGAAATAACTTTTAGAAAGAAATTAGAACGAAACAGGACCTTGGGATTGATTCTGGAAAAATCACTTGCCCATCCGTATAGATCCCCCACCAAACGGACTATCAACGTCTATCATGTATGTCCCGCATAACCCATACAATGTATGGAGAACGTACATGTATGGTCTAATATCCAATACGACGTATGTGAGATTGAACATCAAACACATATATTGTTTCGTACGCTTCACTTTCACACGACGTATCGAACAAGAGTCAAGAGACGTATCGAACAAGAGTCAAGAGAGGCATACGAATTCACACATTTTGCAAGATGTGACTGTACGGACTCAAGTACATGCACAGTTTTAGCCATTCGAGCACGGGCCAGACAGGTAGGGTCTTATACATTTGTAGGCCCTGCGCAAAACTATATTTTTGGGCTTTTGGTTATGTTTAGAGTAAACATAAAATATAAAATCATATTGACCCCAAATTATCCGGTGAATTCTAAATCCAAAAATACAATCTCTCATCATATAAAAACCTATAAGGCCGAACACTTCGTCTGCACTCCTTCGATCAAACCCCCTAGAAACTAATTAAGGGTATGTTCTTTCCTACTTATAAAGTATTTATATAAATAATTATAAGTAAATATAAATACATATAAATACGTATAAGTAAATATATAACTCATTATGACAGCTCACACATAATTCATTATACAAGCTCACATATATAATGTTATAACACAGGCTCACAAACATAAGCTCACACATAATGCCATAATAGAATCTCACATCTAATGCTACACTACAAGTTCACAATCAATATAATATTACAAACACACAAATAATTTGTTTACTACTCAAGAAATACAGCACAAAGTCACTCTCTCATAACTCGTCAGTCCACGCTTCTGAACTATGCCCACCTTTGTTCATCATTCTTCAATTTCAAAAACAAAAGAACAAGCTTGTTGTTTATGAGATTTTTGATAGACTTAGCTACTTGATATTTTTGTCAACTCTACAATTTTTAATGCTTTGTCAAGTTCAGTGATATTTTTGCTCTTAGAAATTGGGCAAAAACTCATCTTCCTTTTTTTAGAGCTTGTAGTCTTTGAAGGAGACCGACTTTCTGCTAGGACGACAATGACTGCATATGTCGAATATGATACACATTGTCACTATCTTCGGAACCTTCTTCACCATCACCTTCCACAATGACCTTTCTTTTGCCTTTCCCAAATATCGATTGCGCTCTCGCTAATGCCGAGCGACACACTCTTCACACCAATTGCACATCTTCCTGAAAAAATAGGACCCCAAAGATGCAAATTTGGAAGCACATTTTAGTCACATAGTTGCCAGCACCATTTGTAGAGTGTTTATGCAATATGCATACATTTGTAAACAGAATCAGGTCTCTAGGTAAAAATTGGCGTACGCTAATATGTGAGCATCACAATTGTACCTGTAAAAATTCTTGCATTCTTTCACTTTGGAGCTTCTCATAAGTTGGTAAACCGTATTCCTTGAAAGCAATACCGGTCACTCTATTCATTTCATTTCATGCTGTGCACTTATGCTTATAGGTATTGTAATGATTTAATATTTGCTTCATATCTTTCTTAATGGTGGACTGGGAATTGTATCTACTCTGAACAAGTTTCCAAACAATACTGCTAGTGTTTCTGGCATTGAAATTTGTTGTCATTGTTAAAGATTGAAGAAACTGATATACCTTACAAACTCCACAATTCCCAACCAACTCAGATCTGCTGATAAGCAAAGTTGCAAGCTTCCAGAATGAGACTCGCTTAACAAAACCACAGAGCACATCAAATCGGTCCGAGTATGGTGAAAATCAAGTCTTATTATAACAATTTTTCATACTTACATCGATTTCAGATACTTACATTTGCAATTCCACCCGAATCCGATTTCACTCCAACTGATCATCCCCACCTCATCGCCGACACCACAAAATTTCAAAGTCCTACCACACTACTTGCTCGCAGCAGTAAATACGAGACATAAGGTTGTCCGTCAAGCAACCAGAAGCAACTCCACCATACAACGCCGTTTCGCACATCATTGGTTCCAATCTGGTTCAATCCAATAATGTGATACAACTCGAATTATTGCGATCCGGTTCAATCTATCAAGTTTTATCTTCTGTAAAAATCACGTAAATAAGGGTACATTCTTACTAAACTATATTGTGTAAATATCGATAAGTATAAGTAATTATCAGTGAATATAATTACATATAAATAAATATAAATAACGTAATAAATAGTAGTAACTTTTATAAGTATAAAAGAACACACCCCAAATATTCAATCAAATTCACTTCAAACCTACACGATTGAGTATTGAAAACAATTTAGAAAATCTCAAACACCGACGTCAAACCTTGAGATAGGGTTGTATATAGAGGGAGAGAGGGGTTTGGGATGCAGATGATTGAAGACAAAGAGAAAAAGCGTGTGAGTTCTTGATTTGCTTTGAAGTTCGATAGCAGACGCAGAGGGCTTCTTGCTTCGATCACAAACGGCTTCTTGAGAGAATAGAGAGGCCGAAAGGGAATGTAGGGTTTAGCTTTTCTTAAATCTTTACAGAATTTCATTTATGGCCCTCTCTTTGGGGCTGGTCCGTGTGTTGTTTTATATGTGTAGCCTAATTTTATTTTTTCTATATAACTTGGCATTATATATATATATATATACATGCATGCATGCTAAAAAAGATTTTTTTGTCTTCCACCCGGCCCTGGGCTGGTTCCCCTGTGGCCCATGCTCAGGGTTGGGTCTCGGTTCATAATATTATATATTAAGGACGATTCTAGATATTCAAATCATTTCATAATTCATTTGAAAAATAATGATTTCAGTATCATCAACCAAAACTTCATAATTATACCTAACGTCCCTGTTACTAATGTCATGGTGGACCACTCAGTCGTTTGTGTTGTTGTGGAAAGTCATCAATCTTTATCTAAACCTAATGGTTATCTGAAAGTCGCCAATGATGAGTAAGTGGGAGACATTCAAACGGACCTCTTCTCATGCAAATACTAAAGTCAACAACCCTAAAATTTCGACGCGTTGCTGGTGACTTGTATCAACAGGTTGTTATAGCAACCTCTAGGTCACTTTGCAAAAAAAAATTGCTTCGGCCGAACGTCATGAATGCAGAAGCTTTGGTTATCCAGTTCGGCAACAGCCTACGTTTGGCAAGGACTTCACTCGGTGCTCAAGATTTTACTATCTCGGTTCATGTACAAAGGATTCCAAAACTCATTCAACGCTACTTTAATCTCTGCTTCTAATCTAGTTGAAATATGTGCTCAATCTGATGACACAGATGAGCTACACAGTCTGATCCCACTTACTTGCTCACACTGTCTACTCACTTTGGTCAGAGATAGCTACAGTTCACAAACTCAGCCTATACTAGGACACTGTGTAACAGAAAGATGCTATAGCAACTTACTCTGTCAAGTTGTGTGTGTGTTGTTGTGGAAAGTCGCCAATCTTTGTCTAAACCTAATGGTTATCTGAAAGTCGGCAATGATGAGTAAGTGGGAGACATTCTGTTAAAGTAATGACATCCTTGACAAAACCAGCGCAAGAAGTTGCTACAGCATCCCGTAAAATTAAAGAAGTTGCTACAGAATCCTGAAGAAGCTGAGGAAGCTGCTAGAGAAGGAGTCTGAAGAAGAGATGAGGATTGCCTAAGATCAGAAGGGTCTTTGGATTTTGTCAAAATGCCAAGGGGGAGATTGTTAAGATATATGGTATCATTGACAAACTCTTACAAGGTCCACAAGAGTCTGCTACAACAAACGTGTGAAGACAGCAGCTGATGCAGAGCGTTCCAGAATGACCAAGCAGAGTGCACAGGCATTGCTACAGCAACCTGTGTAGTAGAGAGCTGGAGCATCCTAAATAACAGATTTTCGTGTGAAGTACAAGCTGCCCAGAATTGAAGAGAAGAGTAACGGAAGCTTTCTAAATGCAATTCCCAGAGTCAAACGCATGCCGATTAACTTGGAGTAGCCGAAAGAACGTACGGAGGGTTGCTGCCAGCATCACAACAGGTTGGTAGAGTATCGTGAAGATAGAGAGCAAGATGATGCAGCTGTCCGTGTGAAGACAGCAGCTTGTGCAAATCTAGCCAGAGTGAACAAGCAGTTGCAACAGCAGGAGCTGTAGCAGCAGAGCAGCAGTATTGGCGCGAAGAATAATCTGCCCATATATGATGTAGCAGTTCAACGGAAGGCTTTCAAATATTCTCAGAATATCCCCAGTGAAGATTCCATACCAAAGCTTGAAGATTTGATTGGGAAATCAAATTTTCTACAAATTAGAAGATATGATCTTGTTAAGATCTTAGAGGAGCTTCTAAATATTCTCAGAGAATATTCCTAATGGAGATTCCCGTATCCAGGAGAAAATTTAGTTGTGGAAAGATTTGTTTCTCCAAATAAATCTAATCTTCTACAAATTAGGAGATAAGATATTGTTGAGATCTTTAAGGAATTTCCAAATACTGATACTGATGGAACTGGTAGTTTCTATATAACGGAAGCTGGGCAGAGCTTCAAAAGGGCATCGAATCAGAGAGCAAATACTGAGAACACACGCAGAATACCGAGAGAGAGAGAGAGAGAGAGAGAGAGAGATTTAAGTGCATGGAAGATTCGGTCATCACAGAAGAGCAGAGCGTGCATGCAGAGCTGAGTGACTGAAGCAGAGGCTGATCGAGACTTGCAGAGTCTGATTAGAGCTTGATCAGGGAAGCCAATTTAGAGCAGAGACTGGTTGTTGGTGGATCAAGGCAGGCCGCGGAGGCATTGACGAGTGGAGGTACTTGAGCAATTGGCAGGAGGCCAGGTCTCGCTAGTGACAGGTGGTCACTGAGTGAGGGGGAGCATTCTAGAGTGTACAACGCTCATGGAAGAGTTTGATTGCTCAGTGGAAGGCTTTGGAGCGATGCAGACAGAACGTGCACCAGCTGTGTGCTACAGCAGGTAAGCCTACAAGGACTTTGATTTAATTAGAATAGGCTGAGTCTGTGAGATCAGAGGAGTAGCTATTCTGAATTAATTCAAGTGTGTAGGTGTGTGAGACACAAGTCAGAGCCTGTTCTGATTGTGTGATTGACTAGCTAAGGTTGAGTAGCATAGGTTGCGTTGAGTGTAACCATGTTGTACGAGAGACCTTTGAGACTAGTGGATTGAGGACTAGAGTACAGTCCTCCCCAGACTTAGGCAGTTGGCCGAACTGGGTGAACAAATCGTTGTTTAGTGTTTTGTCTTGCTGCACAAGATCCGTCGGTACAAGAGTGTGCTATAGCAACTGCTTGTACACAATCTACAACTCAGAGGCGCTGCGAGTTTCACATTCAAACGGACCTCTTCTCATGCAAGTACTAAAGTCAACAATCCTAAAATTTCGACGCGTTGCTGGTGACTTGTATCGACAAGTTGCTATAGCAACCTCTAGGTTACTTTGCAAAAAAAATTTGCTTCGGCCGAACCTCATGAATGCACAAGCTTTGGTTATCCAGTTCGGCAACAGCCTACTTTTGGGGAGGACTTCACTCGGTGCTCAAAATTTCACTATCTCGGTTCATGTGCAAAAGATTCTAAAACTCAGTCAACGCTACTTTAACCTCTGCTTCTAAACTAGTTGAAATTTGTGTTCAATCTGATCACACAGATTAGCTACACAGTCTGATCCCACATACTTGCTCACATTGTCTACACATTTGGTCAAAGATAGCTACAGTTCACCCTTAGGATTTACTGATCTTTCCAACCAACTTTGCATATTGGATCCTCTCCTAGATTCTTACAAGTTTTTGAGTTTTGATTTCCTAAAACTGATTTAGAACCTTATCTTCTTCAATCTCTCACTTAATGAAGACTTCTGATCAACTGTGATTGATTAGTAGACTCCTGAACTTGTTGCGACGCCGAAAGCAACCCTCCGGACGCTCTCCGTGTTGCTCCATGTGATCGGCTACATTGCTCTAACTTTGACTCTCCATGATATGCTATAACAACTTCTAGTGATTCACTTCAAACAGCTTGCGCAACTGTTGTAACAGGATACTATAACATCTTCTTGTGGTTTGTTTTGTCATTCTTCAGAACATGCTCCATCTTCTAACTCCGTAGGGTGCTGTAGCTACTTCTTGCGATTGTTTTGTCAGTCATCAGAACATGCTCTAGCTTCTAACTCCGTAAGATTGATGTGGCAACTTCTTGCGGTTATTTTATTTTGTCAAAGATGTCATAATCTTAATAAACTACTTTCATCCCTACTAATAAGCAAAAGATAAGAAAACACCATAACATAATGATTATAGTTCTGAATTACAATGTATATTATAACATAAATAGTACTCAAAAGACTTTATTAGAATGAAAAAAAAATGTGTTAAATAGAAAGAATATCCGTTGAATCAAAATTATGAATAAGTGTGTTAGATGGAAAGAAAATCCGTTGAATCAAAATTACGAGGAATCTAATCTGATTTGTTCGTTCCGATAGATGATTTTCATGAACATATTAACTGAAATTAATTTTTATTAGTTTTATTTTCAATGTAAATGAAAAATGCTATAGTTATAGAAGCCCGAATTACCAATTTTATTTTGTTTTTTTAACAAAAGGCAAAAAAGAAGAAAGAAGGGGCTCCCGAAATTTTGTACCCGTTAGAGAGACTGTACTTCATTTCAAATAAAAAAAAATCGTGGACGCCGTTACCCTAACAGAGCAATAACATCGTCTGTTTTCAAAAACTCAAACCTCTCTCTTCCTTGTTTCTTCAGCGCTCGCTTTCTCTCTCCGGATCTCGCAGGCCATCGGCGTCTTTTTTTCCTCATCAGATCGTCCGATATCGTAGACAATTCAACCCACATGGACGGTGCTGCTTTCTTTCTCGTCTCCCTTAGATTCGATTCTTTTTAATTCAACATTGCATACTGTGCTGATTTGATTGGGTCATTTTCTTGTAGATCGATTCCTAGAAATTCACTCGGATCAGTATAATCAGGATACCATGGAATTGGAACGGAATCCTTCTGTTGTTTGTGAAACAGGTATGCACTTTTGTTTTGCGATTCCATTTGTAGTTTGACGAATTCTGGAGCCTGATTGGATTGAAGCCTTTTATAGAAACTGAAGTGGAATTACGTCTCGAGTTCTTTGATTTATGTCGGTTTTGGTTGAAACGTAGATTTGATGAGTTGCTTTTGTGAATTCTAGTCATACAAGGACAGAATTCCGGGAATTGAATCCTTATGTTGGGCTGTCTATGGATTCTGAGATTTAGGGATGTGAAATTCTGCCTATAAGCACCATGTTGACTCTTTTTGTACACTGTAAGATGAGTTTTGAGTGATAGAGTTGTGTGCAAATTCTAGGCCAGTGAGGCCCAAAACATAGCAGTGGAGAAAGATGACAGTTTACATTTTAGCTGCATTGGGTAAATGGTCTTCTATTGTTCTGGTGAAGGCATATCAGTCTTTCCTTTGAAATGTCAAGTTTAAAGTTATAGATTTCTTTGTATAATGTCTAGTGTGTCTAAAATAGTCTTTATGTGATATTATTGATGGTTTTAGCCAATCTGCCAGAAAAAGATGGAGAAAACACTTATTTGGGGAAGGAGATTGTCCAGAGTGATTATGAAGCCAACCAAGGACGTCCAACCAACCAAAGTTCTGTCAGTCAGAAGATAATTGAGCTGACGTCAATTTTGGAGGTAAGATATGGAACCGATTGGCAATCCTTTTTAGTTTCCGTACAATTTCAAATATTGGCAAGTGTTGAAACGTCGTAGATCTTCTGTCTGATACTCAGGTTTTAAAAAAAGAACACTCCGGGTTAGCCAGTGAAGTGAAAGACTTGACTACAGAGCTTGTTGATCCTGGAGTCTATGATAGTCTTCAGCTTCTTGGTAAGCCTTAAATAGTGGCCACACTGTCAATTTTCAGATTTTTGGTGTTAAGAACTTTATATTATTTTCCATAGGTAATGACTACGAACTATCAAAAAGTAAGTGCGTACTGTTGGAGAAGAAATATGTTCAAGAGTCTATGGAGTGAAAGCGGCTTTACAATGAAGTGATTGAGCTCAAAGGAAATATTAGAGTTTTCTGTAGATGCAGGCCTCTACACCCATCTGAAATAGGAAACCAATCCACTGCTGTTATCGAGTACGATTCATGCCCTGAAAATGAGCTCCAGGCCATCTGTTCAGATTCATCTAAAAAGCAGTTCAAGTTTGACTATGTTTTTAAGCCCGAGGATAGCCAAGGTGAGAATCAGTTATACAATTGTTTGAGTTACTATTTTTGTTGGACATAAATCTGTAATTATCCGATACTAACTACTAATTTTTAACTATGCAGAGGTTGTCTTCACTCAGACATCTCCTGTTGTCACTTCAGTAATGGATGGATATAATGTATGTATTTTTGCTTATGGACAAACTGGGACTGGAAAAACCTTTACGATGGAAGGAACATCTGAAAATAGGGGAGTTAACTACAGAACGTTGAAAGAGTTATTCCGCATGTCCGAGGAGAGATGTAATATTATGGCATATGAGGTATATGTCAGCATGCTGGAGGTTTACAATGAAAAAATAAGAGACCTCTTGGTTGAAAACTCGACTGAACCTACAAAGAAGTAAGTCTGAATTACATTTGCGTCCTCTAGGGTAGGCCGTAGGGGCGTTGTTTGTTTATATCTCATAAATTTTCACCACTTTCAAGGATGGTGTATTTAAGTTTTCTTTTCTTTCAAATTCTTTAAGCGGTGCTTATTCTTCTTAAAAGCACATGGGTTGGAGTTTCTAGTACTGGAATCATGCAGAACATACAGTTGTGATAGTGATTCTTTATGTTTTGATATTTTGGATGTTGCTTATCTGAAGGCTGGAGATAAAGCAAACACCCGAGGGAACTCGAGAAGTTCCAGGCCTAGTAGAAGCTCGTGTGTATAGTACAGATGAAGTCTGGGAGCTTCTCATGACCGGAAGTCGAGCACGGTCTGTTGGATCAACTAATGCTAATGAGCTGAGCAGTCGCACTCACTGGTAAATCTATAAAACCACTTTGTTTTCTTTGAATAAAAAATGTTTGCTATACTTACTGGTATGAATAACCCACACATCTTTCTGATCTTCATGTGTACTGGTCTAAAATGTTTGCGACCCAAGCATCTTTCTGAACTTCGTGTAGTGTACTGCGAGTGAGTGTCAAGGGGGAAAACCTAGTTAATGGACAGCGGACAAAGAGCCACCTTTGGCTTGTAGACTTGGCTGGAAGTGAGCGTGTGGGAAGGATTGAAGTGGAAGGTGAAAGGCTGAAGGAGTCCCAGTTTATTAACAAGTCATTATCTGCACTGGGCGATGTCATTTCCTCTCTTGCATCTAAAACCCCCCATATTCCTTACAGGTAGATGATATTCATATTTCCTTCATATATACTCCTTACATTCTGTTCTAATCCTCCTCCGTTCATCCCTTTTAGGAACTCTACGCTGACCCATCTGCTGCAGAGCTCATTAGGTAAGCCACTAACTACAATTTCCATTTATGAATGCAACTTGCCCCCAACGAGACTCACAAGGCTACACTTCTGCTATAGCACCACCTTAGATATGTTACAGAAACATTATATTTTCTTCATATGATCTCCTGAAAATAAACACGTCGATGTAACTTCCAATAGAATACCTAAAATTCGAACTGCAGGAGGAGACTGTAAAACTTTGATGTTTGTTCAAGTCAGCCCTACTGCTGCCGATTTGGGAGAGACCTTATGCTCTCTGAATTTTGCAAGCCGTGTACGAGGAATTGAGGCTGGTCCTGCTCGAAAACAAGCTGATACAAACGAGCTATTCAAGTATAAGCTACTGGTATGAGAAATTTGGGAAACCATTCATCTGATGATGGGTTATTCTGGCCTAGAGCTACAAGTTTAGTAATTATTTTGTTTTTCCGTTTTACAGGCTGAAAAGCAAAAACATGATAAGAAAGAATTAAAGAAGTTGCACGATAGCGTACAATCGTTGCAGTTACGACTTGCTGCCAGAGAACATATTTGTAGAGGTTTCCAGGAGAAGGTAAGACCTGCTTTATTTTATGATGTGTTTGTAATGTACAGATGCCATCCAACATAAACAATGGACTGGAGATTCGTTAAATGCAGACATATTTTGCTTGAACAGGTAAGAGAATTGGATAACCAATTAGCAGAGGAAAGAAAAATAAGACTGAAGCAAGAAACAAAAGCATTTGCAGCAGTCTCTGCTCCATCCTCAGCCACCTCATTCGGGAAACAAGCTCAGCTGGTGGCCACAGAGAAGAAACCACCTTTAGGTCCTTCAAAAATGAGGATGCCACTCAGAAAGATTTCAAATTTCATGCCTCCACCATCTCCCCTTCCACCATACAGAAACAAATATCGGCCTTCAATGATTCCTTCTTATAATGACAAAGAAAATATGCATAAAATAGCTACTGCTGCGGAAAGCCAAATGCAACCTAGAAGAAGGGTTTCGATTGCAGTCAGGCATCCTCTTCCTCTGGCATCCGAGCCACATGTTTTTAGACCTAAAAGAGCGTCTGTCGCCACTTTCCAGGCGCAACTAAGGTCCTATATGACGACTCCTATGCACTCTTCGCAGATAAGAAATTTTGGTGCTAACAGGCAATCGTTTATTAGGGATCCGCGGAAAGCACGTTACTCAAAGCTGTTTTCTCCGTTGCAAGAGTTGAGGTCAGTGGAGATGACTCCAGCTTCAGTGAAGAGCAGCAGTAAATTCATGGGCAGTCCTCTCACACAGGCTGGTTCGCAGAAGCTCAAGCATCCAACTGTAGTTGCACTGCAGAAGAAAACCCTGGTGTGGAGTCCACTGAAGCTGAAGGGCATGCAGAATTTCAGGAAGTCCTCCATGCTGCCCGTTAGATCAACACCAAATGACATGCAATGACATTATAGAGTGTTGTTGATTATGTCCTCCACTTCCGAATGTAGACATAAATGTGTTAGCTTAGGTTTATTGAAAACTGTTTGGACCAAGCTGGTGTTGTACTAGTAGATAATGAATTCAGGATGGACCACCATTTATGGTTGATCTATAGCTGTCAACTGGCACATGAATCAAAATGCTGTACTTGTGCACTCCTTGCACCTAAACACAACCAAGTTAATACACAGATATTCTATTCCAATTATACTCTCCACAAGAGCATTTTCTACTTCTTTGTATATATAATTTTCTGATCTTTTAAGAGCACAAGAGGATGCCTTCAGAATATCCGCAGACCACCGGTTTGTTCCTTTCATCCGGTATTCTCTCAACCTATCCACTTGTTGTTCTTGCTTTCTCCATGTATAATTGAGACATGACCAGAGCTTCGTAAATTTTCTTTAAATCTTCTCCCTAACCCCACCTTCCTTTTTTGGTTTTTGGATTGTAATAAAAACCCTCTTTGGCAGATAAGCTATTAAGTTTCCTTGATAAAAATTCCATGATTGTAGTGAATAGAAAAGAGGATAAAGGATCCCTTTGTCGCAAGCCTCTTCTACCCTCAAAGAATCCAACCATTTCACCCTCAATAAGCACAATTTAAGCAATAAACTTCTCATGGAATTTTAAGTACCTCATCATGTAAATAAGAAAGTCCCAATTCACCGCCAACCTTTCACTTTTATAATTATCATGCTATAACCTGCCAAACATACATTGCTAACAGTTAATATGCTCCCTGAGCTTCTTCATCAATAATGCTTGGGAGCACTTCTTTGAGTTTGGCAGCCAAAATTGCTATACGAAACATTACAGCAAGAGATACTCCTCGGGCATACAAGCGTTTGCAGATTTGGGGATCAAAGAAATATTGGTTGAGTTGGTGCTTGCTTCTGGGCAAGAAATTACTTTTAAAATTAGAGTTCCAATTTGGTCTGGCAGAGAATGGCTCATCATTCCTTATTCTCTTTAGAGCTTTCCAAACTTAATCTAAGGTAAAGATGCTGACCAGACCTCTGCACTGATCGTTATCTATAAATTCTTGGCCAAATGCTCATCAAACAGCTTCATTAACCATTCAAACCCTTTTATTAATATCCTCCTCCATGTTAGACGGAACCCCATTTTACATCTGAATGCTGCTGATTTTGTTGCCAACACCTCTCGACTTGGAAAGTTTTTAGACATTCGCGGATCCAATGAGCTTTTGTCTTTGTTTGAAAAAAAAATTGATTTATCAAAATCATCCCTCCTCTACTCCTAGAATATTCAAATGATCCTTTTCAGCTTTAAATTATTTGCGTGATCATCTTCGCCAACATTTTAGAGAAGCAAGACCTCGAGCAACTTATGGACAATGTCAATCATCAGCTGACTCAAAAGCTTGCAGCAATGCAAGTTGATCTGGTAGCTTAGATTGTCTGAGAGATGCAAGTGTACGTGTAAGCGAGCGAGATGAAACAGATGAGGAAGTTGCTGTCCTAACTTTGTGTTGGAAAATTTGGTGAAGAAGTGTGAAGAAAATGTGGTGTGAACATATTTATAAGAAAAGTATTTTATTGGATTTAAAGTCCTACAACTGAAAGGATAAAATCAATTACTTACATGTCCAAATTGAAGCCAAAATAAATGAAATGAAATGCTCAAAGTTATGGAAAGCATTACAAAGGTCAAGTGAAAAGCTTTAGAAGACATAGAGACTTATCTTAATTATGACATTGTCATAATTTTTGTGGACTATTTATTTTCCATTAGCATGGAAAACATGAGAGGTAACATGATAATGGGTATGCACTTATGAGAGACCTTTTCATTTTTTCAAGAGCATTGAAAATTGATTTTAATCTTGTGAAATGAAGGGACTTGGAACATTCATTTTGATGTCTTTAAGAGGACCTTTGGTGGGTTGCCCCATCCTCCCCTATAAAAGGAGGTGCGAATGAGGCTTGGAAATGATCAACTCACACAACAACACCTCTCATTTCCAACATCTCCTTCCTTGATATAGCCGGCTGATTTTTCCTTTGAGTTCTTCATACCCTTTGAGTATTTCCTTGGGGATAGTGGATAGCACAAGTTTGGTTTGCCGGAGTGTTACCTTGTAGTGTAAAGAGGTATACACTCACAAGTTGTTGTATCCTGGGAAGCTCTTGCCATTTCCTTACAGCCGGTGGGACGGCAATAAAAGCTTTAAGGAAATCGTCTAGCGAGCCTCAACTGATTCTGGTTTGCTTGTATCGTTATTCCTTCTACTTTGAATAATTTGTTTATTTGGCTTTCAATTTAATCATTCGATTTATAATCTTCATATTGAATCAAATTGAATTGATTAAACTAAGTTGATGCACTAATTAATTAGATAATTGATAGTGTTACTCCATTTACTTTATATTGAATTAAATTAACACTTGATTCAATATAACAATAATGATGCATGTCTTCCATTAATAGTAATACTTCATTAAATATAATGTATTCACAAAGCTTTATCTACATGTTCCATCATTGATATAATTGAAATTTCATTCAATTTAATCCAACAATCTTAAAGCTTTTACTTTGTAGATAAAATTGTGAGCACAATTTAATATCAAGATTACTAACAAGTTGGTCTTTTGTAGACATGGAAAACCAAACCACAAATCAAAGTATGGACATTGATGCCAACATCTCAGTTGCTCCTGTAGTGTTGCCAACCATGTTCTAACAATGTTGCTCACAGCTAGTGTTGTGCCAAGTAACACCCCAGTGATGACGGCTATGGCCGGGAATGGACCTGCGGGTTCAATTCCAAGCGGGTCAGTGGCACGAGTGCCCGCCGCAGTGATGCCGGCCGAAAGGCCTGAGAAGTTCACAGGATTGAGCTTCAAGAGATGGCAACAGAAGATGCACTTCTACTTGACCACCATTGGATTGACTCGGTTCCTAACTGAAGATCCGCCAACGTATAAGGAGGATGAAACCGACTCACAAGTTTTCATGGCATATAATGCTTGGAAAGATTCCAACTATCTGTGCCGGAACTACGTCATGAATAGCTTAAATGATGCATTGTACAATGTATACAGTACCAAACGCTCAGCTAAGGAGCTTTGGGAGTCATTGGATAAGAAATACCGAACTGAGGATGCCAGGTCTAATAAATACATTGTTGGCCGCTTCCTTGAGTTCATGATGGTAGATTCTAAAATGGTGGTAAGTCAAGTACAAGAGCTGCAATTGACAATCCATGAGATTCATGCTGAGGAGATGCACATAAGTGAATCTTTCCAAGTTGCCTCAGTCATCGAGAAGTTACCTTCGGGGTGAAAGGAATTCAAAAATTATCTCAAGCACAAGCGAAAGGAGATGAGTTTTGAAGACCTTGTGGTCCGTCTTCGAATTGAGGAAGACAATCGTGGCTCCGACAAGAGATTCAAAACACCGTCGGAGAGGGCCAACCTAGTAGAGCATGGTGAGAGCTCAAAGAGGAAGAAACCCTCTAACAAACTTGCAGCTAGGGGTGGAGTGTTCAAGAAAAGGCAATCACCCAAGTTTCCAGGAATATGCTTCAACTGTGACAAAGAGGGTCACCGACCAGCTGACTGTAAAAAGCCTCCAAGGAAGCAAAAGAAGGAAGTCAACTCAGCCAAAGCTGAAGAAGACTTTCTGGTAGCTGTTATCTCTGAGCTAAACTTGGTGGATTCCAATCCCAAGGAGTGGTGGCTGGACACAGGAGCAACCCGGCACATTTGCTCGGATAAGAATGCTTTCTCCAAACTAGAGCTGAGTGAGGCTGGAGAGAAGTTGTACATGGGCAATTCTGCCACTTCTGAGATCAAGGGGAAGGGTATAGTAGTCCTGAAGCTGACATCAGGTAAGGAGCTGAAGCTTACAGAGGTTCTCTATGTGCCCAATGTAAGGAAGAATTTGATCTCTGGGACACTGCTGGATAACCATGGATTTAAGATGGTATTTGAGTCCCAGAAAATTATTCTCACAAAGAACGGTATGTATTTGGGAAGAGGTTATGTAAAAGATGGCATGTGGAAGATGAATGTAATAGCCATCAAACCCAAAAATATCAATAAAAATAATTCTTCCGTTTATTTGCTTGAGTCTTCTAATTTATGGCATAAAAGATTAGGCCACGTAAATTATGACATAATAAGGAAACTAATGAATTTGGAGTGTATACCCAAATCTCATATAGATTCCAAACACAAGAGTGAATCTTGTGTTGAAGCAAAATTAACGAGAACCTCATTTCACAGTGTTGAAAGAAAAACCGAACCCCTTGAATTAATCCATAGTGACCTATGCGACTTAAAATTCATGCCAACTAGAGGTGGTAACAAATATTTTGTGACTTTCATTGATGATAGTACAAAATATTGTTATGTATATTTGCTTAAAAGCAAAGATGAGGCAATTGAAAAGTTTGCCATGTACAAATTAGAAGTTGAGAACCAACTCAACAAAAAGATAAAGAGGTTGAGAAGTGACCGTGGAGGTGAATATGTAGAATCGTTTGGGGCCTTCTGTGCACAATACGGAATTATTCATGAAGTAACTCCACCATACTCGCCTCAATCAAACGGCATTGCAGAACGAAAGAGTCGTACTCTAAAAGAGATGATGAATGCGATGTTGTTAAGCTCTGGGTTACCCCATGGAATGTGGGGGGAAGCCATCTTATCAGCGAATTATCTTTTAAATAAGGTACCTCGCAAACAGGAAGAGAAGTCTCCATATGAGCTATTTAAAGGAAGCAAGCCTTCCTATAAATACTTGCGAGTGTGGGGGTGTCTTGCTAAGGTAATGGCTCCCGGTCCTAAGCGAATGAGGATAGGACCAAAAACCGTTGATTGTATATTCATTGGTTATGCGCAAAACAGTAATGCGTATAGATTCCTTGTGTATGAATCAAAAAATCCTGATATACACAAAAATTCCATCTTGGAATCTAGGAGTGCTTCGTTCTTTGAATAAGTATTTCCTTATAAGTCTAAGGAAGATGAATTGGGTTCATCTCATCAGTTACTTGAAGATATTAAGGAAATAACTCAAGAACGAGATGATATCTCTGGAAATGATATAGAATCAGTAGAACCTAGATGAAGCAAGCGAGCAAGGATAGAAAAATCATTTGGTACTGATTTTCTAACATATATGCTCGAAGCTGAACCTCGAACTTACAAAGAGGCTACAAACTCAGTTGAGGGTCACTTATGGAAAGAAGCCATAAGAAGTGAAATTGATTCTATCTTGCAAAATCATTTATAGGAATTGGTTGATCTTCCTCCTGGAAGTAAAACACTAGGTTCTAAGTGGGTCTTCACCAGGAAGATGAAAGTGGATGGCACTATCGATAAATACAAGGCAAGACTTGTAATCAAAGGTTATAGACAAAAGGAAGGTCTTGACTATTTTGATACATATTCTCCTGTGACGAGAATCACTTCCATAAGGATGATAATAGCAATTGCAACTTTACGTAATTTAGAAATACATCAAATGGATGTGAAAACAGCTTTTCTCGATGGCGATCTTGAGGAAGAAATCTATATGGAACAACCTGAGGGTTGTATAGAGCCTGGTCAAGAGAGGAAAGTTTGTAGACTTGTAATATCTCTGTATGGCCTAAAACAAGCCCCAAAGCAGTGGCATGAGAAATTTGACTCTGTGATGATGTCAAATGGGTTTAAGATCAACGAGTGTGATAAATGTGTTTATATTAAAAACACAGAACATGGTTATGTGATTCTGTGTTTATATGTTGACGACATGCTCATTGTGGGAAGCAATGATGATCTGATTAAGTCCACTAAGGCTATATTAAGCTCTAAGTTTGATATGAAAGATTTGGGACTAGCTGATGTAATTCTAGGTATCAAGATTACACAGACTAATGATGGACTTGTCTTAAGTCAATCACATTACGTCGAGAAGATCCTAGACAAGTTTGGAAATGATAGTTGGGAATATCCAGAACTCCAATAGCCATCAGTCAACACTTGTCTAAAAACAAAGGACAAAGTATCTCCCAAGTGGAATATGCGAGAGTCATAGGTAGTCTAATGTACTTAATGAATTGTACTAGACCTGACATTGCCTATACTGTAAGTAGACTTGCTAGATATACGAGTAATCCAGGATCGGAACACTGGAAAGCAATCGTGAGAGTACTAAGGTACTTACGATTTACTCGTGATTATGGTCTACATTATACCAGATATCCGGAAGTCATTGAAGGTTTCACTGATGCAAGTTGGATATCTGATATACAAGATTCAAAAGCGACAAGTGGATATGTATTCACTTTGGGAGGTGCTGCAGTGACTTGGAAGTCCTCTAAACAGACTGTGATAACTAGATCCACTATGGAAGCTGAATTCGTTGCATTAGATAAATGTGGCGAAGAAGCTGAGTGGCTAAGAAACTTTGTAGAGGATATTCCAAAATGGACAACACCTGCGCCATCAATATGTTTATATTGTGACAACCAATCTGCAATTGGAAGGGCACAAAGTGTGATGTATAATGGTAAGTCACGACATAATACCATTAGACAACTTCTCTCTTCAGGAGTCATTAGTATTGACTATGTAAGGTCCAAAGATAATATTGTGGATCCATTAACCAAAGGGTTAAATAGGGACCAAGTAGAGAAGATGTCTAGAGGGATGGGACTTAAGCCCTTGGATAAATAAAGTCAAGGCAAAGGAAACCCAACCATGCTGATTGGAGATCCCAAGATGTTCAAAGGGACAACCTAACTGCTGAGACTATGTGCGGTCACTGAGGGGGTTAACCCCCGTTCCCATTCTTTGTTTAAATTGGTGACTCCCGCACGAGGTTAAGCTTGAAGCTTTTAATGATTTTTAGACTTCGGATGTTGAGATTCCGACAAGTAATGCGGGACTACTTGAAATAAAGAATCACCTATGTGAGATAGAAGTGAGGCCGCTTCTAAGAAGAATTAATGGGGCCCAATTCTTTCAAAACTCTCACAGAACCAGGCAGGGGTTTCATGGCCAGAAAAGAACCCAACCATGAGAACTGAACTTGTGTCAGGAATGTATTTGTGAAGATATGTGTTTCGTTTACATTATACGACGAACAGTTCAAGGACATCGCGTCTACTAAATAGCTAGTAAAGAAGATATGTCTTTCGAGGGAAGGTTCAAAGGCTTTGCCCAGCTATCCTATACAAATATTGACCGAAGAAACTATCACCATATCGAGTCGAGTCTTGATTTTATTCTCACCCCATGATTTTCTTCATGTGGGGGATTGTTGGAAAATTTGGTGAAGAAGTGTGAAGAAAATGTGGTGTGACCATATTTATATGAGAAAAGTATTTTATTGGATTTAAAGTCCTACAAATGAAAGGACAAAATCAATTACTTACATGTCCAAATTGAAGCCAAAATGAATGAAATGAAATGCTCAAAGTTATGGAGAGCATTTACAAAGGTCAAGTGAAAAGCCTTAGAAGACATAGAGGCTTATCTTAATTATGACATTGTCATAATTTTTGTGGACTATTTGTTTTCCATTAGCATGGAAAACATGAAGAGGTAGCATGATAATGAGTATGCACTTATGAGAGACCTTTTCATCTTTTCAAGAGCATTGAAAATTGATTTTAATCTTGTGAAATGAAGGGACTTGGAACATTCATTTTGATGCCTTTAAGAGGACCTTTGGCATTCACAATGTCATTATGATGGGTTGCCCCATCCTCCCCTATAAAAGGAGGTGCGAATGAGGCTTGGAAATGATCAACTCACACAACAACACCTCTCATTTCCAACATCTCCTTCCTTGATAGCCGGCTGATTTTTCCTTTGAGTTCTTCATACCCTTTGAGTATTTCCTTGGTGATAGTGGCTAGCACAAGTTTGGTTTGCCGGAGTGTACCTTGTAGTGCAAAGAGGTATACACTCACAAGTTGTTGTATCCTGGGAAGCTCTTGCCATTTCCTTGCACCCGATGGGACGGTAATAAAAGCTTTAAGGAATTCGTCTAACGAGCCTCAACTGATTCTGGTTTGCTTGTATCGTTATTCCTTCTACTTTGAATAATTTGTTTATCTGGCTTTCAATTTAATCATTCAATTTATAATCTTCATATTGAATCAAATTGAATTGATTAAACTAAGTTGATGCACTAATTAATTAGATAATTGATAGTGTTACTCCATTTACTTTATATTGAATTAAATTAACACTTGATTCAATATAACAATAATGATGCATGTCTTCCATTAATAGTAATACTTCATTAAATATAATGTATTCACAAAGCTTTATCTACATGTTCCATCATTGATATAATTGAAATTTCATTCAATTTATTCCAACACTTTATTCTATTCTCAGTCCAAGATAAAGCTCAAGCAAACCTAAATTAAAGCTTAACAACTACTTTGAAGATGGAACTCTTATTGCTACGTGGCCAGAAATGAAAAAGGAAATGAGGGCAATGATTCGAGGCAATATACATGAATATGATCGAGAAGCAGTCCATGGCACATTTTTGTATGGATTAATACAAATGTGAAGCGATCGAGTTGTTGAGCTCCAGCCAGCCTTACCTTAATGTTGTAGATTCAAAGGCCGAGCGTCAACTTCAAGATTGTTAGGTCTTTAATCTAGGTTTGTTAGTCTCATGTCCCAATATAAGCTGTGACTAGAACAAAACTAGGACAGGGTTTGTTTAGTCTGAATTATGTGTACTTTTCTGGGTCAGTGTTTTGAGCTGCTATTGTTTTTGGACTTTGTTGCTTTTGCCTTTTATTTCTGGGTTCTTGTGTTTTGACATATGCAGGTCTTTAGGGTTTACAACGGTCATTTTTGATTAAAAGGCTTCAGGAGAAAAAACGCTGTGTTTTGGAGGAGTATAAAAAGAAAATCCAAATTGGGAATTAGGGCACATAATAGAAGAAAAGAAAATCGAGCGATACGTGAGAGAGAGCGGTGGACGGAACAAGGAAGTGCGACGCGTCATCGTAGGTTCCAGACTAGCGGAACGAAGCGTCGGAGCTGTGGAGTGGAACAGATTCTCAGGAGTAAGGTTTACGCTAGTGAAGTCTCGGGTTTGGAAGGCAAAGGCCGACGCTGCGGGAACGACGGACTGTGACCAGGCGGCATCATCCAAGTCTACGAAACGAGGAGTGTCTTCGCTGCTTAACACCCAGAGGCCATCAGAGGGGGCTTTAACCCTCCATTCTTCTCTTCCGCGTCTGCTGTGCTTTCTTTGATTGTTCTTCTATGCTTGGTCTAGAATAGATTCCTTTCTTGGTTACTTATTCGTGAATTGGTGTTGCTTGTACTGTGAACAATGATTGCATAGTGGATTGGGTCGAGCCTCCCCTGCATGAGATTTCGCAGACGTAGGGTCTTTGACTTGAACTGTGTAACATTCTTGTGTGTTATGTCCAGTACCTTTTGCTGTCTTGCGAAGTTTAATTGAAATGATTTGAATTAAGGGAAAACAAGAGTTTAAAGAGCGAAACTTGATAGTACATTGAGCTTCTTCCGCTGACAAATTGGTATTAGAGCTCGTTTATCTGATTACTGTGATTTCAATGTGCTATTATTCTTGATATTGTGATTGATTTGAGTGATCTTGCTAATTATTCATCATTATTGTGAAACTGCATGCCTGTCTGTGTGTGCTCCTGTGATTGAATTTTTTTGCTGCAATCTTGATCCCCTGATTGATGTTAGATATGTCTGACATTAGGATTAGACCTTTCAATGGGAATATGGACTTTGCCATGTGGAAAGTTAAAATGAAGTCTATTCTGATTAGAGAGAAATCATATAGGGCTATAACAGAGCAGTGATCAGTTCCCACCTCTGAAGACGCTAAAACTGAATTAAGGAAATTAGCTTACTCAGAGATAATGCTTAAGTTGACAGATGATGTAGCTAGACAGGCGGTTCACATTACTAATCCCAAAGAATTGTGGGAGTCTCTAGATAAAATCTATTTGGCCAAATCCCTGCCAAATAGAGTTGCTCTCTTGAGTAAATTGTTTACTTATAAGATGGAAGTGTCACTGTCCATCCAAGGGAATCTAGACATTTTTCTTAGGCTCACCAAAGATCTCAATAGATGTGGGGATGAGCTAAAAGAAGAATACCTTGCTGTAATTCTGCTTAATTCACTTAATAGTCAATTTGACACCCTAAAAGACATTATTCAGTTTGGTAGGGATGAGTTAACCCTTGCTAAGATAACTGAGTCTATAATACAGAAAAATGTCTCTTACGGTGTTTAAATTGAAAAACGTGCATGGCAGTGACTCCAAGAACGAGGCCATGCTTGTTAAGGGGAAAAACAGGACTAATAGTAGAGGAAAGAAGCCTAATAATAAGACTGACAACTCACAGAAACAAACTGAGAAAAATAAAAGCAATGTCAAGTGATTTTATTGCGATAAGCTAGGTCATTTTGCAAGTATTTGCCACAAGAAAAAGAGAGATGAGAAGCAAAAAGATAAACATCCAAAAGAAAATAAGACTGATTTTTCAAATGTTTGTGAGTCTAAATCTGTTTATGACAATTAATTATTGCTTGCTGCTTTTTTCGATAATGATCATGCTTGGATTTTAGACTCTGGCTGTACTATGCATGCTACTCATCATAGGCTTTTATTTGATGGTCTTAGCTTGTGTGAGGGAGGTGAGGTCAAGTTGGGTGACCACACTTCCCTGAAAATCAAAGGAGTAGGCACTATTCCTTTGAAAATGTTTGATGAGAAGGTGAGAAAGTTACAGCAGATTAGGTGGGTACCAGACCTTAGGAGAAACCTTTTATCTGAGTCGGTACTAGAAAACCTAGGCTGTAAGATCAATTCTGAGAGTGGGATCAGGGATATGGCTAGAAAAGGAGAAGTTCTGATTAGGAGCATTAAGAAGGAAGAGTTGTACTATGTAGAAACCTTCCCAGAGGTAAATGCTGTGAGTTCAGTGAGCAGTGAGATAGAATATTTAGAGAGATGGCATGCTAGGTTAGGGCATATAGGAAATAAGGGGCTTTGCCATTTATATAGGGCAGGCCACTTAGATAAGAAACCTATAGATCTCCCAATATGCGAGAGCTGTATTTTTGGTGAGAAAACAGCACACCCCTTTAGTTCCTCTGTCCTGAAAGTGCAAAAACTATTAGAGTATGTACATAGTGACCTCTGGGGGCTAACACCTGCTCCAACAGTGGGGGGAAGGATATATTTCCTGTATCTAGTAGACCAATACACTAGGAAGTGTGGGTCTATCTGTTAAAGTCCAAATCTGAAGCTTTTGAGCACTTTCAGGTTTGGAAGACTCTAGTTGAGAGTCAAACTGAGTTTAGGGTCAAATGCCTTAGGACAGATAATGGCCTGGAGTTTTGCAATAAGGATTTTGATGCTTTTTGCAAAGCTCAAGGCATTAAGAGGTATTTGACTGTCCCTGGGACTCCTCAGCAGAATGGGACTACTGAGAGAATGAATAGAACTCTCCTAGAGCGACTTAGGTGCATGTTATTTAGTTATGGACTTAAGAACTCTTTGTGGGGAGAGGCAGTGATGACTGCAACTTATTTAGTTAATAGGTCCCCTAGTTCTGCCCTAGATTTTAAGATTCCACAAGAAGTGTAGTCTGGCAGAAAGGTGAACCTAACTCATCTGAGACCCTTTGGCTGTACGACATATGCTTTGATTTCTCAAGGAAAATTAAAGCCAAGGGCTCTCAAATCTGTGATGTTAGGATATCCTTTAGGAGTTAAAGGCTACAAATTATTATTAATACAACCTGGAGGTTACAAGGTTATAACCTCCAGGTCTGTGACTTTTAATGAGAATGAATTCTATTTTAAATCTCAGCCTAAACTCCCTGTTGCTACTACTGGTACAAGTGAATCTGAAGAGGTGATCCAGGACATAAGAGATGGCTGTCCAAGGGAAGCTCCAGATAATGCTGAGGAAGGAGTCCAGCAGGGAGGAGCTGGATCAGTGGACCTGCAGACGCCATATCAGAGTGAGGATGAAGTCCAGATGGACCCTCATCAGCCAGATGAGGAACAACAAAGTATCCCTATCACTTCCCCTGATATTATTGTGTTGGGGATTGATGTTTCCCCGGCTTTAGGCAGTGAGCCTGTTGTGAATGATGTTGGGAATGAACTGTCCTCCTATAGGCTAACTAGGGATAAAGCTGATAGAGTAAAATTTCCTAATAGGAAGTATGCTAATCTGGCTGAGTGCATGAATGTTTTTGAGTATGCATTGATTGTTGCTAATAGTGTGATAGTGAGTATACCTGAAACATATGATGAAGCAATTAAATCTGTTGATTCAGAAAAATAGAAACTAGCAATGTGTGATGAAATAAAATCTATGCATGCAAATGAGACGTGGGAACTAGTCCCCAAACCTGTTGGAGCTAAAACCATTGGCTGTAAATGGGTATTTAAGGTCAAGGAAGGTGATTCCTTGACTGACCCTCCCAGGTTTAAGACCCGACTAGTGGCCAATGGTTTTAACCAAAGGGAAGGGATAGATTATAATGAGATATTTGCCCCTATGGTTAAGTATAAGAATCTGAGATTATTGTTAGCTATGACTTATGTGCATGATTGGGAATTACCCAAATGGACGTAAAAACTGCTTTTTTGCATGGAAACTTAAATGAAATGATTTATATGAATCAGCCATTAGGTTTCATTGATAAAAAACATCCCAATCACGTCTGCCTTCTTAAAAGGTCATTGTATGACCTTAAGCAATCACCTAGGCAGTGGATCATCAAGTTTAACACATGCATGATGTCCCTAGGATTTTTAAGAAGCAAATATGACACATGTCTTTATCTGAAAAAACCTAGGTCTGATTTAAAATTGTATTTGCTCTTATATGTGGATGACATATTAATCATGAGTAATTCTAAGGTTGAGATTACTAAAATAAAGAAAGAGCTAAATACACATTTTGATATGAAAGACATAGGTGAAGCAAAGAAAATCCTAGGAATTAGTATAATCAGAGATAGAGCACATAATAAAATGATATTGTCACAAGCTGACTACATTGTAAAAGTGCTTAACAGATTTGGTATGGTGGACACCAAATCTGTGGGTGTTCCCTTAGGGGGCACTTGAATTTAACCAAGCAATATTGCTCTAAAACTGATTTTGAAATCAGTAGAATGGCAAAAAGTGCCATATGATGTGGCAGTAGGATCAGTAATGTATTATATGCTTTGTACTAGACCTGATTTAGCTTTTGGATTTAGTGTATTGAGCAGATTCATGGCAAATCCAGGTGAAGAGCACTGGAATGCCATGAAATACTTGTTGAGATACTTAAACAACACTAAGTCAGTAGGGTTAGTATACGCAGCATACTATAATAATTCTGAATAGCTTGGTTATGTTGACTCTGATTATTCTAGCAACAAAGATAATAGAAAATCAACCATTGGTTTGCTTTTTACATGGTGTGGTAATTGTGTTTCATGGAAAGCACAACTTCATTCAGTTGTAGCTCTGTCTTCTACTGAAGCAGAGTTTACTGCAGCAACAGAAGCTGCAAAAGAAGCCATTTGGCTTCAAGGCTTGTTGCAAGAGATTGAAGAAAACTTGAGTGTTCCTGTGTTGCATACTGACCGTCAAAGCACATTAGATTTATGTAGAGACACTGTTTACCATGAGCGTAGTAAGCATATAGATGTTAGGCTGCATTTTATTAGAGATAAGGTGGAATTCATGTGTTGATTGATCTCTGTGCAACCTAGATTAGGGGGGCAAATTGTTAGGTCTTTAATCTAGGTTTGCTAGTCTTATGTCCTGATATAAGCTGTGACTAGAACAAAACTAGGGCAAGGTTTGTTTAGCTGAATTATGTGTACTTTTCTGAACAAAAATTAGGTCAGTGTTTTGAGCTGCTATTATTTTTGGACTTTGCTGCTTTTGACTTTTATTTCTGGGTTCCTTGTGTTTTGACATATGCAGTTCGTTAAGGTTTGCGACGGTCATTTTTCGTTAAAAGGCTCCAGGAGAAAAACTGCTGCGTTTTTAATGAGTATAAAAAGAAAAGCCAAATTCAGACCGGCGACCGAGCGACCAGAGAGAGGACGAGCGAGCAATCGACGAGAGGAGTACGGCGAGAGAGAGCGGCGGACGAAGCAAGGAAGTGCGACGCGTCATCGAAGGATCCAGACCGGCGGAGCGAAGCATCAGAGTTGTGGAGTGGAACTGATTCTCAGGTGCAAGGTCGGGAATGGCTCGGGATCGGAAGGTGAAGGCCGAGAGCTGCGGGAATGACGGACTGTGACCAGGCGGCGTCGTCCAAGTCTTCAACGACGAAATGAGGAGTGTCTTTGGTGCTTAGCACCCAGGGGCCATCGGAGGGGGCTTTAACTCTCCATCCTTCTCTTCCGCGTCTGTTGTGCTTTCTTTGATTGTTCTTCTGTGCTTGGTCTAGAATAGGTTACTTTCTTGGTTACTTATTCGTGAATTGTCTTGCTTGTACTGTGAACAATAATTGCATAGTGGATTGGGTCGAGCCTCCCTTGCTTGAGGTTCCGCAGACGTAGGGTCTTTGACCTGAACTGCGTAAACATTCTTGTGTGTTCTGTCCATTCCCTTTTGCTGTCTTGCGAAGTTTAATTGAAAAGAATTAAACTAAGGAAAACAAGAGCCTAAAGATCAAAAATTGATAGTACATTGAGCTTCTTCTGCTGTCAAAGATGACTCTATGCAAAATATATAGGTCTATCTCGTTCACAGCTCGATCGAGCTATAACAAGTGTCCACAATTTAGCGTTGGCCGAGGTCACACAATCGATTATGGTGGAGGCATAGGAACGCGCCACCACAATTGGAGTTGAGGCTTCAACACTAAGGGAAAAGGATAAACCAACAACATCTTCTATTGGATCAAGAGTCGTGATAAAGGAGTGCCCCAACAACCACACTATGCTAATCGCGGAGAGAGGAGAGTATCAATCGGCTACATGAATTAAGATGCTGGTGGTGATACAAAGAGGGAGAAGAACAAACCTTTCGCGAATTTGAACTTGTTGTCACCAAGGTGCTCAGCGTGCAAATCAAGGGAACTGAGAATAACCTTTTCCAAACAAGAGCTAGAATCCAAGATAAGGTATACAAGGTGCTATCAGTGGGCTCTTCTCCCCCTTTTTTTGACAAAAATGACAAAAAAAAGGGGGGTATCAGTCATCCTCCTCTTCAACAGCAGGTGCAGCTTTCTCGTCTGGGTACTCCAAGTCCCTCAGCAGACTTCAGATCTGAGCTCTTCTTGCAGTGACCTTCTTCACTTCTGCAGTCAGCAGGTTCAGCTCGGACTTGAGGTGGCTCACAATTCTGGCTTTGAGGACAGCTTGTAGAGATGAGTCAGGGGCAGTTTCATCTAGTCCAGAAGCAGGAACAGGTGGAGGAGAAACCAACAAGGGATCTTCTTGTGCGATGTCCACTACATGCTTTCCCTTGAAAAGTTTGTGATCAACCACAAACACTTGCAGCTCTTCTGACATCCCTTCTGAGATGGTCTTTAACTCCGGATGTTGAGCAATGATTAATTCATAAATGAGGTAGGGAAGAACAATGGCACGTGTAGACTCGGTACAACCCGCATGTGTAGCGCAATCTGAGGAAACATTACCTTACCCATGTTTATTTTCCTTCGCTTTCCAATGGTGTATAAGAGGTCCCTGCTGACCTTTCCTCTGTGAAAGCTAGGAATTCAGTTTTTGATGCCAAGATTGTACAACAATGCATACTTTGAAGACAACTCCGAAGCATACAAATTTGGTGCTGCCCAGGTCCTCTGATAGAAGCTGGACGATTGCAGCAGACTTGTATCTTCCAGGAACCATCCTCTTCTCAGGCACCATAATATTTCTTTCCACTGTTCCATATGATTATGAGGCAGGCCTGCTCCTAAACCAGATGCCTCCTACAGTGACCTCTTCGTTGATCTCAGGCAGTGTAGATTTCCTCACAGATGTTTCTCCATTGTGAGCCCCATTAGTGTCATCAGAGTCCTCTTCTTCTTCACTACTTGAGTTTGGAATGATGATGGGGGACTTCCCTTTGTCTGTTGGTGGTGGAGGGGTTGCTTTAGCAGACTCTTGTTCAGATAGCTCCTCAGAGTCTTCTTCAGGGGTTGTGACTACAGCTCTGTTAGGCTCATCTATGCTTTGGGATGCTGCAGCAACCTCTGTTGCCTGTACAACACTATGGGAGACATCTTCTATTTCAGTGGCAGTCTCTTATTGGACTGCTGCTGCTATGGTCATGGGAACCCCTTCTTGCACTAGCCTCCTCTTCTTGTTTGAGGGTTCCTCTGATGGTGTAGGGTTCTGCGACTGTGGTTGAGGGGTTGGTTCCCAAACTACCATGTCGAGACACTGTGTTGTAGATTTGAGCTGAAACTCGGTCTTCTTTCTTCCACTGGTTTGGCGAGCGGCTGCCAAGCCTTTCTTTAGTCCACGATTGCGCATCATTGTCAGACTTGAGCTGTGATCGAAGATGGCAGGAGATCTTGAGAAGGATGTCGTCAGACGTTGCTTGCCAACTGTGCCCTAGAATGCAAATTGATGTACTCATTTTTCTTTTTAAACTTTTGCACGTGTCCCTTCTCTCTTTAGCACCCAAATATTCTTGTACAAGCTCCTTTTCTGTGCCTAGTTGCTACAACAGCTTCAGCTTGTATTACTTAGGGGTTTGAACCATCCACATCATCGGGCGGTTTCTCGTGAACTCCAGATGATTGTTTCCTCACCCATACCTGAGTGGGTTTGCATCTCCACTTCCTTTGACTCTTATCGTGTTCACCCATACTTCCTTTTTTTCTGATATATGCAGGTTGCCTCATCTGATTTTCCAGAAGCCTTTTGTGATCGTCCCTCTTCAATGAATCGATCTATCATTGTTCCTGTCTATCCTTGGATCATCTGAACATCTATAGTTCATTACTGGTCTTGCAGAGCAGAAGACCATATGAGTGTATGGTTTAGTATCTGATTTCTCCTTCCACTTTCCAACTCTAGTTGACTTTTGAGGTCTCCGATACTCTTTCATCTTGGGCATTTACTCTGAACATGTCCCTTTTGGACATAGCAATAGCATATGCACCCTCTTCTCCCGGGTTTTCCTTCTGCTATAGGTGGATAATACAGCTGTTGCTATAGCAACCTCTCGTTCAGATCTCTGGATTCTTCTTTTACTATAGGTTTCTGGCTAATAAATCCTTCTAATTCCTCATTGCTAACGTTCTGCTCTTCAGTAGCTTTAACAAAACAATTACTCCAGTGGTCCCTTCACCCGTGTATCCGAGACCTGTTCTTCCTCCTCCATATCTCTGATAGGCAAGGATCTCATCCAGAAATTGTTCTAAACTTCAGGTTTATTGCTGGACTCACTTTTCTCTATAGTGGGTTCTTCCTCCTTTTGCTGGGTGACTAGCTTAATGAGTGATGAAATTCTGTCCTGCAACTCTTCACGCTCTTCTTCTAGACTGGTCACTCTTTCAGACAATTCCTTATTTATTCGTACGGCTTCCTCACACTTCTGAAGGATGATTCCCAGGTTCTCTACCAAGTTTTCTTCTGTGATTTCCTCATCTTCACTGTCTGACACTTCAATTCCATAATTGAACTCTTCCTTTATTGAATCTTTAGAATCAAAATTGGATACAGTAGTTAAAAAAATATAGTTCTCCTCCTCACTCTCCTCAGAGTCTTCATCACCCGATTTGGCTGTCAGAGAACTGTTGCCCTTTTTCTCAGAGTTCTTCATCTGTTTGTTGGGGCAGTCAGCTTCACTATGTCCATAACCTTCACAGTTCCAGCATTGGATACCCTTCTTCTTCTCTTTCATCTCATCCTCATCCTAGACCTGTTCCTTGCCCTTTTTCTATTTTTCACAACCCTTTCTGGCTTGTCTTCGAGGATTTGAGTTCTGGCCAGATCTTGCTTCCACGTTTTTCAAGAATCTCCCAAAGTTCTTTACCAGTAGTTCTAGTTGATCATCAGTGGAAGGCTTCTTCTTTTCTATTTCAGCTTTCAGACCAACATTCTTGCTTTTGACTGGTGTATCATCCTTGGTCAGCTTCATCTCAAACTGTTTGAGGGATCCAATTATTTCCTCCAGCCTCATATGTTTCACATTTTGTGCTTCTTCAATAGATGTCACCTTCATGTGATCTGAGAACTTTCCTTATCAGCTTTTCTTCTGGAATTGGTTCTCCGAGAGCATGAGCTTCATTTGAAAGATCACACAACTTGGCGTTGAACTCAATGATGGACTCCTCTTCTTGCATCTTCAGGTTCTCAAACTGAGAAGTAATAATCTGCATCCTTGATGTCTTCACTTTATTGGTTCCTTCATGAGCTGTTTGAAGAATTTCCCAGGCTCGTTTTGCAATGTCGCAGTTGGAAATTAACCTGAAATTGTTAGCATCTACAACAATAAAAATAACATTTAGAGCTTTCGATTTACTAGTTGATCTAGCATCCTCTTCGTCAGTCCATTACCCTCGGGTTTTTCCTGGTGACTCCCCTCTGATCAATGGTCAACAGATGGGACCATTCTATCACTACAGCTCTCCAAGTCTTCTCATCAATAGCTTTGAGAAAAGCTTTCATGCTAGCATTCCAATACCCATAGTTGCTTTCTTCCAACAGAGGTGGCCGACTTGTACTCTGTCTTTCCTCCATGTTTCTTGCTCGTCTCAGCTAGGCGTTCAGGATCTTTACTCTATATTTTGAGTTCTCCCTCTGTTACCAATTGAAATTTGCAGCGCCTTTGAATTAATGATAGTGTACAAGCAGTTGCTATAGCAACTCCTTGTTCAGCCGGATCTGGTGCAACAAGAAATAAAACAGTGAACAGAGATTTGTTCATCCAAATCGTCCAATCTGCCTGCGTCTGGGGAGGACTGTACTGCCGTCCTCAATCCACTAATCTCCAAGGTACTCCGTACAACACAGACTCGACTCGTCGACAATCTATGCTATCCGACCTCAACTAGCACTTTCCACACAGTCAGAACACCCTCTGAATTGTGTCACACACACACTTAAGAAGTAGATTTAACTCAAAATAGCTACAACTCTGCTCTCCAGACTTAGCCTATTCTAATTAAACAATCTCACCGTAAGTTGCTATAGCACATCCTTGTGCAACTAGCTTGTACAAGTTCTGTCCGTGTCTCTCCAAAGCCTTCAGCTGAGCCGCTCGAACTCTGTCGTGAGTGCTCCTCACACTGTCATGCTCCCCCTCACTCACTGACCTCCTGTCACTAGCGAGAATAGGCCTTCTGTAGACTGTTCGAGTTCCTCCACTCGATAACTCTCCTGCTGCCTTCTTTTATCAGCCAACAAGCAAGTCTTGCTCTGAGTTGGCCTTCTCCGATCAAGCTTTGATCAGACTCTATAAGTCTTCGATCAGCCTCTGTGCTTAACCACTCAGCTCAGCTCACGGTGGTGATCCGATCGTTCCGCTCTAGCTCTCTGAATATTGCTCTGCTCTATTTCAATATCTAAGGTGCTTGGATTCTATGTTGGATCAATTTCCCGCTACACTGCTCTTCTCACCCTTATATAGAAACTCTCCCGCCGTCAAAATTAAAAAGCCCTTAAAGATCTCAACAAGATCATATCTCCTAATTTTTAGGAGATTTGATTTCCCAATCAAATCTTCAAGCTTTTGGCACAAAATCTTCACTGAGGATATTTTGAGAATATTTGGAAGCCTCCCGTCGTCATATCTAAGTAGATTCCATTTCGGTTAAAAACTGTTGCCAAGCTGCTAGAGCTCCCTGCTACAGCTCCTGCTGTAGCAACTGCTTGTTCCTTGGGCTTGTACACTCTGGCAGGTTTTGTCAATTGAATGCCATTTGCATTATCAGCTGGGTCTCTTAAAATTTAGGAGCTGCTGATTTGATAAAAAAGTATGCAATTCTATATGCTTTGCGGTCAGAAACTTGATGCCCAGTTCCCACAAAGGAAAGGTGAGCCGAGCTATAAGACTGCTATTGTTCAGTACTAGGGAAAGAAGATTGGTAAATCTGGGATAGTTCGTTTTTGATCAAATTGCTGCAGATGCTACAAGCCAAAGTCCAATCTGTGCATTGGATTTCCTTCGCTTATTTATGAAATAATGATCAGTCAGCATGAAGAGTTGGGAGCTGCACATGAAGTATGTCAAGTGCTCCTTAGTTGTTCACACTGGACCACAATGTCTTTAAGGGCCGACATATTTTGGATATAGAAGAAGGAGAGCTTGATAAGGAGCCAGCCCGAGAAATTCTAGAGACTGCTGAAGCACTCTCTGGTGCTCCAGTCCCTGTCATGGATGCTGTCTTGCGTGAAAGGATAATCAGCCATCTCAAATTAAAGCGTGCTTACTTAACAGCGGAGGCAAAGAAGAATTCTACACTAGGAACTGAGATCAACTGCCTCCTTAGAGATCTTGAATATCCAGATGTGAGCAGCTCTGCCCCAGCACAGCTATGAGTCTGATTGAAGCCCTCGGCATTTGTGCCAAAAAGAGGGAGAAGAATGCGATTGATTATTATCTATGAACTACTCCTAGAACTATTAGTTAGATCACTTTTGATGTTTAGTATTCATTGAGGAACTCTAAACTCAAGTGTAATAGTTAGAGCAATTATTTAGCTTAGCTCTAGTTTTTACCAGATAATCTGGATCAGTAGTATTGCCGTAGTTGTAGTTTAGTTTTGTCGAAATGCCAAGGGGGAGATTGTTGAGGATATGACATCCTTGACAAAACTGCTCAAGAGACTGTGATGAGCGGACAAATAACCTTATATTTGTCCACATTTTCCCCCTTACTTGTTGTTTGTTCCGCAATTCTATAAAGCCATTTGATGATTTCTTCGTCCATTTCAGGTTAAAAATATGTATCTCACAAAATTTCTGGACGAATTCCGGTCGATGGAGATCAAAAGCAGAAAGACTGAGCAAACTGCAGAAGTGATTCGGCCGAATCAAAAGTGATTCGCCCACCGGCCTGGCCGAATCACTCTCAGCTACTCGAATCGACCTGATCCGGGGAAAGTCTTGAAGATTTGACCGAATCACATAAAGGGTGTGACCGAATCAAAAGTGATTCGGCCAAGAAAAGTGATTCACCGAAGACTGGTACTAGCTCTAGTGCCAGCCACATTCATATTTATAACAAGTTCTATAGATTATAGGAAACTTAATGAACAAAGACACTTCTTATTTAGCCAAAAATTTCACAAGTCACATATGTCATAACACATCCCACATATCCCTTATTTCTGAAAAGGATAATACAACACTACAAATCAAGGATTGTGATGTTTTCCCCTAAATTTTAATGACTTGGAACATTTTATATACTTTCATTTAGGAGTTCCACAAGACTGATATAGACCAAAAGTGGCAGCAAAACAGGCACCTGATAACAAGGCTGGCCAACACATAATAAAGAAATTTCAATGAGACCAATAGTTGTGTGCATTTTGGAAGCTGGTCATCACCAAGTTCCATTCATAAGTTGAACTTCAATGATAGGTAAACGCTGAAGAAAGGAAAAGAAAAACACAATCACTCAAGGACATGGAAACTAGACAGGCTACGGAAAAATGAAGAATGCTTGAACAAAACACCCCAAAACAAGACGAATAAGTTGCAAGGGTACTGCAACAACTCCACCAACTGATAAAATCGAAGAAGATCATAAGTGCTTTGTTATTAAGATGCAAGCATAGTATTTCTCTGCTGCTAATAAAGCCTTCTCAGTGTTCACCTTGATCAGCTTCCATGGATTGATGCTTACTTGGAGTCCAGGCTTCTTAGAGGCCTCCTCTGGCTCAAATGTTTTGTCAATCCTTATGGATACACTTGATCACCTTTCATTGGCATTAGTTGTCTTTTAGACATTTTATCAAACATGACATATGCAAACAAAAATATTGCAACCGTACACAACACCAGAATTCAGTATAACCCATCCGAAATCAGTTCATGTAAATAAAGAAGTAGTGCATAATTCTGTAACCTGTCAAAATTAGTACACTATACAATATACACATACAATACATATTTTTTGCCTTGAGCAACATGCTGCAGTTTAAGTGCAATATACAATATACACATACACTATACATCATGCTGCAGTTTAACCTGTCAATACTTTTTGCCTTGAGCAACACATACAATATACACATACACTATACAATATACACAAAATCAGTTTAAGTACACATACAATATATACAACAAGATAATCACAATACAAGTTGATCTCAGACAAAACAAGCAATCAACTCCACATTTATATACCATAAACATGCTGCAATGAATCTTTGTCAACTGAAAACATGATAAAGGGAAATAAGTACACAAAAAGTTGCCCTGTCAAAATGTAAGATGCCCTGTCAAAATGCAAAACAGAGTTATAAAAAATAATGTATGAGTAACAAGTTATAAAAAGTCTTTCAAGCACTAATCTTCAAAACCATCACTGTCACTAACTTCATCAGCATCCCTGTCTTCCTCCTCTTCTTCTTCATCTGTTATTTCATGATCTTCCTCTTCAACAATTATATTTGTGTCATCTGAGGTTTCATCTTCATTAGCATTAAAAATGCCATTGATATCTTCGAGGGTATCCAAATCGATCTGCGAGCTTGACACACATTCAGCATTTGACACATCCTCTTGAAATGCATTTTCATTAGCAACTGAAGTTGATTCATCTAATGGAAGACTCTTGGTTGTAACTACTGTATACCACGTGCTCCGAGGATTAACTACGTTAGGAGCATAGTAAATTTGCACAGCTTGACTAGCTAGTATAAATACATCATCAGTATTTAATCTTGATTTTACGTCAACAGTCACTACCCCATTTTTATCCATCTTTCGACAGTTTTGAGAATTACCAAACCAATGACATTTGAACAAGACCACTTGACATCCTCCTTCGTAATTGACTCGTACCACTTCTTTTACGCGTCCATAGTAGTTGTCTAAAAGATTATTATGACAACTTCCTTTAACCAAGACCCCTGAACTGCTTGAAGTAGGCTTTGTCAAGTCTCCACATTTGAACTTATATCCATTACAAATGCAAGCTTTATATATTGTGACCAGTCGCGACGGACCTTTTACTAGTTCTACAAATTTTCTCAACTGCCCTGGATCCTGCTCCACCTGAAATGCATAGCAGACACTTGTTAACACCAAAAATGTTGCAAAATGTAATTTTTTATTAAACAAACATAAACCTTTTTTGAGAACCACATCTTGAACTCTCTTTTTGTAATGATTTCCATCTCTTTAGTACTTGTATTGGGATGAGATGAGATTACCGTCGCTTCAAAAGCTCTACACATCAATTCAAGTAAATATAAAATACAAATATGAGGGATGTCATAAAAGTGATAAAAAAATATATAATTCTTACTCCAGGTATGCTTCAACTTCAGGCATATTAATAAGCACATAGTTTTCAATAATCTTCAACTCATCCTCGTCTATATACATATCCTTCTCACGATTGTACAACTTAACCGGATAAGTGTATGCCTCCATTACATTTGGATCGGCCGCTGAACTTGCCAGTTCATTACGTTGTAATTGATTATGAACTGTGCAAACATCAGATTCAAAATACAAAGAACAGAAGTTCACAAGCTCCTCCTCAGTGTATTGTTCGGCAATTGAACCTTCCACACGAGCTTTATTTTTAACCTTCATTTTCATCTTACGCATCATCCGTTCGAACGGATACATCCAACGAAAATGAACCGGTCCACCAAGTTTGCATTCTGTAGCTAAGTGCAGGCACAAATGCTCCATCGAATCAAAGAAACTCGGCGGGAAAATGGTTTCAAGCTTACACATGATTTTTATTATATCCTTGTCTAATGCATCCAAGTCTTCTACTTTTAGCACTGTTGCTGATATATTACGGAAAAAGTTAGATATCCCTGTAAGATTATCTAATACATCTCGCGGAAGTAGCTCACGAAATGCAATAGGCAGCAACTTTTGTAAAAAAACATGACAATCGTGAGATTTCATGCCTTGAAATTTACATTGATCCACCCTGCTGCATCGCGCTATATTCGAAACATATCCATCTGGAAATTCTAACTTGCTTACCCATTGACAAAGTTTCAAAACTTTGTCCTTTGTGATAGTATATTTTGCTGTGGGTTTAGTTCCGTCAGGCTTTAACCATAACTCATTTCGTATATTCATGTGCTGTAAATCCAACCGTGCTTTTCGACCATCCTTTGTCCTAGTGCCATCATCTAACACAGTGTAGAAGATATTATCAAATACATTTTTTTCGGTGTGCATGACATCAATACAATAACGCAAACTAAGGGTTTTCCAGTACGGCAGCTCAAAAAATATAGGAAAGTGCGTCCAATTATGCTCTTTTCCATAACCAGCAGCTTTTTCTTTATTGTGTACTTTCCCTGGCGGTGGAAATCGAAGTTGTAAAAGTTTACTCATCAAATTTTTGCCCGAATGACGAACTTTAACCGATCTTTTTTCAGCACGACCAAATTTAGAGCTTCTTCGTAGAGGATCATTTTCATCTAAAAATAGGCGAGATGTCCCAAAGAAACTACACTTGCCACCATGTTTTAACTGAAAGCCAGGGGCACCTCCGACACAAACTGGGCATGCTAATCTACCATGAGTTGACCATCCGCTAATCATGCCGTATGCAGGAAAGTCGTTGATCGTCCAAAGCAATGCTGCTCTCAACGTGAAATTCTCTTTAGAAGATTTATCAAAAGTTTGCACACCTGTATCCCATAATATCTTTAATTCATCGATTAAGGGTCTTAGATAAACATTGATGTCTTTTGTTGGACTTTTTTCTCCAGGAATGAGTAGTGTCATGAACATATAAGGATCCTTCATACACATTGAAGGAGGCAAATTGTATACTACAATTATAACCGGCCACACAGAATATTGTTTTGAATATCCATTATTGAATGGACAAAATCCATCTGTAGCGAGACCAAGTCTGATATTGCGAATTTCCTTTGCAAATGAAGGATGCGCTAAATCAAAATTTCCCCATTCCTCTCCGTCAGAAGGATGAGTCAACTCCCCTTGCTGCTTATTTCGTACTTTATACCACTTCATATGCTCTGCTGTATGAGATGACATGAATAACCTTTGCAGTCTAGGAATTAGAGGAAAGTAACGAAGAATCTTTCGGGGAATGTTTTTCATGTCCTTTTTGATTTTATCTTGGTAGCGATTTGCTCCACAAATATCACACTGCAGCTTATCATTGCATGCTCCATAAAATAACATACAATCATTTTCACAAGCATCTATTTTTTGATATCCTAAATTCAAGTCTTTCACCATTTTCCTAACCTCATAATAACTTTTCGGTAGCGTATGACCATCTGGCAGAATATTTCCTATTAGCTCAAGCAGCTCATCAAATCCTTTCTCAGAACATCCATACTTATTCTTGAAATGGAGAAGCTTTGTTACAAAGCTGAGTGTTGTAAACTTTGTGTTTGTCGGGTGAAGCGGCTTTGTGGCATTTTCAAGTAACTTATAAAATCGAGCAGCGCTCCCATGTGGTTGATCATCTTCTCCATTCGCTTGAAACCCTTCAGAACTACACATGTTAGGCATACCCATACCATCCATCAACATTTCAACTGAATCATAAATATTCTCTCCATCAGGTACTTGTTCTTGACCCTCTTCTTGTTGTATGTTTTCTATCCCTTCATACTCTTCACCATGAAGATTCCATACACGATACCCCTCTAAAAATCCATGTCGATATAGATCATATTTCACTTCATCAAGAATTTTCCAAACTAGGTTCTTACACTTCAAACAAGGGCATCTAATCATGTTACTTGAATCCATCGATCTTTCGTTTGATGCAAATTTTAAAAATTCAGCAACCCCCAATCTAAATTCTTGTGTCAGACCCGCGCCATTAACAATGAGTCTTCTATACATCCACCCGCGATCCGAGAACATCTATAAATCAAAAAAGAAGTAAAGCGATTAGTTACAATTAAAAACTTCTCTAAATGTCATAGAACCATTATTCTACAAATTAATCTATTAACATTTACTTGACTTATACAGTAAAAAACATGTATTCTAAATGACTTATACTTGAGAAAATAATCTGTTAAGAGACTTATACAATGAGTCTCTTAACATAGATTAATCAACAAAATCAATAAATTTGCATACAATTAGTGGTTCACAAGTAATGGTTCACAAGATCAACAAATTAACCTGTTAAGAAGCCTGTTAAGAGACTTAACAGGCATATACAAAATCAACAAATGGACAAGTAAATCAACAAAATCAACAAATAATCAACAATCAGGCTTATTCTAAATGTCAAAAAATCAACTAGTGGTTCACAAGTATACATATGGACAAGTAAAAGAACATCAAATTGTCTTTTACACATTTTATCAAGCAGGTCATGTGCGAACACAAACTATGCAACGGTACAAAAATTCAGTATTAACTGTACCTTAAGAAGCCGCCAAAAACTCTGGATTAAAAGTTATTGACTGCCGGAAGCACAGAAAAGAAATAATATAGAAACACCGACACCAATAACTCCCGGCAGCAATCCAGCAATCACCAGCCACAGCCACAACAAACGATTAAAAGTTATTGACTGCCGGAAGCACAGAAAACAAATAATATAGAAACGCCGACACCAATAACTCCCGGCAGCAATCCAGCAATCACCAGCCACAGCCACAACAATCGATTCTCCCCGGAAGCAGCAGCAATCACTCACAACAATCCAGCAATCACCAGCCACAGCAATCGATTCTCAATCACGCACGGCCACAGCAATCACCAGCCACAGCCAATAACTCCCGGCACCCAGCCACCCTCCGCTCTTCCAATCGCACGCCACAGCTGCCACACCCAGCCAAAAGATGAAGAGGGGAAGTGAGAGAGAAAGGGGAGATGGAGACCTTACCTGGTGGGAAGGGGGAAGGCAGATGGAGACCGTATCCTGGAGCTCCAGAGAACGATAAACAAACTGTAATTGCTTTTTGTTTTTTTTCAATGTTAAATATTCAATTAAATATTCTATCAATATATATAAAAAATATATAAAATTCTAAATTAAACTAACACTGTACTTCATATTTGAAGTTTGGTTTTCCATAAATAAAGAAGTGATGTGCTAAAACTAAAATAATTAAAATATCAAAGTCTAAAAATTCATATAAATATGAATATAATGTTTTTATAACAAAGATTAGTTATTTTTGTTTCCAAAAAATTTGCCAGCTTAATAAAATCACACAAGTATTTATGACGATGTATTTTAAATCCTTTTTGTATACTCAAATATATAGAAACGTGTTGTCGACTAAATGATAGTTAAAGACTATGAATTTTAATATGACAAATATTTGTTGAACATAAAAATAATACTTGCTACAAATTTATTTCCTACCGTTTTCGTTAATACTTAATAATTATGTGGTAATTTGATTTCCCACGGAAATTCTCCACCAAAATTCTGTTGAAATTAAAAGTAATATTAGTGACGGAAATAGTTCCCACAATATTTGTTGATACTTAACATATTTAAATTACATGGAATTAAGTTTGAAAACTTTATATTTACAATTTTCATTACTTACGTAAATTCTGTCGAAAATATGCTTCCTACAATCAACGACTTTTATTACGACAGATATTTGTTGCAAATAAAATCATATTGTCAACGGAATTAGTTCCAACCTATTTTCGTTGGCATTGTACATAAAAACAACAACATAAAATCCGTTGCTTTTATAACGTAGATTTTAGTACATTTTCTTGTAGTGAGCAGCATATAGTCGCACGAAATCAGCAGCATCGCAGCACCTAATTTTTTTTTAAAAAAAACGTGCTCTAACTACTACTAATGGAAGCTAACAAAAGTAAATGTGCTGAAACAATATCCTTGGCATGAAGAATTTGGCATATCACATTCTTAGAATCTGAAGCAATCAACAAAGATGTGATAATATCATTGCATCGTGTCCATTTTGCATCCAAAAGTGATCGGTAACATTTTTAATCTCAATAGCAATCAAGAAAGTGTTATTGAAAGTACGCTACAGACAAATAATATTTATAAGTCTAGTAAGTACCTAGGGTCGTCCAAGAATTTCAAGTTACACACTCTGGTTATGAGTATACAATTTCTAATATATCCTAACTGGCAAAGGTTCTATGAGTGGCCAAGCGATTCAGAGGCAATAACTGAACAAGGATAAGCCGCTCAACTTAGCAAGAAGAGAACACACAACCTATCATGTGAACAAATTACTAAATACTTGAGAACATAGTTACTAGCTTAGATTAATAAACACAAACAATAGTTGATTGTAAACGTAAAAGTACTAAAGTAGGATATGCAAACTTGCATAAAGGAATATTAAGTTTGTTCAGCGGATAATGGAAAATACAAGGGAAACAATAAGAGCATCAAAATAAGGGAAGAACAAACCCTGTCACGAAGGAAACTTTCTTATGAGCATTGAATTGTTTCTTCGTATGATCTTGAGTCTCTTTGTAGGCATTGCCTAGACTAAAGGCAAGGCGTTGCCTAGATGAACGAGGCATCGTCTGGAGGCTTCCAAAATTGGTGAGGCATCGCCCGGAAGTTTTTCAAAATTGTCAGGTGTGGCCTGAAAAAATTAGGCGTCGCCTGAAAACCTTCAAAATTAGTCGAGTGTTGCCTCACTATGTGAGGCGTTGCTTGGAACCTTTCCAAAACTGCTAGGCGTCTCCTAGCATTAGAGTGAGGCATCGCCCTGGCTAAGACGTCGCCTGGCACAATATTGAGGCATCCCCTACTTGAGGCGTTGCCTGGCATAAAAGTGAGCCTTGTTTGCATATTTTGGTCCACAAACCTTCCTTGAAGTGCGAATGTCATGAAAACAAGCAAAGAGGCATCAAAGAAACAAATTTTGCTCGGAAACGAATTAAAATTACTTAGGAATGGAGTCTAAAATGTGTAAAAAAATTCACTCATCAAAAAGCTAATCACTAGGCTTAGGACATTCAATTGTAACAAAGCCTAGTTTAGACCGAGCACTTAAGGCAATTTCCATGGACTTCTTTCATGAAAAAGTTTGATCTACCAGTTAAGAAAGTGCCAACCAATGAAGAATCAGTGATCTCATTAACATTTACAAAATAAGGATCAAAGGTTGACACATCTAATGGTGAGCTGCTTGTTCTAGACATAGTTGATCAGCAAAAGAACCAAATGATTCAGGGAGACTTCAGACAAGTCAAAATGAATCAAGCAACGAATTTCAGCCCACATTCACCAGATCAATTGCTCAACAACAATCAAACTTCCAATCACACAAATCTACTCCGGTCAAACTTCAACCAAAACTCCAAGCAAAAATTGCTCAAAACCAGCAAACTCACCGATCAATGCTCTGATCGTGGCTCTAATACCATGAAGAACTTTGATCCAAGGTCAAGCTGCAATGCCTCGTATCAAAATTATAGAATTGGGGAAGAATGAGAGCATTGGCGGGAAAACTTGTTTTTTCATTAGTTCAAAAAAGCAGCAAGTGTCACATTTAAATACAACATCACTTGTAACTACAAGCAACGAGCTCCCTTTTCTATTTTTCACTATACAAGTGAAAGTAGAAATCAACACTGTAGGACCAGTGAGCATGGCATGGTCTGTCAGAGCCAAGTTGTTATCGCAGTCGCCCGAACTCGTGTTGTAAGAATCAAAACGTGTTAGCACGCCCGTGCCATTTGCACTCGTGTCGCCGCTTTTGTATCTCGTCTTGTCGGTTTCTTGATATTAAACTTATATGTTCGAAAAACATCGAGACTTTCATTGAACACCTTGTATGCATAAGGACATGTAATTATACCGAATCAAATCCTGAAATTAACATAAAAATCATGTATATTCACCACTTAATTATGAGTTGAGTACAAGTAGGATCTGTAGGACCCCGTGAGATCACTACTCACATGCCTTTGTGAGAAATCCAATACATACAAATCTAAAAATATAAACCAATCAGAAGAAAAGAATTCTTCTATATTTTCTCTTTGAATGTATGATCCTCCTTGTGTTTTCCTTTGAAGAGCTGCTTGGATTGTGAACTCCCTCTCAAAATTCGATTAAGATCTAATTTTCGAACCGTGTTCACATAAGAAACCCCTCTTTTTATTTTTAGATGGTAAATTTGGGCTTTAACTTTCGTGTCCGTACTGGTCCAACGACCGTACTTATCATCAGTATGTCAATTGTTAACACAATGATCATCAATTGATGATTTGATCATCTTAGCCTCCGAATTTGGTCTTGCAAACCAAAGAGTTGTGGTTCTTCCAGTTATCTTTCAAAATGATATTTTTTTTTCCAATTAGACATGCCATATGCGATCGGTTAACTTCCGAAAGCGAGAAGGTCAGTCTGCCTAGATTACTGGCCTGTTTTCGTCAAATTTTGCTCAAAGCATCGTTTTCCTTCGAATGAACCAAAGAGCCTCTATTTAATTATATTTTACCTGAAACAATATATAAAAAATAAAATGACAACTATAAGTTTAAGAACGAACAAAATTCTAATATGACTGAGGTGAATAATCTGTCGAGGATCATTCGATCTATCGCGAGCATCTAGGTCTACTGCTACTGGAACTTGATGGATGCACGAGCATTTAGTATAACCAGGATGAGTTGCATGGTGTTATGCTAGCATTTTTTTTCCAAATGAAATGGGGAAGTTATATTGTTGGAAATTTTGGTGAATTAAGTGTGAAGAAAATGTGGTGTGACCATATTTATATAAGAAAAGTATTTAATTGGATTTAAAGTCTTATAAATGAAAGGACAAAATCAATTACTTACATGTCCAAATTGAAGCCAAAATGAATGAAATGAAATGCTCAAAGTTATGGAGAGCATTTACATAGGTCAAGTGGAAAGCCTTAGAAGACATAGATGATTATCTTAATTATGACACTGTCATAATTTTGGTGGGCTATTTGTTTTCCATTAGCATGGAAAACTTTGAAGAGGTAGCATGTTAATGGCTATACACTTATGAGAGGCCTTTTCATCTTTTCAAGAGCATTGAAAATTGATTTTAATCTTGTGAAATGAGGGACTTCATTTTGAGACCAAGAGTTCCCTTGAACATTCATTTTGGTGCCTTTAAGAGGACCTTTGGCATTCACAATGTCATTATGATGGGTTGCCTCATCCTCCCCTATAAAAGGAGGTGCACATGAGGGCTTGAAATACAATTTGATGATGCAGTATGGCAGTGTTTGACAAAACCAGCACAAGTGAACAAGCAGCTGAACAAGATGCTGCTATAGCCGAGTCTAGCATATGTGAACAATATCAGTGAACAAGGAGCTGCTATAGCTGGAGGATGCTATAGCAGGAGCTTGTTCAGAAGAGCTGAAGCGTCTGTCCGAGTACAGCAACCTGGGTTTTTGGGAAAGAAGGTTTGGCAGTCCTTCGAAGAGCATCAGAGGAGTTTCTGAGTTGCTGCAGAGAATATTCCACTAGAGATTCCCAGCTGAAGAAGAAGATTTGATTGTAGAAGATTAGATTTGCCAATCGGATCTAATCTCCTACAAATTAGAGGTTTTTGCTTTTGGAGCTATAATCTGATAATGATGGAAGTGGGTGCCCCTATATAAAGAAGACCCTTCAGAGCAATGAAGGTTGATCGAAGGAGAGTGCAGAAAAGCGAGAACACACACAGAATTCCGAGAGAGTATTTTTAGTGTGCGGACGAGGTCTTCGATTATCACCGAGAGCAGAGCGTGAGCGCAGAGCTGTGGTGACAGAAGCAGAAGGTGATCGGACTTGTGTAGTCTGATCCTAGCTTGATCTGGAAGCCAATTCAGAGCAGAGAGTGCTTGTTGGTTGATCAAGGGCAGCCACGGAAGAACTGACGAGTGAGTGACTCGGTCGAGTGTCTGGACGGCAATGCTCGCTAGTGACAGGAGGTCACTAAGTGAGGGGGAGTATTCCAGAGTGTGCAGCACTCGTGGAATCGTTCGAACGGCTCAGCGGAAGGCTTCGGAGCGACGCGGATAGTTTGTGCATCAGTTGTGTGCTACAGCAGATGCTATAGCAACCCTGCAGAATCTGAGTATTGTTAGAATAGGCTGAGTTTCGAGGAGACAGTAGCTATTCTAGATAGCTATCAGTAGAGGGTATGCAGACAAAAGTCAGAGCCTGTTCTGATTTTATACGAGGATCCACCTAAGGTTGAGTAGCATAGGTTGTGTGGGTTGTAACCGTGTGTACTTGGAAACCTTGAGATTAGTGGATTGAGGACTGAGAAGAGTCCTCCCCAGACGTAGACAATTGGCTGAACTGGGTGAACAAACCTGTGTCCTTGTTTATTCTTGCTGAAACAGTTTCCGGGTGAACAAGAGTGTGCTATAGCAACTGCTGTTCACAAATTTTGTTTATCAGAGGCGCTGCGAATTTCAATTGGTATCAGAGCGGGAGCTCAACACACATAGTAAAAGATCCTACATCGCCTCTGAAGAAGTCAAAGAACAATGAAGGAAGAACAGAGCACGAGCAGACCTCCATTATTGGAAGAAAGCAACTATGGATATTGGAAGGCTAGGATGAAGGCCTTTCTCAAAGCCATTGATGAGAAGACCTGGAGAGCTATCGTGGTCCAGTGGTCTCCTCCGATCACCATGGATGAACAAGGAGTTACACGGATAAAACCTGAAGAACAATGGACTGCTGAAGAGGGAGCTGCAACAACTGGTAATTCAAAGGCTCTGAATGCTATCTTTGATGCGGTTGATGCTAACAATTTCAGGTTGATATCAAACTGTGATATGGCCAAGCAAGCTTGGAAAATCCTGCAAACTGCCCATGAAGGAACTGATAAAGTAAAGCTGTCAAGATTACAGATTATTGCTACGCAATTTGAGAACCTGAGAATGCTAGAAGAGGAGACGATCACTGAGTTCAATGCAAAACTGTGTGACTTGGCAAATGAAGCCCATGCTCTTGGAGAACCTATTCCTGAAGAGAAGCTGATTAGGAAGGTCCTCAGATCGTTGCCCACAAGATTTGACATGAAAGTGACGGCCATTGAAGAAGCTCAAAATGTCAGACACTTGAGGCTGGAAGAATTGGTTGGATCCCTCAAACAATTTGAGATGAAGCTGGTTAAAGAAGAGCCCACTCCTAAAGAAAATATAGGACTTAAGGCAGAAACAGAAGTGAAGAAGCCAGCTCCAGATGATCAGCTGAGTATGTTAGTAAAAAAACCTTGTGAAACTCCTGAAGAACATTGACTCAAGAACTGGGCAAAGCTCATCCTCACGAAAACAATTCAGAAAGGGTGGAGAAAATAAAAAGAGACGGAAGGAACCTGCTCAGAATGAAGATGAGAAGAAAGAAATGAGAAAGGGAGTTCAATGCTGGAATTGTGAAGGGTATGGACATATTGAGGCTGATTGTTCCAGCAAACCCCTCAAAAACTCGGAGAAGAAGGATAACAAGTCCTTGACAGCTAAGTGGAGTGACTCTGAGGAAAGTGAAGAAGAAAATTGTGTTGTGTTAACCAGTGTGTCAGATTTCAACCACAAAGAGTTAATAAAGAATGAATTACACTATGGGGTTGTCGTGTCCGAAAGTGAAGACGATGAGGACTCAACTTGTTAAGATATGTGGCATCATTGACAAACTCCTACAAAGTGCACTAGAGCCTGCTACAGCAAGTATGTAAAGAAAACAGCTGATGAAAAACATTCCAGAGTGAGCAAACTCAGTAAGTGGCGCTCCAGATGAAGACATTAAGTGGCGCCTGAGCTTAATGTCTTCACCAGGGCGCCACCTAATGTTGCCTTGGGGCGCTCAGAAATCTGGAAGAGATCATGAAGACATCAGCTTGTGCAATCTGGGCAGAGTGACTATCTCAGTGCTCAAGCAGTGGAGTAGCTGCAAGTGCTACAGCAGACGCTGGTGCCTGGAGTTGCAGCAGAAGTATCGCACACCTTCAGACAGCATGTGCTACAGCAGATGCTGGAGCTAAAATGCTATAGCAGAAATTCAAAACTTTCTCGGAGATTGCATTCCAACAACAAATCAGTGGACCGAAGGGCTTCCGGAAAGAGCTAAATATTCAGGAGAATATTTCTGGAGTGTCTCTCAAGAACAAGGGCAGATTTGTTGAGTGAAGATTTGATTGGAAAATCAAAACTCCTATAAATTAGGAGATATGTTCTTGTAGAGATCTTGAAGGATCTTCCTTAAAATTGATGAGATTGTTTCCTAGTGCATTTAGGGAATTCCAGCAGCAGCAAACAACTCCAGCACAAGTGAACAAGGAGCAGCTACAGCAGGGGATGCTATAGTAGAAGCTTGTTCAAGTGGCTGCAACATCTGTCTATGTAGCAGCAGCAACCTGGGGTTGGCTAGAAGGCCTGGCAGCTCTACGGATAACACCAGAAGAATATTTTAAAGTGTTGTGGAGAATATTCCAGTGGGGTTTCCTAGCTAGAAAAGGAGATTTGTGTTGAAGATCAAAATCAAATCTAATCTCCTAAATTTTAGGAGATAATTGATTCTTTTTGGGACATTCCTAAATCCTGGTCTTGCTTAAAGCTGGTGCTGCTATTTAAGTGAGATGAGTTCAGAGCTGAGAGGTTGATCGAAGCAGAGGGATACACGAGTGCATACACAGAATTCAGAGAGAGCACATTTGGTGTGTGACGGACGAATTCTTCGATCATCACCCGAGAGCAGAGCGTGAGCGCAGAGCCGTGGTGACAGAAGCAGAAGGGAATCAGGACTTGCAGAGTCTGATTCGAGCTTGATCTGGAAGCCAATTCAGAGCAGTGGTGCTTGTTGGTTGATCAAGGACAGCCGCGGAAGAACTGACGGGTGTGTTGCTCGGTCGAGTGTCTAAGCGGTGGTTCTCGCTAGTGGCAGGTGGTCATTGAGTGAGGGGGAGTATTCTAGAGTGTGCAGCGCTCGTGGAACCGTTCGATCGGCTCGGCAGAAGGCTTTGGAGCGACGCGGACAATTGTGCTTCAGCTGAATGTTACAGCAGTTGCTACAGCAACCCTGCTGAGTGAGTGTAGTTTAGAATAGGCTGAGTCTTGAGAAGTCTGTAGCTATTCTAGATTGACATTTGTAGAGGGTGTGCAGACACAAGTCGGAGCTTGTTCTGATTGTGTCAAGTGATCCACACAAGGTTGAGTAGCATAGGTTGCGTGGAGTTGTAACCGAGTGTACTTGAACAAGCAGTTGAACAAGATGCTGCTATAGCAGAGTCCAGCATATGTGAACAAGATCAGTGAACAAGGAGCTCCTATAGCTGGAGGATGCTATAGCAGGAGCTTATTCAGAAGAGCTGTAGCGTCTGTCCGAGTACAGCAACCTGGGTTTTTGGAAAAGAAGGTTTGGCAGTCCTTCGAAGAGCATCAGAGGAGTTTCTGAGTTGCTGCAGAGAATATTCCACTAGAGATTCCGAGCTGAAGAAGAAGATTTGATTGTAGAAGATTAGATTTGCCAATCGGATCTAATCTCCTACAAATTAGGGGTTTTTGCTTTTGGAGCTATAATCATATAATGATGGAAGTGGGTGCTTCTATATAAAGAAGACCCTTCAGAGCAATGAAGGTTGATCGAAGGAGAGTGCAGAAAAGCGAACACACACAGAATTCTGAGAGAGTATTTTTGGTGTGTGGACGAGGTCTTCGATTACCACCGAGAGCAGAGCGTGAGCGCAGAGTTGTGGTGACAGAAGCAGAAGGTGATCAGGACTTGCGTAGTCTGATCCTAGCTTGATCTGGAAGCCAATTCAGAGCAGAGAGTGCTTGTTGGTTGATCAAGGGCAGCCGCGGAAGAACTGACAAGTGAGTGACTCGGTCGAGTGTCTGGACGGCAGTGCTCGCTAGTGACAGGAGGTCACTGAGTGAGGGGGAGTATTCCAGAGTGTGCAGCACTCGTGGAATCGTTCGAACGGCTCAGCGGAAGGCTTCGGAGCGACGCGGACAGTTTGTGCATCAGTTGTGTGCTACAGCAGATGCTATAGCAACCCTGCAGAATATGAGTATTGTTAGAATAGGCTGAGTTTCGAGGAGACAGTAGCTATTCTAGATAGCTATCAGTAGAGGGTATGCAGACAAAAGTCAGAGCCTGTTCTAATTTTATACGAGGATCCACCTAAGGTTGAGTAGCATAGGTTGCGTGGGTTGTAACCGTGTGTACTTGGAAACCTTGAGATTAGTGGATTGAGGACTGAGAAGAGTCCTCCCCAGACGTAGGCAATTGGCTGAACTGGGTGAACAAATCTGTGTCCTTGTTCATTCTTGCTGAAACAGTTTCTGGGTGAACAAGAGTGTGCTGTAGCAACTGCTTGTTCACAAATCTATTTATCAGAGGCGCTGCGAATTTCACAATTCACACAACAATATCTTTAATTTCCGACATCTCCTCCTTTGATAGCCGGCATGATTTCTCTTTCTTTGAGTTAGTTTATTGTATTTAATGGTGATAGTAGAAGACACAAGTAAGTTCGATGGAGTTAAAATTTGAGGTGCAAAATTTGAACTCAACAGTCGTTGTATCCTGCCAAGAAGTTGCTCATCAAAGCACTCATGAAGGGCAATAATGCTTTAAGGAAATCGCCGAACGAGCCTAGATTGTGCCCATTCTGATTTGATCATTTTATATTACAAATCAATTATTTATTTATAACATATGTTTTTATTTTTCTATACAATCTGTTTATGATCATATTACCGCAACTTGCACATTATTATTAATAATTTGATACAGCCACGTCCAACAATCTTAAAGCATTATTAATGATCTTAGACAGGTCAAAGATAAGACCAAAGAACATATATACACCTGCTGAAGAGTCATGAAACAGAAAGCATTTAACATGCATCTTATCATTAGTTTATTCTCTCTTTTTCAGCAAAGAAGCATCCTCTCCCCTCAGTTGATCAAGATGAGTAATTAACAACCTTCTCAACAGCTTTAGTCCAGATATAAATTACGAAAGAAAGGGATATTTGGATTTTCCAGCTCACTTACCTATGACTGTCAAAAACAGTGCAAATGAGTTTTCACAGAGAGCGTGGGTTGGAGAAGGTCGAGTGTTTGGTGAGCCGAAAAAGAGAGTCACCAACGTGCATCGATTGGGGTTGAAGCAATGGTGACGGAGAAGTTTTCAATCTTCTTGATCAGGTTTGAGGAGGCCGCGAGGTGGGTGTAAGTAGCAGAATTGGCAGCTGTGAGGTCGGAGGCTCATGAGACAATTGATGGTCTCTGGAGAATTGCAGATGAGAGAAGGTGGAACCGAGGTAATTCTTATGTTTTCTTTGAGGAAAACTTGGCTGATTTTAGGCATATAGATATTTGGAGGCGCAGCCGATTAAGATATCTATGAAGAAAACCCTAACGAGGCCGCCCAATTCAGGATGATTTGAATTAATCTATTTCGGTTCAATCAACTTCGATCCAATCAGGTCATTTAAATTCGTATAATTCAAGTGATTTTAATTTTATGGTCCAATAATTAATCCAACGATTTGAGATTAATATATTTGGTTTGAGCTTACGTGATGTTTGGACCGACACAAACGAAGGGCGGCTGACTTTATTTGGACAGATGATGCTTACTAGGCTGGTAAGCTTGTATTGACTTATGGATTTTGTATAAATTCTAAATTTAAGAAGATTAAAGATAAACTAAACCAATTAGTTAATCAGGTTTGATCAAAATAATTGGTTCAATTCAAATCTTGTTCAATCAGTATTTAATTGAAATTGACTTGATTTGGCATGATTAGAATAATGAACCAGTTATGATTTTTCAAATTTTGGTAAAATCAATCAAATTTAATAGCTGAACCAATATGGTTAAATTCAATTGTTATGATTAGTGTTCAATTTAACCCGTTTGATTTGATTGGTTCAGTTTATATGTATCAATTCAATTTAACCTGAGTTGATTTGGTTAAATCTGCATTGATTGGTGAGCTTGGAGTTGGTTCAAGTCGGATTCTGATCCAATCAGACATGGAGAATTAGAACATGGAACTTGATGTGAACTTCCCAGTGGTTTTTAATGTGGGGGCAGCGCCAGTTGTTTTGGGGTGTTTCACTATTTGGATGTTGGCTACGGCTAGGAATAGACCTGCGGGTCTAATTCCAAACGGTTGAGTGGCACGAGTGCCCGCCGTAGTGCTTAATGAATTTGGATCATATATCCAAAATATTGTTTGTGGTTGCGCAAAAGTTATAAGAAAATCTTTTCATGGCTTCGAAAGAGTTGTGGAAATATTTTGTGACTTTTATTGATGATAGTACAAAATATTGTTATGTATATTTGCTTAAAAGCAAAGATGAGCCAATTGAAAATTTTGCAATGTACAAATTAGAAGTTGAGAACCAACTCGACAAGGTTGATAAGTGACAGTGGAGGTGAATGTATAGAACTGTTTGGGGCCTTTTGTGCACAATACGGAATTATTTATGAAGTAACTCCGCCATACTCGCCTCAATCAAACGGCATTGCAGAACGAAAGAATCGTACTCTAAAAGAGATGATGAATGCGATGTTGTTAAGCTCTGGGTTACCCCATGGAATGTGGGAGGAAGCCATCTTATCAGCGAACTATCTTTTGAATAAGGTGCCTCGCAAATAGAAAAAGAAGTCTCCATATGAGCTATTTAAAGGAAGCAAACCTTCTATAAATACTTGCGAGTGTGAGGTGTCTTGCTAAGGTAATGGCTCTCGGTTCTAAGCTAATGAGGATAGGACCAATAATCGTTGATTGTATATTCATTGGTTATGCACAAAACAGTAATGCGTATAGATTCCTTGTGTATGAATCAAAAAATCCTGATATACACAAAAATTCCATCTTGGAATCAAAGAATGCTTCGTTCTTTGAATAAGTATTTCCTTATAAGTCTGAGGAAGATGAATTGGGTTCATTTCATCAGTAGAACCTAGACGAAGCAAGCGAGCAAGGATAGAAAAATCATTTGGTACTGATTTTCTAACCTATATGCTCGAAACTGAACCTCAAACTTACAAAGAGGCTACAAACTCAGTTGAGGGGTCACTTATGAAAAGAAGCCATAAAGAGTGAAATTGATTCTATCTTGCAAAATCATACGTGGGAATTGGTTGATCTTCCTCCTGGAAGTAAAACACTAGGTTTTAAGTGGGTCTTCACCAGGAAGATGAAAGTGAATGACACTATCGATAAATACAAGGCAAGACTTCGTAATCAAAGGTTATAGACAAAAGGAAGGTCTTGACTATTTTGATACATATTCTCCTGTGACGAGAATCACTTCCATAAGGATGATAATAGCAATTGCGGCTTTACATAATTTAGAAATACATCAAATGGATGTGAAAACATCTTTTCTCAATGGCGATCTTGAGGAAGAAATCTATATGGAACAACCCGAGGGTTATATAGAGCCTGGTCAAGAGAGAAAAGTTTGTAGATTTGTAAAATATCTGTATGGCCTAAAACAAGCCCCAAAGCAGTGGCATGAAAAATTTGACTCCGTGATGATGTCAAATGGGTTTAAAATCAACGAGTGTGATAAATGTGTCTATATTAAAAACACGGAAGACGGCTATGTGATTCTATGTTTATATGTAGACGACATGCTCATTGTGGGAAGCAATGATGGCATGATTAAGTCCACAAAGGCTATATTAAACTCTAAGTTTGATATGAACGATTTGAGACTGGCTGATGTAATTCTAGGTATCAAGATTACACTGACTAATGATAGATTTGTCTTAAGTTAGTCACATTACGTCGAGAAAATCTTAGATAAGTTTGGAAAGGACAGTTTAGGAATATCCAGAACTCCAATAGACATCTGTCAACACTTGTCTAAAAACAAAGGAGAAAGTATCTCCCAAGTGGAACACGCGAGAGTCATAGGTAGGCTAATGTACTTAATGAATTGTACTAGAACTGACATTGCCTATACTGTAAGTAGACTTGCTACATATACGAGTAATCCAGGATTAGAACACTGGAAAGCAATCGTGTGAGTACTGAGGTACTTACGATTTACTCGTGATTATGGTCTACATTATATCAGGTATCCAGAACTCATTGAAGGTTTCACTGATGCAAGTTGGATATCTGATATACAAGATTCAAAAGCGACAAGTGGATATGTATTCACTCTGGGAGGTGCTGCAATGTCTTGGAAGTCTTCTAAACGATAGTGATAACTAGATCCACTATGGAAGCCAAATTCGTTGCATTAGATAAATGTGGCGAAGAAGCTGAGTGGCTAAGAAACTTTGTAGAGGATATTCCAAAATGGACAATACCTATGCCAACGATATGTTTATATTATGACAACCAATCTGCAATTGGAAGGCCACAAAGTGTAATGTATAATGGTAAGTCACGACATATACGTCGACGACATAATATCGTTAGATAACTTCTCTCTTCAGGAGTTATTAGTATTGACTATGTAAGGTCCAAAGATAATATTGCGGATCCATTAACCAAAGGGTTAAATAGGGACCAAGTAGAGAAGACGTCTATAGGAATAGGACTTAAGCCCTTGGATAAATAAAGTCAAGGCAAAGGAAACCCAACCATGTTGACTGGAGATCCCAAGATCTTGGTTCAAAGGGACAACCTAACTGCTGAGACTATGTGTGGTCACTGAGGGGGTTAACCCCCGTTCCCATTCTTTGTTTAAATTGGTGACTCCCGCACGAGGTTAAGTTTGAAGCTTTTAATGCTTTTTAGATTTCGGATGTTGAGATTCCGACAAGTAATGAGGGATTACTTGAATAAAGAATCACCTATGTGATAAAGAAGTAAGGCCGCTTCTAAGAAGAATTAATGGGGACTCAATTCTTTCAAAACTTTCACAGAACCAGGCAAGGGTTTCATGGCCACAAAAGAAGCCAACCATGAGAACTGAACTTGTGTCAGGAATATATTTGTGGAAGATATGTGTTTCGTTTACATTATACGACGAACAGTTCAAGTACATCGCGTCTACTAAATAGTCAGTAAAGAAGATATGTCTTCCGAGGGAAGGTTCAAAGGCTTTGCCCACCTATCCTATACAAATATTGACCGAAGAAACTATCACCTTATCGAGTCGAGTCTTGATTTTATTCTCACCCCATGATTTTCTTCATGTGGGGGATTGTTGGAAATTTTGGTGAATTAAGTGTGAAGAAAATGTGGTGTGACCATATTTATATAAGAAAAGTATTTAATTGAATTTATAGTCCTACAAATGAAAGGACAAAATCAATTACTTACTTGTCCAAATTGAAGCCAAAATGAATGAAATGAAATGCTCAAAGTTATGGAGAGCATTTACATAGGCCAAGTGGAAAGCCTTAGAAGACATAGAGGCTTATCTTAATTATGACATTGTCATAATTTTGATGGGCTATTTGTTTTCCATTAGCATGGAAAACTTGAAGAGGTAGCATGTTAATGGCTATGCACTTATGAGAGACCTTTTCATCTTTTCAAGAGCATTGACAATTGATTTTAATCTTGTGAAATGAAGGGGCTTCATTTTGAGACCAAGAGTTCCCTTGAACATTCATTTTGGTGCCTTTAAGAGGACCTTTGGCATTCACAATGCCATTATGATGGGTTGCCCCATCCTCCCTATAAAAGGAGACGCAAATGAAGGCTTGAAATACAATTCACACAACAATATCTCTCATTTCCGACATCTCCTCCCTTGATAGCCGGCATGATTTCTCTTTCTTTCTTTGAGCTAGTTTATTGTATTTAATGGTGATAGTCTAGACACAAATAAGTTCGATAGAGTTGAAATTTGAGGTGCAAAATTTCAACTCAACAGTTGTTGAATCCTTCGATGCAGTTGCTGATCAAAGCACCCGTGGAAGGGCAATAATGCTTTAAGGAAATCGCCGAGCGAGCCTCGATTGTGCCCATTCTGGTTTGATCATTTCATATTACAATCAATTATTTATTTATAACATATGATCTTATTTTTCTATACAATCTGTTTATGATCATATTCCCGCAACTTGCACATTATTATTAACAATTTAGTATAGCCACGCCCAACAATATTAGCTCAAAAGACGACTAGTAAGCAAGCTAAAATATGAGTGGGAGAAAATAATTTGAGTCATCCTGTCAGTATGTTTCCATATGGCAATGGAAACAAGTTGTCAACAATCTAATTACATTGATTTAAATGAATTATATAAATACAAAGAAGACCAAAAAGTAGTTGAAGCCTTGCTTGTCTTACTAGCTATTCTTTACTACTACTGGAGGAATGTGGAAAAATGGGATTTCACACTTGAGCTACTACAGGTCTCTTCTCGTGCATCCAAATTCCAACCCCCTTTCTCTCAAGATCGCAGAGACTTTCTATCAATAGAAATTAAGTACAAATACCTGGGCCATTAAAATAGTTTAATGGAAATTCAAAATTTTGTAAAAGATTTGTCTTATAAAAGAATAATGCCATCACAAAATGAGGTCATACAGGAGAAAATATTTCGATTGTTTTGAGTGAAAGGCTAATACTGTAAAGTAAATACGAGACATAGAGATTTGGTAACCCACTTCGGGACAATGTGTCCGTAATGCGGGGGGTTCTCCTAACTCCAACAAGCAGCAATCCACTAGAAGCAATCGGACAATGAAGTACAAACTTGCAAGACTCCCTCTTCAAGTCCTTCTACCACCGACTCGCCTGGATACACATTGAGCTCCCCTCAGTGTAGAGATCTCTCTCTATAGCTTGTCATAGCAGCTTCGTTCTCCCGAACAACTGCTCGTCCACTAATCGTCCTCCCGAATAGCTGGGCAGATCTGTTTTGCAACAAGATTTGTGAAGCATATTGCTTCAGCAGATACTTCTAGTTCTCGTGCTTGAGTGATAGCTTTGCTCCATTCTCCGACGGGTGCACTCAATTACTTAACCTCGACCTCTCTTGTATATTGCTATAATGCAAGAGAGCTGCTTGAATGTTCGTTCTATTCATTAGGCTTCAACTTCATTCCCTCTTCTTTTAAAGCCCTTGCCAATCTACTTAAAGATCTCAATAATATTCAATTTGAATATTTGTTGATCTTATCTTAAGATGTCGTTGAAGAATATTCTACGTAGCCAAGACTCCGTAGATCTAGAGGATATGCTTCACTCTCTTGATTCTCGGAATCCGCTGATTCCCGAGAATATCCACCTTTGGATCACAGCCAGCTCGTACTTCAGTACTTGCTATAACATCTTGTGTTGCATCTCTTGACTTCAGTGATGCAGTTGTATCTACTGGCTATTCTACATATATTTTCTAACTCACTTGAACAATTCTTTGCACAAAAACATGTCATACATGAACATGGGACTAACAATATTGCTACACATGCAAAAAAGTAAAAATGCAAGGATTTTGAAGGTAAATGCCGTGGACGCTTAAAAAAATGCACCTAATAATTTCTAAAGTTTATATTTTAAAAATTGTGAATTTCAGAATTTACGTAAAAGATAACTCTTGATTGCAAACCTATAATAATTTCTATTAAAGAAAAAAAAGGTACTCCATGATCAACTATCTAGCCATAGTACATGAATGTCTAGAAGATTGATGAGGCTACACTCGAGAGTAAATTTAAAATCTTTGTAATTCTTAAGAAATGCAAGAAAATTTATAAGTAATTAAAATAATGGTTTTGCCATTGATTTATTAGGACACGTCGTAAAACATAGGAAAAGAAAGGCTCTCACTATATAAATTTCAAACTAACATCAAATCCAACCGTAAGACGAGGAAGCGTATCAATTGCAACAATAATTTTATTTTATAGATTATTGACATAAGTGGCTCTTTATCCCGAAACTATGAAAATGCATTACAAATAAATTATATCACTTGGAAACAAATTAGGTAACATTTTCACTAAAAATTACTTTTGACATCAATAATTTCAGCGTTTGACATTAATAAGCATATCTATCACTCCACCCATTCTAAAATAAAGCCCTCAAAATCATTTAAATCTACATATCGGCCAACGAGCACACCAAAATTAAATAGAGATCTCAAAAACGTTTCTTAAATACCCCATTTCTTTTTAATGTCGGGCTTAACAAGCCCGAACAGCAAACATTGCTACATGCCGGTCTTGTCAAGACAGAAATGTTCAGAAATCAAACGAGATCGGTCTTAACAAAGACCGATCCCATTTAAGACCGCAATGGTGGACACCATGTGTGATCCAGTCAACACAAATAATGAGTTCGGTCTGGGCAAGACCGAACTCGTGCAGATAATAAATATGTCGTCTTCCTCCTTCCTCTCCTCCTCTCCCACCCTGATTTTCTTCTCTCCAGCAAATTGGATCTACGGTGAGCAATGCATTGAGGGCAATTGTTGAAGGTAAAGGGAACAAATGTTAGATGTAAGGTTCTATGCTATATGCTAGAGATAAAATATGGTAAAGTATTGTTAATTTTGGTGTGTTAATTTGATGTAATTGAGTTGTGTTTGGTATGATAGTTGAATTATACGTTTGGTATGTTAAATATTTAAATTGTTGATTACAATTGTTGATTTGTAAATGATTACAGTTTTAGTTTATACTTTTATTGATTAAAATTGTTGATTTGTAAGGTACCGTTTAAATTTGGTATGTTGATTTGTAAGGTAGAGTTTAAAATTTGTATGTTTATACGTTTTATGTTATGAATAATTTAGGGATTACAATTGTTGAAGTTTCAATTGATCAAGTAAGTTTATGTTGATATTATAATTTTTGCTGATTTTGGTTTAATTGAAGCATTTTATAATTATTTTAAAGTAAGTGTTGGTTCATTAAAGTGAACAATTTAATGTTTATTATGTAGAGAAATTTAAACAGAGATGGAAAACATAGATTCAAACCCAATGGTTATGTCGACGCCGGACAAACTTGATATGCCCGTAATGGATGAGTTCGACCAGGATGAGATGGAATTTCTACACCAACTTGATACCAAGGGTGTGTTCATGGTTCCTGAACTAGAACATGTAGGGGATATTCCAGCTTTTAGTGATGTCTCGACATGGGATGATAGTGAACTAATCAATGAGTATTTGGGTAGAAACTTTGGACAGTTCGGGTCAGTTGTTGTTGGATCAACATTTGCTCGGAAAGCCGATGCAATATATGCAATTCAGAAATATTCACTAATGTACCGTGTTGAATATCTCACAAAGGAGTCAGACACTCGGTTGTTGATTCTCCATTGTCGGGAAGGAGAGGCTGCATGTCCATTGCGAATTCGCATTACAAAGAAAAAAACTCTTCGTACTTGGAGGTGACGAAGTACCGAGGCGACCATACATGCAACAATGACTTCATCGCCAAAGAAAATATACACTTGACGATACACTTTATTGCAATGGACATTGGGGATTTAATCAGCGAAAGATTAAGATTATCCCTTTCTGAAATAAGGAGATAATCTCAATCTCAAAAGTCAATTGTTAAGCTCCTTATATTTCAATCAATGGTATCTAAATTGATTTGGTGAAAAATATAATTTTAATCTAACCAGATCTACCCAGTCTTCTTTTAAACGATGAGTAGGTTGTTAGGTCATAAAGGACCTATCAATCGGTCCGGGCGTAACATTGTCATCTAGATCCATCTGTAAAAATAAATTACATGTTAACGGCATTAAAACATAAAATATATTAAAATTTGCCAAAATCACACTAAGTTAGCCTACATTCAATCAAAATACTTTCCTACTAATTTCTAATCCAAAGTTTTCTATATTTTTCCATAAATAACTTTCCTACTCAAACCAATTTGCCACCTAATTTTTCTAACCCTAAAATGGCTAAGCATACCTCAATTAACTTATGATTCCCAACATATCTAACTAATTTCAAGTTGTTAACGATGTGGCATTCCTTGAAAAAGTTGTTCAAGAGACTGCTGAAGCACTCCCTGAATATTGGTGGCTGGAGCCCAATCTGAAGACTGACAAAACAACAACAACAACGAACCAGAGTCTGTCTCAGCAATCCCTGAAGATTTGAAGCTGAGACACTTTTTGAAGAATTGGCGAGAGACAGCTATGAAGTGACAGAGTCTGCTTCAGCACTCCGTGATGATCCAGAGTTAGAGCAGAATGCTCGATCAACCTGGCGTTGCACGGTGAGGCTTCGGCATGTGGTCAAAGCTCAGAGAGGTATGCAGACATCATCAAAAGCTCAGCAAATGCCAGCATGTGGTCAAAGAAGATAGAGATCCAAGAATCCAAATTTGGCAACAAAATCTTCAACAAACTTGCTAGAATCTAGGAGAATATTCTGATAATGATCCTTGGTAATTTTTGGTGTGCCGGTGCGCTTGAAAAGGAAGGCGGAGACGCAACACACACATATATGATCAGAGAGCAAACACTGAGAGCACAGAGCGAAAACACAAAGATCGACCACGGTAGCAGGGTTAATGCATTGAGTTAAAGACTAGTGTTGTGTGCAGAAGGATTCAGAACTAGTAGAGTTTGATTCAAGATTGATCCGAAGTTCAACTGGAGCGCTACTCATTGAAGGAACAATCGGAGCTCGATGATCAGCCGCGGACAGGCATTGTTGAGAGTTACGAGGCAGAGATAGAAGTTACCCAATAGTGACGAAGTGAGTCATTGATTGAGGGGGAGCTGAGTTTGAAGAATTCGGAGTGTCCGACTACTTGCGGGATAGCTTGGAGTGTCGTCGACTGAAGATACAGCAACTCTGGTGAAAAGTGTGGTAAAGCATTCCGTGAGCTACATATTGTAATACAATAGACTAAGTCTGAGAGTTAGGGTTGTAGCTATTTATTACAGAGAGTGTGTAGGTGCACGAAGAGGGTCTATGAGATCATATTGCTAGCTAGTTTATGAGATTAGACTGAGCATTAGATTTCAGCTAGGTGAGAAGTAGAGGTGTGAGTCCTTGTATTTCGAGCTGAGATAATGGAATCTTGAGGATCGTAGCATCTTCCCCAGATGTAGGCAAGTTGCCGAATTGGGTGAACAAACTGACTGTGTCTTTCTTATTCAATACTAGAGTAAATTTCTGAAAGATACAGAGAGTGCTTCAGTAAAAGCTGTTACTCCAGAGGCTGTGACTCAGCATCAGCAGCGCAGCATAATTTCACAAGTAGTTACCTACTAAACCCATGTTACCATATATCCATACAATCTAATTTAAACCCTACCATATCAATTTATACCCTAATTCATCTTTTCTAGACCCTCAACCCTACATAACCATTACAACTTCAAATTAAAAAATTATTTCAACAACTTACCTCACAATCACCTTGGAATCTTCCTCACATCTTGTACAAGCTAATACTTCGCAGATTCGGGACGAATTGGAGAAGAAGTTCAAGATTTAGGGTTTGTTCAGCCGAATTCTCATAAGGAGAGAAGAAAGAATTTGGAAGATTCATTATGTGCACGAGTTTCGTCTTGTTAAGACGGAACTCATTATTTGTGCTGACTGGATCGTACGTGGCATCCACCATTCAAGTTTTGAACGAGATCAGTCTTGTTAAGACCGATCTCGTTCAACTTCTGAACATTTCGGTTTTTTATAATGCAACTGGCATTCAATTGACAAAATTTAACAGAGTGTACAAGCTTGGTGAACAAGCAGTTGCTAAAGCAGGAGCTGTAGCAAGAAGCTAAAATAGCAGTTTTGGACCGAAGAGAAATCTGTCCAGATATGAAGTAGCAATTCACCGGGAGGCTTCCAAATATTCTCATAATATCCCCAAAGAATATTTAGTGCCACAACTTGAAGATTGGGAAATCAAATCTCCTAAAAAGTAGGAGATAAGGATCTTGTTGAGATCTTTTAGGAATTTTCTAAATTTGATATTGATGGAGTTTCTATTGAATCCAAGCATCACGATATCGAGAAAACACTGAGAGAGATTCAGAGTGCCGAGCGGATAGATTGGATCACCACCGAGAGCAGAGCTTGAGCGCAGAGCTGAGTGGTTAAAGCAGAGGCTGATCGAAGACTTGTTGAGTCTGATCAGAGCTTGATTGGAGAGGCCCAATTCAAAGCAAGACTTGCTTGTTGGTTTATCAAGGTAGGCAGCAGGAGAGTTGTAGACTAGAGGAACTCGGACTATCTGCAGAAGGCCTGTTCTCGCTAGTGACAGGCGGTCACTGAGTGAGGGGGAGCATCCCGGAGTGAGGATCACTCACGATAGAGTTCGAACGGCTCGGCGGAAGGCTTTGGAGAGACGTAGACAGAACCTGCATAAGCTAGTTGCACAAGGGGGTGCAATAGCAACCTATGGTGACATTGTTTAATTAGAATAGGCTAAGTCTGGAGAGCAGAGTTGTAGTTATTCTGAATTAAATCAATTGTGTGGGTGTGTGAGACACAAATCAGAGGATGTTCTGATTGAGTGTGATCTCCTAGTTGAGGTTGGGTAGCATAGGTTGGCCGCATGTCGAACCTGTGTTATACGAAGCACCTTAGACACTAGTGGATTTATGACTGGAGTATAGTCCTCCCCAGACGTAGGCAGTTAGCCGAACTGGGTGAACAAATTACTGTTCGTTATTTTTACCTTGCTGCACAAGATCCGACTGTACAAGAGGTTGCTATAGCAACTGCTTGTACACAATCATTAACTCAGAGGCACGACAAATTTCAATTGGTATCAAAGCGCGAATTCAACACACAGAGTAAAGATCCTGAGCGCCTAGCTGGGAAGAGCAAGAAATAATGAAGGAAGGTCAGAGTACGAGCCTGCCACTTCTGTTGGAAGAGAGCAACTATGAGTATTGGAAGGCTAGAATGAAAGCATTCCTGTAGGTTATTGATGAGAAGGCTTGGAAAGCTGTTGTGGCTGAATGGTTTCCTCCCTTGGCGATTGATGAGAAAGGAGTCACCAGAAAGAAACTTGAGGAGGAATGGACTGATCAGCAACTGGTAACTCAAAGGCTTTAAATGCTATCTTTGCTGCTATAGATGCTAACAATTTTAGCTTGATCTCCAACTGCGACATTGCAAAACAAGCTGGGAGGTTTGAGTAAAGACATCCATGATGTAGATTATTACCACTCATTTTGAGAGCCTAAAGATGCAAGAGGAGTCCATCACTGAATTCAATTAAGCTATGTGATTTGTCAAATGAAGCTCATGCACTCGGAGAACAATTCCTGAAGAGAAGCTGATAAGGAAAGTTCTCAGATCATTACCTACTAGATTTGACATGAAGGTGAGAGCCATTGAAGAAGCTCAGAATATCAACTTTATGAGGCTGGAAGAGCTGATAGGATCTTCAAGCAATTTGAAATGAAACTAAGCAAGGATGACACTCCAGCAAAGGTCAAAAATGTTGGACTAAAGGCCGAGACAGAAGGAGAAAAGATCTCAAGGGAGGATCAGATTGGCTTGCTAGTCAAAAATCTTGATAGATTTCTGAAGAAAATGAACTTTGGACCTGATTCATCAAATCAATTTAGAAGAGGCAGAGGTAGTCAAAGGAAAGAAAAGGAACATGTCCTAGAAGATGAGGAGGAGGAAAGGGCTATAGTGCTAGAGATGTGGGGAATACGGTCATTGAAAGGCGAACTGTCCGGATAAACAAAAAGGGAAGACCAAATCCTTTGTAGTCAAATGGAGTGATAATGATACTGACAACACCGATCGAATGCAACATTGTCAAATCCAAACCAATTAAAAAATTAGCCAATCACACAGGGAAAGGAGTGCTCGGGAAGTTGAACAAGAAGTTGCTACAGCAACCCCAGTACCACCATCAGAGTATTGGAAAAAGTCCGAAAAATAGAAATCGAAGATGCTATACTTGTGGACACCAGGGACATATTAAAAGGGTCTGTCCATCTATAGTTGGATACCTGAAACCAGCCATAGTACCCGGACCACAGAGACGAGAAAGAGCTATACACTATGCACTTGTCAGCACCTCAAGGTCATCAAGCGAAGAAAGCTGGTATTTTGATAGCGGTTGTTCAGGACATATGACTGGAGAAGATCTTTCAGAAGAATGTAACACCCTGCTCAGAACAACTAGTAAAGTTCGGAAATGGGTTGAAGGGAAGAGTTCTGGGAAAAGGAACTCTTGCAGTCAAAAGGCTACCCAAGTTAAAAGATGTAATGCTAGTATATGGATTGAAAGCAAATATCATAAGCATCAGCTAGCTCTGTGATGGTACACATCAGGTAAAATTCATTCAAGACTTTTGTCAGGTTTTTAACGAGACTGGAGTGTGTATAATGCAGGAAACCAGATCAAAGAACAACTGCTACTTATTCAAGGTTGGTACAGCAACCCCTTACCAACGTGCATGTTGACCAACACGGAAGAAATGAATCTCTAGCACAGAAGGATGGGCCCCATCAATTTAAGAACTCTGGAGAAAATTGCAGCCGAAGGATTAGACAGAGGAGTTCCTATGATCAAAGGTAAGCTGAGCACCATTTGTGGTGAATGCCAGATAGGTAAGCAGAAAAAGGCTTCACACCCCAGATTTGGCAACATCAACACAATAAGACCTCTTCAATTGTTACACATGCACCTGATGGGACCAATGGAAGTAGAAAGTTGTGGAAGGAAGAGGTACGCATTTGTGTGTGTTGATGATTATACTAGATATACATGGGTTGACTTCAGCAAGGAAAAGTCAAACACTGTGAGAGTAATAGTTACTCTAGTATCCCGGTTAGAATAAGAATAGAACCTCAGAATTGCTGCAATGAGAAGCGATCATGGAAGGGAATTTGAGAATGAAGTTGTGGACAGCTTCTGCAGCAAATGTGGAATCACTCATTAGTACTCTTCTCCGATTACTCCTCAACATAATGGTGTGGTGGAGCGAAAGATTCGAACTATTCAAGAAATGGTCCTTGTCATGATCCATGCCAAGAAAGTTCCCTTGAAGTTTTGGGCTGAAGCAATGAACACAGCCTGTTATATCATCAATAGAGTCTCCATACGAAAAAGAACAAATCAGACATGCTATGAGCTTTGAAATCAGAAGAAGCCCACAGTCAAATATTTCCACATATTTGGGAGTGACTGTTATATTCTGAGGGATCGGGAGTCCAGAAAGAAGCTTGATTCGAAGAGTGATGCTGGGATATTTTTGGGTTACTCAGTTAACAACCGAGCAAATCGTGTCTACAACAAGCGAACAGAAATGGTGATGGAATCCATAAATGTAGTCATTAATGATGTTGAAGAAGAGGCCTTCCCCAGCTACGAAGATGAAGACTCAGACACAGAAGTTAGCTTTCCAAAGAAGAACAGAAGTGAACAAGAAGTGATACAAGAGGATGCAATAGCAGACGCTGAAGTAGAGCCACTGGATCAACACATTGATAATGAAATTCGCAGCGCCTCTAATAAACTGATTTGTGACAAGCAGTTGCTACAGCACACGCTTGTTCACCAGTAAACTGCTTCAGCAGGAAAGATCAAGGATACAAGTTTGTTCACCCAGTTCAGCCAAATTGCCTACGTCTAGGGAGGACTCTTCTCAGTCCTCAATCCACTATTCTTAAGGTTTCCAAGTACCCACGGTTACAACCCACGCAACCTATGCTACTCAACCTTAGGTGGATCCTCGCACACAATCAGAACAGGCTCTGACTTGTGTTTGCACACCCTCTACTGATATCTATCTAGAATAGCTACTATCTCCTCGAAACTTAGCCTATTCTAAACAATACTCAAGTTTTGCAGGGTTGCTATAGCATCTGCTGTAGCACACAGCTGATGCACAAATTGTCCGCGTCGCTCCAAAGCCTTTCGCTGAGCCGTTCGAACGATTCCACGAGTGCTGCACACTCTGGAATACTCCCCCTCACTCAGTGACCTCCTGTCACTAGCAAGCACTGCCTTCCAGACACTCGACTGAGTCACTCACCCGTCAGTTCTTCCGCGGCTGCCCTTGATCAACCAACAAGCACCACTGCTCTGAATTGGCTTCCAGATCAAGCTTGGATCAGACTACACAAGTCCTGATCTCCCTCTGCTTCTGTCACCACAGCTCTGCACTCACGCTCTGCTCTCGGTGATAATCGAAGACTTCGTTTGCACACCAAAATTGCTCTTCTCGGAAATCTGTGTGTTCACGCTTTTAGCCCTCTTCTTCGATTACCTTCATCGCTCTAAAGGGTCTCTCTTATTTTGGCGCGTCCACTGCTATCATTATCAGATTATAGCAGTTCCCCTAGCAACATCAATATCTCCTAATTTTTACGAGATTAGATTTGATTTGAGATTCAAACCAAAACTCCTACTGTTAAGGTATGCGGCATCATTGACAAACTCCTACAAAGTGCACTAGAGCCTGCTACAGCAAGTGTGAAAAGAAAACAGCTGATGAAGAGCATTCTAGAGTGAGCAAGCTCAGTAAGTGGTGCGCCAGATGAAGACATTAAGTGGCGCGCCTGAGCTTAATGTCTTCACCAGGCGCGCCACCTAATGTAGGCGTGGGGCGCTCAGCAAACTTGAAGAGATCATGAAGACTTCAGCTTGTGCAATCTGGGCAGAGTGACTATCTCAGTGCTCAAGCAGTGGGGTAAGCAAGTGCTACAGCAATCTCTGGAGCAGAAATTCAGTAGCAGAAGATCAGCTCTCCTTCAGAAATCCAGTACAAGTATACAAGGCAGAAAAGCTGCAAGTGCTGCAGCAGACGCTGGTGCCTGGAGCTGCATCAGAAGTATTGCACTTCTTCAGAGTAAGCGCTACAGCAGACGCTGGTGCCTGGAGCTGCAGCAGAAGTATTGCACTTCTTCAGAGTATGTGCTACAGCAGTTCCTGTAGCAGAAACCCAGAGCACACCTTCAGACAGCATGTGCTACAGCAGATGCTGGAGCTAAAATGCTGTAGCAGAAATTCAAAGCTTTCTCGGAGATTGCGTTCAAACAACAAATCAGTGGACCAAAGGGCTTCTGGAAAGAGCTGAATATTCAGGAGAATATTTCTGGAGTGTCTCTCAAGAACAAGGGCAGATTTGTTGAGTGAAGATTTGATTGGAAAATCAAATCTCCTATAAATTAGGAGATATGATCTTCTAGAAGATCTTGGAGGATCTTCTTTAAAATTGATGGGATTGTTTCCTAATGCATTTAGGAAATTCCAGCAGCAGCCAACAACTCAGCAAGCTCAAGGTAAAGAAGGAATTTCTAAAATTGGTTTTGGGAAATCAAATCTTAACAAACTTGCAAGAATCTAGGAGAGCTTTTTGGAAGGCTTCCGAAATTTGATATTGATGGAGCATGGAGCCCCTATTTAAAGGAGGATTGATCAGAGCATCAAAGCATCCATCCGAGCATCAATAATTCAAGAGAATTCAAAAAGGAGAAAGATTGGATCCAGCACCCAAAAGAGTGAGTGATTCGCATAAGAAAAGAGCGGAAGCTAAAGATTAGAGCGAAGATTTTGTGGGTGTATGAGCTGAAAGAAGATCAAGACTAGTGAAGTCTGATCTAAGCTTGATCTGAGTTCAATTGGAGCGTAGTCTCATTGAAAGGTCAAGTACTTTCTTTGGAGCATAGCCATAGAGAAGTAGTGGCCGTTGGAAATTCAAAGAGCAGATTTGAGCCCTCAATATTGGCAGGTGGTCATTGAGTGAGGGGGAGTATTCCTGAGTGTGCAGTGCTCGTGGAAGAGTTCTATCAGCTCAGCAAAAAGCTTTGGAGCTACGCAGACAATTGTGCATCAGCTGTGTGCTACAGCAGATGCTGCAGCAACCCTGCAGAGTTGAGTGTAGTTTAGAATAGGCTGAGTTTCGGGGAGACAGTAGCTATTCTAGATTGACATTTGTATAGGGTGTGCAGACACAAGTCAGAGTCTGTTCTGATTGTGTCCAGTGATCCACACAAGGTTGAGTAACATAGGTTGCGTAGAGTTGTAACCGAGTGTACTTGGAGACCTCTGTGATTAGTGGATTGAGGACTGGAGAATAGTCCTCCCCAGACGTAGGCAGTTGGCCGAACTGGGTGAACAAACTTCTGTCTTGTTCATTGTTTGCTGAGACAATTTCCGAGTGAACAAGAGTGTGCTGCAGCAACTACTTGTTCACAAATCTGTCTGTCAGAGGCGCTGCGAATTTCAATTGGTATCAGAGCGGGAGCTCAACACACAGAGTAAAAGATCCTACAGTGTCTCTGAAGAAGCCAAGACACAATGAAGGAAAGACAAAGCACAAGTCGGCCACCCTTATTGGAAGGAGGAAATTATAGTTGTTGGAAGGCGAGAATGAAAGCTTTCCTAAAGGCGATGGATGAGAAGACTTGGAGAGCGGTAGTGTCTGGGTGGTCACACCCACTGACCATTGACGACAAAGGAGTTGCATGGGAGAAACCAGAGGAGACATGGACAGCTGAAGAGGAAGCTGTAGCAACCAGTAACTCAAAAGCCTTGAACGCTATATTTGCCGCTGTTGATGCAAATAATTTCAGGCTGATCTCTGACTGTGAAGTTGCCAAGCAAGCATGGGAGATCCTCCTGACGGCGCATGAAAGGAACAAGACTCCTGCTATAAACTGGAGAGACGAAGACAGTGAAGCAGATTCTGAACCGATAAGCAATGTTGCTCTGACATCTGTAACTGATATGGAGAACACCGTTTCAACAAAGCCAGAAATTGTTGATAGTGTTGATGAGTCAGAAAGTAGTGATGATGAGGAAATCATTGAGGAGTCCACTGCAAGAAACTTTTCCCTATTGTATCAAGAGTGGCTGCAAGTCATCGAGATCAACAAAGGATTGACAACCAAAGTTTCAGAGCTGGAAGAAAAACAAGAAGAGCTGCTGAAGACGGTCACTTCTCTTATGGATCAGGCTGCCCAGCAAGAAGAGAAGTTTGCCGCAGAGAAGGAAGAGCTCAACCTCTACAGGAAGACAACAAAGATGCTTAACAGTGGCTCGAGCACTCTTGAAAATATCCTAGCATTTCAAAGATATGGAGGAGGCTACTCTGGTCTTGGATACACGGGTGAAGAAAATACTGGGTCAATGGTATTTGTCAAAGCTATGGAACTAGAAGATGCTGGAAATGCCGTGGAGAAACCTGTAGTGAAACCAGTTCAGAAGAAGGTGCCTAGATGGATGAACAAGAGGATGCTACAACAACCTCTGTGTCAACAACCTGTAGCTGAAAAGAAGCCCAGAAGCAATGGCCGCAGATGCTATTTTTGTGATCAGAAGAGACACATTCAGAGGAGATGCCCGATCCTAAACAAGTATTGGAGAACTCAGAGACCTCCCACAGACGGACAACGTCGGATGAAGCCAAGGATTAGACGTTGCACCCTCAGCTCATCAAATCCGGTGAAGGAACAACACTGTCCGATTGAGCATAGAAATCGCAGGTGCACTGGAGGGACAACGAGCTGGAGAATGAGGATCGAGAAGGATGCTGGCACAGAGAGGATGAGACACGGAAACAATGCCGGAAGGAAAGAAAGAGTTGCTGGTCACAACAAAACTCGGAAGGAGCATGTTCGAAAACCAGTACAAGTATGGGTGGAGAAGCAGCCACCTGATATTCCCCCAAAGCCAACCAAAGAAGCACATGTTAACACATTGGAATGCCCTCTCCTGTCGGTGGAGAAGAGGCGTTGGCATACTCGCTGAGTTTAGCTGTTATCCCCCTCTATCATTTGTGACAAAAAGGGGGAGAAGAGGAGAAGGGGAGAAGAAGAGAAGAGGTGCTCTTATAGATGATGCTCAGGTTTTGTCAAAAATTCCAAGGGGGAGATTGTTAAGGTATGTGGCATCATTGACAAAACAAGCGCAAGAAGTTGCTACAACATCCCCTGAAGATTGAAGCTGAGGAAGCTGCTAAAGAAGGAGTCTAGATGAGAGAAGGATTGCCTAAGATTAGAAGGGTTCTTGGAGTTTGTCAAAATGCCAAGGGGGAGATTGTTAAGGTATATGGCATCATTGACAAACTCCTACAAAGTGCACTAGAGCCTGCTACATCAAGTATGTAAAGAAAACAGCTGATGAAGAGCATTCTAGAGTGAGCAAGCTCAGTAAGTGGCGCGCTAGATGAAAACATTAAGTGGCGCGCCTGAGTTTAATGTCTTCACCAGGCGCGCCACCTAATGTAGGCATGGGGCGCTCAGCAAACTTGAAGAGATCATGAAGACTTCAGCTTGTGCAATCTGGGCAGAGTGACTATCTCAGTGCTCAAGCAGTGGAGTAAGCAAGTGCTACAGCAATCTCTGGAGCAGAAGTTCAGTAGCAGAAGATCAACTCTCCTTCAGAAATCCAGTACAAATATACAAGGCAGAAAAGCTGCAAGTGCTACAGCAGACGCTGGTGCCTGGAGCTGCAGCAGAAGTATTGCACTTCTTCAGAGTAAGTGCTACAGTAGACGCTGGTGCCTGGAGCTGCAGCAGAAGTATTGCACTTCTTCAGAGTATGTGCTACAGCAGTTCCTGTAGCAGAAATCCAGAGCACACCTTCAGACAGCATGTGCTACAGCAGATGCTGGAGCTAAATGCTGTAGCAGAAATTCAAAGCTTTCTCGGACATTGCGTTCAAACAACAAATCAGTGGACCAAAGGGCTTCTGGAAAGAGCTGAATATTCAGGAGAATATTTTTGGAGTGTCTCTCAAGAACAAGGGCAGATTTGTTGAGTGAAGATTTGATTGGAAAATCAAATCTTCTACAAATTAGAAGATATGATCTTGTAGAAGATCTTGGAGGATCTTCTTTAAAATTGATGGGATTGTTTCCTAATGCATTTAGGAAATTCCAGCAGCAGCCAACAACTCTGCAAGCTCAAGATAAAGATGGAATTTCTTAAATTGGTTTTGGGAAATCAAATCTCAACAAACTTGCAAGAATCTAGGAGAGCTTTTTGAAAGGCTTCCGAAATTTGATATTGATGGAGCATGGAGCCCCTATTTAAAGGAGGATTGATCAGAGCATCCATCCGAGCATCAATAATTCAAGAGAATTCAAAATGGAGAAAGATTGGATCCAGCACCCAAAAGAGTGAGTGATTCGCATAAGAAAAGAGCGGAAGCTAAAGACTAGAGCAAAGATTTTGTGGGTGTATGAGCTGAAAGATGATCAAGACTAGTGAAGTCTGATCTAAGCTTGATCTGAGTTCAATTGGAGCGTAGTCTCATTGAAAGGTCAAGTACTTTCTTTGGAGCATAGCCATAGAGAAGTAGTGGCCGTTGGAAATTCAAAGAGCAGATTTGAGCCCTCGATATTGGCAGGTGGTCATTGAGTGAGGGGGAGTATTGATGAGCGGACAAATGACCTTATATTTGTCCACATTTTTCCCTTACTTCTTGTTTGTTCCGCAATTCTTTAAAGCCATTTGATGATTTCTTCGTCCATTTCAGGTTAAAATTATATATCTCACGATACGAAGTGGCCCGAAGGGAATCTAGACGAATTCCGGTCGATGGAGATCAACAGAAGAAAAGCTAAGCAAACTGCAGAAGTGATTCGGCCGAATCACTAGTGATTCGCTCACCAGCTTGACCGAATCACCCTCAGCTGCACAAATTGACCTGATCCGGGGAAGTCCTGAAGGTTTGACCGTATCACTTCTTGGGTGTGACCGAATCAATGGTGATTCGGCCAAGAGAAGTGATTCGCCCAGTCAAGAAGCTACTGAACAGATGATTCGGCCGAATCAGAGGTGATTCGCCCAGAGGTGCCCGAATCAGTTTAGCTCCACAAGACGTTTGACCGTATCAAAACAAGGGCGTTTGACCGAATCAAAAGTGATTCGGCCAGGATAAGTGATTCGCCCAAAACTCAAAACAACACTGAGAAAAAGATTCGAGCGAATCACATGGGCATTGACCGAATCAAGTGATTCGGTCACTTCGGGCACTTATTGGAAATCTTCACAGAGTATAAATAGAAGGAGATAGAAGTGAAGAGAGAGAGAGCTTCCACATTTTCTCAACCCTAGGCGACTGGAGCTCGGAGAAGACCAAGCTTGGGTGAAGACCCAAGCTTGGATTGAAGATTCTACATCAACCTCTCTTAAACCCTTTAGCTTTGTATTTACATTCATGCTTCCCTTAGTTGTCATGTTTTTGTGCACACTCATTATGAGTGAGTAGTTGTTCTTGTGGTTGGGGATTAAATGGATCCCCTAGGATTGGATATGATGTAGAACTCTAATTTATTGCATTGAATGAAGGTTGGTTTGATTATATTGTGCCCTAGCTATGTATTCATTGTATGCACACCAAGTGTTTGACGAAATGCTTAAGTGAGTATGCTTGGTTAAAACCCCTAAGGAAGGAGCGAGAGTTGAACTTAGGATGTTTCATAGCTATTGTATGATCACAGATGGAGTGTTTGTGCGTGAGAGCGACATGCATTCTTGACATTAGGCTAAGTTTTAAGCGGATTTGAGTAACCGGCCAATAGACCGAGAGGGTGCGGTTATGGGACTCAAGTTCTACACGGTTCAATAGAGCGAGAGTTTGAGAACCATGTCCTTTGTGTATCCTCTCCACTCTAGGGAAGGAGCGAGAGTTGAACCTAGAGTGGACGATGCATTAGCCTTACTTTTATCAACCAAATGTAGTTCATGCATGTATTAGTGAGTTATTTCATTTCCTCATATCTTAGGAGAGAAGTTGAATCCCTAGTCACCCTTTTGTTTCATCAACCAAAAACCAAAAATATCATTTATCTTTAGTACTTGCTAGAGATACCTCTATAGGAGGACATATTCCCCCCCAAATCCGTAGACTTTCAATAATAGCATTAATTAGTTGTAAATTAGTCTAAGCTTTTCTCTTGGATTCGACCCGAGGTCACTCGGTTATAAATATTGTTTGATATTTGCGTGACTAGAATAGCACTTCATTTTGCTTGCCTAAAACGCCAACGTCAAAATGGCGCCGTTGCCGGGGAATAGCCATTAGACTAGTTTGCTAGTTAATATTATTTTAGTTAGTCTACTACTTTTTTTTTTCTTTTTTTCTTCTTTTTTTTTGTTGATCGTGATTGCGTGTTTGCGTGCTTTTCTTGCTTACTTTAATTTAAGTTCACACTTATTGATGCTTTCTCTGATTGCTTGGTAGGTGTTTGAATGAAAATCAAAGCACGCGCGAAAAAGGCATAAGAACAAGCCTCCACATCAACGGAGCAGAAATTGCCAGATTTTGATACTCCTTCACCTCAAATTTGCGTTGATCAACCACCAACAGAAACTATGGATCAACCAAACTCGAGGAGGGAAGGAAAGGCCACTCTTCCGCAAGAGGAAGACGAGAGACCGGTTGAATTCCCACGCTATAGATGCATGCCACTTGAGAAGGGATCCTCGCACAGGACTTCTCAAGTGTGTTTCTTATGAAAAAGGGAATCGGCTACGTCTTAGCCAAGACGTTAAACTAGGCTAGTGAGTATTTGTGCTTTTAATTTCTACTTGTTGATGGTATAGAATCGTTGTGAAATTTGTGTCACGCCATACCTTCCTCCACACGAGAGAAGTTCCTTCGAAGCTTTCTCTTTTATTCTATTACTTTATATTGCTTAGAGACTAAGCAAATTTTTAAGTGTGGGGTGTTTGTTTGCGCTTGTGCTTTTATTTGCTTCACAACATGATTCTATGCTACACACTCACTTTGAGCACATTACACTCACATAATTGCTCTCATCCAAGCTTTAAGTATTGATCACACGAAGTAATGTTTGCTAAGCAATTAAGTAGTATCAAAAAAAAAAAAAAATTTTGGATTGAGTTGTGCTTTAAATTCATGAATCGCATCTTTAAGTCGATTGATCCTCTTTGTGATGATTTTATTCACATGATTCGATGTTCGGCTAGCTTAGTTCGATTTATTTTTGAGCTCTTTCCGTGCATGAAAAATGAAGTTAAGTTAAGCGAGCACAAAAATAAAAATGTTTTCATACAAAAACCTTGTACTTGCTCTTGTTTGCTTTTAGGTGACTTTAGCATTCCTATTTAGCCTTTGCATTTGTTGAGCTCACACTTCATGCTTCATTATATATCACTTAGGCACATTGTCAAGTATTAAGTGTGGGGTCAAATAAAGTGTTTGCGATAAGAAAAACAAAAGAGGCGCAAGAAAGGACAAATTATATTTTTAAGGTTTTACAATTGCCGAGGGTTAGGAAGGTAAGTTCCCCCTTGAAAGCATTTGTATAAACACAAAAATATTATTTGTTTGTTTTTTGGGTCAAGGAAAAGTTTTACAATTGCCGAGGGTTAGGAAGGTAATTTCCCCTCGAAAGCATTTGTATAAACGCAAAAAATAAAAAAATAAACACTCTTAATTCTTGACTTTGTGTCTTTTCCGCAAATTCTTTCGCATGTGTGTGAGTAAGGCTTTTGCATTCGGTTTTTAGGAAGCGTCTAAGGTATGACCCTCGTAATTTATTACTTAAGCATCCAGATTTGTACGAGGGAATTCTAAATTGTTCATTGTCAAAACTCCTCTTCTCTTACGGTTTATCACGTATAGTCTAAAACTTGAGAACGAGTTTATTGTCTTGAGCTTATGGACTTGCCCTTAGCAAGCATATGTGATTGATTTGACAAAATTTTTGTGCTAGCAACGCTTTTCTTCATACTACTTGCATAGGAAATTGAGCGGAAATTTGAATTTGACGAATGCTAGGTTGATATCGATTCTATGAGTATTTATTGTCACATTGAAGTGAATGATCCTTAGAGTTTGCGTGAAGTGAATAATTTGCACAACTCTATTATTATTTGAGGTGATAGTGAACTACTTGCTTAGCTAGCTATATTTGGACTTTGAACTCTCATGGATGATTGCAAATGGGATTTGTGAGTATTCCTTTTCTGAAAACTCTCACGAGACTTCAACTCGTCCGCTAGGGTAACCTAGAGGTTTAAAGGCTTGATGCATACGCTAAATGCATTCGTGATTCCTACGACAGTGAGTTAGGAGTAGATTAATTTTCTTTGTTTAAGTTTTCTTTAGTTAGGTTACATGAGTAGGAGGTTGATGTGTTTCATGTGCGTAAGATTTGCTACGTGCTTTGATATTGCCATATATGATCTAGCATCTTACTCTCCGCTTGACTTATGCACATATTTGTTCGGGACGAACAAGACTTAAGTGTGGAGTATTTTGATGAGCGGACAAATGACCTTATATTTGTCCACATTTTTCCCTTACTTCCTTGTTTGTTCCGCAATTCTTTAAAACCATTTGATGATTTCTTCGTCCATTTCAAGTTAAAATTATATATCTCATGATACGAAGTGGCCCGAAGGGAATCTAGACGAATTCCGGTCGATGGAGATCAAAAGAAGAAAAGCTGAGCAAACTGCAGAAGTGATTCGGCCGAATCACTAGTGATTCGCCCACCAGCTTGACCGAATCACCCTCAGCTGCACAAATTGACCTGATCCGGGGAAGTCCTGAAGGTTTGACCGAATCACTTCTTGGGTGTGACCGAATCAATGGTGATTCGGCCAAGAGAAGTGATTCGCCCAGTCAAGAAGCTACTGAACAGATGATTCGGCCGAATCAGAGGTGATTCGCCCAGAGGTGCCCGAATCAGTTTAGCTCCACAAGACGTTTGACCGTATCAAAACAAGGGCGTTTGACCGAATCAAAAGTGATTCGGCCAGGATAAGTGATTCGCCCAAAACTCAAAACAGCACTGAGAAAAAGATTCGAGCGAATCACATGGGCATTGACCGAATCAAGTGATTCGGTCACTTCGGGCACTTATTGGAAATCTTCACAGAGTATAAATAGAAGGAGATAGAAGTGAAGAGAGAGAGAGCTTCCACATTTTCTCAACCCTAGGCGACTGGAGCTCGGAGAAGACCAAGCTTGGGTGAAGACCCAAGCTTGGATTGAAGATTCTACATCAACCTCTCTTAAACCCTTTAGCTTTGTATTTACATTCATGCTTCCCTTAGTTGTCATGTTTTTGTGCACACTCATTATGAGTGAGTAGTTGTTCTTGTGGTTGGGGATTAAATGGATCCCCTAGGATTGGATATGATGTAGAACTCTAATTTATTGCATTGAATGAAGGTTGGTTTGATTATATTGTGCCCTAGCTATGTATTCATTGTATGCACACCAAGTGTTTGACGAAATGCTTAAGTGAGTATGCTTGGTTAAAACCCCTAAGGAAGGAGCGAGAGTTGAACTTAGGATGTTTCATAGCTATTGTATGATCACAGATGGAGTGTTTGTGCGTGAGAGCGACATGCATTCTTGACATTAGGCTAAGTTTTAAGCGGATTTGAGTAACCGGCCAATAGACCGAGAGGGTGCGGTTATGGGACTCAAGTTCTACACGGTTCAATAGAGCGAGAGTTTGAGAACCATGTCCTTTGTGTATCCTCTCCACTCTAGGGAAGGAGCGAGAGTTGAACCTAGAGTGGACGATGCATTAGCCTTACTTTTATCAACCAAATGTAGTTCATGCATGTATTAGTGAGTTATTTCATTTCCTCATATCTTAGGAGAGAAGTTGAATCCCTAGTCACCCTTTTGTTTCATCAACCCAAAACCAAAAATATCATTTATCTTTAGTACTTGCTAGAGATACCTCTATAGGAGGACATATTCCCCCCCAAATCCGTAGACTTTCAATAATAGCATTAATTAGTTGTAAATTAGTCTAAGCTTTTCTCTTGGGTTCGACCCGAGGTCACTCGGTTATAAATATTGTTTGATATTTGCGTGACTAGAATAGCACTTCATTTTGCTTGCCTAAAACGCCAACGTCAAAATGGCGCCGTTGCCGGGGAATAGCCATTAGACTAGTTTGCTAGTTAATATTATTTTAGTTAGTCTACTACCTTTTTTTTTTTTTTTTTTTCTTTTTTTTTTTGTTGATCGTGATTGCGTGTTTGCGTGCTTTTCTTGCTTACTTTAATTTAAGTTCACACTTATTGATGCTTTCTCTGATTGCTTGGTAGGTGTTTGAATGAAAATCAAAGCACGCGCGAAAAAGGCATAAGAACAAGCCTCCACATCAACGGAGCAGAAATTGCCAGATTTTGATACTCCTTCACCTCAAATTTGCGTTGATCAACCACCAACAGAAACTATGGATCAACCAAACTCGAGGAGGGAAGGAAAGGCCACTCTTCCGCAAGAGGAAGACGAGAGACCGGTTGAATTCCCACGCTATAGATGCATGCCACTTGAGAAGGGATCCTCGCACAGGACTTCTCAAGTGTGTTTCTTATGAAAAAGGGAATCGGCTACGTCTTAGCCAAGACGTTAAACTAGGCTAGTGAGTATTTGTGCTTTTATTTTCTACTTGTTGATGGTATAGAATCGTTGTGAAATTTGTGTCACGCCATACCTTCCTCCACACGAGAGAAGTTCCTTCGAAGCTTTCTCTTTTATTCTATTACTTTATATTGCTTAGAGACTAAGCAAATTTTTAAGTGTGGGGTGTTTGTTTGCGCTTGTGCTTTTATTTGCTTCACAACATGATTCTATGCTACACACTCACTTTGAGCACATTACACTCACATAATTGCTCTCATCCAAGCTTTAAGTATTGATCACACGAAGTAATGTTTGCTAAGCAATTAAGTAGTATCAAAAAAAAAAAAAAAATTTTGGATTGAGTTGTGCTTTAAATTCATGAATCGCATCTTTAAGTCGATTGATCCTCTTTGTGATGATTTTATTCACATGATTCGATGTTCGGCTAGCTTAGTTCGATTTATTTTTGAGCTCTTTCCGTGCATGAAAAATGAAGTTAAGTTAAGCGAGCACAAAAATAAAAATGTTTTCATACAAAAACCTTGTACTTGCTCTTGTTTGCTTTTAGGTGACTTTAGCATTCCTATTTAGCCTTTGCATTTGTTGAGCTCACACTTCATGCTTCATTATATATCACTTAGGCACATTGTCAAGTATTAAGTGTGGGGTCAAATAAAGTGTTTGCGATAAGAAAAACAAAAGAGGCGCAAGAAAGGACAAATTATATTTTTAAGGTTTTACAATTGCCGAGGGTTAGGAAGGTAAGTTCCCCCTTGAAAGCATTTGTATAAACACAAAAATATTATTTGTTTGTTTTTTGGGTCAAGGAAAAGTTTTACAATTGCCGAGGGTTAGGAAGGTAATTTCCCCTCGAAAGCATTTGTATAAACGCAAAAAATAAAAAAATAAACACTCTTAATTCTTGACTTTGTGTCTTTTCCGCAAATTCTTTCGCATGTGTGTGAGTAAGGCTTTTGCATTCAGTTTTTAGGAAGCGTCTAAGGTATGACCCTCGTAATTTATTACTTAAGCATCCAGATTTGTACGAGGGAATTCTAAATTGTTCATTGTCAAAACTCCTCTTCTCTTACGGTTCTAAAACTTGAGAACGAGTTTATTGTCTTGAGCTTATGGACTTGCCCTTAGCAAGCATATGTGATTGATTTGACAAAATTTTTGTGCTAGCAACGCTTTTCTTCATACTACTTGCATAGGAAATTGAGCGGAAATTTGAATTTGACGAATGCTAGGTTGATATCGATTCTATGAGTATTTATTGTCACATTGAAGTGAATGATCCTTAGAGTTTGCGTGAAGTGAATAATTTGCACAACTCTATTATTATTTGAGGTGATAGTGAACTACTTGCTTAGCTAGCTATATTTGGACTTTGAACTCTCATGGATGATTGCAAATGGGATTTGTGAGTATTCCTTTTCTGAAAACTCTCACGAGACTTCAACTCGTCCGCTAGGGTAACCTAGAGGTTTAAAGGCTTGATGCATACGCTAAATGCATTCGTGATTCCTACGACAGTGAGTTAGGAGTAGATTAATTTTCTTTGTTTAAGTTTTCTTTAGTTAGGTTACATGAGTAGGAGGTTGATGTGTTTCATGTGCGTAAGATTTGCTACGTGCTTTGATATTGCCATATATGATCTAGCATCTTACTCTCCGCTTGACTTATGCACATATTTGTTCGGGACGAACAAGACTTAAGTGTGGAGTATTTTGATGAGCGGACAAATGACCTTATATTTGTCCACATTTTTCCCTTACTTCCTTGTTTGTTCCGCAATTCTTTAAAACCATTTGATGATTTCTTCGTCCATTTCAAGTTAAAATTATATATCTCATGATACGAAGTGGCCCGAAGGGAATCTAGACGAATTCCGGTCGATGGAGATCAAAAGAAGAAAAGCTGAGCAAACTGCAGAAGTGATTCGGCCGAATCACTAGTGATTCGCCCACCAGCTTGACCGAATCACCCTCAGCTGCACAAATTGACCTGATCCGGGGAAGTCCTGAAGGTTTGACCGAATCACTTCTTGGGTGTGACCGAATCAATGGTGATTCGGCCAAGAGAAGTGATTCGCCCAGTCAAGAAGCTACTGAACAGATGATTCGGCCGAATCAGAGGTGATTCGCCCAGAGGTGCCCGAATCAGTTTAGCTCCACAAGACGTTTGACCGTATCAAAACAAGGGCGTTTGACCGAATCAAAAGTGATTCGGCCAGGATAAGTGATTCGCCCAAAACTCAAAACAGCACTGAGAAAAAGATTCGAGCGAATCACATGGGCATTGACCGAATCAAGTGATTCGGTCACTTCGGGCACTTATTGGAAATCTTCACAGAGTATAAATAGAAGGAGATAGAAGTGAAGAGAGAGAGAGCTTCCACATTTTCTCAACCCTAGGCGACTGGAGCTCGGAGAAGACCAAGCTTGGGTGAAGACCCAAGCTTGGATTGAAGATTCTACATCAACCTCTCTTAAACCCTTTAGCTTTGTATTTACATTCATGCTTCCCTTAGTTGTCATGTTTTTGTGCACACTCATTATGAGTGAGTAGTTGTTCTTGTGGTTGGGGATTAAATGGATCCCCTAGGATTGGATATGATGTAGAACTCTAATTTATTGCATTGAATGAAGGTTGGTTTGATTATATTGTGCCCTAGCTATGTATTCATTGTATGCACACCAAGTGTTTGACGAAATGCTTAAGTGAGTATGCTTGGTTAAAACCCCTAAGGAAGGAGCGAGAGTTGAACTTAGGATGTTTCATAGCTATTGTATGATCACAGATGGAGTGTTTGTGCGTGAGAGCGACATGCATTCTTGACATTAGGCTAAGTTTTAAGCGGATTTGAGTAACCGGCCAATAGACCGAGAGGGTGCGGTTATGGGACTCAAGTTCTACACGGTTCAATAGAGCGAGAGTTTGAGAACCATGTCCTTTGTGTATCCTCTCCACTCTAGGGAAGGAGCGAGAGTTGAACCTAGAGTGGACGATGCATTAGCCTTACTTTTATCAACCAAATGTAGTTCATGCATGTATTAGTGAGTTATTTCATTTCCTCATATCTTAGGAGAGAAGTTGAATCCCTAGTCACCCTTTTGTTTCATCAACCCAAAACCAAAAATATCATTTATCTTTAGTACTTGCTAGAGATACCTCTATAGGAGGACATATTCCCCCCCAAATCCGTAGACTTTCAATAATAGCATTAATTAGTTGTAAATTAGTCTAAGCTTTTCTCTTGGGTTCGACCCGAGGTCACTCGGTTATAAATATTGTTTGATATTTGCGTGACTAGAATAGCACTTCATTTTGCTTGCCTAAAACGCCAACGTCAAAATGGCGCCGTTGCCGGGGAATAGCCATTAGACTAGTTTGCTAGTTAATATTATTTTAGTTAGTCTACTACCTTTTTTTTTTTTTTTTTTTTTCTTCTTTTTTTTTGTTGATCGTGATTGCGTGTTTGCGTGCTTTTCTTGCTTACTTTAATTTAAGTTCACACTTATTGATGCTTTCTCTGATTGCTTGGTAGGTGTTTGAATGAAAATCAAAGCACGCGCGAAAAAGGCATAAGAACAAGCCTCCACATCAACGGAGCAGAAATTGCCAGATTTTGATACTCCTTCACCTCAAATTTGCGTTGATCAACCACCAACAGAAACTATGGATCAACCAAACTCGAGGAGGGAAGGAAAGGCCACTCTTCCGCAAGAGGAAGACGAGAGACCGGTTGAATTCCCACGCTATAGATGCATGCCACTTGAGAAGGGATCCTCGCACAGGACTTCTCAAGTGTGTTTCTTATGAAAAAGGGAATCGGCTACGTCTTAGCCAAGACGTTAAACTAGGCTAGTGAGTATTTGTGCTTTTATTTTCTACTTGTTGATGGTATAGAATCGTTGTGAAATTTGTGTCACGCCATACCTTCCTCCACACGAGAGAAGTTCCTTCGAAGCTTTCTCTTTTATTCTATTACTTTATATTGCTTAGAGACTAAGCAAATTTTTAAGTGTGGGGTGTTTGTTTGCGCTTGTGCTTTTATTTGCTTCACAACATGATTCTATGCTACACACTCACTTTGAGCACATTACACTCACATAATTGCTCTCATCCAAGCTTTAAGTATTGATCACACGAAGTAATGTTTGCTAAGCAATTAAGTAGTATCAAAAAAAAAAAAAAATTTTGGATTGAGTTGTGCTTTAAATTCATGAATCGCATCTTTAAGTCGATTGATCCTCTTTGTGATGATTTTATTCACATGATTCGATGTTCGGCTAGCTTAGTTCGATTTATTTTTGAGCTCTTTCCGTGCATGAAAAATGAAGTTAAGTTAAGCGAGCACAAAAATAAAAATGTTTTCATACAAAAACCTTGTACTTGCTCTTGTTTGCTTTTAGGTGACTTTAGCATTCCTATTTAGCCTTTGCATTTGTTGAGCTCACACTTCATGCTTCATTATATATCACTTAGGCACATTGTCAAGTATTAAGTGTGGGGTCAAATAAAGTGTTTGCGATAAGAAAAACAAAAGAGGCGCAAGAAAGGACAAATTATATTTTTAAGGTTTTACAATTGCCGAGGGTTAGGAAGGTAAGTTCCCCCTTGAAAGCATTTGTATAAACACAAAAATATTATTTGTTTGTTTTTTGGGTCAAGGAAAAGTTTTACAATTGCCGAGGGTTAGGAAGGTAATTTCCCCTCGAAAGCATTTGTATAAACGCAAAAAATAAAAAAATAAACACTCTTAATTCTTGACTTTGTGTCTTTTCCGCAAATTCTTTCGCATGTGTGTGAGTAAGGCTTTTGCATTCGGTTTTTAGGAAGCGTCTAAGGTATGACCCTCGTAATTTATTACTTAAGCATCCAGATTTGTACGAGGGAATTCTAAATTGTTCATTGTCAAAACTCCTCTTCTCTTACGGTTTATCACGTATAGTCTAAAACTTGAGAACGAGTTTATTGTCTTGAGCTTATGGACTTGCCCTTAGCAAGCATATGTGATTGATTTGACAAAATTTTTGTGCTAGCAACGCTTTTCTTCATACTACTTGCATAGGAAATTGAGCGGAAATTTGAATTTGACGAATGCTAGGTTGATATCGATTCTATGAGTATTTATTGTCACATTGAAGTGAATGATCCTTAGAGTTTGCGTGAAGTGAATAATTTGCACAACTCTATTATTATTTGAGGTGATAGTGAACTACTTGCTTAGCTAGCTATATTTGGACTTTGAACTCTCATGGATGATTGCAAATGGGATTTGTGAGTATTCCTTTTCTGAAAACTCTCACGAGACTTCAACTCGTCCGCTAGGGTAACCTAGAGGTTTAAAGGCTTGATGCATACGCTAAATGCATTCGTGATTCCTACGACAGTGAGTTAGGAGTAGATTAATTTTCTTTGTTTAAGTTTTCTTTAGTTAGGTTACATGAGTAGGAGGTTGATGTGTTTCATGTGCGTAAGATTTGCTACGTGCTTTGATATTGCCATATATGATCTAGCATCTTACTCTCCGCTTGACTTATGCACATATTTGTTCGGGACGAACAAGACTTAAGTGTGGAGTATTTTGATGAGCGGACAAATGACCTTATATTTGTCCACATTTTTCCCTTACTTCCTTGTTTGTTCCGCAATTCTTTAAAACCATTTGATGATTTCTTCGTCCATTTCAAGTTAAAATTATATATCTCATGATACGAAGTGGCCCGAAGGGAATCTAGACGAATTCCGGTCGATGGAGATCAAAAGAAGAAAAGCTGAGCAAACTGCAGAAGTGATTCGGCCGAATCACTAGTGATTCGCCCACCAGCTTGACCGAATCACCCTCAGCTGCACAAATTGACCTGATCCGGGGAAGTCCTGAAGGTTTGACCGAATCACTTCTTGGGTGTGACCGAATCAATGGTGATTCGGCCAAGAGAAGTGATTCGCCCAGTCAAGAAGCTACTGAACAGATGATTCGGCCGAATCAGAGGTGATTCGCCCAGAGGTGCCCGAATCAGTTTAGCTCCACAAGACGTTTGACCGTATCAAAACAAGGGCGTTTGACCGAATCAAAAGTGATTCGGCCAGGATAAGTGATTCGCCCAAAACTCAAAACAACACTGAGAAAAAGATTCGAGCGAATCACATGGGCATTGACCGAATCAAGTGATTCGGTCACTTCGGGCACTTATTGGAAATCTTCACAGAGTATAAATAGAAGGAGATAGAAGTGAAGAGAGAGAGAGCTTCCACATTTTCTCAACCCTAGGCGACTGAAGCTCGGAGAAGACCAAGCTTGGGTGAAGACCCAAGCTTGGATTGAAGATTCTACATCAACCTCTCTTAAACCCTTTAGCTTTGTATTTACATTCATGCTTCCCTTAGTTGTCATGTTTTTGTGCACACTCATTATGAGTGAGTAGTTGTTCTTGTGGTTGGGGATTAAATGGATCCCCTAGGATTGGATATGATGTAGAACTCTAATTTATTGCATTGAATGAAGGTTGGTTTGATTATATTGTGCCCTAGCTATGTATTCATTGTATGCACACCAAGTGTTTGACGAAATGCTTAAGTGAGTATGCTTGGTTAAAACCCCTAAGGAAGGAGCGAGAGTTGAACTTAGGATGTTTCATAGCTATTGTATGATCATAGATGGAGTGTTTGTGCGTGAGAGCGACATGCATTCTTGACATTAGGCTAAGTTTTAAGCGGATTTGAGTAACCGGCCAATAGACCGAGAGGGTGCGGTTATGGGACTCAAGTTCTACACGGTTCAATAGAGCGAGAGTTTGAGAACCATGTCCTTTGTGTATCCTCTCCACTCTAGGGAAGGAGCGAGAGTTGAACCTAGAGTGGACGATGCATTAGCCTTACTTTTATCAACCAAATGTAGTTCATGCATGTATTAGTGAGTTATTTCATTTCCTCATATCTTAGGAGAGAAGTTGAATCCCTAGTCACCCTTTTGTTTCATCAACCCAAAACCAAAAATATCATTTATCTTTAGTACTTGCTAGAGATACCTCTATAGGAGGACATATTCCCCCCCAAATCCGTAGACTTTCAATAATAGCATTAATTAGTTGTAAATTAGTCTAAGCTTTTCTCTTGGGTTCGACCCGAGGTCACTCGGTTATAAATATTGTTTGATATTTGCGTGACTAGAATAGCACTTCATTTTGCTTGCCTAAAACGCCAACGTCAAAATGGCGCCGTTGCCGGGGAATAGCCATTAGACTAGTTTGCTAGTTAATATTATTTTAGTTAGTCTACTACCTTTTTTTTTTTTTTTTTTTTTCTTCTTTTTTTTTGTTGATCGTGATTGCGTGTTTGCGTGCTTTTCTTGCTTACTTTAATTTAAGTTCACACTTATTGATGCTTTCTCTGATTGCTTGGTAGGTGTTTGAATGAAAATCAAAGCACGCGCGAAAAAGGCATAAGAACAAGCCTCCACATCAACGGAGCAGAAATTGCCAGATTTTGATACTCCTTCACCTCAAATTTGCGTTGATCAACCACCAACAGAAACTATGGATCAACCAAACTCGAGGAGGGAAGGAAAGGCCACTCTTCCGCAAGAGGAAGACGAGAGACCGGTTGAATTCCCACGCTATAGATGCATGCCACTTGAGAAGGGATCCTCGCACAGGACTTCTCAAGTGTGTTTCTTATGAAAAAGGGAATCGGCTACGTCTTAGCCAAGACGTTAAACTAGGCTAGTGAGTATTTGTGCTTTTATTTTCTACTTGTTGATGGTATAGAATCGTTGTGAAATTTGTGTCACGCCATACCTTCCTCCACACGAGAGAAGTTCCTTCGAAGCTTTCTCTTTTATTCTATTACTTTATATTGCTTAGAGACTAAGCAAATTTTTAAGTGTGGGGTGTTTGTTTGCGCTTGTGCTTTTATTTGCTTCACAACATGATTCTATGCTACACACTCACTTTGAGCACATTACACTCACATAATTGCTCTCATCCAAGCTTTAAGTATTGATCACACGAAGTAATGTTTGCTAAGCAATTAAGTAGTATCAAAAAAAAAAAAAATTTTGGATTGAGTTGTGCTTTAAATTCATGAATCGCATCTTTAAGTCGATTGATCCTCTTTGTGATGATTTTATTCACATGATTCGATGTTCGGCTAGCTTAGTTCGATTTATTTTTGAGCTCTTTCCGTGCATGAAAAATGAAGTTAAGTTAAGCGAGCACAAAAATAAAAATGTTTTCATACAAAAACCTTGTACTTGCTCTTGTTTGCTTTTAGGTGACTTTAGCATTCCTATTTAGCCTTTGCATTTGTTGAGCTCACACTTCATGCTTCATTATATATCACTTAGGCACATTGTCAAGTATTAAGTGTGGGGTCAAATAAAGTGTTTGCGATAAGAAAAACAAAAGAGGCGCAAGAAAGGACAAATTATATTTTTAAGGTTTTACAATTGCCGAGGGTTAGGAAGGTAAGTTCCCCCTTGAAAGCATTTGTATAAACACAAAAATATTATTTGTTTGTTTTTTGGGTCAAGGAAAAGTTTTACAATTGCCGAGGGTTAGGAAGGTAATTTCCCCTCGAAAGCATTTGTATAAACGCAAAAAATAAAAAAATAAACACTCTTAATTCTTGACTTTGTGTCTTTTCCGCAAATTCTTTCGCATGTGTGTGAGTAAGGCTTTTGCATTCGGTTTTTAGGAAGCGTCTAAGGTATGACCCTCGTAATTTATTACTTAAGCATCCAGATTTGTACGAGGGAATTCTAAATTGTTCATTGTCAAAACTCCTCTTCTCTTACGGTTTATCACGTATAGTCTAAAACTTGAGAACGAGTTTATTGTCTTGAGCTTATGGACTTGCCCTTAGCAAGCATATGTGATTGATTTGACAAAATTTTTGTGCTAGCAACGCTTTTCTTCATACTACTTGCATAGGAAATTGAGCGGAAATTTGAATTTGACGAATGCTAGGTTGATATCGATTCTATGAGTATTTATTGTCACATTGAAGTGAATGATCCTTAGAGTTTGCGTGAAGTGAATAATTTGCACAACTCTATTATTATTTGAGGTGATAGTGAACTACTTGCTTAGCTAGCTATATTTGGACTTTGAACTCTCATGGATGATTGCAAATGGGATTTGTGAGTATTCCTTTTCTGAAAACTCTCACGAGACTTCAACTCGTCCGCTAGGGTAACCTAGAGGTTTAAAGGCTTGATGCATACGCTAAATGCATTCGTGATTCCTACGACAGTGAGTTAGGAGTAGATTAATTTTCTTTGTTTAAGTTTTCTTTAGTTAGGTTACATGAGTAGGAGGTTGATGTGTTTCATGTGCGTAAGATTTGCTACGTGCTTTGATATTGCCATATATGATCTAGCATCTTACTCTCCGCTTGACTTATGCACATATTTGTTCGGGACGAACAAGACTTAAGTGTGGGGTATTTTGATGAGCGGACAAATGACCTTATATTTGTCCACATTTTTCCCTTACTTCTTGTTTGTTCCGCAATTCTTTAAAGCCATTTGATGATTTCTTCGTCCATTTCAGGTTAAAATTATATATCTCACGATACGAAGTGGCCCGAAGGGAATCTAGACGAATTCCGGTCGATGGAGATCAAAAGAAGAAAAGCTGAGCAAACTGCAGAAGTGATTCGGCCGAATCACTAGTGATTCGCCCACCAGCTTGACCGAATCACCCTCAGCTGCACAAATTGACCTGATCCGGGGAAGTCCTGAAGGTTTGACCGAATCACTTCTTGGGTGTGACCGAATCAATGGTGATTCGGCCAAGAGAAGTGATTCGCCCAGTCAAGAAGCTACTGAACAGATGATTCGGCCGAATCAGAGGTGATTCGCCCAGAGGTGCCCGAATCAGTTTAGCTCCACAAGACGTTTGATCGTATCAAAACAAGGGCGTTTGACCGAATCAAAAGTGATTCGGCCAGGATAAGTGATTCGCCCAAAACTCAAAACAGCACTGAGAAAAAGATTCGAGCGAATCACATGGGCATTGACCGAATCAAGTGATTCGGTCACTTCGGGCACTTATTGGAAATCTTCACAGAGTATAAATAGAAGGAGATAGAAGTGAAGAGAGAGAGAGCTTCCACATTTTCTCAACCCTAGGCGACTGGAGCTCGGAGAAGACCAAGCTTGGGTGAAGACCCAAGCTTGGATTGAAGATTCTACATCAACCTCTCTTAAACCCTTTAGCTTTGTATTTACATTCATGCTTCCCTTAGTTGTCATGTTTTTGTGCACACTCATTATGAGTGAGTAGTTGTTCTTGTGGTTGGGGATTAAATGGATCCCCTAGGATTGGATATGATGTAGAACTCTAATTTATTGCATTGAATGAAGGTTGGTTTGATTATATTGTGCCCTAGCTATGTATTCATTGTATGCACACCAAGTGTTTGACGAAATGCTTAAGTGAGTATGCTTGGTTAAAACCCCTAAGGAAGGAGCGAGAGTTGAACTTAGGATGTTTCATAGCTATTGTATGATCACAGATGGAGTGTTTGTGCGTGAGAGCGACATGCATTCTTGACATTAGGCTAAGTTTTAAGCGGATTTGAGTAACCGGCCAATAGACCGAGAGGGTGCGGTTATGGGACTCAAGTTCTACACGGTTCAATAGAGCGAGAGTTTGAGAACCATGTCCTTTGTGTATCCTCTCCACTCTAGGGAAGGAGCGAGAGTTGAACCTAGAGTGGACGATGCATTAGCCTTACTTTTATCAACCAAATGTAGTTCATGCATGTATTAGTGAGTTATTTCATTTCCTCATATCTTAGGAGAGAAGTTGAATCCCTAGTCACCCTTTTGTTTCATCAACCAAAAACCAAAAATATCATTTATCTTTAGTACTTGCTAGAGATACCTCTATAGGAGGACATATTCCCCCCCAAATCCGTAGACTTTCAATAATAGCATTAATTAGTTGTAAATTAGTCTAAGCTTTTCTCTTGGGTTCGACCCGAGGTCACTCGGTTATAAATATTGTTTGATATTTGCGTGACTAGAATAGCACTTCATTTTGCTTGCCTAAAACGCCAACGTCAAAATGGCGCCGTTGCCGGGGAATAGCCATTAGACTAGTTTGCTAGTTAATATTATTTTAGTTAGTCTACTACCTTTTTTTTTTCTTTTTTTCTTCTTTTTTTTTGTTGATCGTGATTGCGTGTTTGCGTGCTTTTCTTGCTTACTTTAATTTAAGTTCACACTTATTGATGCTTTCTCTGATTGCTTGGTAGGTGTTTGAATGAAAATCAAAGCACGCGCGAAAAAGGCATAAGAACAAGCCTCCACATCAACGGAGCAGAAATTGCCAGATTTTGATACTCCTTCACCTCAAATTTGCGTTGATCAACCACCAACAGAAACTATGGATCAACCAAACTCGAGGAGGGAAGGAAAGGCCACTCTTCCGCAAGAGGAAGACGAGAGACCGGTTGAATTCCCACGCTATAGATGCATGCCACTTGAGAAGGGATCCTCGCACAGGACTTCTCAAGTGTGTTTCTTATGAAAAAGGGAATCGGCTACGTCTTAGCCAAGACGTTAAACTAGGCTAGTGAGTATTTGTGCTTTTATTTTCTACTTGTTGATGGTATAGAATCGTTGTGAAATTTGTGTCACGCCATACCTTCCTCCACACGAGAGAAGTTCCTTCGAAGCTTTCTCTTTTATTCTATTACTTTATATTGCTTAGAGACTAAGCAAATTTTTAAGTGTGGGGTGTTTGTTTGCGCTTGTGCTTTTATTTGCTTCACAACATGATTCTATGCTACACACTCACTTTGAGCACATTACACTCACATAATTGCTCTCATCCAAGCTTTAAGTATTGATCACACGAAGTAATGTTTGCTAAGCAATTAAGTAGTATCAAAAAAAAAAAATTTGGATTGAGTTGTGCTTTAAATTCATGAATCGCATCTTTAAGTCGATTGATCCTCTTTGTGATGATTTTATTCACATGATTCGATGTTCGGCTAGCTTAGTTCGATTTATTTTTGAGCTCTTTCCGTGCATGAAAAATGAAGTTAAGTTAAGCGAGCACAAAAATAAAAATGTTTTCATACAAAAACCTTGTACTTGCTCTTGTTTGCTTTTAGGTGACTTTAGCATTCCTATTTAGCCTTTGCATTTGTTGAGCTCACACTTCATGCTTCATTATATATCACTTAGGCACATTGTCAAGTATTAAGTGTGGGGTCAAATAAAGTGTTTGCGATAAGAAAAACAAAAGAGGCGCAAGAAAGGACAAATTATATTTTTAAGGTTTTACAATTGCCGAGGGTTAGGAAGGTAAGTTCCTCCTTGAAAGCATTTGTATAAACACAAAAATATTATTTGTTTGTTTTTTGGGTCAAGGAAAAGTTTTACAATTGCCGAGGGTTAGGAAGGTAATTTCCCCTCGAAAGCATTTGTATAAACGCAAAAAATAAAAAAATAAACACTCTTAATTCTTGACTTTGTGTCTTTTCCGCAAATTCTTTCGCATGTGTGTGAGTAAGGCTTTTGCATTCGGTTTTTAGGAAGCGTCTAAGGTATGACCCTCGTAATTTATTACTTAAGCATCCAGATTTGTACGAGGGAATTCTAAATTGTTCATTGTCAAAACTCCTCTTCTCTTACGGTTTATCACGTATAGTCTAAAACTTGAGAACGAGTTTATTATCTTGAGCTTATGGACTTGCCCTTAGCAAGCATATGTGATTGATTTGACAAAATTTTTGTGCTAGCAACGCTTTTCTTCATACTACTTGCATAGGAAATTGAGCGGAAATTTGAATTTGACGAATGCTAGGTTGATATCGATTCTATGGGTATTTATTGTCACATTGAAGTGAATGATCCTTAGAGTTTGCGTGAAGTGAATAATTTGCACAACTCTATTATTATTTGAGGTGATAGTGAACTACTTGCTTAGCTAGCTATATTTGGACTTTGAACTCTCATGGATGATTGCAAATGGGATTTGTGAGTATTCCTTTTCTGAAAACTCTCACGAGACTTCAACTCGTCCGCTAGGGTAACCTAGAGGTTTAAAGGCTTGATGCATACGCTAAATGCATTCGTGATTCCTACGACAGTGAGTTAGGAGTAGATTAATTTTTCTTGTTTAAGTTTTCTTTAGTTAGGTTACATGAGTAGGAGGTTGATGTGTTTCATGTTGCTGTTAGTGACTTGTTTTCTTTCTTGTCCGAGTCTTTGGCTTGCTTGCTAGGACACTCAGCTTCTCTGTGACCGTACCCCTCACAGTTCCAGCACTGAATCCCTTTTCTTCTTTCTTTCTTTTCTTCTTCCTCTTCAGCTGATTCTTTGCTCTTTCTCTGATTTCCTCCACCTCTTCTGGATTGTCTTCAAGAAGTTGAGGTCTGCCCTGACCTTGTTCCCATGTTTTTCAAGAGCTTTCCGAGATTTTTTACCAGCAAACCCAGTTGATCATCAACTGAGGGTTTCTTTTCATCTGTTTCAGCCTTCAATCCAACATCAGTTTTTTTGTGAGGAGCATCTACTTTGACTAACTTCATCTCAAACTGTTTGAGCGATCCAATTAATTCTTCCAGCCTCATGTGTCTGACATTTTGAGCTTCTTCAATGGCAGTCACTTTCATGTCAAATCTTGTGGGCAATGATCTGAGTACCTTCCTAATCAGCTTCTCTTCAGGGATAGGTTCTCCAAGAGCATGGGCTTCATTTGCCAAGTCACACAGTTTTGCATTGAACTCAGTGGTCGTCTCCTCTTCTAACATGCTCAAATTTTCAAACTGCGTAGCAACAATCTGTAATCTTGACAGCTTTACTTTATCAGTTCCTTCATGGGCAGTTTGCAGGACCTCCCAAGCTTGTTTGGCCATATCACAGTTTGATATCAACCTGAAATTGTTAGCATCAACCGCAGCAAAGATAGCATTCAGAGCCTTTGAATTACCAGTTGCTGCAGCTCCCTCTTCGGCAGTCCATTGTTCTTCAGGTTTTATCCGTGTAACTCCCTGTTCATCCATGGTGATCAGAGGAGACCACTGGACCACAACAGCTCCCCAGGTCTTTTCATCAATGGCTTTGAGAAAGACCTTCATCCTAGCCTTCCAATATTCATAGTTGCTTTCTTACAACAATGGAGGCCTGCTCGTGCTCTGTCCTTCCTTCATTGTTCCTTGACTTCTTCAGAGACGATGTAGGATCTTTTACTATGTGTGGTGAGCTCCTGCTCTGATACCAATTGAAATTCACAGCGCCTCTAATAAACTGATTTGTGAACAAGCAGTTGCTACAGCACAGTCTTGTTCACCAGTAAACTGTTTCAGCAGGAAAGATCAAGGACACAAGTTTGTTCACCTAGTTCAGCCAAATTGCCTACGTCTGGGGAGGACTCTTCTCAGTCCTCAATCCACTATTCTCAAGGTTTCCAAGTACCCACGGTTATAACCCACGCAACCTATGCTACTCAACCTTAGGTGGATCCTCGCACACAATCAGAACAGGCTCTGACTTGTGTCTGCACACCCTCTACTGATATCTATCTAGAATAGCTACTGTCTCCTCGAAACTCAGCCTATTCTAAACAATACTCAAGTTCTGCAGGGTTGCTATAGCATCTGCTGTAGCACACAGTTGATGCACAAATTGTCCGCGTCGCTCCAAAGCCTTTCGCTGAGCCGTTCGAACGATTCCACGAGTGCTGCACACTCTGGAATACTCCCCCTCACTCAGTGACCTCCTGTCACTAGCAAGCACTGCCGTCCAGACACTCGACTGAGTCACTCACCCGTCAGTTCTTCCGCGGCTGCCCTTGATCAGCCAACAAGCACCACTGCTCTGAATTGGCTTCCAGATCAAGCTTGGATCAGACTACACAAGTCCTGATCTCCCTCTGCTTCTGTCACCACAGCTCTGCACTCACGCTCTGCTCTCGGTGATAATCGAAGACTTCGTTTGCACACCAAAATTGCTCTTCTCGGAAATCTGTGTGTTCTCGCTTTTAGCCCTCTTCTTCGATTACCTTCATCGCTCTAAAGGGTCTCTCTTATATTGGCGCGTCCACTGCTATCATTATCAGATTATAGCAGTTCCCCTAGCAACATCAATATCTCCTAATTTTTACGAGATTAGATTTGATTTGAGATTCAAACGAAAACTCCTACTTCAGCTAGGAATCTCCACTCTGGAATATTCTCTGCAGCAACTCTGAACCTCCTCTGATGCTCTTTGAAGGACTGCCACACCTTCTTTCCAAAAAATAGATTGCTGCTGCACGGACAGACGCTACAGCTTTTCTGAACAAGCTCCTACTAAAGCTTCTTCCTGCTATAGCTGCTCCTTGTTCACTAGCTTGTTCACTTGTGCTGAACTTTGACTGTAGCAGCATCTTGTTCACTTGCTTGCTCACTTGTGCTGATTTTGTCAAACACTGCCATACTGCATCATCAGATAACACCATCGCGGAGCAGAGCAATGAGGGCTCTCATACAACATTAAGGCATCCTCCAAAGAAGATTCAAAGGAACCATCCGTTGTCAAATGTGCTTGGAGTTCCCACAGAAGGAAGACAAACCCGAAGTTCATCACACTTCAGCACCTGCGAGTCTATTTGTAATTCCTATTTTTTTTACTCGTGCAGAGCCAAAGAACTTCAAGGAGGCTGTGGGCGACGAATATTGGATACTTGCAATGCTGGAAGAATTGGCAGAATTCGAAAGACATGATGTATGGGATCTGGTTGCCAGACCAGAAGGAGTAAACATCATAGGAACCAAGTGGATCTTCAAGAACAAGACTGATGAGAAAGGAAATATCACAAGGAATAAGGCCAGACTAGTTGCACAAGGGTACACCCAAATTGAAGGCTTGGACTTTGATGAAACATTTGCACCAGTAGCCCAATTGGAAGCCACCATACTTCTCCTGGCTTTGTCCTGCTACTTCGGATTCAAACTCCACCAGATGGGTTAAAGCGGGCCCCTAGAGCATGGTATGAGAGGCTAACTATTTTTCTGGAGAAGCACGAATATGAAAGAGGAGGAGCTGACAAGACACTCTTTGTGAAAAGAACCAGGTCATATCTGATCATAGCACAGATTTGTGTTGATGACATTTTATTTGGCTCTAGATCTCAGCAGTTGGTAAAGCAGTTCGTGGACCACATGAAGAATGAATTCAAGATGAGCATGGTGGGAAAACTAACCTACTTCCTAGGACTGGAAGTATGCCAAAAGAATGATGGAATCTTTATATCACAAAGCAAATATAGCCAAAATCTGGTAAAGAAGTTTCAGCTAAATAAAGCAAGTCACAAACGTACACCAGCTGCTACCCATATCAAAAAGCTGTCAAAGATGAAGTTGGAGTTGAAGTGAATTAAGCTACATACGGAAGCATGATTGGATGTCTGTTGTACCTTACAGCTAGTCGCCCTGATATCTTCTATACAGTAGGAGTCTGTGCAAGGTTCCAAGCCTGCCCGAAGGAGATTCACATGCAGCTGGTCAAGAAAATCATCAGGTATGTTGGAGGGACCCTGAACTATGGCCTATGGTATACCAAGGACACAAATGCAAACCTGGTAGGATTCAGTGATGCAGACTGGGCAGGATGCGCAAAAGATCGAAAAAGCAAATCTGGAGGTTGTTTCTTCCTAGAGAATAACATGGTATCATGGTTTAGCAAAAAACAGAACAACATCTCCCTTTCTATAGCCGAGGCAGAGTATATTGCAGCAGGGAGTTGCTCTGCTCAGATGGTATGGATGAAGCAGATGTTGACTGAATATGGGATGAACCAAAGTGAAATGATTCTCTACTGTGACGACATGATTGCTATCAGCATCTCCAAGAATCCAGTGGAACATTCAAGAACCAAACATAGTGACATAAGGCACCACTTCATCAGGGAACTGGTAGACAAGAAGATCATCGTCCTTGAGCATATTGTAACTGACAAGCATCTAGCAGACATCTTCACCAAACCTCTGGATGCAACAAGATTGGAAGCTCTGAGATCCTCTCTGGGTCTCTGTGTTTTATCTACCTCGCAAGATCAAGCACTCCCCCTTAGTCATTTATAACAAAAAGGGGAGAGTAGGTGGAGACAAGGGAGAGTCTGCCACCACGGGAATATCCAGCTCAAGGCATTAGTGGACTTCAGGTTTTGTCAAAAATGCAAAGTGGGAGTTTGATAATGCAACTGGCATACAATTGACAAATCCTACCAGAGTGTACAAGCTCAGTGAACAAGCAGTTGCTAAAGCAAGAGCTGTAGCAGGAAGCTACAACAGCAGTTTTGGCCCGAAGAGAAATACCTCTAGATATGAAGTAGCAGTTCAATGGGAGGCTTCCAAATATTCTCAGAATATCTCCAGAGAAGATTCCGTGCCACAACTTGATGTTTTGATTGGGAAATCAAATCTCCTAAAAAGTAGGAGATAAGGATCTTGTGGAGATCTTTTAGGAACTTCCTAAATTTTCTATTTGATGGAGTTTCTATTGAAAGGGAGGCTAGTGCAGAGCAGCGGTATCCATCCAATACAGAATTCAAGCATCAAGATATCGAGAAAACACTGAGAGAGATTCAGAGTGCCGAGCGGATAGATTGGATCACCACCGAGAGTAGAGCGTCAGCGCAGAGCTAAGTGGTTAAAGCAGAGACTGATCGAAGACTTGTAGAGTCTGCTCAGAAATTGATCGGAGAAGGCCAATTCAGGCAGGACTGCTTGTTGGCTGATCAAGGTAGGCGGTAGGAGAGTTGTTGAGTGGAGGAACTCGGACTATCTACAGAAGGCCTGTTCTTGCTAGTGAAAGGCGGTAACTGAGTGAGGGGGACCATCCCGGAGTGAGGATCACTCACAATAGAGTTTGAATGGCTCGGCGGAAGGCTTTGGAGCGACGCGAACAGATGCTGCACAAGCTAGTTGCACAAGGGGGTGCTATAGTAACCTACGGTGACATTGTTTAATTAGAATAGGGTAAGTCTGGAGAGCAGAGTTGTAGCTATTCTGAGTTAAATCAATTGTGTAGGTGTGTGAGACACAAATCAGAGGATGTTCTAATTTAGTATGATTATCTAGTTGAGGTTGGGTAGCATAGGTTGGCCGCGTGTCGAATCTGTGTTGTACGAAGCTCCTTAGAGACTAGTGGATTTATGACTGGAGTATAGTTCTCCCCAGACGTAGGCAGTTGGCCGAACTGGGTGAACAAATTACTGTTCGTTATTTTTACCTTACTGCACAAGATCGGACTGTACAAGAGGTTGCTATAGCAACTGCTTGTTAGTAACTCAGAGGCGTGGTAAATTTCAGTCTTGATAAGATCGACATGTAGCAATTTATGACAGTTCGAGCTTGTTAACCTCAACATTAAAAAAATGGGGTGTTTGAGAAATATTTTTGAGATATAAGGTATTTGAGAAACGTTTTTGAGATGTAGGCATTTGAGAATTGGTTTTTAAAAAGATGGCATTTCTAAATTGTTTTAAAATTAAAAAAGTTGAGTGTGAATTTATGTTTGGGTGTGAATTCAAAATTTGCGAAAACAGAAAATGAGTGAAAACAACATCGAGGGCACCACGTGTGAAGCTTTTTCCTTATTTCCCGATCACCGTCCCTGATATGGATCCACCAGAGGCAACGGGCATGTCCTCAGGGGGAACTGAACAGTTGGAAACTGTGAAAGAGAAACCAGTCCCTCAGCAAGATTAGACTCCAGAGCAGGGACCGGTACCCAATGAAGAAGTTGAGGACACGTTCACAGAAGACATTCAGGAAACAGTGGGTCCTCGGAGGAAGTGTACGTTGAGCAGACTCCAGGGTTTGAGGACCCATCCATGGCTGATCTAAGCGACTACGGTATTTCTGTATCTCATATCCCTATCTTGTGTGATAATACTAGTGCTACATATGTTAAATCCCGTATAATACTCACGCACTAAGCTTATAGAGATCAAACATCACTTCCTAAGAGATTGTGTAGGGACTGGTGTCCATGGAGTTCTGTAGAACTGAAGAACAGGTTGCTGACATCTTCACTAAGGCATTGAATCGTGAGCCCTTCGAGAAGCTACGGATGGAACTAGGTATGGTTTCCTTTTCACTGTCCGTCCCTACCTCGATGATTGGCTATGAAATGAAAGTGTGATATTTTTTAGCCATAGGACACTAAAGATTTAACTCACTATGTCTTATGCTCATTATAAGCTGTGTGTATGTGGCATGCATGGGAAACGCTCGATTATTTAAGGCATGTTCTTTCTAGCCCAAAGGACAATTCTAGATATTTGCACCCTCATTACAAGCCTAACATGAAGGAACGGGTTCACAGCCAGCCTTAGCCTACTCATAGCACGCAGTGGTCCTATGAACCCCATGAATACTCCTCTGGACTACTAGCTATGAGGTACTCTCTTTTATATTATACATTCATGAAAATTGTGTGTGATGCATTTCATAAAACCATTTGGGTACCCGTCCGCATCACACAAAACCCCTTGAAAGAACCATGACAATCTCTAAGGTCAGTGGAGAGACAGTTGAGGGGCTCGTCGACAGAATGGGTAATGGGTACAGCTATGAATACACGGTGCAAAGGAAAGGGACAGGTCTGGCAGCGACCTACCTCCGGGACGGGATGCCCTACGCCTTTTCGAGATGTCATCTATCGATGGTACTGGGAGTGCCTCATGAGGGCTTTGGGGCTTACACTAGCAAGTTCTGGCCGGAAGATATGAATTGGGAAGAGATAGTCCGATTTATCAGTGGGGACCCATCCCTTGGCCGAACCGTAGGGACAACCAAAATGCCGCCGGTGAACTGATTCTTTCACAGCTTCCTAGTCAAGAACATTCTGCCTTCGAAAAGAGAAAAGAGAAGAGAAAGAAAAAAAATGAAAAAAATGAAAAATTGAAAAAAAAAAAAAAAAAAAAAGGGGAGAAATTTTTAGTGATGGCTCATATGTAGCACATCAGGGGGCCGAGGGGAGCTGGATGAGGCGACCCCCTGCAAGATGGGGTTCAGGTTTGTTCCCGGACAAGGGTGGACTAAGGAGCTACCAACTCCACCTCCCAGGGCTACACTTGGGGAAGGGTCCACTGATTTGAGGACTCTGGTTGAGGATGGGTTTCGCAAGTTGGCCGAAGGCCAACAGAGGACTGAGGACAGGTTCTGTCGGTTGGAGGAACGCCAAGGACAGGCTAATACGGCGCTGGCCGAAATCCAAAGGCTCCTTGGGGCATTGGTCTCTCGGACGGACCCCTCCACTACTCCCCCAGCATCTTAGATCTGTCATGGTTCAGCCCCTCTTTGTCTTCCTAGCACATCAATCCCTATTTTTTTTCATCCTTTCTTTTGGCCTTGTTAATTGTGTGCTTGCATTTCCAATCTGTGTACCCGTCCATTGTCTCTGCACTCAACTTTGATATGAGCTGAGCCATTTTGCGTTAACTGTTTAGTGCTTTATTTGGCTTCAATATTTCACTATTTTCTTTTTGATGATGCCAAAAGGGGGAAGGTAAGACAGGAAAGCATTAATTGAGGGGGAACCCGTTCCCGAGTTACTTGTGTAGTCATCTGAGAGGGAACGAGTCCACTGTCAAGGTGAAGTATGGTAAAGCTGTTCTTTAGAACTATGGTACTGTTTGGCTATTTACCTGTCTTATGGAAGGATGTTTGTCACCATCAAAAAGGGGGAAATTGTTGGGACATGTGGGGACATGTACCCAGCAAGTTTTGATGGAACAAACATCAATTGAATATTCTTGCATATCTATGATTATTAGATTTCATTATCTTTTAGATTATGCATATCTATGATTATTAGATTTCTAAATCTTTTAGATTATGCATATCTTTAGATCCTACATTCTAAATTTATATTAGATGCATATCTTTTGTGATTTAGAAATAAAAGAATATTCGAAATATTGTTAGGATTCTATTGTAGATATTTCATAATCTTAATTCACATACTTAGAAATATCTATTATCTTTTTCTTGTTATTATCTCTTTGGTTTTCGTGATTAGGAAGCAAAAGATTTAAACACAAGTTAGAAATCCTAGCAATATAAACAGAGCTTCAAAGTCTCAAATCAAGACATCGGTCTACTACAGAGAACTTGGAATTTTTGGTGAGGTCGATCTGCGGTTTACGAGCTGCTGCACGTCGCTGTGTCTGAGGAAGGGTCCGATAGACCAGTCCAGTGAACTGCTGCATAAACGCAAAGGGGAAGCATCAGCAAAGCAGTCCGGTTGATTCTCGAAAAGATAGAAGTTGGGTCTAGGGCGAATTGGAGATTCGGGTGCTATTCAACTTGTCTAGTCTTTTGTGAAAAGTATATCGGTACACTGCAATAAAAGACTGCTTCTCAAAATCCTTTCAGTGAGAGCTGAAAGGTAGTGGTTTTTCTCTAAGTACGGTTGTACTAGAATTTCCACTATAAATCTCTGTGTACGAGTCCCTTACTTTGCTTTTCTGCATTATATTACTTATCCGCTGTGCAAACTGAACTTGGGGACACGTCCACAGTCAACCCAAGTTAAACTTAAGCTAACCTAACGGTCCAACACGTAAGATAGGCATGTATTGGGTGATAGCATCATAGAGTGTGCAACTATGAGTACACTTACACGCATTTCGAATACAACAAGAAAAACAGTTAAACTCTCTCTCTTTCATCTTTTCCTTTCTTTCCTTCATCTCTGTTTCATCTTCTGGTTAGTGCTATCACAATTGCACTGAAATCATGAACATCAGTATTCTTTTTTTTTATTGAACACATGCATGGTTAGAAAAAGGTTGAATACGTATAAGGAACAGTAAGACCCAACTGCTGTGCTCTAGCTTGTTGTCATTTAGCATTGCTTAAGCATGACAACTAGCAATATGCACAAGAGTTGACCGTTCGATGTAGAAAGTATATCCACGCAACTGGGGATCATGTAAAATGTATAAAGATTTGGCTTAGTGATCAGTTGGTTTTCTGTTTTTCTTGTATACTTAATTGTGTTCAGCTTGTCAACTCCATTTATTTCAAAATATGTTTTTCTGTTGAGAAACTGCTTTCTAGTTAGAATGCACGAGTTAGAATAAGGGTTTCAGGCCTTCAAACTTTTCATTGTGGGGTTTATGTCAGAGATGTTATATTGACATTATGCCTAAAACATCTGCAACATTTTGCCTTGTTCCTAACGTGAGAATATTTACCATATATTTTCAGATGACTGGTGTCATAGCTGGTGTCCACATACTGCACTCTCATTGTGGTTTGAGCATAAATAATATAGATTGCTTCATGTCTTTACAGAGACAGGATTTGGTCCAACAGTTGGGAAGCCAGCAAATCTGAAGAAATGGCTTACCACGTTTAATCCATCGACAGCTGATGAAGTGGCATTCAAAGTCACTTTCCTCTGGAGTGAAGGAGAAGGAGTTCCTGGAGCATTCATAATTAGAAACAACCATCATAATGAATTCTACCTAAAATCCCTGACTCTTGATCTTGATCATGCCCCTAGCCATGGTCGGATTCATTTTGTCTGCAACTCTTGGGTTTACCCTGCTAATAAATACGAGAATGACAGAATTTTCTTCTCCAACCAGGTAGAAGCCATGAACCCAGTAACGAATATTAAATCAGTAATACTTTTACGTTTTGCATGCAATCTGAGGAGGTTATCTTAATCCGACTACTGCTTTTTCAGACATATCTTCCAAGTGAAACACCAATTGCATTAAGGAAGTACAGAGAACAAGAACTGAAGAACCTAAGAGGTAATGGCGTAGAGGAGCTGCAGGAATGGGATCGTGTTTATGAGTATGCTGTCTACAACGACTTGGGCGATCCAGATAAAGGTTCCAAGTATGAGCGACCTACTCTTGGAGGCTCATTGGAGTACCCTTATCCAAGAAGGGGAAGGACCAGCAGACCACCTTCTAAATCAGGTAAAGCGGGTGAAAAAGCAATACGGACTAGTCTGGATTAGTGACATAAATATATCAGAGCATTTACATGTCGTGTATTATCTTCTCAGATCCTACATGTGAAAGCAAGATTCACATACTGAAAAGCATAGAAGTTTACGTTCCAAGAGATGAAAGGTTTAGTCATTTGAAGTTGTCAGATGTTGTGGCATATGGATTGAAAGCGTTATTTTGGCCGAGATTGAAGACATAGCAGATGGTGTGCTTAACGAGTTCAGCACGCTGGAGGACACGTTAGCCATTTATGAAGGAGGCATTAAGTTGCTGAGCGGCCATCTTCTCAACCAAGTCAGGACATCATTGCCACGTGAGACGCTTAGAGAAATTCTACGAAATGATGGAGAACATTTTATGAACTCATGTGATTGCAGGTACGAATAACAATTAGGCTACAGCATAGTTTTATTAGAAGGAAATATATCTGATTATTCTATTAAACTGGATCAGAGGATAAGTCTGCATGGAGGGCTGACGAGGAATTCACGAGAGAAATGATAGCTGGAATGAACCCTGTCTCGATTTTCCAACTCCAGGTAAACTGCTTCGAAGTCACTTCTGTGCCCATACAACTTAATATGCACGTCATGATATTTGGGAAGTTTTTCAATAATTTTGCATCTGCAGGAAGTTCCCCACAAAAGCAAGTTAGATCCCCAACTGTATGGTGACAACACAAGTCAAATAACCAAGGAAATACTAGAGAAGGCGTGTGGAGGGTTAAACGTTGATGAGGTACTCCAATATCCTACTAAGCTAAACTGATAATTTAATGGTTCCCAGATAGTGTAGCCTATTTGAGTATTAGGTAGTATTCTACTTAGAACACTAACATCTGCAAGATCCCTTTGTTTTTTAGGCAGTTGAAAGCAACCAGCTGTATATTTTAGACCATCACGACAGCATGACGCCATTCATTAGTAGAATCAACAAAGGGGAATATTGAAGCCTTTGGCAGTTGAACTTAGCCTACCAGATCCTAAGGGGGATAAATTTGGTGCTATTAGTGAGGTGTACACTCCCGCTAAAGAAGGAACAGTGGAAGGTTCAAAATGGCAGTTGGCAAAAGCTTATGTTGCTACAAATGACACTGGCATTCATCAACTCTGCAGCCACTGGTAAGAATATTGTTATATTAAACCTACAATATTTACATCACTGAAGCTCTCCTTACCATAATGATTTGTTTTTTATTGCACATCCGAAGGTTGCATACACATTGTGTCATGGAGCCATTTATAATTGCAACAAACAGGCAGCTGAGTGTGCTTACAAGCTCCTGCACCCACACTTTCGTGACACAATGTACATAAATGCTCTGGGTCGTCAAATCCTTGTCAATGCTGGCGGTGCACTTGAAAACACTGTTTTCCCAGGGAAGTATTCAATGGAAATAACATACAAGGATTGGGTTTTCACTGATCAGGCCCTTCCAGTCGATTTACTCAAGAGGTATGCAACCTCCCCATTGAACTCCATGGGTTATGCCTGATCTTCATGGACAAAAAATAATGGCTTGTCTACTTTCTAACGTTATGATCTTCCACCTAATAGATGGAAACACTTCTGTATTTGGCAATGTTAACTCACGCAGAAATTAACAAAAATGGATTGTTTTTATCACAGAGGGATGGCAAGCTCACCACATGGTCTGCGCTTACTAGTGGAGGACTATCCGTACGCTGTTGATGGACTTGAAATCTGGTCTGCCATAGAAACATGGGTTCATGACTACTGCTCAGTTTATTACAAGGATGATGAAATGATCAGAACAGATTCCGAGCTTCAATCTTGGTGGAATGTGTGGGGCATGGTGACAAAAAGGATGAACCCTGGTGGCCTAAAATGCAATGCCTGGAGGAGTTAATACAGTCTTGCACGATAATCATATGGATCGCCTCTGCTCTCCATGCTGCCATTAACTTCTCACAGTATCCTTATGGGGGATATCTTCCTAATCGTCAGGCCGTAGGTTGATACCCAAACCAGGAACTGAGCTCGAGGGTAACCCAGAGAAATTTTTCCTGAGAACCATAACATCTCAGTTTCAGACTCTTCTTGGCATATCTCTGATTGAGCTTCTCTCAAGACATGCATCGGATGAGGTCTTCCTAGGACAGCGGGAACGCTGGAGGCTTTCGACAGATTCAAAGAAAAGTTAGTGGCCATTGAGAAGGGATTAAATGATATTAATGGTGATGAGAAGTGGAGGAACAGAACAGGGCCAGTCAAGATGCCTTATACCGTGCTCATTTGGGCTCACTTTCAGAGGGATCCCAAACAGTGTCTCGATGTAAAGTAGTTCAGAATTAGTTGGCATTATCTTTGTAGTGCCACCAATACACTGTCTGTTTCCAGATTATTTATACGGTATTGGTATATAGGTCTGGTTGTATTGGTTGAAATTTTGAATAAAAGGAATTGTTAAGTTGTCAGCACCATTTCTCTTCCCTAGCTCTTCTGGCCAACAGAACTACTGCACTGTTTACTCTCTCCATATCTTGTTGCAAAATGTGGGCTAAAATAGGAAGAAAATGATAGTGCGTCTCTTTTTGTGAGTCAAAATTGAGGGTGGAGTATATTTCGTATTTAATCGAAATAATTATTTAAATATTTTGAGATGAGAGGTATATAATTAATTATTCATAAACTAAAATTCATGCTAAAATGAATGAGATATTGATGCTCAGAGTAGTATAAAATATTGAAAATATGAATAAATTAAGAATAGAACATTCAACCTTGTAGAGTAGAAATGAAACCAATATGCAAGTACCCACATTGTTTTGAAAGTGGATAGAATGTAAGTTTATATATAAATTCATTGTACCTCCATGCAAAATTGTTAACCAACGAGCCGATTTCCGTTGAAATGGAGTCCAATGAACGTGCCCGCAACGTTATAGGTCGCTAATGGTGGATCGATTTAGTTACAAAAAGAAAAGTTATTCTCTTCATTTGAATATCAATTCGAAAACCAACAACACACACTTCTCCAACAATCCTCCACTCAACTTTTAGCATAGTTTTTTATGATTAGAAATTATATGAACGATTTGGAGTGATAAAATAAGTCGTCCATGACTTTAACTTTTCATGTAAAAGTTTGTATATGCTTCAAAAGGGGAAAGTTATGTCCTTGATGCTATACTTAACTTTTATGATGGAGAAACTAAGCAACTTACAATGAAGTTAAATGATGTTAAGCTTGGTGAAATTTATTGTCATGAATCTAAAATTTATATATTGATATTTAGAAGCTTTGCTTAAGCTTTGATCATTTATTTAGTATGCTGTCATATGGTTGAATCTTTGTGTTTAGCCTTGATAATTTATCTTAGGTGCTTCAATATGGTTTGAATCTCTGTCTTAGTTTTGATTATTTATGTTAGGCGCTGCCATATGATTGAAACTTTGTTTTAACTTAGATCATTTAACTTAAAGTAATATTACTTCTTATAACTCAATATGAGACAATTACAAATGAAAGATCGTCAAAAAGCTGTTACATATCTAATGTGCCGCAGAAGCTAAATTTAATCATCTCTTAACATGAATCAGTCCCCCAGAGCTTCTGCGAGACAAAAGACAACTTTGCCTCAAGATAGAGAGAGCTGCCGGTGGCTCCATACCCCAGGCCTCAGCCCATCTCGCCGCCACAGTCCTGATCAGTTGATCTGCTTGCTCTTCAAAACCTCCTAATGATTCCATGTTAAAAAGTATGAATATAAGCCCATTGGCTGAACAACCACCACCGTTCTTAGAGATCTTCTTCTCCTCTGTCCTCCTAGCTGCCTCTCCTGTCTCTAGCCATACCCCTCCCCCTACAAAGGGGGAGACAATAGACACATCCACACAAAGATCTCTACCTCCAACCCAAGCCGGGACCAAAATGTCCGTTGGCTTCTCTCCCCTATCCAGAAGACCAGCTACGTCCAGCCTAGGCCATAAATTATCCTCTCGAAAAAAGGTGAACAAAGCGTCTCTTACTGCATTATGCCTCCGAATCCTCCTCCCTCCCCCCGGGAAATGGGAGTCGTGATCACCGGCCGCATCAGAAGTGGGCAAACCTCTATAGGCCGCACAAGCGCAAGAAACCGTGAACACATTGTGACCGATATGATACTTGAGGGCTGATCGCGCGTCGTTGTACGCGTCAAATTAATCCTTCCTACTCCACTTAGTATAGCGGCTAAGTCAGGGTCGATCCCACAAGGAGCAAGCAGACTCATTCTAGCTAGTAACCTACAACTTATGAAAATTGGGTCGTGAGTGATTGGGTTGCGCAGGTGCGCGAATGAACAGTAGTGAAAGCAGAATTTGCACTAGACGTGCGCATGCAGTAGAGATTAAGTACTATGACTATGAAAAGTATCGGTGCAGACAATCCTCTATGAATGTATTCCTTATCATCGACTCTAAACGTCTATAGTTCGATTTATTGAAGTTAGTGTCCGATCAAGGCTTCCTAACATGTGCGCATGTTCCGATTACAGTCCATGAGCTATTAATTCTTGAAACTAGTCTAAGCAGCTACGAATCCTGTCACAGTAGCAGCTGATTATCCTAGCGCGTTACTCCTAGTTGTCACCGTCAAGCTACCAACTAATTTAACATATAACAACAAGTAGTAAGAGTAAGATTGCGGTTCAAGGCTTCCCCTACTCATGCAACTAGCTGTCCATCGTGTGCATAGAATTAATACAAGCCAACAAACTATGCATTAAGCACAAGTCTCAAAGGAAATACTCATAGAATCATGCCCAACCGATACAAAGCGTTTAACTAGACATGCTAGTAGTAAACATCATAGAACTAGTAAATAAAAGCTAAAGTGTCCAAGGAAACAGTAACAAGCAGGTGCGTGCAGGTTGCTGTGTCTCGGTTCGCGCAGTCGGCTAGCGCAGGTCCTCACAGCAGCTCGTGTGTTTTTCAGTTCTGGCTCTCTCTCCTCGATATCTCTCAAACCCTAGCCTTCCTCTCTTTATATACTGCTCATGAGGCCCAAGGACAGCCTTGGCAACTTCCAAATCCTATGGTGTTCAAGATTTGGAAACACCACTATCCTGCGCATGGCTCACTACGCACATTGGTTCGCGCAGTCGGTCTGCACACCGCAGTCTGAATCTGCCACTTCCTATCCTGTTTGCGCTGCTAGCTCCGCAGGCTGTGTGTTGCGCTCCTTAAACGCGCCTATTAGCGCGTATCCGACTTAGGCCCTTGTTTTGCCCTGGAATACAAAAACACCGGAAACCAGTAATCTTGTACACAAATTAATGCAAACAAGCATAGTGTTAGGATCTAATAGTGCGTATAAATAGGCTCTATCAAACCCCCCACACTTGCCCTTGTTCGTCCCGAACAAGCACTCAAGCACGAATACAATTACCTCTATGGAGTCTAGCGCACAGTCTTGCACTCTGGCGCGATCTGCACGACCGTTCACCCTGCGCTGCTCTGTCACCTGCGCGCATCTGCCTTCAATAGTTTAATATAACAATTTCGAAATTCGTTACCTCTCAGCTGGGATGGAGATTATTTCGGATGGCTGGGAGATAGCTCTTCGTAGGCTCCGGGTTGTCGGTCTTTACTTCGAGTACGGGTATATGGTTAATAGCGCAAGTTTCTTCCGGTGCGTGATTCTTTCGCGCACTTCCTGGGAACTCGAGCCTTCTTGATGATTTTCTTGTGAACTTGCGCACGCTGGTACGGAGTTGTGCGCATGCTGGTTTCTTCAGCGCATATCATCTGCTGGTGTTTTTTTTTTTTTTTTTTTTGTACAGCTTTATCTATGGTTCCTATGTTCCCAGAACGGTTCCAGTCTCGGCCTCCGGATAGCAGCCAACAAAAACATATCCACTTGTTGCTTTTGAATCTTGTATATCAAATATCTAACTTGCATTAGTGAACCTTCAATGACTTTTGAATATCTGGTATAATGTAGACCATAACCACTAGTAAATCATAAGTATTTTGATCCTGGATTACTTGTATATCTAGCAAGTCTACTTACAGTATAGGCAATGTCAGGTCAGTACAATTCATTAAGTACATTAGATTACCTTTGACTCTTGCATATTGACGGCACGTCGTTGTGTGCCCCAAATTTATATTTATAATCTCTTGTTAACACTTAGCAAGCGGTAAGCAGGGTCGAACCCACGAGATCAATCATTGATAAAGTTCTACGAATAATTGTCACACTAAAAAGGGGTTTGGAGGGAGAATGTTTGTTGTTGTCAAATTCAGAGAAAAGTTAGTTCATGGATATGCATTGCAACAGGTAATCATTGATTGTAACATTCATCAACTAGTAACCTATCGTTCTAGTCTAACAATCCTGCTAGGGTAATGTCGACTCTAGTGTTCTACCTACTTTCAACCGTTAAGTTCTCGAATAAGTTTAACAATTACTCGATTAACAACACCGATTCTGTTATACCGCTAGGCTTAGCTAATAGGGAAGTCAATCCAATATCACGCAATAGATATCAACTCAGTTTCACTTCTAGGCTTGTTGAGAAAACTTGCTTGCAATGAAGAAATCTTATTAAGAAAGGAAACCTCACAAGGCTCACTCTTCTTTTGTTGGATATCACTCACAATTGCTTGAGTGCTTCTCCCCTTATTCTTCACCCCTATTTATACTAATCCTCCTCACAAATGGAGGGTTATGATTAGTTTAATCCTACAGCTACAAATACAAGCTCTAGAAAATTCCTTACAAAATATCTTCCACTTTGCCTCCACACTTCTCCATAGAATTCTAAAGAATTCTTCTCCTTGGACTTAGGCTCTTTCTTTTTGGGCCATCTTTCTCTTGAGCTTAAATTTGGATTTAGCCCAATTAGGCATTTATAACTTAATATTCCCCCTTAATGCCTAATTGATCTTCTCTTCCCGGTGGTTGCTTGATGTATGTACCAATGTCGTACTTGTCATGTGTGACTTGATCATATCGCCTCTCTTCAATTAATGTCTCTTGAAACTTAGACTGGATTGAAGAACTTCGTGTAGTCTTTGAATGAGCATGCTGGTTTTTAGGTCTTCTTGAGCTTTCTTTAGTCTTCTAAACATTATTTGACTTTATCAAAGACTTCCTTGTCTTCTCTTTTGGCTCTCTGTTGCCATCCAATATTGCCTTAAATGTCAGTAGCCTCACTCGACTCCTCCTTTATTATTTGTCTTACAGACTCATCACGTGCTGACATTCCTTTCTTTGTCTTATTGCTCTTATGAATGCATTCATTTGTATCTTCAAGTGGATGGTTGTCTTTGGACTTGACCGCACCTGCATCTACCAGCCACTCTATTATATCTGGTGTGTGCCCACTAAATCGATCTCTTCGTGACTCAGCGCGAATCCAGGAAGCATCTTCTTTCCACAACCGTCTTCCTCATCTTCAATCTCGACAGTTACATGATTATGATGCTCTTCATCACCATTCTCCACGACTATAAAGTTTGATACCATCTCAAAAAAAGTCACCCCTGCTCTCCAAGTCTTCAATTCATATTTCATCATTGTTCTGCTCAATATCCCACTAATCTTCGGCCATGTCTTCTTCAATCTGATATGTGGCCTCAAAATCCCGCTCATCTTCACTTGCATCATTTTGGTAGAGGTGAGTAGCTGTGTTACCTTGGGCTGGTCTCCTGGTAGCTCTATAGTCTCGTGCAAAGTGTCCTCTCTTTCCACAGTTATAACATTTATCATCTATTTTTGGAGTTTCCCTTTGACGATCTCCATTCCTGCTTTGTTGTTGTTGATCTCCTCCTTTATAAAAGCTCCTACGTTGATGACCTCCTCTCTCGTGTCGTCTCGCAACACCTCGTTGTTATGGTTGGCCACCTTTGCTGTTGGTGTACAAAGCTTTCTCGGTACTTTGTACAGACAGTTTAGTCATTTGTTTACTAAATGCTTCTTGATTGGCCAACAAGTTCTCTAAGTCAATTAGTGAAGGTTGCTCCTTCCAACCTTGTATAGCCGTGATGAACGTGTTGTACTCCGGCTTTAGACCAGCAATAAATATCCTTCGAATTCTATCATCTCCAAATTTTGGACTTTGCATCGAGTTGTTCAATCTCACGGCAAAGATTTTTTACTTTTAAGAAATAGTCGGAGATAGACAACGTACCTTGGAAGACGTTCATAAGCTCCTTTTCAAGAAGTTGAAGACGTGCTGTATTTTCTCTTGAGAACAGCGTAGCGAGTGTATCTCATGCCTCCTTTAGGGTTTCCATATCCTCGATTCGAGTGAGAAGACTGATGTGCACGCGTCGTTGTGCGTGTATCAAATTAATTACTTCCTCTTCCACTTAGTTCAGCGGTTAAGTCAGGGTCGAATCCACAGGGAGCAAGTAGATTAGCTTTAACTAGTATCCTGCAATTACGAAAACTGGGGGTGTGAGTGATTGGGTTGCGCAATGCGCGAGTAAACAGTAGTAAACGCAGGAATTGCACTAGACGTGCGCAGGCAGTAGAGATTAAGTACTATGACTATGAAAAGTATCGGCGCAGACAATCCTCTATGAGTGTATTCCTTATCATCGACTCTAAACGTCTATAGTTTGATTTACTGAAGTTAGTGTCCGGTCAAGGCTTCCTAACTTGTGCGCATGTTCCGATCAAAGTTCATGAGCTATTAATTCCTAAGACTAGTCTAAGCAGCTACGAATCCTGTCACAGTAGCAACTGATTATTCTAGCGCGTTACTTCTAGTCGTCACCGTCAGGCTATTCAACTAGTTTAACATATAACAAACAAGCAACAAGAGTAAGATTGCGGTTCAAGGCTTCCCCTACTCATGCAACTAGCTGTCAACAGTGTGCACAGAATTAATATAAGCAAACAAACTATGCATTAAGCACAAGTCTCAAAGGAAATACTCATAGATTCATGCCCAACCGATACTAAGCGTTTAGCTAGACATGCTAGTAGTAAACATCATAGAAATAGTAAATAATATCTAAAGTATCTAAGAAAACAGCAACTAGGAGCTGCGTGCAGGTTGCAGTGTCTCGGCTGGCGCAGTCGGCTAACGCAGGTCCTCTTGGTAGGCTCGTGTATTTTTCTGTTCTGCCGCCCTCTCGTGTGTGTCTTGATGCCCTCTGATGATGATCAAACTCTAGCCTTCCTCTCTTTATATACTGCTCAAGAGGCTCATCCTTGGCAACTTCCAAATCTGGTGGTGTCAGGATTTGGAAACACCACTATCTGCGCATGGCGCACTGCACCTTGGTTAGCGCAATCGGTTAGCGCACCGTAGCTAATTCTGCCAACTCCTATCTGCTTGCGCTGCTAGCTCCGCAGGCTGTGTGATGCGCTCCTTAAAAGCTGCCTGTTAGCACGTATCCGACTTAGGCCCTCGTTTCGCCCTGAAATACAAAAACACTGAAAACCAGTAATCTTGTACACAAAATAATGCAAACAAGCATAGGGTTAGGATCTAAATAGTGTGTATAAATAGGCTCTATCAAACCCCCCACACTTGCCCCTTGTTCGTCCCGAACTAGCACCCAAGCACGGATACAATTACCTCTCTGGAGTCTAGCGCACAGTCTTGCACTCTGGTGCGATCTGCACTACTGTTCACCTTGCGCTGCTGTATCTCCTGCGCGCATCTGCCTTCAACAGTTCTAATATAATAATTTCGCAATTCGTTACCTCTCAGCTGGGATGATGATCATTTCGGATGGCTGGGAGATAGCTCTTCATAGGCTCCTGGTTGTCATCTTTTACTTCGAGGACGGGTATATGGTTAGCAGCGCAAGCTTCTCCCGGTGCGTGATTCTTCAGCGCACTTCCTGGGAACTCAAGCTTTTCTGATGATTTTCTTGTGAACTTTGCGCACTCTGGTATGTATCTGTGTGCATGCTGATTCTTTTGTAGGGCATATCATCTGCTGGTGTTTTTCTTTTTGTACAGCTTAATCCAAGGTTCCTGTGTTTCCCAGAACGGTTCCAGTCTCGGCCTCCGGATAACAACTATGGAACAACGCTCCGCTCTCCCTCCTTAGTCTACTTGCGCAGGTCAGCGCACGCGTTTACACCCGCGCCCGCCTTCCTTAGCTCGACTTCCAGAGGAAAGGTGGTCTGTTTTCCCACCTCGCCATGCTTTGGGTATTTCACCTTCGGCATCTGCGTGGCTGAGCTCGCTCTCTTGTTCCGAAGGTCGCGAAGCACCGGCCTCCACTAGCGCTCTTGACCATATACCTCACCTTCGAAGCAAAAATGACTAACTGCCTCTCTAGAGCGTTTCTATCAACTCCACATCCCCTGTATATCCCAACTAAAAGGGGCAGAAAAAAACGAAAAAAAATATACTAAAACAGTTGATAGCAGCGCATGCAATAATGATAGCGTAAAACAAGTTGAACAGTGTGCACAACCCGCACACAAGCGCACCACTGCTACTATTTTCTTCAACTAACTAAGCTACACTACAAAGCTCAGTAAAAACGTGAAATGTAAATGTAACGCTCCCCCCCACACTAAAACAGAGACGTGTCCCCACGACTCAAGCTCAAGCGCACGGAGAGCACATATGCAAGCAAGCAAAACAAAGAACATAAAAAACATATAGTCAACGCAGCACAATATAGCAAGGGGGCACAAAAATATTCGGCACAATATTCAGCAAAACATAGCAAAATATAGCAACAGTTTTCAAAAAGATAAGAAAAGAAACCACCCGAAAGAAATGCGCGCCCTGCCTGCAGCCCTAGATGTCCTCGGAGCTGGACTCAGCCTCGGATCCGTGCGCCTCCTCCTCTGAAGAATCTGTCTCGTACTAGGTGCTGGAGGCTGGCGGCACTACAGAAATGGGGGCGGGCTGAGTCACGAGGTCATCCTCTGAGATAGGATCCCATAGTGAATCTGAGCTGGAACTAATGATGGGATCGGCTTCAGGGGACCTCTGAATGGAAGGCTATGCAGGGGGCTGATTCTGCTGCTGGACCTGGCTCTGCTGTATGCACTGGGGACTAGGTAGGAGGGCTGGCTGGCTGGCTGGCGTGGCTCGCTGGGGGATCCTGGGGGCGGCCTGCGCAGGCTGAGGAGAGGGGGAATAGCATCTCCAAATCTCCACCCTGATGGTGGGCTCATGCTTAAGTCTGCCCCCTCTGGCGCTAAATACTCGAGCACGCGCATGACGTTGAACATCATGCGCCGCTCCTCTGGCACCTCCTCTGCTTCCATCCTGGGGCGCTTTCCTTGTGCCCGCGGGGGAGAATCCTCAATGGAAATGGTAATTGGCTCCCCCTGCGGTGCACTGGCTCTCCGGCGCGCTCCAGTCTGCGCACGAGTCTTCGTGCGCCTGACTAGAGGCCCAACTGGCTCTGGGGCCTCGTCTTCCTGCATCTCCTCCGCAGCCTCCTCTGCTTGCGTGCTGCTCTCCGCTCTTTGCCTCGGCGCTCTGGCCTGCTGTAGCCGGTAGCACCACTCCAATGTACCATCCTCTCTCACGGCTACCGCTCTTATCTGCAGCATATGGGCGCGATCCAGGGGAACAGCCGGTACCACTGTGTGGTCTGGCACCTCAGGCTCTCCATGCATCGCACGCAGCAGGTACGTTATCATCCCTCCACAAGTCAGCGGCCCCTTCGTGCTGACCCGGCTCCAATGGATCACCATGTTCAAGACAAACAGCACCTTCTTCCCATAATAAAAACCCTTCAAAATCTCCATGTCCAGCAAGCTGATCTTCGGCGCACCATTAAAACGCCCAATGATCGAATAGGGGACCAGGCGCCACAGGTAGAACATCCATGGGTCGCGCAGCTCACGTCCGCGGCTGCGCCCCGCGGCAAAAACTGGGCCGGTCGCCATCTCGCGCCATGCCTCCTGATTCGTGTGCGTGTCCATATCAGCTTCTCTCACCTTAGCGCACCTCAGCGTGCGCTTCAACCTCTTAGCCGAGGCAATGTACCAGACTCCCCTGTGCCGATAACTTATCTCCATATCACTCGTTTCTAGCGACGCCAGAAACTCGCAGGTGTCCTCCTTGTCTGTTGAGCTGTTGAACTCCAACAGCGCCTCCCAGCCCGCCAGCGCGAGCTTCTCCATGATGAGGTCCTCCATACCGACCTCTCGCAGGAACTCCCTGCTGATGTACGGAGTCCCGTACATCTCAAGCCTCAGGAAGGCATCGTACTTGCTGGCGAAATCAGCTGGGTCACTTGATCCTCGGCAGGTTGCATGGTGGTTTCTCCGGTCAACTACGGTCAACACAAAAGCTCAAAAAATCCAAACTTCTCCAAATGCCCTGAAACTTTCACCAAAGGATCGCCTACTGCCCGCCTACGAAACCTCTGAACCAGAACTCCAATTGGTGCAGGCTAGCTACGTGCGATTTCAGACCTAGGGCACCCTTCTTCTCGCACAAACCCTAACTCAATCGGCTCAAATCTGAGGGGAAAGGTTACCTGGTGAGCGTGCGATGGTGTGCTCCTCAAATCTCTCTAAACGGAAGCTGGGTTGAGTGCCGGACGGTGAGCGGCTGCTGAGGGCGGGAGTTTCTCTTGCAACGGTTGAGTGTGAAAAGTGATGAAATTTTCTAAGTACTGCCCTTATATACCCCCCCGACTGGCGCAGTCGTCCTGCGCACTGCTGCTCGATTAAAAAAAAACTACAAGTCCTAAACTAGCTAAAAGACACTAGAGAAACGAAAAGAAAAACATGTAAGAGTAAAACGTGTCGGGTTATCTCCCGACAAGTGCCTTTGTTTAACGTCGTTGGCTCGACTGTACCTCGTTACTTGCGTGAAAGTTTACCAGCGACCTCCCCCACTCTTAGTCCTGAGTGACCCTGCGCTCGTGCATGTGTTGTGTTCTTCTTGGTCCTGCGCAAAGGATCGGAGGGGTGGTTTAGCATGGTTAATAGTATGTGATAAATTATAAGTAACGAGGTTTGGTAAAGAGGGAGAAGAAATATGAGCAATAGTTCCCAGTTCTCCCTCTGGTGCGTCTAGTGGTGACTCTGGCGCAACAACCTGCGCATCTGCTAACTCTGGCTCTGCCAATTCAACTTCGCGCGCTGTGCCATCCCAAGGTTCTCCTAAATACCTTTTGACTCTCTGCCCATTGACCTGAAAACGATGCTGGTGCTCGTTTTCTGACTCGATTGTTCCGTATGGGAAAACCTTGGTAACCGTGTAAGGTCCTGTCCATTCGCTGCGCAGCTTCCCAGGCATGAGCTTTAGGCGTGAGGAGAATAATAATACCTGGTCTCCTGGCTCAAAAGCGCGTCTGAGGATATTTTGTCATGAAATGCCTTTGTGCGCGCCTTGTAATCGCGCAGTCCCTCATATGCATCCAGGCGCAGCTCTTCTAACTCGGTCAGCTCAAAAACGCGCTCCTTACCGGCCTCGTCTAGGTTCAGGTTGCAAACGCGCAATGCCCAGTATGCCTTGTGCTCTAACTCCACTGGCAGGTGGCACGCTTTTCCATAAACCAACCGGAACGGTGAGGTCCCAATTGGTGTCTTATGCGCTGTTCGGTATGCCCACAGCGCATCGTCAAGGCGCTGGCTCCAGTCTTTGCATGACGGTCTCACATTTTTCTCCAGTATGCGCTTGATTTCTCTATTGGAAACCTTGGCCTGTCCATTCGTCTGAGGGTGGTAAGCGGTGGATGTCTTGTGGCGCACTCCATAATCCTTGAAAACCTGCGCCACTATCCTATTGCAAAAGTGCATCCCCTGGTCGCTAATGATTGCCTTAGGCACTCCGTACCTGCAAAATATGTGAGTCCTTACAAAGTCAGCGACCATCTTACCATCATCCTTCCGTGTAGCCTTGGCCTCAACCCATTTGGAGACATAATCTACCGCGACCAATATATACTCGTATCCGGAAGATGGAGGAAATGGCCCCATGAAGTCAATCCCCCAAATATCGAATACTTCATCCACTAGAATTGGCGTCTGCGGCATCTCATTGCGCGCTGATATGCCTCCTGTGCGCTGGCACCTGTCACAGTTCCTGCAGTAGTTATACGAGTCTCTGAACAAGCACGGCCAATAGAATCCGCAATCCAGAATCTTTCTGCTCGTGCGCTTTGGACCGAAGTGTCCTCCACATGCGTGCGCATGACAAAACATCAAAACAGAGTTAATTTCATGGTCAGGCACGCAGCGCCTTAAAATCTGATCAGGTCCTATTCTGAGCATATACGGATCATCCCAAAGGTAATACTTGGACTCATGCTTTAATCTCATGCATTGGGTTTTAGTGAAATGAGGTGGAAACGTACCTGTGACCAGGTAATTCGCAATGTGCGCATACCATGGTACCTTACCTGTTAGCGCCATCAGATGCTCGTCAGGGAACGTCTCCGTGATTTGCCCTAGTTCCTCCGCTTTCACGATCCTGCTCAAGTGGTCCGCGACTGTGTTTTCCGTCCCCTTCTTATCCTTGATCTCCAAGTCAAATTCCTGAAGTAGGAGCACCCAGCGCATCAGGCGCGGTTTAGTTTCCTTCTTGAACATTAGGTAACGGATTGCTGCGTGGTCTGTGTAGACGATGACTCTGGCGCCAAGAACATATGCACGGAACTTCTCCAGCGCAAACACAATTGCCAGAAGTTCCTTCTCCGTGGTGGTGTAGTTCCTCTGCGTAGCGTCCAGTGTGCGCGATGCATAATAAATGGCGTGCGGCTTCTTGTCCACTCGCTGTCCCAGGACTGCACCTATTGCATAGTCGCTCGCGTCGCACATCACTTGAAATGGCAGGTTCCAGTCTGGCGCGCGCATCACTGGCGCACTTGTCAGCGCCTCCTTCAGCTTATCAAACGCGGCCCTGCACTCATCAGTAAATTCGAAACACACATCCTTTTGCAAGAGGTTAGACAGGGGTATACAAATCTTAGAAAAATCTTTTATGAAGCGCCTGTAAAACCCGGCATGCCCAAGGAATGATTTCACATCGCGCACGTTAGTGGCATAAGGCAGATTGGAAATAAGATCTATCTTGGCCTTATCTACCTTGATCCCCTCCTGCGAGATAATATGTCCTAGCACTACACCATGCGATACCATGAAATGAGATTTTTCATAATTGAGCACTAGGTTCTTTGAAATGCAGCGCGCTAAGACCTTATCAAGATGAGTTAGGCAGGCGTCAAAGGTACTTCCATACACAGTAAAATCATCCATGAACACTTCTATGCATATACCAATCATATCAGAAAAAATGCTCATGACTAGACGTTGGAACGTACCTGGCGCGTTACACAGCCCAAATGACATGCGCCGAAACGCAAACGTACCGAATGGGCAGGTAAACGTGGTCTTCTCTTGATCTTCCGCAGCTATGGGTATCTGATTGTACCTTGAATATCCGTCTAAGAAACAAAAGTAGGGCTTCCCCCCGCTAATCGATCTAGCATCTGATCCATAAAGGGTAGCGGGAAATGGTCCTTGCGCGTGACTGCGTTAAGCTTCCTGTAGTCGATGCACATGCGCCATCCAGTCTGCATCCAGTCAATCCTATAGCGCGCTGGTTCTTGCGCAGCACCTGCTGTAATCGCGCCTCCTGCTCTTCTTCTAATCCTTTCTTTATGATTACTGGCAGGGTGTCCTCATTTCCCAAGAATTGTATTTGAGGTGCTCCGGGAGTGGCTTCAGCTCGACCTTGGGTGCCTGTTCAATAGAGGGCAAGATTTTATTAGCAGTGCAGACATTAACTAAGTCTTGTACCTGTCTGGATTGTGGTTCAGCACTGCTCAGCTCATTCTCTTGCGCCTCCAACTCTGCCTGTGCCAGTGCAGACCACTCGCCTTTCCTTCTCTTGTTTGTGCACAGCTCCTTTAGAAACTTGGCGTACCTAGGGATTTTCCGAACTGCTTCAATAAGGGGAATGTTTATTTCCACCTTACTGAATAACTCGTAGAGCTCCTAATCAAGCGCTTCCTTCCTAGCCGATGGTGCCTGTACAGGGAAAGGTGCAGGTATGTTAGTACGATTCATGCCTTTGTCCTTTGATTGTGTCATACCTGGCGCCTCGTCCTGCTGGCTTTTGGCTGGCGCTTCTGATTGCGCATCTTGCTCTGGTTGCGCATTCGGCTCTGTTGGATCTGGGACTTGCGCAACTGATGGCGCGGGCGCCTTCGTGGTCTGCTCTGTTCCTATCGTGCGCCCAGTCCTCAGTGTCACGGCGTTGACTCCTCCCTTAGGGTTCTGGATCACTTGCGACGGCAGGTTGCCATCGCTCTTTTTCAGCTCATACACCGTGGTAGCAATTTGTGATAGCTGCTTCTCTATGGACTCGAACCTTTTGTCATATTTCTCATCATTTTTGCGCACTATGTCTGCTAGCTGCCCCACGATATCTTCTAAGGATCGCCTCGGCTGCTGGTTGTTCTGCGCTGGTGAATCAGTGCGGCGATGCGGTGGATTGTAGGGCTCAGCTTGTTGCGTCTGCTGTGGCGCGCGCTGATCCGTGGACTGCCTCTGGAAATTGTTTTCCTCCTTCCATCTGAACCCATTTGCGGCTAGTCCAAAACGCGGCTGATTCTGCCTCTGTGGCCCTCTGTTATCCCATCCTCCAAGAGCATTAACATCTCATGATTCCTCGAAAAGTGTGGGACATGCGTCGATTTTGTGCTCGGTGGAAGTGCAGAACTCACACGCCTTTGGCGCAGCTGGTTGCGCTCCCTGCGCATGCATCAACTTCTGCAGCATGGCCTTCATTTCCTTTATCTCAGCGCTTGTTTCTACCTGATGCATAGAACGAGCACGACTATTTTCAAGTGTTAGCTGATGTCTTACCTGTCCAGCAGAGTCTTCTATCAGCTGCCACGCGTCTTCTGGGTACATGTTGCAAATGTCGCCTCCTGCGCATGCATTCAATAATCTCAGCTCCATGGGTAACAATCCATTCAGGAAATTCTCTATCAGCACATTTTGGGGCAGGCCGTGATTGTAGCAGTTGGCCTCCAGCTCCCTAAAACGCTCGTAATACTCTGACAGCGACTCTCCTGCGGCCTGCCTAGGTGCGGCTAGCTCCCTCCTGAGTAGCGCGATCTTTGCTGCGGGATAAAATTTGTCCAGGAACTTCTTCTGCAGCTGCTCCCATGTGTGAATTGATCCTGCTGGTAAGTTCATCAGCCAATGCCTGGCCGTGTCACACAATGAAAATGGGAACGCTTTCATCTTCAGCGCTTCGTCGCTCTCCCCTTCGGCCTTCATGTTCTCGCAAATGACTAGGAATTCTCGCACATGCTTGACCGGATTCTCGTTGTTCATCCCGTGGAACTTGGGCATGTGATGAATGAGCGAGCTCCTTAGTTCAAAATGACCGTCTGGTGGAAGCACTATGCACCATGGCTGGTTAACCGTGAGTGGGGCTGACATCTCGCGCACTATTCTGCGTCGCGCAGCTTGTCGCGCGGGTGGCGCATTATACAATTCAGCGGCCATCCTTGCTTCAACCTCGCGCTGCACTTCCTCTCTGAACAGGGCTGCGCGGTTATGTGCCCTCGCTTCCTCTGGAGTTCTGTCCCCTAAATTATCTCCAACGACATTGTTATCCTCCATGACCTTTTCTAAATCTCAAGTAAAACGGAATTAAAAGATAACTAAGCTGTTGCGTCTGTCAGTGCTCAACTAGAATCTGCGCAGCGCAACTGTTTCAAGGTTGCGCAGGTTGATGTTGATTGCGCGCCGTCAGAAACAACAACGAAAATAAAGCAAACAGAAATATCTGTGTTGCTCCCCGGCAACGGCGCCAAAATTTGATGTGCACGCGTCGTTGTACGTGTATCAAATTAATTCATTCCTCTTCCACTTAGTACAACGGTTAAGTCAGGGTCGAATCCACAGGGAGCAAGTAGATTAGCTTTAACTAGTATCCTGCACTTACGAAAACTGGGGGTGTGAGTGATTGGGTTGCGCAATGCGCGAGTAAACAGTAGTAAATGCAGGAATTGCACTAGACGTGCGCAGGCAGTAGAGATTAAGTACTATGACTATGAAAAGTATCGGCGCAGACAATCCTCTATGAGTGTATTCCTTATCATCGACTCTAAACGTCTATAGTTTGATTTACTGAAGTTAGTGTCCGGTCAAGGCTTCCTAACTTGTGCGCATGTTCCGATCAAAGTTCATGAGCTATTAATTCTTAAGACTAGTCTAAGCAGCTACGAATCCTGTCACAGTAGCAACTGATTATTTTAGCGCGTTACTCCTAGTCGTCACCGTCAGGCTATTCAACTAGTTTAACATATAACAAACAAGCAACAAGAGTAAGATTGCGGTTCAAGGCTTCCCCTACTCATGCAACTAGCTGTCAACAGTGTGCACAGAATTAATATAAGCAAACAAACTATGCATTAAGCACAAGTCTCAAAGGAAATACTCATAGATTCATGCCCAACCGATACTAAGCGTTTAGCTAGACATGCTAGTAGTAAACATCATAGAAATAGTAAATAATATCTAAAGTATCTAAGAAAATAGCAACTAGCAGGTGCGTGCAGGTTGCAGTGTCTCGGCTGGCGCAGTCGGCTAACGCAGGTCCTCTCGGTAGGCTCGTGTGTTTTTCTGTTCTGCCGCCCTCTCGTGTGTGTTTTGATGCCCTCTGATGATGATCAAACCCTAGCCTTCCTCTCTTTATATACTGCTCAAGAGGCTCATCCTTGGCAACTTCCAAATCTGGTGGTGTCAGGATTTGGAAACACCACTATCTGCGCATGGCGCACTGTACCTTGGTTAGCGCAATCGGTTAGCGCACCGTAGCTGATTCTGCCAACTCCTATCTATTTGCGCTGCTAGCTCCGCAGGCCGTGTGATGCGCTCCTTAAAAGCTGCCTGTTAGCACGTATCCGACTTAGGCCCTCGTTTCGCCCTGAAATACAAAAACACTGGAAACCAGTAATCTTGTACACAAAATAATGCAAACAAGCATAGGGTTAGGATCTAAATAGTGTGTATAAATAGGCTCTATCAAAGACTTTTATTGATAGTCATCTCAATCGCAAGTAGTGCTCTGTTAGCCTTCATCTCCCACTTTTCGTAGTCAACCGTCTTATTTTTAGGAGGTGGAGTAGTGGTATCACCATCAACAATACTCCACAACCCTTGACTTTTATGATAAGTCCTCATGCAAGTTCTCCAATATCGATAGTTGTATTCGTTTAACTTCTCCATTGCACTAACCGTAGTTCCAAACTCCGCCATAGTAAGATCAAAGATGAGAGCGTACCTTAATTGGTCCTTGACCACAAACTTCTTAACAGTCCCGGATTGTACTCCTCGCTATACTCCCTTTAACGATGCTCCTACGCTCCTCGTTGGTCCCCGACCGCCTAACTCTTGATACCAAATTGTTGAGAAAACTTGCTTGCAATGGAGAAGTCTTATTAAGAAAGGAAACCTCACATGACTCACTCTTCTTTTGTTGGATATCACTCACAATTGCTTGAGTGCTTCTCTCCTTATTCTTCACCCCTATTTATACTAATCCTCCTCATAAATGTTATGATTAGTTTAATCCTACGGCTACAAATATAAGCTCTAGAAAATTCCTTGTAAAATATCTTCCACTTTTTCTCCACACTTCTCTATAGAATTCTAAAGAATTCTTCTCCTTGGACTTGAGCTCTTTCTTTTTGGGCCAACTTTCTCTTGAGATTAAATTTGGATTTAGCTCAATTAGGCATTTATAACTTAATAAGGTTATGCTAACTTGATAATCAGAGCATGCAATTCAAACGAAGAACAGTAAATTACTAATCGAATTAAGAAACATAAGTATCTCAAACCGTGTGTCGCAATACAAAATTGACAAACTGAAAGTTGGGTTTAGCTATGAGAATCCATCTAAAGCAATAATGAAAATAAACTGAGTTTTAGAAATAATACTAAAACTGTGAACAGAACTCCGGCAATGAATATTACTCCGGCGATGAACAGTGTCTCTGCCTCAATTTCCGCGCGTTGCTGCCGCCGTCGCTTCTCCTCTCTCTTGCTAAAAATTGTTTTCTTTTCGAAATAGCAGGTCTATAATTAAAGATAAATCATGCAAACTTCTAAATCATGCAGCCTTCTAAATCTGATCTGGGCCGTGGGCCCAATGCTGACATCATCAAATGTTGTTGTCCCCTCCGGAAGAAGACATTAGTAGCGCGGCTTATGAAGACATTAGCTGCGCAGAAAAAGTGTTCTTTTGGCTCGGTACTCACTGAGATGCACAGTTTCTTCAATGTAAATTTCTGCATCGACTCTCTAGAAATTCCATAAATCTCGAAAGCGGTCTTGATACACCTGCGACGCGAAACACTACAAAGAAGTAATCTATCACACGCAAAATGCAATTAAACAATGGGAATAAACAACTCGATGGATCGTATAAATACGCTCCATCAAACTATCCTACACTTAAACTAGTTCGTCCCGAACAAGAACACAAACAAGACTCGCAATACTCAAAGCACTTCTAATACGCCAACGACTAAACACTGAATTTACTTGAGATGTCCTCACTAATCAGTTCATCAATATATTCTCACACTCATTCTTTAATAATGATCAGTAAGAAACTACAATGATACATTTAACCTGAGATGTCGAGATGGATTCAATGGATGACTGGGAGATAGTCCTCTTTAGACTCCTAACTCCACTCTTCAGCTCAAGGTCATAGTCACGCGCATACACTGAATTTGCTTTCTCTGGCACGTGAGTAGTCCAAGCTATGAGGAACTCAACTTTATCTTCTTCTTCTTTTTGGAGGACAGCTTTTGAAACTTTATGTTTTGTTTTGTCCGAAGACTTCACTCGAAGCGATTGCTTTTCTGAATTTTTTCTTTCACATCTGTTTGAATTTTTCTTTTTGAGCTTTTCTCTCAAATATGAATTGCTTGTCCTTTTCTTTTTTCTCTTTGAACCGTTCCAATCATCGCCTTCGAATAACAACATATGGAGTGTGTCCCGCTCTTTCTGATCATTATCCTTTCAGCGCGAGGCAGGATAGAGGTTACCCACCCGTTCTCGATTACTAAGACTAGAGAAGGACAGTTTGTTTTCCCGTCCAACCATTGCATAAATGCTGCAGCGATGGAGTGAAAGCCTCACTCCTCATAACTAGAAATGCCAACCTCCACAAACTCAATGTGCTATGCGACTAGGAATATATAACATCATGTAATATCTCAACTCAAAGGAATATATAACATCAAGTCATAAGCATCACAATATTGTAGAAATCATGCAAAGCAGACACATCGAAACCTCAAACCATCAAACATCATCTCATAAAATCAGTATCTTCATCGCAACATTTAATCACATTAAATCAGCAGCATATAATCGCACGAAATTAGCAGCATCGCAACATCTAAAAAATTAAAAAAAAGTGCTCTAACTACTCCTAATGCATGCTAATAAAGGTAAACGTGCTGACACATAATGCTAACTCCCCCACCGCACACTTTTGAATCGAACCATGTCCTCACAGTACAATTTAAATGGTAGGATGGGTACTCATTTAAGATACAAAAGAAATGAAACAAATAAGAAACACACAAGAAACTACGCAAAAATCCTAACCGCGCCCGAAGCACACATTAGGCGTGCGCCCGAAGCATACATTAGGGGACCTAATGTATGAACCAGGCGCGGCCATAATGTTATCTCGGGGTGCCGTACTCACTGACTCAAACTAAGAATTAAAATAAATTAAAGTTGGGTTGCCTCCGGCAAAGCGCACTTATTTAACGTCGTTGGCTCGACGGTACCTCTCATCCTTAAGCATTTACTGGCTCAGCAAACTCGAGCTCCTTATTAGGTGGGTTATCCTCTCCAAATGGAACATCTTGTTGCAGCGGTTGAGAAACTGGCAATGCTGTCCTCAAAAAACCTTTAACAAACCTGCGATGAAATCTAACAAATTTGCGATAAAATCCGGCATATTCAAGGAAAGACATGATATCTCGTTGGTCAGCGGGAAAAGACAATTTACGAATCAACTCAGTTTTTATTTTCTGAGGTTGGATGCCTTCCTCACGCTGCATATCCGACTCAAGCACTGCATCCTCAATGATATCCAACGCATATGTTCCTGCAATGTTAGGTGGGTACTGCATAGATTTATACATGTTAAAGTTAACTACTTCTCCCTCTACCTATATGGAGAGATCACCCGTAAATGTATCGATTTTCGTCTTCGCAGTCACCATGAAGGGTCTCCCTAGTAGAACGGGGGAAGTATCTATCACATCTCTGTCCATTTTCATGACATAAAAATCTGCAAGGAACACAAGTTTTCCTAGGTGCACTAATACGTCAACATCTATACCCTATGGCTTACTATATGATCTATCCGCTAGTTGAAGAATCAAGCCAATGGGGTTCAGAGGACCAATACACAATGCTAGCTAGAGAGAGTAAGGCAATACATTAACCGATGCACCCAAATTCAACATACAATTATCAATTTTGGATTTCCTAATGATGCATGAAATTGTAAATGTACTTGGATCCTTACATTTTGGTCCTACCTTGTACTGAGTTACCTGCTTAGGTTTCAGTTCTCATCTTCGGTTAGTGCACATTTCTTTAAGGGCCTTAGCATATTTCGGGATCCGCTTTAGTGCGTCAAGGAGTGGGATTGTGACTCTTCCCATGACTTATCAGTGCTCGGCCAGCTTGATTGAAGTTCTTCCTTGGGTACTGATTGTTATACCTCTTTTGTTGTTGAAAGGAGGGTGGTAGTGCTGTGTTGCTGCTGCGGCTGCCCTTGATTCTGCTGGAACCCTCCTTCATTTTTTCCAACTGAAACCATTGGCAGCAAGTCCAAATTGTCTAGGGGTCTGCCTATTGTCGACGTTCTGCCCAACCATCATAATCCGCATAATTTCCTTGAGCTCTTTGATTTCGTTGGCCATTTGATTGGTGTTGGAATCCACCTATGAAACGCTCCTTGCCCTGCTGGTGTCATCCCTTCGGCTAGTCTCTTCCTTGTACCGAACACTCTCAGCGGTCTCATTAATCAAATTACGTACCTCAGATGGTGTCAAATTCAACACTGTGCCTCCAGCTGCGGCATCCAATAACATACGCTCGAGAGGTCTCAATCCATCCAATAAATACTACACCAACATCCTTTCTGGAACACCCAAGTTACAACAACTTTGTTCCAATGCGTTAAATCTTTCCATGTAATCGTACATGGAGTCGCTGGGTCCATGTCTCATAGTGGACAGCTCTCTCCTCACTTGAGTCACTTTAGTCGGAGGGTAATATTTGTCGAGGAATTTTCTTTGCATGTGCGAATGCTACCTGAAGGCAAAGATAAAAACCAAGATTTTTCCAGGTCAGTTAAACTCAAAGGAAATACTTTTAATTTGAACCTGTCTTCCGAAGTTGCATATGGTCTCAATGTTTGGCATATTCCGGTGAACTCTTGTAAGTGTCGAGTTGCACCTCTCCCAGTAATCCTCCAAACTTAGGCAGATGGTGCACCACCGCGGTTTTGATCTCAAAATTATCTTCTTCCGGGTCAGTGTTGATGCACCATTGCTGATTCTGGAATGTAGTTGCTACAAGCTCCCTTATTGTAGGCTCATGACGGGCATGTTGTCTATATAGTTGTTGAGGCGGATATGGTCTAGGTTGTGGTTGAGGTGGAACATAGTCGTAAAACTCATCCATCCTTCCACCTCTACCGTTGTGTCCCGCCTGAAACTCCATTCTTTGACGAGCTGCTCTTTGCCTCTGGTTGAACACTCGTTCCAGCTCGTCACAGAATGGTGGTATGACCCGTGGGGATACTTCCTCGCTAATCTGATTGTGTTCATGGCTCTGGTGGCCATCGCCGTTTACGCTTCCTACATTCGACATACCAAAAAATATAGCAAAATACAAATAAATGAAAAATAAAATAGTAAACGACCTTCGATTGGTTAAAAACACCGGTAGCTCAAATTCCTCCTACCTGCGCCGCCAAAAACACCAATACACTAAAAACAAGCAAAAAAGAAAAAGAAAAAATTAGAACTCTATACTGAGCGTTGCTCTCCCCGGCAACGACGCCAAAATTGGACGGCACGTCATTGTGTGCGCCAAATTTATATTTATAATCTAGTGTAACACTTAGCAAGCGTTAAGCTGGGTCGAACCCACGAGAGAGCAATCAGTGAAATAGTTCTAGGTATAATTATCACACTAAAAAGGGATTTGCAGGGAGAATGTTTTTTGTTGTCAAATTCAGAGTAAAGTTAGTTCAGGGATATGCATTGTAACGAGTAATCATCAATTGTATCATGCATCAACTAGTAACCTACTGTTCTAGTCTAACAATCCTGCTAGGATAATGTCGACTCTAGTGTTCTACCTACTCTCAACCGCTAAGTTCTCGAATAGGTTTAACAATTGCTCGATTAACAACACCCTTTAGGTTATACCGCTAGGCTTAGCTAATAGGGAAGTCAATTCAATATCATGCAATAGATATCAACTCAGTTTCACCGCTAGACTATGCTAACTTGATAATCAGAGCATGCAATTCAAACGAAGAACTGTAAATTACTAATCGAATTACGAAACATTAGTATCTTAAACCATGTGTCGCAATACAAAATCCCCAAACTGAAAGTTGGATTTAACTACGAGAATCCAGCTAAAGCAATAGTGAAAATAAACTGAGTTTTAGAAATAATACTGAAACTGTGAACAGTAACTCCGGCGATAAATAGTAACTCTGGCGATGAATAGTACTCCGACGATGAACAGTGCCTCCGCCTCAATTTCCGCGCATTGCTTCCGCCATCGCTTCTCCTCTCTCTTGCTAAAAATTGTTATTCTTTCCGGAATAGCAGTTCTGTATTTATAGGTAAATCATGAAGACTTCTAAATCATGCAGCCTTCTAAATCTGATCTGGGCCTTGGGCCTAATGCTGTCTGCTTCGGAAGAAGACATTAGCAGCGCGCCCGATGAAGCCATTAGCCGCGCGCCCGATAAAGACATTAAGGCAATAAAGTGTATTTCCGGGGCGGTACTCACTGAGATGCACACTTCCTTCAACGTCAATTTCTACATCAACTCTAGAAATGCCATAAATTTCGAAAGCGATCTTGATACACCTGCGACGCAAAACACTACAAAGAAGTAATCTATCACACGCAAAATACAATTAAACAATGGGAATAAACAATTCGATGGATTGTATAAATAAGCTCCATCACATATTCCACTTGGGAGATACTTTCTCCTTTTTATAGACAAGTGTTGACTGATGTCTCTTGGAGTTCTGGATTATTGAGGTATGACATACCTTGACAAAACTGCATAAGATTCTTCTTCAGCACTCCTTGAAGATTTGAAGCTGGAGCACAATCTAAAGAATGGGAGAGATATAGCAACTAAGCACAATGATCTGCTACAGCACTCTGTGGACCACAAAAGCTGAGGCAAATTGGGCAAAAGTCAAAAGATAGATCCTACTTCAGTAATCCCTAAAGATCTGAAGCTAAAGTAAAAAAATCGAGAAACCTGAAGATGAACGGGAAAGTCCATAGAAGTGTTTCCATTATCTCAGAGGTCAAATCGCGTTGCAAACGTCATCGAGTGTCCAGCAGAGGTCAGAACTCAGGCGGAAGAAAAGCTCTAAAAGATAAAGATGCTAAAGTTCAAATTAGGAAACAGAATCTTCAACAACCTTGCAAGAATCTAGGAGTAGATTCTGGATATGCTTAGCCTCCTTAGGAATCCTAAAGAAACAAGGTTTCCGCCTCTGGTAATTGAAAAACCTATAAGAGGAAGCCTAAGGCAGTTCTTTGAAGATCGAGAGAAGAAACCGAAGTAGAGAATTCTCACAACCTGAGTTGCAAGAAGAGGGTTGAAGGTGTTGTGAGGTGTGCTGAAGAGATCAGAACTCGCAGAGTTTGATCAAGTTTTGATCCACAGATTTCGACTGGAGCGTGGATCTTTGAAGGATCAAACAGGAGCTTCGGAGAGCAGCTGCGGACAAACCTGTCACAGGTTGATTGAAGACCTAAGCGTCTCTCCTTGATATTGTCAGGTGGGCATTGATCAAGGGGGAAAAGATTCTGAGTTGGTAGAACTCAGAGAGAGAGATGGACTAATTGGCAGAGAGTGCTAAAGAAGTCGTCTACAGAAGTTACAGCAACTCTGAGATAGAGTGTCTGAAGCATTCCGTGTACTACACATTGTAATAGGGTAGGTAATCGGTTGATTTCTTACCGATTATTCGCTTCATTTGATGATGAATTTTGCTCCTCTCCCGAACTTTTCATTGTATTTTCACCACTCTACTCTCATTTCAGGTAAAGTTATATTAAATTGAGGATTTGTAGTTCGTTTGGAGCAAAATAAGGCAAAACACAAAGATTCAAACGAATACAGACCAAATCTGGGCAGATTTACCTATTCGTCATCAAAGGCTTGCCGAAAACATGATTCTTATCCGATTCAGGCGTGCTTTATCTTGTTGGAAAGCTAACTCGAAGACCTACAACATTGTAGTTTACAGCAAGACGTAATTCGAAGGTTTAGATAGTCAACAATGCAAGACAAGTCAGATTTATAGTGCTGAGTGAACAGTAGCACGGTTCAAGTAAGAACCTCCGGTTCACTGGTCAAACCGGCGGCAAATGTAAAATTTCGTTTTTCTCTGAAAGGGGCCAGTTCAACGTAGAACCGGCGGTTTGAACATTGAAACCGCCGGTTTGGCACCAAACCGGGCCGCAAATCAATTTTGAAAATCAGACCAATTGATTTTCATATAAATAGAAATCGAGGGCTCGTTCAGAGAGGTTGGACGATTTTGGAGAACAAAGGCAAGAGAGAAGAGGATATCTTGGAGTGAAGATCGCCATCACGGGTTCTTCGTCCTTTATTCTCTTCATTCTTGTATTGGTAGTAATCCCGATGAGTATCCAGTAGTCTATTTAGTTCTGGGATCCTACGGATCCCATGCCTGTAACCTGATTTCATGTGATTTGTACAAACATCAGTTTTAGTCTAATGCAAGTTTATGTTTTCAATTCTATTATGCTTCATTCTATCGTTTTACCATTGTTGATCATTTATTGGGATGTCTGCATGTTAGAACGACACTAGGTTAGATGCCAAAAAGATGAATGGGTCTGAGGCAGTTAACTGGAACAAATAGGATTGATGTCGAGACACGGTAGCTATATTGTTAGTACATGAATCGATAGGAGAGTTGACATATTTTCTCTTGAAACCTTTGGGTCTAATAAATCGAAACTGTTGGTAATCCGTGATTGGGCGGCGTTCAATAGTGTAGATTAATTCAGGTGATGATCCGTGAATAGGCGGCTCATCTGATGTTAGTTTAGGTTATTTCCAAAGCTATTTTGCATGACTATATGGTGTGACTGATTGCATGAATCGTGTTGCGAGCATGGGTGAAGTTCGATCTTGGAATTACTTTTTCTGATTGAATCAATCCTTAGTTATATTAATTAGGACAATTAGGATAATTAGAACAAACCCATAATTTTCATTAGGAGTAGCTGAACACATTGAGTGCTAGCTAGTATATACTCGCGCCTGTTCCTAGGATTAACCCTTGGCTTACCAAGGTCTATAAATTGTTTTTGACTACAATTTGACCCCTGAAACTTATATCTGACAACTATAAAGGGTTAAAAATACGCACTATCAAAATGACGCCATTGCCGGAGAACAGCGTCTAAGTGTGTTATTAGTTTTTAGCATACATAGTTTAGGACTATTCCATTTTTTTTTGTTTATCCTTCACTAATCATATGCTTATCTCAAATTGCGAGGATGTATTCATACAATCACCAAGGCATGTATGCGAGTGGTGAAAGCTCATGGACACAATCATATGATCAAAATTTGGAACGCAACCAGTATCCACAGATGGGCGAGCAATACTACGAAGACGCACATTATTACGAATTTTCACAACAAGTTTATGAAGCTCCCGCCCATTCACCTCTATTTCAGAACCATAATTAGCAGACCCAACCTGAGAACACCGAGATATCAATTATGGAGTCCATGCTCGCTGATTTTCTGGCACAATAGAGCAAACATTCTCAAGAAACTGAGGCTAAGATTGACAACTTGACAAAGTCAGTGGAGCAGCTCACTATTCAGACTCGTGCGCTGGAAACTCAGATTGCACAGCAAACAAGCTTAGCAGCAAGAGAACCGGGGGCAACCAAGAAATTCATAGATAATGACGTCGAGATGGAAGTGGCCAGCCATCAAGAAGTTCATGTTAATGAAGCATTTGCCCCTTCACCCTTATTTTCCAATGATGTGAATGAACATGGTGATGTAGTGGAAGAGATGGAGCACTTTGAGCCGCCACAAATTCAAAATTATGAGGACTTCGTTGATATATATCAGAATTTGACTAAAGAAGATCCTCGCATACATATAGATGTGATAGTGAAGGAAAGTCATGAGACATTGGCATCTGAGTTACTAACTGAAGAACTCAAAGGAAGCATGCCAATTGGATATGGAGCACGTAGTGAAGATGTATATCTTCTTGCACCACTGCTGGACAAGTTCCTAAGGTTCTTGCCGTATTTTTTGAAACTGCCGAGAAGAAGCTCCTACAATCCCTTGGTTCTCAAGGGACTAATATTTATAAAGGGAATGGACTGTCAATTCAAGGTCTATATAGCACTCGATGGACGTAAATTCAAATGGGAGTTGAAGGAGGATTGACACCTTAGAGCATTGACGGCCCCGTGAGAAGGGATTCTAGCAAAGGACTTCTCGCGAGTGATTTCTCTTGGGTGCTTTGCTGAGTGTTGCCAAGACGTTAAACTAGGCCTTGACGGAAAGTCACCCGGTTTGTAAGTTTTTATATTTATTTTGGTTAGCTAAATTTGTGCCTTACATGACATGATGCGTGATTTATGTGCTCTCAACTTAAGTGTTTAGTTCTTTTTCTGGTTGATTTATATTTCTATTTTTATCGCTTAGGGACTAAGCTTGCTCTTAAGTGTGGAGTGTTTAGAGCGCATAATCACTCTTGCCATGTATTGCATTTTAGTTAGGTTGATAGGCATGTTAATTTAAGAACACTTACACGCTCAAATTATCTATGGCTTGTTGTTAACTTTCTCACGCTTTATGAGCTACGCCGGTTATCTGTTCATCCTATTTGAGTTTGTGTTTAGAATCTGAAATTGTTCCTTCTCTTCTTCAGAGGCGTTCCTACTTATGCAAAATTTCTTAAAGATATTATATCGCATAGGAGAGAAATGCATGAAATTGATCACGTAGCTTTGGATGCTAATTGTAGCGCTATTATTCAACATAACATGCCTAGGAAGCTAAATGATCATGGTTCATTCTCTATTCGTATTGCTATTGGTGATTTTTGCATAGATAGTGCATTGTGTGACTTGGGAGCTAGTATTTCTTTGATGCCATTTTCCTTGTTTCAAAAACTTGACATGGGTGAACTCACTCCTACATCCATAAATCTTAGATTGGTGGATAGATCATCTAGGTTACCTAAGGGTATTTTAGAGGATGTTCCAATTAGAGTAGGGAAATTTTATGTTCCCGTTGACTTTTATGTGCTTGAGATGGATGAGGATCGTGAAATTCCTATCATACTAGGAAGGCCTTTCTTGAATACGGTAAAAGCCGTTATTAATTGTGGAGAGGGAGTTATAGAACTAAACTTGGGAACCGACAAAATTAAATTTTACTTGAAAAAGGTTTTAAATGCTCCTAGTAGTTCTATGGATTGCCATTTGCTTGAAATAAATGATGCTTGTGATGTTTTTGATGCTCATGATGAATTGACAAATTTTGAGTACGAGTTACTCACCAAAGATAGTGGTAGTCCATCTTTCGCCTCGTTGATGAATCTTGAGGACGGTAACAATCTCGATGAGGACACCATTGAAGAAGATACACGAAAAGGTAAGGAATTCGGTGAGGGATTGAAACCCCTTCCACCGAATCTAAGGTATGAATTCCTCGGACCAAACAATTCACTACCCGTTATTATCGAAGCATCTCTTGATGAATGTGAAACCTCTAAGCTTATGCATGTGTTGCAATTGTATAAGGGTGCTATTGGGCATTCCATTGATGATTTGAAAGGGATTAGCCCCAAAGTTTGCATGCATAGGATAAGACTTGAGGAGAATGTGAAACCTAGTCGCGCATTTTTTAGGCGATTAAATCCTAAGCTTGGTGAGGTTGTATTGAAGGAAGTGACTAAGTTAAGAGATGCGGGAATAATTTACTCGATCCCCGACTCCGAATGGGTGAGCCCAATTCATGTGGTGCCTAAGAAAGGCGGGCTCACCGTTGTGGAGAATGATAAAAATGAATTGATCCCTACGCGCACGGTCACAGGGTGGAGGATGTGCATAGACTATAGGAAATTAAACAAAGCCACCAAGAAAGATCATTTCCCAATTCCTTTTATTGATCAAATGCTAGAAAGATTAGCGGGACATGAATATTTTTGCTTTCTAGATGGTTTTAGTGATTTTTTCCAAATTCCCATCCACCCCGATGACCAAGAAAAGACAACATTTACTTGCCCCTATGGCACTTTTGCATATAGGAGAATGCCTTTTGGTCTTTGTAATGCGCCGGGTACTTTTCAAAGCTGCATGATGTCCATATTTTCCGAATTTCTTGAAAATTCCATGGAAGTTTTTATGGATGATTTTTCGGTGCATGGATATTCTTTTGATGATTGTCTTACAAATCTTTCACGTGTTTTGGCTAGGTGCATTGAGATGGACTTAGTCCTCAATTGGGAGAAATGCCATTTCATGGTGAAAGAAGGCATAGTTTTGGGACATCGTGTTTCAAAGAGAGGGATCGAAGTCGATAGAGCTAAAATCGACGTAATTGAAAAGTTGCCACCTCCAAGGGATATTAAAGGGATTAGAAGTTTTCTCGGGCATGCGGGTTTTTATCGAAGATTTATTAAGGATTTTTCAAAGATAGCAAAGCCCCTCACAAATCTTCTACGCAATGAGGTGGAATTTACTTTTGATGAGCCTTGTCTTGAGGCGTTTGAAGTATTGAAGCAAGCTTTGGTGACCGCACCTATTATTCAAGCACCGAATTGGGATTTACCATTCGAAATGATGTGCGATGCAAGTGATAGCGCCATTGGAGCCGTCTTGGGTCAACGAATCGATAAGCGCCTCCACGTAATCTATTACATTAGTAAGGCCCTTGACACTACCCAAGCAAACTACTCAACAACGGAGAAAGAGATGCTAGCCATTGTCTATGCCTTTGAAAAATTTAGGCAATACTTGATTGGTTCTAAAACCATAGTCTACACGGATCATGCCGCCATCAAGTATTTGGTTTCTAAGAAGGAAGCAAAGCCTAGACTTATCCGTTGGGTACTCCTATTGCAAGAATTTGATATAGAGATTAAGGACTAGAAAGGAGTAGAGAATGTAGCGGCGGATCACTTGTCAAGACTCGAACTAACCAAAGAAGAAGATTCAAGAACGATTCCCGTAAATGACACATTCATTGGGGAATACTTGATGAGCATCGAGACCGCGCAAGCTCCATGGTATGCGGACTTCGTGAATTTCCTAGCTTGTGGAATTCTACCGGAGGGAGCAAATTACAATCAAAGCAAGAAATTCCTTCATGATATCAACCGATACTATTGGGACGAGCCTTATCTATATAAGCTTTGCGCGGATGGACTCTATAGATCATGTGTCGCGGAATGCGACCAACAAGGTATTCTTGAAGGATGTCACTCTTCTCCTTATGGCGGGCACGGCTCAAGTTCCAAAACGGCCGCAAAGGTTCTTCAAAGCGGATTCTATTGGCCGAGTTTGTTCAAAGATGCATATGAGTTCGTGAAGTCTTGCGATGCGTGTCAAAGAACCGGAAATATTTCTAAGAGAGATGAAATGCCTCAAAAGGGTATTCTAGAGGTTGAGATATTCGACGTATGGGGGATCGATTACATGGGACCATTCCCATCTTCTTATGGGAATAAGTATATTTTGGTCGCCGTCGACTATGTCTCAAAATGGGTGGAAGCCATTGCCTCACCTTCTTGCGATGCCAAAGTTGTGATTAAGTTATTCAAAAAGGTCATCTTTCCAAGATTTGGAGCCCCTCGGACCGTAATTAGTGATAATGGTACTCATTTCAAAGAAAGACAATTTGAAGCGATGCTTCGAAAATATGGAGTCTATCATAAAATTGAGATGCCTTATCACCCTCAAACTAGTGGACAAGTTGAAGTTTCCAATAGGGAGATAAAAGCTATTCTCGAAAAAACTGTGGGGAACTCAAGGAAGGATTGGTCTTCAAAGCTAGAAGAAGCTTTATGGGCATATCGCACCGCTTTCAAGACCCCGATTGGCATGTCACCATACCGCTTAGTCTATGGGAAGCCATGCCATCTCCCCGTCGAAATGGAGTACAAGGCCATGTGGGCAATCAAGAAGTTAAATTTTGACTTGAAGACGGCGATGGAAAAGAGAGTCCTCCAACTCCACGAACTAGATGAGATTAGACTCGACTCTTATGAGAGTTCAAGAATTTATAAGGAAAGAACCAAATTGTGGCATGACAAGAAAATTCGGAGGAGGACTTTCTCAAAGGGGGATAGCGTATTGCTTTTCAACTCTAGACTTAGATTATTCCCGGGAAAATTGAAATCAAGATGGTCGGGGCCTTTCAAAGTTGAAAAAGTATATGAAGATGGCCACTTCGAATTGATAAACAAAGAAGGTGAAACTTTCAAAGTAAATGGCCATCGAATTAAAGCCTACCATGGAGAAGTGCAAAGCTTGGAGCTTGGAGACTTCAAACTTGATGATTCTACCTAATTCCCTAATTATTGCATGCCATTTGAGAAGGGATCCTCGCAAAGGACTTCTCAAGTGTGTTTCTTATGAAGAAGGGAATCGGCTACGTCTTAGCCAAGACTTTAAACTAGGCTGGTGAGTATTTGTGCTCTTGCTCCTACTTGTTTGTAGTGTAGAATCATGTTTTGACTTTGTGTTGCGCCATGCCTATATGAAGTTAGAGGTTTTAGGGATTTTTGTGGTTGAGTGCACTCAAATTACCCCTTTTGGTTTGATTATTCATGTGTGAAAATATTTGAGTGTGGGGTGTTTTGAGTGAATATTAGATGTCTTAAAGTGGTTGAGGAATGTGGTGCATTTGAGTGAAAGACTTTGTGCGGAGTGGCTAACACACACCAGTCGGTTCGCCCGAATCAGTTGATTCGCTCACCCGAGAACATGCACTGAGTAAATGATTCAGGCGAATCATGGACGGTCTCCCCGAATCACTTGATTCGGTCAAGCAGCTACCCAGATCGATTCGGCCAAGCCTTCGCCCGAATCAGTTGATTCGCTCACCCGAGGACATACACTGAATAAATGATTCAGGCGAATCATTGGTGATTCGGGCAGGTCCCCAAATCAAATTCGCTGGAGGTCTGAGATTTATTCGTGCGAATCGACTTTATTCGCTCATTCTCCCCCGAGCCCTAAATCTTTTTCCGCCCGAGCGCTTCCGTCCGACTTCCACAGACCCCAAACCACTTCCGTCCGACCTTCCCAACTAAATCCCTCCCTCTCCGAGCTAACCCCAAACCGTTGTTCGCATTCCGTGACACCCATTCAGCCGCAGCTTCTCTGAGTCTTCTTCGCCCGATTCCGCCGCAGCTTCTCCGAGTCTTCTTCGCCCGAATCAGCCGCAGCCTCCCTGAGTCACCCTTCTCCTTCCTCAGCTTCACAATGGCCAGGACTAACTTGACGACTACAGGAAAGCCTCGACCACCGCCTGCCAAGAAGCTGACAGCAGCTCAAAAGGGTAAAGGCATTGCTAAGGCTAAAGCTAAAGCTCCAGCCAAAACCAAACCGAAGCCAAGGCGAGCTACTAGTGGTATCATAATCCGCTCCTCTCCCCCGCCGTCTCCAGTCAGTTCATCCTCCTCATCTTCATCATCCTCTTCCGACGATTTCAGACCCGTGGGAGAGTCGTCGCGCTCGCAAGCCAGGCTGGCAGTTATCCCTCATTCTGGAGCAGCAGAGACAAGGAGACCCCGCTATCTTACTGGAGAAATCCTTGCTGCGGACGCCAAGATGCAAGCTTTATTGACGCAGCACGAGAATTATGAGGTACTGGCTCCCATTTATCCTGATCATGCCGCACTAAGCAAGCTTAAAATTATGGATGAAATCAGTAATTACTTTCGTGCTAGTGATATGCATTATATTTTGATGGATGATCCGGGTACTTACCCGAGGGTGGTGAAGGAATTCATGGCATCATTTTCTGCGACGAAGGAAGATATTGAGGGTAGTCTAAGGCACAATGGCAAGAGGGACCAAACTGTCTGTTCTTGGACCTTCCGATTAGGCGGGCAGACTTTTACCCTGCCCGCGCTTGATATTTGCACAGCTTTTGGGTGCACCGAGCTTGGTGAGTCCCCGCATTTCAGAGAGCGCGAACGGTACCATTTCTGGGTGGACCTCGCCGCGAAGGACATTTTCTTCACCTCCCCTCAGCCAGCCACGATGATTACCTCCCCAGTTTGGCGGCTGATTCACCGTATCATAGCTACATCCATTCACAGCCGCAAGGATGGGGGCAGGTACGTGAATACATCGGACTTGGACTTGATGCTCCTCATTTCTCGCGGCAGATCAGTAAACATTGTAGATGCACTGACGGTTCAGTTTGAGTCATATCAGAGAAAGGAGTACAAAGGGCGCGCTCTAGGTGGCGGGACATTTATTTCGCTTCTCGCGAAGTGGTTGGGATTCTCTTTAGACCGCAGCGCAATCTTGCCAAAGAAAATTCTCAACCTGGAAACTCTCCGAAAGATGCACATGATAGAGCCTAAGATGCTTCGTTGGATTACTCGACCCGATGTGCCACAACACTTGGAGAAGAGGATAGAGAGGAAGCGAAAGGAGCATGGACTCCCTGATATAGAGACACCACCCAGGCAGGCCAGCGAGCCACCCATGCCAGCAGCAACCGATCCAGCCGCCCACACCTCAGCGCCTATGCCGAATTTCAGACCCTCTCCCGCTGCCATTCCTCCAGTCGAGCCTGAGCCCATTCCACGCGAAGGCCTGGCATTGTTGAGCGCACGCTTGGACTCGCTTTCAGATTCTCACACGACGCTCATTCGCTCCCATGAGGTATTATCCACCCTTGTCCTCGACTTTGTCGCATGGCAAGGAAATGTCATGGTGCGTATGGCAGCCAGCATGGGTATTTCAGACCTTCCACCGCCTCCAGCTCCTTTCTCTCAGCCACCACCTCAGCCGGCTGTGCCTACCGCAGCTGCGAGTGACTCAGTTTCAGCCATGTTCGAAGGGAGAGTGGATGGAGGCAATGTTGAAGGAGCTCCTGGAGCTGGCAGTGGCAACCAAGGGAATGAGGTTTAGTTTGCTACAATTTTGTGTCATGACTTGTGATATTTTAATTGACATGTATTCGGCTTGACTTGTCCATTTGTATTTGACGCGCTTCGCCGCGATATTTTTTGTATGAAAATTGGTTGTGGCACTTGAATGTTTCTCTGGCAGATTTTCTTTAAAAAACACTGTTTTGAACTGCCCAGGTAAATTGATTCGGGCTCCCAGGCCGCATCACCACTTTTGGCCTTGTCCGAATCAAGTGTGATTCGGGCAAACCTCTATCCCAGCTAAAGTGATTCGGACACTTGGCCGAATCAACCATTTTTGCCTTGTCCGAATCACCTGATTCGGCCAACCTCTCTTATCCGAACAAAAGTGATTCGCCCTGGTGTCACCGAATCAATTCTTAGCCGTCACCGAATCAAGTGATTCGGGCACTCTTCAGCAGCACTGTCTTGAGTTTGGAAATTTCTGCCTCTTATTTGCCATTGTTCAAAACCTTTCTCAAGCACATTAATGCACAAATTCATGACTTTTGATGCACACAAACATATCTAAGTGAACTCATCATATACGTTGTCGCGCATTTGTTTTCTAACCTCATGCCTAGCTATATGTTCAACATTAATTATATCTCGCATAGCTAGCTGTTTTAAACATGGGAATTCAAGTGTTGCGCTAACCTTTTTTGTGAGTTTCAGATTTATTGCAACTGCCAAGAGCATCATACACGGACGGATGTGCATTAGGCTACCTCCACACGAGAGAAGTCCCTTCGCAACTTTCTCTTTACCATCCTTTGTTCTTTATATTGCTTAGGGACTAAGCAAAATTCTAAGTGTGGGGTGTTTTGCGCTTTTGCTTTGATTTTCTACCACTTGATTCTATGCTACACACTCACTTTGAGCACATTACACTCACATAATTGCTCTCATCCAAACTTTAAGTATTGATCGCACGAAGTAATGTTTGCTAAGCAATTAAGTAGAATCAAAAAAAAATTTTGGATTGAGTTGTGCTTTAAATTCATGAATCGCATCTTTAAGTCGATTGATCCTCTTTGTGATGATTTTATTCACATGATTCGATGTTCGGCTAGCTTAGTTCGATTCTTTTTTAAGCTCTTTCCATGCATGAAAAGTGAAGTTGAGTTTAGCGAGCACAAAATAAAAAATGTTTTCATACAAAAACCTTGTGCTTGCTCTTGGTTGCTCTTAGGTGATTTTAGCGTCCCTATTTAGCCTTTGCATTTGCTTTGCTCACACTTCATGCCCCATCAAATAACATTTAGGCACATTGTCAAGTCTTAAGTGTGGGGTGTTTCAAAATGATTGCGAAAGAAAAAGAAAAAACAAAGGCACATGAAAGAGAAAGAAAAAAAAAGAATTATCATATTTTGAAGGTTTTGCATTTGCCGAGGGTTAGGAAGGTAATTTCCCCCTCGAAAGCATTTGTATAAACGCAAAAAATAGGCACACTTAATTCTTGACTTTGTGCCTTTTCCACAAGTTCTTTCGCATGGGTGTGAGCTAGGTTTTTGCATTGGGTTTTTAGGAAGCGTCTAAGGTATGACCCTCGTAATTTATTACTTGAGCATCCAGATTTGTACGAGGAAATTCTAAATTGTTCATTGTCAAAACTCCTCTTCTCTTGCGGTTTATCACGTATAGCCTAATTTTTGAGAACGAGTTTATTGTCTTGAGCTTATGGACTTGCCCTTAGCAAGCATATGTGATTGATTTGACAAAAATTTTGTGCTAGCGACGCTTATCTTCATACTACTTGCATAGGAAATTGAGCGAAAATTTGAATTTGACGAATGCTAGGTTGACATCGATTCTATGAACATTTATTATCACATTGAAGTGAATGATCCTTAGAGTTTGCGTGAAGTGAATAATTTGCACAACTCTATTCCAATTTGAGGTGATAGTGAACTACTTGCTTAGCTAGCTATATTTGGACTTTAAACTCTCATGGATGATTGCAATTGGGATTTGTGAGTATTCCTTTTTTGAAAACTCTCGCTTGACTTATGCAAATATTTGTTTGGGACGAACAAGTCTTAAGTGTGGGGTATTTTGATGAGCGGACAAATAACCTTTTATTTGTCCGCTTTTTCCCTTACTTCTTGTTTGTTCCGCAATTCTATAAAGCCATTTGATGATTTCTTCGTCCATTTCAGGTTAAAATTATGTATCTCGCAATACGAAGTGGACTGAAGAAAATCTAGGTGAATTCCGGTCGATGGAGATCAAAAGAAGAAAAGCTGAGCAAACTGTAGAAGTGATTCGGCCGAATCACTAGTGATTCGCCCACCAGCTTGACCGAATCACTCTCAGCTGCGCGAATTGACCTGATCCGGGGAAGTCCTGAAGAGTTGACCGAATCACATAAAAGGTGTGACCGAATCAAAGGTGATTCGGCCAAGAGAAGTGATTCGCCCAGTCCGAGACCGCCACTGAACAAATGATTCGGCCGAATCATAGGTGATTCGCCCAGAGGTGCCCGAATCAGTTTAGCTCCACAAGACGTTTGACCGTATCAAAACAAAGACGTTTGACCGAATCAAAAGTGATTCGGCCAGGATAATTGATTCGCCCAAACTCAAGACACCACTGAACAAAAGCTTCGACCGAATCACATGGACATTGACCGAATCAAGTGATTCGGTCACTTCGGTCACTTTGTGGAAAACTTCAAAGAGTATAAATAGAAGGAGATAGAAGTAAAGAAAGAGAGCTTGCTTTTTCTCTCAACCCTAGACGATAAGTTTCCACTTTTTTGCAACCTTAGACGACCAAAACTCAAGGAAGATCAAGCTTGATGGAAGACTGAAGCTTGGATTGAAGATTCTACATCATCCTCTCCTAAACCCTAGCTTTGTATTTACATTTATGCTTCCCTTAGTTGTCATGTTTTTGTACACACTCATTATGAGTCAGTAGTTACTTTTGTGGTTGGGGATTAAATGGATCCCCTAGGATTGGATATGATGTAGAACACTATTGTTATTGCATTGAATGAAGTTTGGTTTGATCTTATTGTGCCCTAGTGATGGAGCGTATGGAGCGTATTTATACGCTCCATTGAGTTATTTATTCCCATAGTTTTATTACATTTTGCGTGAATCGATTACTCTTTTGTAGTGTTTTCGTATCGCAGGTGTGTTCAAGATCGCATCGGATTTTATCGCGTATTTGAAGCACTCACTCAAGATCAAAAAAGTCAACAGCAGTCAACTCTGCTGGTTCAATTGGAAATCAGATTTGGGTCAAGCACATGTGGTTCAATCAAGGTGGTTCAACCCAAAAACCCTAAACCTAAGACATGGACAAATTGGGAAAAGAATTATCTCTCTTCAATTGGACATTTGGGGGGGGGGGGGGGGGACAGCACTATTCACGGACGGCACTGTTCACGGCAGTGGAGGAGCTCTAGAGAGAAGCTGCTGGAAAAGTCGCCGGAATTTACTGTTCATTCACTGTTCAACACTGTCCTGCACTGTTCACGGCCGGAATTCACTATTCACGGCCGGAAACACTATTCACCGAATTTGTATTTTAGCTCAGTTTCGTTTTATCTCAGTTTGTAGTGACTCAACCTAGTTTCTATTGTATTCCATGGATATGATGAGTAGCTAAGTCAATATTTCAGTTTGGGGTTTGCATTGCAATAGGGGGTTTGAGGTCAATGAATATATGATTTGAGCTATGGATTGCTGCCCTTGTATGAATGAAACGAATGCTTTGATTGACAATTTAGTGCAGCTTAGCGGTGAGCTAGATTGATATCAATTGTGTTACACTTGACTTGATTGCATTGTTGGGGAAAACCTAGCGGTAGAACCAATTTATGGTATAAGTCGAGTAACTATTGAACTTGTTCGAAGGCCTAGCGGTTAAGAATAGGTAGAATTGATTATCGACATATCTTTAGCGGGAATGTTGGATTGAGGCAGAATTCATTAGTTTATGCATGTATTCGATCGATGATAACTAGTTGCATTGCACTCCCCGAACTGATTTTCTTTGAATTGATATCCTCAGTTGAGATCCTTTTTCTGTGACTTCCATTTGAACTCCGACTCATTTGCTCTCTTTGGGTTCGACCCTGCTTACCGCTTGCTAGTGTGTTAACAGGAGTTACAAATTCTAATTTGAGGCGCACGACGACGCGCTGTCACCTAGCTATGCATTCATTGTATGCACACCAAGTGTTTGACGAAATGCTTAAGTGAGTATGCTTGGTTAGAACCCCTAAGGAAGGAGCGAGAGTTGAACTTAGGATGTTTCATAGCTATCGTATGATCATAGATGGAGTGTTTGTGCGTGAGAGCGACATGCATTCTTGACATTAGGCTAAGTTTTGAGCGGATTTGAGTAACCGGCCAATAGACCGAGAGGGTGCGGTTATGGGACTCATATTCTACACGGTTCAATAGAATGAGAGTTTGAGAACCATGTCATTTATGTATCCTCTCCATTCTAGGGAAGGAGCGAGAGTTGAACCTAGAGCGGACGATGCATTAGCCTTACTTTTATCAACCAAATGTAGTTCATGCATGTGTTAGTGAGTTATTTCATTTCCTCATATCCTAGGAGAGAAGTTGTATCCCTAGTCACCCTTTCTATTCATTAAGTAGAACTCAAGAATATCATTTATCTTTAGTGCTTGCTAGAGATACCTCTATAGGAGGACATATTCCCCCCCAAAAACCGTAGACTTACGATAGTAGCATTGATTAGTTGTCAATTAGTCTAAGCTTTTCCCTTGGGTTCGATCCGAGGTCACTTGGTTATAAATATTGTTTGATATTTGCGTGACTAGAATAGCATTTCATTTTGCTTGCCTAAAACGCCAACGTCACATGCTTGGCAAGTTGTTTGCTCTACCTTACCATTCGATGCTTCCTTCTCTTCTTCAAGCCTCATTGCTTTGTTTGCCATAGATGATTTTCTTCAATCATATCTGCAATCTTTTCTTCTTGTTTGTCTAGGAGGACATTTAGCTCTTGATTTTCTGTTGTTAGATTTCTAGCAATTTTAGTTCAGTAATTTTATTTTTAGAAACTTTGCAAGATACCTGAGAGGATTCACCTTTTGTGCGACCATCATGCATGCATCCTTATCTGAGGTGTTCCCTTCGCTGTCCTCGTCAGATTCTCCCCAAGAGGCTAGCATTGCACTTCGGCTCTTTTGAGCTGGAGGTTAACAGTGCTTGGCCATGTGCCCTTTTCTTTCACGGTGATGGCATAACATATCCCTGCTTTCTTCTAGATTGTGACCAAAACTTTGTTTTCGTCACTCATTTAGTTTTCGCCCCTCGTAGGGATGCTTAGAGCTCATTGAAGGCATTCGGATTGCTCTTGTAATGAGTGTATTGGTTTCATCTCCATCTTCATCATGAGCAATGGTTTGTGCAAGTTCGAACGCTTTTTCTAACTTGAGGGCTATTGATTGGATCTTCTCAGGTTCTCTTCTGGCTGCTTTTCTTTGTAGAAACTCAGAAGTCTGGCCACAAGCTCTTCCAATGTGATATGTTTGATGTCGCTTTGGGCTTGGAGTGCTAGAGTGACTGTGTCCCATTTGTGGTTGAGAGCTTGCAAGAATTGATGTGTGATCTTCCATTTAAGGATCACTTCTCCCAGAAACTCCATTTGTCCATTGTAACCCTGAAATCGAGAGTGGAAGTTCTCTAGGGATTCGTTCTTCTCCTGCATAGCATTTTCATAGTCCCTTGAAGCTGCTAGAATGTGATTCCTCTTGCAATCCTCGTTTCCTGAGTAAAGTCGCTTCAGCACAACCCAAATTTTCTTCCCCGGGGATGAGAGCCAAATGAAGTATCTTTTTCGCCTTGCTGATTTTTTTAAGATTTTGCAGTCTGCATCTCCATATTCCGTTCTTGCCTTTTCTTTTGTTGGATCGGCTGTGTTTATGATTTTCATATCTTCCGTTTCGATGATTCTACATAGTTGCCCGTCAAGGGAGCAAGTGTGTAATTTGAACTGCTCTACCCACCAATCGTATTCACCAGGATTCAACATTGGTGGTTTCTAGAAGGAGTCCCCTATCTGCATGGTTTTGGCCATTCTTTGTTGCCAAGCTAACTCAAAAATCTAGAGCAAGGCTCTGATACCAATAGTGATCCCTTAGGGGAATAGATCTCTAAGGGGGTTATAAACAGCGGAAGTCAAAGATATTAAGAAGTAAATACTGAACGCAGATTAGTTATAGTGGAAACCCAAGTCTAAACTTACACCTTAGAAAAACCACTAACTTCTAGTTGCCACTAGAAGGATTTAGGAACTTGTTTATCTCTTTATTTGGGATATGCTTATAGATTACAAATGTACAATTATGAGTGCCTTGCAGTTAGTCTTAGTAATCTGCCTCTTCTTTCTCTTGTCACTCTGTTCAACCCAACCCTCGAAGTAGACGCCTTCCTGCCATGCTCATGGATGTGTCCCTGACTTGTATGAACCCACACCTGGCGACTTTCCTGACGCTCTATGTTGAACTCCTCAACCGCGCAGGTGCACCTCCGTTTGATGGCTACCGAATTATTGCTTGCACACATAGTAGTGAGATTAATTCCTCGTGATCTCCAAGTTTTCTCTCTGTGAAGCTTGCTCTTCTTGGTGTCGGCTCACCTCTTTTTATAGTTGGAGATACACATGCAGATTTCTTGATCTGCATAATCCTGATGATTTCCAAATAGAAGTCACAAAATCCGATTTAGAAGATGAACCATATCAATCTTCCAAACTAGGATATTCATTATCCCATAATAAAGAAAATCCTCGAACTTCTTTCGGGAAACTCCTTTTTCATCAATGGTTAGAGGATGTGACCACTCAGATACAACTGCTCTCCAGGTCTTCTCGTCAATAGCCTTGAGGAAGGCCTTCATCCTTGCCTCCTAGGACCCATAGTTGCTTTCTTCCAACAGGGGCGGACGACTTGTGGTTTGACCTTCGTTCATCTTCGCTTTATCTGCTCAGCAATGCGCTCAGGATCTTCACTTTGTCTGTTGACTTCCCGCTTTGATACCAATTGAAATTGCAGCGCCTACGTTTGCTGAAAGAGAGCACACACAGATTTGGTCACCCAGTTCAGCCAACTGCCTAAGTCTGGGAAAGACTACTCTGGAGTCCTCAATAATTCTACTATCCTCTGATTTCCCTTACAAACACTTGAATCTACTCCTACGCTAGATCAATCTATGAAGCCTAACCTTATTAGTACGAATTACTCCTGCTCGGAACAGTTTCATAGCAGCTGCACAATCCTACTCAATCGAGTTAATTAAATAGCTATTGCACTACTCACAGTCGTAGCCTATTCTAAATAAAATAGTGATTACCGTAGGTTGCTATAGCACACCCTTGATCGAACTCTTCCGCGAGTGTTGCACACTAGGGAATGATCCCCCTTGCTTTGTGACCACCTGTCACCGATAGGAGTGAGTCTTCTGCCGTCTATGAGTTCCTCAAACACTCATCACGCTCCCTCGACTCGCGGTGATCAGTCAATAAGCACACAACTTCAATTTACATTCTCTTATCAGGCACTGATCAGGCTCTCCATGTCTCGATCAGTCTCTTTTCCACTCTGCTATGCGCGCACACCCTGCACTGAGTGATAATCAATCTCCTCTCTGCTCAATTCTCCATTCTGCACTCGTTTCTCTACTCAATAGTTTGATGGGATGTATTCTTGGATTGACTGATGCCTTTGCTGCTCTGCCGAGACTTCTTTAAATAGCGACCTCCAGGCCCCCATCGAAAACAGAATATGAAGTTTCTTAAAACTCTCCTGCTTAGTTAGCCGTTAGAGATAAGGACACCAACCTTCTAAAACAGCATTATATTGTAGCTGACTTGTTGCGACAGGTAGGCAGCTCTGTGAATATTCTAAACTGAATTTAGAAAGCTTATGTTGCTCTTCTCTTCAATTCTGGACAGCTTGTTCTTCGTGCGGAATGAGCTGCTCAGGATGCTACAGCTCTTCTCTATTCAAAAAGCTGCAGCAACCCCCTTGTGCACTCTGGCAGGTTTTGTCAATTGAATGTCATTACCTTAACACTCTCTTAAAGGATTTAGGTGATATGAAATTCTTTCTTGGGATAGATATTGCTTGCAACTGTTCTGGTTTTTATCTCAAGGACAGTATACTCTTGATATTGTCAGAGGCTGCACTCTTCCTATGGAGCCACATCATCATTTTGCCATGTCACAAAGTTTGGTTTTTCACAATCCTGAACGATATTGTCGCTTGATTGGGCGTCTTATTTATCTTACGATTATTCGGCCTGAGTTGTCTTGCTCTATGCATACGTTGGCTTAGTTCATGCAGGCTCCTAAAAGTTGATCATTGGAATGTTATCATATGTGTTTTACACTATCGGAAGGGACACCGAAGTCAAGGATTACACCTCTCTCCACACAATTCACTTCATTTGCAGGCTTATTTTGATTTTGACTAGACGTCATGTCTTCTAACACGTAGCGGACTACTATCTCTCCGTCGTTCGCTAAAGCAGAGTATAAGGCTATTGGCTTCAACGTGTTGTCAGGCACAAGTTTAATTTGTTTATCTTGAAGAATAAGTTTGCTCCATTCCTATATGCTGTAACTCTCCTTCATTCTAATAAAAATCAGGAAATTATTTTGCCAAATCGTTTCCTTCTCCAATTCTATCATATAAGTATTGTAAGGCTTATGAATATAATATTTTTGACATGCCCTCTATTCCTCTCTGAAATCATTTGTGGCTCATTTTCACTCAATTTCTTAGTTGGCATTATGAGACAATCAAGCTAAGCAAATTATTTTTGGACCATGTGTGAATTCACTTGTATTTGAAAGTTTCGAACCGGGTATGTTTGATCCCGGTTCGAAATCTGAAGAGAAATCAGTGGCGTAGATCTTTAATTAACAGAAAATTGGATCGCCTGAATCAGATACCATATGGTGATTCAACCTTCAACTCAATTAGTCCAACCGAGCCGACCGATCAGATTTGAAATTGTTTTTTGTTCGGAATCAGCTGGTCGGACCGCGCAAACCCAACCCATGTAGTGCGACCAAAATCGGCTGGTTTGGTCCAGATAAATTGCAGCATGTTCAGTCCGAATGAAGCTTGGCCCATTTAGCTTGTCGCCCGTTGAATAGCAGATGATGGAAGATTCCAACCACCGCTCCTTCCTGGAAATTCTCGTCAATCTTATTGCTTAATGAACTAGTTGACATATACGCATTCAGCTTCAGATTCAGATAGCGAGAACTGCACGAAATCAAAATGGGCATGTCGATATCTCATCGCCTCACAGTCGTAGCTTTACTCTTCTCCCTCGCATCATCAGAGCCATCAGCATATGAGCTTCTTGAGACCTTCAACTTCCCCAAGGGTCTTCTTCCTCAGGGTGTCATAGATTACAGTTTGGAGAATGAGACTGGTAAATTCTCAGCATCATTCAATGGCAGCTGTGGATTTTCACTAGAGGGATCTTACCAGCTGAAGTACAAGTCTACCATCAGAGGGTATTTATCAAATGGTAAGCTTTCCGATCTGCAGGGTGTCAGTGTCAAGCTCTTCTTTTTCTGGACTGATATTGTTCAAGTGTATAGAAGTGGGAACAATCTTGAGTTTTCGGTGGGGATTGCCTCTGCTGGTTTCCCTGTTGTCAATTTTGAGGAGAGCCCCAAATGTGGGTGTGGATTGGATTGTGTTGGTGGGAAGAGGAGGATTAGGTTTTCAAGAAGCTCTTATTAAAACGGCACACATCTCTCTCTCTCCCTATCTACTTGGTGATGTGTAATGAGCATTTTGTTTGTTCAAAACGGTTTACGAATCAGTGCTCCGATCTTCACATTTTTAACTCCCTATGCAAGTTACAAGGTTCTTTTATTTTATGGTAACTTTGAATCATTACCGGGAATTGTTGGGGAATGCTCGTTTGAATGGTGTTCCTTGGCTTCGATTCATGATGGATTTGTCTTTGAAGTTACTTTATTGTGCAATTTCTGTAAAGTAGTAATTGAATTTGGATCAGCCCTTACACGAAAGTCAAGAATGTCCTAAAATCTAAAATGGAATAATATTATCGATGCACTACTTGTTATGGCTTGTAAACAAGTAGCAAAACTAGAGTAAGTAGAGAGCAATAACACAAGTATTTGAGTTATTGGATTGTTTTTGTATCCTTTTTGATGATTTAAAAGTGAGGAATTCGTCCTCCTTTTATAGGGAATGAAATGGCTTGACCAAAGGACGTGTCTTGAGCCAAAGAGATGTGTCTTTTTCAGTAAGTAGCGCTTCCCAAGAAGACATAGCACCGCTTCAGAAGAAGACATTACGCAATTAATGTTGCCTTGGAGTGCGCCACCTAATGTTGTCTTGACCCGCGGCAAGTGGCGCTCCCCAAGAACATATTAGCACCGCTTCAGAAGAAGACATTACGCACTTAATGTTGCCTTGGGGTCCGCTACTTAATGTTGCCTTGGGGCGCTTAACAATCTGTTTGTAAGTACAAATTTTGCTCATAACCATCATTCATGTATTCCTCATATAACATATCTAATGTTACATTATACCAAGATTTTATCCCAGGCTAATTAAGCCTAAAATCCCTAACAATCCTCCCTCGATTTTAGGGGTTCCTTATGTCACCGCACATCTCAAGTTTAAGCAACTCACGCATAACCGAAAATGTCACAAGGATTGAATTTTCACATAGTGTAGTTACACATTCCAAATACCCAGAAATTTTGGTGTCGCTAAGGATTGAACCAATCAATCTATTTGGGTACCTGAGATAACACACACATGAGTCACTTCCAAACTCTTAACTTAACATTGACCCTTAATGGCCCTTGAGTCCCTATCCATTCAGAACATATAGAAATTGACCCACAATTTCATTGAAGCGACCATCAACTTCATGTTCACATAGGCAGATTCCTTTAGTGGATAACCTCACTAGATCGTGCTCCTATAATTAGCACTTTGGCAAAGAATCTATTAAGAGGAGTCATCCTCAACCTCTCGCTTGTAGGTCATGAGCACTTGCTAGAGGATGATTAAATGTGCTCATCAATCTTCTAGGTGTGGGCTTTCCACATTGAATTCGTACCCAACGCTAGTTGGATATGGTGTCCCACCACTAGAAAATTATATGGGTCTTAGTCCCATCCCCGTTACAGACTTAGAGACCATGTCTCTAACTAATCCCTTCGTCAAGTATCGGCTAAATTTTGTTGTGACCTTACAAAGTCAATCGAAATCAACGCATGCAATATAAGCTCTTGAATGGCACCATGTCTCACACCCAAGTGTCGAGACTTACCATTGTATACATGGCTATATGTCTTAGCCAAAGTTGCAGCGCTATCACAATGTATCATTAATGGTGATATCGGCTTTTCCCACAATGGAATCTCATATATCATGTTTCTAAGCCATTCGGCTTTCTTAGCCGCAACAACTAGTGCCACAAACTCAGATTCCATCGTCGAACTTGTGATACAAGTCTGCTTCTTGGAAGCCCACGAGATGGCACCTCCCCCAAGTAGAAAACTCCATCCACTTGTGGAGGAGTGATCTTCCTCGTTTGAGATCCAACTTGCATCTGAATATCCTTCATAACTGAGGGAAAATTAGAATATACAAGACCTAGGTTAATAATCCCTTTGAGGTAATGCAGTACTCTATGAACCGCTTGCCAATGTTGCATACTAGGATTACTAGTATAACGACTTAGCTTACCTACTGCGAATACAATGTCCGGCCTTGTGCTAGTCATAGCATACATTAAACTGTCAATGATTCTAGAAGACTCTAGTTGAGATACGGGTTTGCCCGTGTTAGGTATAAGCCGAATTGATAGATCAAATGGAGTACTTACCGGATGGCATTCCAAATAATTAAACTTCCATAACACTTTCTCAATGTAGTGAGATTGTGTCAAAGCTAGACCTCTCTCGACCTTTTTAATTCTTATTCCAAGAATTACCTCGGCCTCCTCCATATCCTTCATAGAGAATTTAGATGACAAGAATTTTTTTGTTTGATTTATGCACTCCATGTTAGTGCCAAAAATCAGCATGTCATATACATATAGATAAATGATTACTCCGTTTTCGGAGTTATCAAATTTGCTATATACGCATTTATCCGACTGGTTCAAGATGAATTCATTGGATAACACAATGTCATCAAACTTTTGATGCCATTGTTTAGGTGCTTGTTTAAGCCCATACAAGGATTTAATAAGTTTGCACACCTTGTGCTCTTGTCCTGGCATAACAAATCTTTCCGGTTGTTTTATGTATACCTCTTCTTCCAGCTCTTCATTTAGAAATGCCATTTTCACATCCATTTGATGTACTAGCAACTTATGAATAGATGCTAGACTAATCAACAATCTAATAGTAGTGATTCTTGCAACCGGTGCATAAGTGTCAAAGTAATCGGTCCCATACTTTTGTTTAAAGCCTTGGACCACCAACCTTGGTTTGAACTTATAAACCGTTCCATCTACTTTCATCTTCCTTTTAAAGATTCATTTGTTACCCAAAGACTTACATCCGGGTGGTAAGTCAATTAAAATCCAACCCATGATGGAATCTATCTCATCATTAATGGCCTCTTTCCAAAATGATACCTCTTGGAATTTCATGGCCTCATCAAAATTCTTAGGGGCATTTTCAACCCCTTGACAATATATATATTGAGTGTCAAACTCATTCCTAGTCCCTTCCACTAGGTAGACATGAAAATCATCACCAAATGATTTCTTCTTTCTTGACCTCTTACTCCTAATTTATGAAATTTGTTCACTAGGGTTGACATTTGACTCTTTGATTTGTAAGGCATAAGAGTCAGATCCGTAGCCATGCCCATTGACAAAAATCTCTTTTCATCAAATATGGCATCTCTTGATTCAATTACTATATGAATCGAAACCTGCTTGAAACCTATAAGCCTTGGAGTGTTCGGCATATCCTATGAATATGCATTCAACTCCCCTTTCACCCAAAGTCTTGTGTTTAGGGTTCGGTAGTCTCACTATCGCTCTACAACCCCAAACTTGAACAAAATTCAGATTTGGTTTTCTTTTGAACCAAATCTAATATGCAATAAGATTGCTCCTTTTGTTAGGAACTCTATTCAATAAATAGCAAGCCGTTAACATGGCTTCTCCCCTAAATCCATCATTAGGCCAGAGTATGATAATATGGAATTAGCCATTTCCTTTAATATTCTATTCTTTCTCTCCCCCATACCATTTTGTTGTGGTGTATAAGGAGCTGTTGTCTCATGAATAATCCCAACGGACTGGAAGCAACCGGGATCATAGTATTCCCCACTTCGATCGGTGCACAACCTTTTAATTAAGATTTCCTTTTGAAGTTCAACTTCACTCTTGTAAATCTTGAATTTATCAAGAGCTTCATTCTTTGAATGTAAGAAATACACATAGCAAAATCTAGAGCAATCATCTATATATGTAACAATATACTTCTTATTTCCTAAAGAAGGTGATGCATGAAAATCACATAAATCGCTATGTATCAATTCAAGTAGATTACTTTCTCTTTTAGCTCCATGAAATGGTTGCCTAGTAATCTTAGTTAACATGGAAGTTCTACATTTATCAATGTTCATGTCAAATGTAGGAATTAAATCATGCTTGGACATTTCATGTAATCGTTTATGATGTGCGCGTCCTAAGCGAGCATGCCATAAACTAGATAAATCATTTGATGCATTTGAAAAAGATACATTTGCACAAGTCATAAATAAAGATGTAACAATTTTATTAATACTTAACTTAAACGTTCCATTACGCAAGTATCCTTGTCCAAAATACACTCCGCCTTTGGACAATATAAACTTATCGGCTTCATACACTTGCCAATATCCTAATTTATTTAAAACAGTTCCGGACACGATGTTTTTTCTCACATTTGGTGCATACAAAACATTAACAAGAACTTTAGTTTTTCCCGATGAAAATTCTAACTCTACTAGGCTTTCTCCCAATACAGAGGCAGTCGACTCGTCTCCCATGTGAAGTACTTTTCCTCCATTTGTAGCAGCAAAGGACTTGAACATTCCTTTATCTCTATACACATGCGCCGAAGCACTTGAGTCGACCCACCACGATGTCTCATCATCCTGCATCATACATATCTCAAAAAAATTAGAATTATAATACATACTAGATGTAGTATTAATAGTTTCTAAACTTGAAAACTAAACTTTTCTGACCTTGATGAGACTTTAGATCTTGGTTCTTAGCACCAAGATCCTGGCCTTGAGCCTTCATGCTCTTCCCTTTTCCCACGCGGCAATCTTTAGTAAAGTGTCCCGCCTTCCCACAAATCCAACAAACATTTCCTTTAGAAGGATGCTTCTTGTTAGGACCATTGCTTGCTTTTGGGTATGGCCTTTTCTTGCCCTTGTTCTTGTTCACTCTTGGATTGCTAGTCTCCATCATATTCATCTTGTGATACCTTCTTGTCTTCGGAGTTCTTCTTCAATCCGAAGTTCACTAGCAAGCCTCACAAGAGAGATCTCTTCCTTCTTGTGCATAAGTGTGCGCTTAAAGTCCTTCCAACTTGGTGGTAACTTGTGTTGGGCAAATTGCCCCAAGATGCGTTGCATCTCATGGAATTGTTCCATCACTGGCCGAGTATCAACCATTTTGTAATTGTTGAAATTACTCACAAGGAACTTCACGCTAAAAGTGTCCTCGGCCATATACTTGGATTCAAGTGAATCTCATAACTCTTTAGCAGATTCCGCATTTTGATAAACATCAAAGAGAGGATCGAACATACCGTTGAGGATGTGTCCTCAGGCGATGTAGTCATCATTTTTCCACTTGTTTCTTCGCCGGAAAGTCTCCACGGGTTCTTCATCATCGACTTCTAGAATGGGGGTAGAGAGTACATAGGCCACATTGAGGTTAGTCAGCAAAAAATGCATCTTCTTTTGCCAACGCCGAAAGTCGGTGTCTTCAAACTTGTCTAACTTCTGGAAGTTGCTTGTCATGTCTCGTAACAAAGCCATCTTTGGAAATACTAATCGAGTGTTGGGGAATGCTGGTTTGAATGGTGCTTGTACTCCTTGGCTTCGAGAGATGATGGATTTGCCTTTGAGGTTACCTTGTTGTGCAACTTCTGTAAAGTAGTAATTGAACTTAGATTCAAGTAATATCGTGTGTTCACTTTCCGAAATCAGTATTTCACCCTTTATAGGAAAGCCAAGGGTGTCCTGAAATCTGAAGTGGGATAATATTACCGATGCATTACTTGTTATGGCTTGCAAACAAGTAGCAAAGCTAGAGTAAGTAGAAAGAGCAATAACACAAGTATTTGAGTTGTTGGATTGTTTTTGTATCCTTTTTGATGATTCAAAAGTGAGGAACTCGTCATCCTTTTATAGGGAATGAAATGGCTTGACCAAAGGATGTGTCTTGAGCCAAAGAGATGTGTCTCTTTCAGCAAGTAGCGCTTCCCAATAAGACATTAGCACCCCGCTTCAGAAGAAGACATTATGCAATTAATGTTGCCTTGGAGCCCGCCACTTAATGTTGCCTTGACCCGCGGCAAGTGGCACTCCCAAGAACATATTAGCACCGCTTCAGAAGAAGACATTACACACTTAATGTTGCGTTAGAGCGCGCTGCTTAATGTTGCCTTGGGGTGTTTAACAATCTGTTTGTGAGTACAAATTTTGCTCATAACCATCATTCATGTACTCCTCATATAACATATCTAATATTACATTATGATAAGGTTTTATTCAGGCTAATTAACCCTAACACGCCTAACAGACATGGTGAGAGTAACTTTTCTCTTGGGACGACATACACATACTTGGTCGGCCGCTAATCAAATGAAAGAAATGCGACGTGGATCCGCTTGACCGACATTATATCATTCCTTTCGGTCCGTGGTTCTAACTGCTGGTATGAGTAAATCATATACAAATGCGGCCTATAGAATGGAAATTTTAGTTGCTGATGAGACATATCTGTTAGCTTGCTTTCTGCCGTGTGTTTTATAGTCTAGTTGTAAACTACGGGGTTCTTACAGCACTCGTCCCATAGTCTGAGGACCAATTGTAATTAATACTAATATTCTTACTTAACTAAAAATCTGATTTAAAATAAGAATCTAACAACATTGTTGATCGGTTCCGATGAATGAATGAGCTAATTCTGTCAGAATAAAATTTTGTAAAATTTAAGGGATCCTATTGCATATTATCAAACTTGATGAAGGCCGTTTCATCAAACATATATCATATACACAAAGATACTTCTAATTCATTTCATTTTATATAAAAAGAGACCACTAACTCATTATGTTTGGCTACAAAATAAGCCATTGAAATAATTTGTTTAGCCACAAAAGAAGTCATTACTAGATCTAAGAACCATTGGGTCATTTTATCTCTGGCCGTAGTATAGGAGGTATACCTTGTTTTCGAGTATTCATGCTCTGAAAATATTGCATAATAACTTCATAATCAATGCTCTTAAACACATCCCTCTCAATATAGCACACCAAATAATTAGTGAGAAAATCATCTCTAATTTTGTTACGCAGATCTATCTTGACAATCTTTATTGCAGAGAAGGCTCTTTCCATAGTAGCGGTCGTAACTGGTAACACCAAAATCAACTCAATAACACGATATGTTGAGATATGGCATCCCTTGACAAAACAACATAAGATTATGTTGCTGGAAAGTTGTGTTGCAGGTGTTGGAGAGTTGATTGCTGCTACTCGATATTGACAGACGGTCATTGATCAAGGGGGAGCAAGGTCTGAGTTTTGTAGAACTCAGGTAATGTGCAACTGTTTGGCAGAGAGTGCTAAAATACATGTAACCTGAAGTTACAACAACTCTAGTACAGAGTGTGCTACGCCATTTCGTCTATCACACATTGCAATTGAATAGGCTAAGTCTGTGAGTTAGGTCTGTAGCGATTTGTTATTGAAAGTTTGTAGGTAGCACGAAGCAAATCTGTGTGATCAGATTGCGAATAGAGATTTCAGCTATGTGAGATGTGGAGGTTAGACTCCTTTGTACTTTGAACTAGATAATGAAATCTTGAGGATCAGAGTGTGATCCTCCCCAGATGTAAGCAAGTTGCCGAACTGGGTGAACAAATTATTTTGTGTCTTTCTTATTCGGCCAAAAGAGCAAATTCCCCAAGAATATACAGCGATTGCTGCAGCAGACGCTGTAACTCGCAATCAGCAGCGCAGTCAAATTTCACGATATACTAAGGGAAATGCAGTGTGGTATCCCGCCTCAATCATCTTTTTAGCAACATCTCCAATATCTTGTAACAATGAATAACTATCATTTTCTCTCATCTCATAAATCCAACCCTTAAATCTTTCTTCAAGCTCCATTAAAGCACACTTAGAGAATTCTTGCGGACACAACTCCGCAAGTCGAATTATCTTTGACTCATTGAATTTGGAGAATGAGTTCTTAGGATTAACACACCCAATACAAGTAAGTAATTTTGTGTTTGCCTCACTTAAGCGATTCTCCATCTCTTGACAAATTCGGTCAATCACCTAGAAAAGTAGCTTATCATTAGCATCAATAGACAATAAGAAAAACATTGAAGTACCTGATAACATATGTCAAATCTAAAGTGGGAGTTTATTGTAGCATAACTCAAACGAAAGTAGTTTTGAACTTTATCTTCCATGTTAAGAATGTTAATACCATTCTTGCCACAAAAATTATTGACACCTTCCAAAAGCTCATCCCATCCAATCTCCCTCAATGCTAACAATCTTGTTTGGTCTTATAAATCAAAATTATCACCTCCGTAATGTTTTGAACCTCTTTTTTGCAAGAATTGTGACAAGACATTTGTCAACCTCAATACCAGCTTCATCAAATGAGCAATGAAAACAAATTGATAACTCTTCATCTTTTAGACCAAGCTACAAGCTACAATATATTTTCAAGGACTTTGATGGTTGAGAGCCACAAAGACAGAAGTCAAACAATGGTTGTAAAGTGTACACCCTAACCATGTAGCTCCAAGACGAACCAAGAGTGCTTCTTGATCAGTCCTTTCTCGGTCCAAACTTCATCACTTGCTAACATCTCCACCAAGCACTCATGTTGAATTTACCGGAATTCATTCTTTTTTTTTGCAAGAAGCACCAACCATGTTTGTAATCATAGATAATTCCTCAAAAAAAAAAATCACAAACAAATTGATTACATTTTGTGCAACGGCCACAACAACTAAGTAGAGTTGGTGAGCAAAATAATGAATGTACGTTGCGCATCAAGATAAAATTCGTCAAACCATTAAGTTCACCTCACGTATTAGAAGCTCCATCATACCCTTTGCCCTCTTAGCTTAGAGAGACACAAACCATACTAACCAAATAATTCATCAATCCCTTTTTTTAAAGCTAGTGATGTGGTATCAATAACATGGACAACTCCAACGAAACGTTCCATCACTATTCCATGGTTGTGTACATATCTTAAAACAATAGCCATTTGCTATTTCACCGAACAATCCCGAGCCTCATCAATCAATAAAGAAAAGAATCTTACTCCAATATTACTAATGATGGCTTTTGAACCGAATGACAAATACGTTTATTATTTTCGGACGGATTTTTATTCATCACATCTCCAACAATAAGGTTTCTTGAACTATAACAATCAACAATTTCCAAAATATTCCTTCTATTAAGTGAATCATCCATTTCATCATGGCCCAAAAAAGCTAACCCTTATTGAAGTAGCAATCGAACAACATCAACGACTACAGTCAAACGAGTGTGGTATGCAGCCCCCAAAGCTCGATTTCCAAAAACTACTATTCTTGTCAAACTTTGTCTTTGATCTTTGAAAGCATACATTAAGGCCTTATCAATATTGTGTGTACTACAGCTGCTCCAACATGATCTCTAAACTTCTCGCTGACTTTCTTCCAATTTCGAAATTCTGTTTTGACAACACATCATTTTCAATATCCCTTTTGAAAAGATAACATCAATAACAAAATGCACCATCTTTAGACGCACTATATTCCAACCATTCCCATTTCTTGAACCACTCAACTTGAAAATACTTCAATTTATTTCTCATATAAGTTTTAGGAAAATCATGTGAATGTGAAGGACTTTGAACCAAATATACCCTCCTAACATTATCTATAACCATAGGCTCATAGTCATTGATATGTTTCCTCAATGCCGAATCAGTGATAATTTGAAAATTTATCTCACATTCATTCTTTGCTCAAGCTCTTTAAGATGCCATTACAACTCTAAATGACCTTTCACCAAGCACCTCCCCAAAGTGCCCACACCAAATTGGCAAAAACATATCAAACACGAAGCAAAGTAAAAAAATAAAGCTACGGCTGTAAGCCTATAACTAGCATAAATAAGGAAATCCCTGTAGTCACTCATCCATAACTTCAACACATAATCTAATAACAAAAGCAGAAAACTAAAGAAAAATCATTTGTATTTGATTTGCAACAGGCGCCAAAGATAAACAAGTGATCACAAACTTACCTAATCGATCAAAATTTCAAAAACAATATCATCAAGTCAATTAGACCTCCATACTTCACAAATCATAAACAGAAGTAAGAACTGCAACAAAACACACTAGCATGCAACAATTACATTTTAACTTACTCAGTAGAATAATGGTAAAGATGGGGAGGTGAAGAAGCTAAAGACCACACCTTTCCACCGCCAAGCTACAGCTCCAGTCTCCAATGATGAAGCTTCCAAATCTAAAAAATGAATCCGTGCAAATCTGCTTCGTTTCAGCTTGAAGAAGCTCCAAAATTTGAACTTTGTGTGAAATGACCGATTTGCCCTCATAATATAATATAATTAATTAATATGATGATGTAGTATGGCAGTGTTTGACAAAACCAGCACAAGAGAACAAGGAGTTGCTACAGCACAAGTGAACAAGCAGACCAGCACAAGTGAACAAGCAGCAGCTGCAGCAGGGGATGCTATAGCAGGAGCTTGTTCAAGTGGCTGCATCATCTGACCGAGAAGCAGCAGCGACCTGGGCTTGTCTAGAAGGGCTGGGATCGCTACGGAGATCATCAGAAGAATTTCTAAAATGCTGTGGAGAATTTTCCAGTGAGGTTTCCTAGCCAGAGAAGGAGATTTGTATTGAAGATAAAGATCAAATCTAATCTCCTAGATTTTAGGAGATAATTGTTCTTTTTGGGACATTACTTAATTCTGGTCTTGCTTAAAGCTGGTGCTGCTATTTAAGTGAGAGGAGTTCAGAGCTGAGAGGTTGATCGAAGCTGAGGGATACACGAGTGCATACACAGAATTCAGAGAGAGCAATTTTGGTGTGTGACGGACGATTTCTTCGATCATCACCCGATAGCAGAGCGTGAGCGCGGAGCTATGGTGACAGAAGCAGAAGGGAATCAGGACTTGCAGAGTCTGATTCGAGCTTGATCTGGAAGCCAATTCAGAGCAGTAGTGCTTGTTGGTTGATCAAGGGCAGCCGCGGAGGAACTGACGGGTGTGTGGCTCGGTCAAGTGTCTAAGCGGTGGTTCTCGCTAGTGGCAGGTGGTCACTGAGTGAGGGGGAGTATTCTAGAGTGTGCAGCGCTCGTGGAATCGTTCGAACGGCTTGGCAGAAGGCTTTGGAGCGACGCGGACAATTGTGCTTCAGCTGTGTGTTACAGCAGTTGCTACAGCAACCCTGCTGAGTGAGTGTAGTTTAGAATAGGCTAAGTCTTGAGAAGTCTGTAGCTATTCTAGATTGACATTGGTAGAGGGTGTGCAGACACAAGTAAGAGTCTGTTCTGATTGTGTCAAGTGATCCACACAAGGTTGAGTAGCATAGGTTGCGTGGAGTTTGTAACCGAGTGTACTTGGAGACCTTCGTGTTTAGTGGATTGAGGACTGGTGAATAGTCCTCCCCAGACCTAGGCAGTTGGCCGAACTGGGTGAACAAACTTCTGTCTTGTTCATTGTTTGCTGAGACAATTTCTAAGTGAACAAGAGTGTGCTGCAGCAACTGCTTGTTCACAAATCTGCCTATCTGAGACGCTGTGAATTTCAATTGGTATCAGAGCGGGAGCTCGACACACAGAGTAAAAGATCCTTTAGTGTCTCTGAAGTAGCCACGACAATGAAGGAAGGATAGAGCATAAGCAGACCTCCATTGTTGGAAGAAAGCAAATATGGATATTGGAAGGCTAGGATGAAAGCCTTTCTCAAGGCCATTGATGAAAGGACCTGGAGAGCAATCATGGTCCAGTGGTCTCCCCCAATTACCATGGATGAATAAGGAGTCACACGGATAAAGCCTGAAGAACAATGGACTGCTGAAGAGGGAGCTGCAGCAACTGGTAATTCAAAGGCCCTGAATGCGATTTTTGCTGCAGTGGATGCTAACAATTTCAGGTTGATATCAAATTGTGACATGGCCAAACAAGCGTGGGAAATTCTGCAAACTGCTCATGAAGGAACTGATAGAGTGAAGCTGTCAAGACTCCAGATCATTGCTACACAGTTTGAGAATCTGAGAATGTTGGAAGAAGAGACTGTAACTGAGTTTAATGCTAAACTCTGTGATCTTGCAAATGAAGCCCATGCTCTTGGTGAACCCATCCCTGAAGAAAAGCTGATCAGAAAGGTTCTCAGATCGCTGCCCACAAGATTTGACATGAAAGTGACGGCCATTGAAGAAGCTCAAAATGTCAGATTTATGAGGCTGGAAGAGTTGATGGGGTCTCTCAAACAATTTGAGATGAAACTAGTTAAAGAAGACACCACTCCTAAGGACAAGAATGTTGGACTAAAAGCTGAAACAGAAGCCAAGAAGCCAGTTCCAGATGATCAGCTGAGTATGCTTGTCAAGAACCTTGGAAAGCTCCTGAGGAACATGGACTCAAGAACTCAATTCAGATGGGGTGGCGAAAATAAAAGGAAAGGGAAGGAACCGGCTCAGGATGAAGATGAAAAGAAAGAAATGAAAAAGGGAGTCCAATGCTGGAACTGTGAAGGATATGGACATATTGAGGATGACTGTCCGAGCAAAACCTTCAAAAATTCAGAGAAAAAGAACAGGAAGTCCCTGACAGCAAAATGGAGTGACTCTGAGGAAAGTGATGAAGAAAACTGTGTTGTGCTAACCAGTGTGTCAGATTTCAACCTCAAACAACTAAAGATGGATGAATTGCACTATGGGATTGAAGTATCTGAAAGTGAAGATGAAGAGGGCTCATCTGACAGTCTGATTGAGTATCTGGGGAAGATCCTCAAACAGTGTAAGGCAGCTCTTCAGACAAATCAAGCATTGACTGACAGAGTCAAGGTTCTGGAAGAAGAACGAAGAAAATCTCTCCTCACATCCAACAGTCAAGTAACCGTTCTGAAAAGGGAAGACACAGGAAGACAAGTTATTGACATTGGTTCCTCACCAGCAACAGCCAAGGAAACTGACTCTCAGAAAAATATCTTGGATGAAATTTTGTCTTATCAAAGACTTGGAAAAGGGAGAACGGGGCTTGGGTATAATGGTGAAGAAAGTTCTAGAGGAACAGTTTTCATTAAAGCCTCATATGCCATGATAGACGAAAAAATTAATACAGGTGAGCCTCCGAAACCTGCAGGGAAAGATGAAACTAGACAGGTGAACAAGAGGATGCTGCAGCACCTGGGACATCATCCTTCTAAAACAAAGCAAAAGGGTCAGAATAAAAGGAGTTCTTGCACAAGTATTGGGAATCAGAAGACTACCTTCAACTTGAAGTAGCAGCACAGAACCACCTCAGTTGAAAAAGGGGGAACAAAATCCAGAACCAACACATGCTGCATAGAGACTCCGTACCCAGTTGTTTCTAGAAAGGCTCGTTGCTGGATAGAATCACAGAGAAGGATCTCTAGGACTGCTGCACTAGGGCACTAGATTGCTAAAGACAGGAGGAAACCACAGGTTATACAGGTGTGGAAACCCAAACATGACAAACGAAGAAATAGGAGTCTTGAGGGTCGGAAGAGGAGAAACTCTAGACAAACACAGGTGTGGGTAAAGAAGTCACCATCAGAACCTCTCAAGGATCCGCCGAGGAAAGCTGTCTTCCGGAATGAATAGGTGAACTAGCTCGTGTCTGCTATAACAACCCGGTCAAAATAAGCTTGTTCACATGTTTTGGTTGCTAAAGCTGGGAGAAGCCACATGTGGGGCATGTGATCCAGAAGCTTCAAATTGAAAAAGAAGATAACGGGTAAATCAATTCTAGGGCAAAGGCAAGTTGAAGGCGCTTCCCAAAAATCGGTGCTGATCATCCCCACTGTGCGTTCCTCAAACCCTGTTGAAATTCACAATGTCTTAGTTCGACAGATTTGTGAACAAGCAGTTGCTGCAGCACACTCTTGTTCACTCAGAAATTGTCTCAGCAAACAATGAACAAGACAAAGTTTGTTCACCCAGTTCGGCCAACTGCCTACGTCTGGGGAGGACTATTCTCCAGTCCTCAATCCACTAAATTCGAAGGTCTCCAAGTACACACGATTACAACTCCACGCAACCTATGCTACTCAACCTTGTGTGGATCACTCAACACAATCAGAACAAGCTCTGACTTGTGTCTGCACACCCTCTACAAATGTCAATCTAGAATAGCTACAGACTTCTCAAGACTTAGCCTATTCTAAACTACACTCACTCAGCAGGGTTGCTGTAGCAACTGCTGTAACACACAGCTGAAGCACAATTGTCCGCGTCGCTCCAAGGCCTTCCGCCGAGCCGATCGAACGATTCCACGAGCGCTGCACACTCTGGAATACTCCCCCTCACTCAGTGACCACCTGCCACTAGCGAGTACTGCCACACGACACTTGACCGAGTCAACCACCCGTCAGTTCTTCCGCGGCTGTCCTTGATCAACCAACAAGCACCCAGCTCTGAATTGGCTTCCAGATCAAGCTTGGATCAGACTCTGCAAGTCCTGACCACCTTCTGCTTCTATCACCACAGCTCTGCGCTCACGCTCTGCTCTCGGGTGATGATCGAAGAATTCGTCCGTCACACACCAAAATTGCTCTCTCTGAATTCTGTGTATGCACTCGTGTATCCCTCAGCTTCGATCACCCAAACTGCTCTAAACCTCTTCTTCTTAAATAGCAGCACCAGCTTTAAGCAATGTCCAGGTTTAGGCAATGTCCCAAAAAGAACAATTATCTCCTAAAATCTAGGAGATTAGATTTGATATTTATCTTCAATGCAAATCTCCTTCTCTGACTAGTAAACCTCACTGGAATATACTCCACAGCATAGAAATTCTTCAGATGCTCTCCGTAGAGTTTCCAGCCCTTCGATACAAGCCCAGGAAGCTGCTGCTTCTCGGACAGATGCACTAGCCAGTTGAACAAGCTCCTGCTGTAGCATCCCCTGCTGCAGCTGCTGCTAGTTCACTTCTGCTGGTCTGCTTGTTCACTTGTGCTGTAGCAGCTCCTTGTTCACTTGTGCTGGTTTTGTCAAACACTGCCAAACTACATTATCAATCTCCCCCTTGGCATTTTGACAAAACCTTAGAACATATGCACTCTCCCATGAACCAGAAAAAAAAACTCTAGATAAAATCCAACAATAGAGAGTAAGAAGTAAGTAGGTGTGGCCACACTCGGCCATAGCACAACCACGCAGGGTCAGCAAAAAAGTTTCATCAAGGTTCATCAGTAGCAGTAGCATAATAATCTTCTCTCCCCCTTTTTGTCACAGATGCTCAAGGGGCCTGCTCCTCATCTGCCGGGAACTCCAGGTCTCTGAGGAGGCTTCTGATCTGTCCACGCCTAGCATCCCTCCGTTTGGCTTCTGCTTCAAGAAAGACCAGCTCCGATCTGAGATGGCTCACAATTCTGGCGCGGAGGGCTGATTGTATTGTTGCAGCAGGGAGAAGAGCATCCTCCAAGGGAGCTGGAGTTGAGTCACCTACCAGAAGAAGATCCTCATAAGCAATGTCCACTGCATGCTTCCCTTTGAACAGCTTGTGATCAACTGTGAAGACCTGCAGTTCCTCAGATAGTCCTTCAGAAATCTCACCAAGCTCCGGATGCTGTGAGACCATCATCCCATAGATGAGGGAGGGGAGCACAATGAGCTTGCTGGAGGAAGAGCTGCCGGCATGAGTAGCCACCTGGGGAAACATCACACTGCCCAGGCTAATTCGTCTCCGCTTTCCAATGGAGTAGAGAAGGTTAGCAAAGGCTTTGCTAACCTTCCCCCTGTGAGAGCTGGGGATCCAGTTTCTGATGCCCAGATGATATAGCAAGGCATTCTTGGAGGTCAGTTTAGCAGCACTCAGATTGGGACCTCCCCAAGACAGGCACACTCCCCCTGTCAGAACCTTAGCCAGCATCTCAGGCTGCACATCAGTGGGAGCTCTGGCATTCTCATGGATCCCAAGGAATTCATCAATTCTTTCTGGGGTAATAATAACTGTCTTACCCCGTACCCAACTTCTTCCATACTCATCCACTCCTTCCTCACCAAACTTCTCTTCCATATTCACAATAAATTCCCTAACCATAGCTATATTGAATCTGAATGGAAAGGTTAGAGACTTGAGCAGGTTTACCTCTGCGAGAAGCTGAATGATTGCTGCTGATCTGTACTTGTCTAAGTCCAGCCTCTTCTCTGACACTATATGCTTCCTCTCAACTGCACTCCAAGATTGAGAAGCACTCCTATTTCTGAACCAAATACCTCCCACAGTGGTTGCAGCTGTGTCTACCAATGCAGGACCCCTCACAGAAGGTTCACCAGAAGCACCTGCATTTTCTTCACTGGATTTCTCTTCTTCACTGCTGGACACTGGGATTAGGATAGGAGCTTTTCCTTTGTCTGAGGGAGGAGGAGGATGTGCTGCAGCAGGTTCTTGTTCAGGGGACTCAGCTACTGTTTCCTCCCCTTCACCCACAATGCCCGGGGACATAACCAGTGTTCTGCACCTTTCTTCTGCAGGACCTGCTACAGCATCCTCTGTAGCTTGTTCTTCTCCAGGGACTTCCTCAGCCACAGCCTCCTCAGATAGCACATCGGCACTGGATACGGGTTCTCCGTCATGTACCAGGCGCCTCCTCTTCTGCGAAGTTCCTTCATGAGGAGAGGGCTCGCTGTGCGACACAGGGAGAGGTGCTGGTTCCCATACCACCACATCCAGCCGCTGAGCAGGAGCTTCATTGAGCCCCTTGGTCCTCCTCTCAGACCTGCCTTGGCGGTCTGCTGCCAGATTCTTCTTCAACCCACGCGTCTTCACCATTGTAGCTAGATTGCAGAAGGTTTGAGGAGCGTTCAGAGGCTGATCGGCAACGATTTTTGGGAAGCACCTTGCACCTTGTCTTTGCCCTAGAAAATGATTTACCCGTTATTTTCTTTTCCATTTTGAAGTTGTTAGATCACGTGCCTCACATGTGCCTTCTCCCATCATTAGCAACCAAAACATGTGAACAAGCTCATTTTGACCAGGTTGCTATAGCAGACACGAGCTGGTTCACCTACTTATTTCAGACGACAGCTTTGCTCAGAGAATCCTTAAGAGGTTCTGGTGGAGATTTCTTCACCCACACCTGGAATGGGCTAGATTTTCTCCTCTTCTGACCCTCCAGCCTCCTATCTCCTCGTTTGTCATGTTTGGGTTTCCATACCTGTAAAACATGTGGTTTTCCCTTGTCTTTAGCGATCCAGTGTCCTTGTGCAGCAGTCTTAGCGATCCTCCTCTGCGATTCTTTCCAGCAAAGAGCTTTTCCCGAAGCAACATGATACAGAGTCTTTATGCAGCATGTGTTGGTTCTGGATTTTGCTCTCTCTTTTTCAACTGTGGAGGTTCTCTGCTGCTGCTTCAGATTGGAGGTAATCTTGTGATTCCCAACACTTGTACAAGAATCCCTTTTATTCTGAGCCTTTTGCTTTGTTTTAGAGGAATGATGTGCCCGGTGCTGCAGCATCCTCTTGTTCACATGTCTAGTTCCATCTTTGTCTGCAGGTTTTGAGGAGTCATCTGAATTACTCTTTTCATCTATCCCAGCATCCGAGGCTTTAATGAAAACTGTCCCTCTAGAGCTTTCTTCACCAGTATACCCAAGCCCTGTTCTTCCTTTTCCAAGTCTTTAATAAGACAGAATTTCGTCCAAGATATTTTTCTGGGAATCGGCTGTCTTGGCAGTTGCTGGAGAAGAGCCAACAGAGATCTGTCTACCAGAGTCTTCCCTTTTCAGTATGGTAACTTGACTATTGGATGCGACGAGACATTTCCTTCGTTCTTCTTCCAAGAGATTGACTCTGTCGGTCAAGGCTTGATTGGTCTTAAGAACTGCCTCACGCTGTTTGAGTATCTTCCCCAGATAGTCAACAAGGCTGTCAGATGAGTCCTCTTCATCTTCACTTTCGGATACTTCAATCCCATAGTGAAATTCTTCCTTCTTTAGCTCTTTGAGGTTGAAATCTGATACACTGGTTAGCACAACACAGTTTTCTTCATCACTTTCATTAGAGTCACTCCATTTTGCTGTCATGGACTTACTGTTCTTTTTCTCTGAGTTTTTGAAGGATTTGCTTGGACAGTCAGCCTCAATGTGTCCATACCCTTCACAGTTCCAGCATTGAACTCCCTTTTTCATTTCTTTCTTCTCATCTTCATCCAGAGCTGGTTCCTTCCCTTTCCTTTTATTTTCACCACCTCTTCTGAGTTGTTTTCGTGAGGAGGAGCTTTTCCCAGTTCTTGAGTCCATGTTCTTCAGGAGCTTTCCAAGGTTCTTGACAAGAATACTCAGCTGATCATCTGGAACTGTCTTCTATTTCAGCTTTCAGTCCAACATTCTTGTCCTTGGGAGTGGTGTCTTCTTTAACCAGTTTCATCTCAAATTGTTTGAGAGACCCCATCAACTCTTCCAACCTCATGAATGACATTTTGAGCTTCTTCAATGGCCGTCACTTTCATGTCAAATTTTGTGGGTAGTGATCTGAGAACCTTCCTGATCAGCTTTTCTTCAGGAATAGTGATAAAGCCTATTTATACACATTATTTAGATCCTAACCCTATGCTTGTTTGCATTATTTTGTGTACAAGATTACTGGTTTCCAGTGTTTTTGTATTTCAGGGCAAAACAAGGGCCTAAGTCGGATACGCGCTAACAGGCGGCGTCTAGGACGCACATCACACAAGCCTGCGGAGCTAGCGGCGCAAACCGAAGAATTGGCAGAGTCGACCACGGTGCGCTAACCGATCGCGCTAAGCAGTATGCGTGCGCCATGCGCAGATAGTGGTATTTCCAAATCCTGACACCACCAGATTTGGAAGTTGCCAAGAATGAGCCTCTGAGCAGTATATAAAGAAGAGAAGAAGGCTAGGGTTTATCATCATACAATCATCATATCATAATTCAGAGAGAGAGCGACAGGATCAAAAACACACGAGCTTGCTGAGAGGACCTGCGCTAGCCGACTGCGCCAGCCAAGACTGCAACCTGCACGCACTGTTTGCTATTGTTTTCTTGGACACTTTAGATATTATTTACTGTTTCTATGATGTTTACCAATAGCATATCTAGTTAAACACTTGGTATTGGTTGGGCATGAATATATGAGTATTTCCTTTGAGACTTGCGCTTAATGCATAGCTTGTTTGCTTATATTAATTATGTGCACATTGTTGGCAGCGAGTTGCATGAGTAGGGGAAGCCTTGAATCGCAATCTTACTCTTGTTGCTTGTTGTTGTATGTTAAACTAGTTGAATAGCCTGACGGTGCCAACTAGGAGTAACGCGCTAGGATAAGCAATTGCTACCTTGATCGGATTCGTAGTTGTTTAGTCTAGTTCAAGAATTAATAGCACATGAACTTTGATCGGAACATGCGCATATGTTAGGAAGCCTTGATCGGACACTAACTTAAGTGAAATCAAACTATAGACGTTTAGAGTCAATGATAAGGAATGCGCTCATAGAGGATTTTCTGCCCAATACTTCTCATAGTCATAGTATTTAATCTCTACTGCCTGCGCACGTTTGGTGCAAGTTCTGCGTTAGCTACTATTTACTTGCGCATTGCGCAACCCCAATCACTCACCCCCAAGCTTGGATCAACACCCAGCTCTGAATTGGCTTCCAGATCAAGCTTGGATCAGACTCTGCAAGTCCTGACCACCTTCTGCTTCTATCACCACCGTTCTGCGCTCACGCTCTGCTCTCGGGTGATGATCGAAGAATTCGTCCGTCACACACCAAAATTTCTCTCTCTGAATTCTGTGTATGCACTCGTGTATCCCTCAGCTTCGATCACCCAAACTGCTCTAAACCTCTTCTTCTTAAATAGCAGCACCAGCTTTAAGCAATGTCCAGGTTTAGGCAATGTCCTAAAAAGAACAATTATCTCCTAAAATCTAGGAGATTAGATTTGATATTTATCTTCAATGCAAATCTCCTTCTCTGACTAGTAAACCTCACTGGAATATACTCCATAGCATATTAGAAATTCTTCAGATGCTCTCCGTAGAGTTTCCAGCCCTTCGATACAAGCCCAGTAAGCTGCTGCTTCTCGGACAGATGCACTAGCCAGTTGAACAAGCTCCTGCTGTAGCATCCCCTGCTGCAGCTGCTGCTAGTTCACTTCTGCTGGTCTGCTAGTTCACTTGTGCTGTAGCAGCTCCTTGTTCACTTGTGCTGGTTTTGTCAAACACTGCCAAACTACATTATCACTTCTCAACCCTGCAACAATGGTGAAGACTCGTGGTTTGAAGAAGAATCTGGCAGCAGACCGACAAGGCAGGTCTGAAAGGAGGACCAAGTCGCGCAATGAAGCCCCTGCTCAGCGTCTGGATGTGGTGGTGTGGGAACCAGCTCCTCTCCCTATGTCGCACAGTGAGCCTTCTCCACAAGAAGAAACTTCGCAGAAACGGAGGCGCCTGGTACGTGACGGGGAACCTGTTTCCAGTGCAGCTGTGCTAACTGAAGAGGTTGTGGCTAAAAAAGTCTCGGGAGAAGAACAAGCTACAGAGGATGCTGTAGCAGGTTCTGCAGAAGAGAGGTGCAGAACACTTGTTATGTCCCCAGGCATTGTGGGTGAAGGGGAGGAGATAGAAGCTAAGTCTCCTGAACAAGAACCTGCTGCAGCACATCCTCCTCCTCCCTCAGACAAAGGAAAAGCCCCTATCCTAATTCCAGTCTCCAGCAGTGAAGAAGAGGAATCAAGTGAAGAAGATGAAGGTACTGCTGGTGCACCGTCTGAGAGAAGATCCGCATTGGTAGACACAACTGCAATCACAGTGGGAGGTATTTGGTTCACAAATAGGAGTGCTTCTCAATCCTGGAGTGCTGTTGAGAGGAAGCATATTGTGTCAGAAAAGAGGCTGGACGTGGACAAGTACAAATCAGCAGCAATTATCCAGCTTCTCACTGAGGTAAATCTTCTCAGGTCTCTAACTTATCCTTTCAGATTCAATATTGGCCTGGTTAGGGAGTTTATTGTGAATATGGAAGAGAAGTTTGGTGAGGAAGGAGCGGATGAGTTTGGAAAGAGTTGGGTACGGGGTAAGACAGTTCTTATTACCCCTGAAAAAATTGATGAATTTCTTGAGATCCATGAGAATGCCAGAGCACCCACTGATGTTCAGCCAGAGATGCTGGCTAAGGTTCTGACAGGGGGAGTGTGCCTGTCTTGGGGCGGTCCAAACCTGAGTGCTGCTGAACTAACCTCCAAGAATGCCCTGTTGTATCATCTGGGCATCAGAAACTGGATCCCCAGCTCTCACAGGGGGAAGGTTAGCAGAGCCTTTTCTAACCTTCTCTACTCCATTGGAAAGAGGAGGCGAATCAGCCTGGGCAGTGTGATGTTTCCCCAGCTGGCTACTCATGCCAGTAGCGCTTCCTCCAGCAAGCCCATTGTGCTCCCCTCCCTCATCTATGGGATGATGGTCTCACAGCATCCGGAGCTTGGTGAGATTTCTGAAGGTTTATTTGAGGAGCTGCAGGTCTTCACAGTAAACCACAACTTGTTCAAAGGGAAGCATGCAGTGGACATAGCTTATGAGGATCCACTCCTAGTTGGTGATTCAGCTCCAGCTCCCCTGGAGGATTCTCTTCCACCTACTGCAACAATTCAATCAGCCCTCCGTGCCAGAATTGTGAGCCATCTCAGATCTGAGCTGGTCATCCTTGAAGCCGAAGCCAAAAGGAGGGATGCTAGGCGTGGACAGATCAGAAGTCTGCTCAGAGACCTGGAGTTCCCGGCAGATGAGGAGCAGACCCCTTGAGCATCTGTGACAAAAAGGGGGAGAGAAGAAGTAAGATGCTGCTGCTAATGATGAACTGATGATTTTTTTTGCTGACCCTGCGTGGTTGTGCTACGGCCGAGTGTGGCCACCTCTTACCTTCTTACTCCTTTGTTGAATTTTGTTTTCATTTAGAGTATTTTATGGTTCATGGAAGTGTGCATAAGTGTTCTAGGGTTTTGTCAAAATGCCAAGGGGGAAATTGATGATGTAGTATGGCAGTGTTTGACAAAACCAGCACAAGAGAACAAGGAGCTGCTACAGCACAAGTGAACAAGCAGCAGCTGCAGCAGGGGATGCTATAGCAGGAGCTTGTTCAAGTGGCTGCATCATCTGACCGAGAAGCAGCAGCGACCTGGGCTTGTCTAGAAGGGCTGGGATCGCAACGGAGATCATCAGAAGAATTTCTAAAATGCTGTGGAGAATTTTCCAGTGAGGTTTCCTAGCCAGAGAAGGAGATTTGTATTGAAGATAAAGATCAAATCTAATCTCCTAGATTTTAGGAGATAATTGTTCTTTTTGGGACATTGCTTAATTCTGGTCTTGCTTAAAGCTGGTGCTGCTATTTAAGTGAGAGGAGTTCAGAGCTGAGAGGTTGATCGAAGCTGAGGGATACACGAGTGCATACACAGAATTCAGAGAGAGCAATTTTGGTGTGTGACGGACGATTTTTTCGATCATCACCCGAGAGCAGAGCATGAGCGCAGAGCTGTGGTGACAGAAGCAGAAGGGAATCAGGACTTGCAGAGTCTGATTCGAGCTTGATCTGGAAGCAAATTCAGAGCAGTAGTGCTTGTTGGTTGATCAAGGGCAGCCGCGGAGGAACTGACGGGTGTGTGGCTCGGTCAAGTGTCTAAGCGGTGGTTCTCGCTAGTGGCAGGTGGTCACTGAGTGAGGGGGAGTATTCCAGAGTGTGCAGCGCTCATGGAATCGTTCGAACGGCTCGGCAGAAGGCTTTGGAGCGACGCGGACAATTGTGCTTCAGCTGTGTGTTACAGCAGTTGCTACAGAAACCCTACTGAGTGAGTGTAGTTTAGAATAGGCTAAGTCTTGAGAAGTCTGTAGCTATTCTAGATTGACATTGGTAGAGGGTGTGCAGACACAAGTCAGAGTCTGTTCTGATTGTGTCAAGTGATCCACACAAGGTTGAGTAGCATAGGTTGCATGGAGTTTGTAACCGAGTGTACTTGGAGACCTTCGTGTTTAGTGGATTGAGGACGGTGAATAGTCCTCCCAAGACCTAGGCAGTTGGCCGAACTGGGTGAACAAACTTTTGTCTTGTTCATTGTTTGCTGAGACAATTTCTAAGTGAACAAGAGTGTGCTGCAGCAACTGCTTGTTCACAAATCTGCCTATCTGAGACGCTGTGAATTTCATAATAAATTTTAGGGAAATGAGTGAGGGTTCCTAGGACCCCCTGAAACCGCCACTGTTCATATATGTGAAGATATTATTCACTTGGCTATTCTGTATATAAAATTTGATGAGCTTACTGATCGCGCGTCGTTGTACGCGTCAAATTAATCCTTCCTCTTCCACTAGTACAGCGGTTAAGTCAAGGTCGATCTCCACAGGGAGCAAGCAGTTCAGTTTTAACTAGTGACCTACACTTACGAAAATGGGGGGAGGGGGGGGGTGAGTGATTGGGTTGCGCAATGCGCAAGTAAATAGTAGCTAACGCAGAACTTGCACCAGGCGTGCGCAGGCAGTAGAGATTAAATACTATGACTATGAGAAGTATTGGGCAGACAATCCTCTATGAGCGCATTCCTTATCATTGACTCTAAACGTCTATAGTTTGATTTCACTTAAGTTAGTGTCCGATCAAGGCTTCCTAACATGTGCGCATGTTCCGATCAAAGTTCATGTGCTATTAATTCTTGAACTAGACTAAACAACTACGAATCCGATCAAGGTAACAATTGCTTATCCTAGCGCGTTACTCCTAGTTGGCACCGTCAGGCTATTCAACTAGTTGAACATACAACAACAAGCAACAAGAGTAAGATTGTGGTTCAAGGGTTCCCCTACTCATGCAACTAGCTGCCAACAATGTGCACAAAATTAATGTAAGCAAACAAGCTATGCATTAAGCGCAAGTCTCAAAGGAAATACTCATAGATTCATGCCCAACCAATACCAAGCGTTTAGCTAGACATGCTAGTGGTAAACATCATAGAAACAGTAAATAATATCTAAAGTATCCAAGAAAACAATAGCAAATAGTGCGTGCAGGTTGCAGTCTTGGCTGGCGGAGTCGGCTAGCGCAGGTCCTCTCAGCAAGCTGGTGTGTTTTTGAATCTGGCTCTCTCTCGCTGATATCTTGTGTCTCTGAGGCTCTGGTCTCGCTTGTGTTGTTTTCAAACCCTAGACTTCCTCTTCTTTATATACTTCTCAAGAGGCCCATTCTTGGCAACTTCCAAATCTGGTGGTGTCAGGATTTGGAAACACCACCATCTGCGCATGGCGCACGGCATCTTGGTTAGCGCAATCGGTTAGCGCACCGTGGTCGACTTTGCCAATTCTTCTGTTTGCGCCGCTAGCTCCGCGGGCTTGTGTGATGCGCGTCCTAAACGCTGCCTGTTAGCGCGTATCCGCCATAAGCCCTCGTTTTGCCCTGAAATACAAAAACACTGGAAACCAATAATCTTGTACATAAAATAATGCAAACAAGCATAGGGTTAGGATCTAAATAATGTGTATAAATAGGCTTTATCACTTACCTATGTTGCTTCTATGTATATAAAATTTGATGAATACATATGATCATTATATATGTTTGTCGATATGAACTTATGTAGTTTTTCAATGACAATATTTCAAAATCAATATTAATGAACATAATAAAATAATCACATGAATATTCAATGTTTACGTTTTTCACATTGATCAAAATTGAAATTAATTGTAAAATTGTCAAAAAAAGTTGTACATAAATCTAAGCAAATTGTGTTTTGATATAACTATAGAATGACGAAAAATTTGAAATAAAAATATAATCAAATCATGTTTTTTTTTAAATTAATAGTAGAATGACGAAAAATATGATTAATCTAATCTTGTTTGAAATATACATGTAAGATGACGAGCTTGCCCTTTTTTTGCATTAAAATTATATTTATTTTATCTTTAATTAATAGAATAATCAAATCGAAGGACTGTTAAAGGTTCGTAACTCTTATTTTTAAAAATCGTATTTGATCATTTCCATGCCTAACTATACAGAACATATACATAAACCTGTGATGGTGTGAATGTTAGACAATTATCATTAATCTAATTTGGACCGAACGTGTGATTTAGATAATTGTATATATGCTATCATTGTGATAAGCTTGAATAACGTGATTTAATTCTTTTGGAAGCTTATCAGGTATAATTTTAGTCGTGGAATATATTGTGTAGATACCTAGAGATAATTATGGAATCTTTGAGAGACAGAATCCATGATTATATCTTCTAGTGTAGAAGATATAAATAAGAGTTATGGTCCCGAGTCTATCATATCATTCTCCAATTTCATACTCTCAAAGAAACTGACCCAAGAGACATACCGTTAGACTGGAAGTACCAACCCAGGCTTTTGTAGTGCAGGTTACTTTCATTCATTGGAATCAGTTATGTATTATTTATAGTAATCAGATATGCTTAAGTATTCTGATATGAGTTTGATCTTGTTAATTCGTTTCCGATGTATGATTTTGATCCAACGAGTGGTATCAGTCGCCTCCCATATGCAGCTAATTGAGCATAATTCGAATCAATTTTTTGTCGTTGTTAAAAATGAACGGTTCATAATTAATTTCGTTCAGCTCATTAAACAATTCATGTCAGATTTATACTGTAAAAACGAAACGTAAATTAATTTTAATGAACACTGCTTCAGTTCTGGGTTTCTGGGTCAACTCGCCGAGTTGACTCAGTGGAACCCTGCCTTCTGGGTTCACCGAGTTCACTGGGTGAACTCGGCCGCAACCCTTCGTCGCCCTGCCTCGAATCTACGCCTCCTGCGCGCTTGCCGTGTCGCTCCCGCTCGGTTACGAAGTCTCTCCATCAAGGATCGACAACCTCAATCGCGTGGATCCGACACCGCCTCGCCTCAGTTGCTCCGCCGCGCCAGCTTGCGTAGCGTGGATCCGCCTTGACCCTGCCTCGGTCTGTCGCGTCACTGCTCAGCTCTTCGCGTCGTCCTCATGCGCTTGCTCTCGGTTCTGGTCGGATTCCAAGCGACTCGAAATCCCTTCTCGGGAATCCGACGCAGCCTCGCTCTCGCACTTCGCTCACTATGCTCTGCTGGTTTCTTCGCTGCCCACGCTCGGATAAGTGCACGGTCGAGCTCCACTGCTGCGAGAGAAGAGGAGCTGCACCATGCAGAAGAAAAGATTGCGGCTGGAAGGAGAAGATGAGGAATGACTGCACCAGTGGACCGGCAAACCAAAATATGACATTGGACCAGTTCGGTCTATTTTTTGGTTTCGGTCCAATTTTGGCGCGGTCCAATTCTGGTTTAGTCCCATCCGATTTGGTCAAATATTCAGTTCGGTTCAATTTTTGAATTTATTTGTTCAATTCTGATGTTGGGTCAGAATTTGAATGTTGGTTTCATATGTTTTCCAAATTTGTTTTATGGTTCAATTTTTAACCATAATTTTGGGAACCAACATTATTAAATATTTAACTGCAAGATTGACATCCAATTTTGAGCTAACACTCTAAAATATGTTAATTGAAATGGAATTACACGTACACTTAAGTGGCGTATCCCCGTAGATTGACTTAGCCATATTGTTAGGATGGATGTGTGCAGCTCATATGAATATCTAATTATCCCTAAGGTAAATTAATATTCAATATCGCTGCATACATATTTGTGGTGATAATTATGTGACGTTCTTTTACATCTTGGTGTGAATAATATATACATCCTAAGATGGTTTATTATTTGACACATCTTCTCGTCAATGTTTTGATCACTACAATTAGATATTCACTCACAGTTAATACCACTGTCCTAAGACTTGCTAAATGTTGTGGTCGGTATCTTGGAATGTCAGTTTCTTCCTTTAAATATTTTTGGTGTATACACTTATATGTATATATATGATATTCGCAGCGTCTCTTGACAGACAGATTTGTGAATAAGCAGTTGCTGCAGCACACTCTTGTTCTCAGCAAACAATGAATAAGACAGAAGTTTGTTCACCCAGTTCGGCCAACTGCCTACGTCTGGGGAGGACTATTCTCCAGTCCTCAATCCACTAATCACAGAGGTCTCCAAGTACACTCCGTTACAACTCCACGCAACCTATGCTACTCAACCTTGTGTGGATCACTGGACACAGTCAGAACAGGCTCTGACTTGTGTCTGCACACCCTCTACAAATGTCAATCTAGAATAGCTACTGTCTCCTCGAAACTCAGCCTATTCTAAACTACACTCAACTCTGCAGGGTTGCTGTAGCACACAGCTGATGCACAATTGTCTGCGTCGCTCCAAGGCCTTCTGCCGAGCCGATCGAACGATTCCACGAGCGCTCCACACTGTGGAATACTCCCCCTTGCTCAGTGACCTCCTGCCACTAGCGAGAGCTACCGCTTAGACACTCGACCGAGCCACACACCCGTCAGTTCTTCTGTGGCCTTCCTTGATCAACCAACAAGCACCACTGCTCTGAGTTGGCTTCCAGATCAAGCTCGGATCAGACTACGCAAGTCCTGATCTCCTTCTGCTTCTGTCACCACAGCTCTGCACTCAAGCTCTGCTTTCGGATGATGATCGAAGAACTCGTCGCACACCAAAATTGCTCTCTCTGAATTTTGTGTATGCACTCGTGTATCCCTCAGCTTCGATCAACCTTTCTGCTCTGACCTGTTCTCCCTTAAGTAGCAACGCCCACTTTAATCAAGAACAGAATTTAGCAATGTCCCAAAAAGAAATAATTATCTCTTAATTTTTAGGAGATTAGATTTGATTTGATCTCCAAAACAAATCTCCTTCTCTAGCTAGGAATTCCCCACTGGAATATTCTCCGCAGCACTTTAAGAAGTTTTTCTGATGCTCTCCGCAGAGCTGCCAGGCCTTCTAGCCAAGCCCAGGTTGCTGCTGCTACTCGGACAGATGTTGCAGCAACTTGAACAAGCTCCTGCTATAGCATCCCCTGCTGTAGCTGCTCCTTGTTCACTTGTGCTGGTTTTGTCAAACACTGCCATACTACATCATCAATCTCCCCCTTGGCATTTTGGCAAAACCCTAGGACACTGATGCACACTTCCATGAACCAGTAAATACACCAAACGAAAAAAATCAACATAAGAGTGAGAGGTGGCCACACTCGGCCTTAGCACGACCATGCAGGGCCAAAAAAACAAAGTTCATCAGTGGCAGTGGAAGCATCTTACTCTCCCCCTTTTTGGCACAGATGCTCAAGGGGCCTGCTCTTCATCTGCCGGGAACTCCAGGTCTCTGAGCAAACTTCTGATCTGGCCGCGCCTAGCATCCCTCCTTTTTGCTTCTGCTTCAAGGATGAGCAGCTCAGATCTGAGATGGCTCACAATTCTGACACAGAGAGCTGTTTGGATCGTGGCGGCAGGGGGAAGGGATTCCTCCAGAGGAGCTGGTGCTGAAGCACCAACCAAGAGCGGATCCTCATAGGCTATGTCCACTGCATGTTTCCCTTTAAACAGTTTGTGGTCTACTGTAAAGATCTGCAGCTCCTCGGATAAACCTTCAGAAATCTCACCAAGCTCCGGATGCTGTGAGACCATCATCCCATAGATGAGGGAGGGTAGCACGATGGGCTTGCTGGAGGAAGCACTGCCAGCATGAGTAGCCAGCTGGGGAAACATCACACTGGCCATACTGATTTTCCTCCTTTTCCCAATAGAGTGTAAAAGGTTAGCAAAGGCTCTGCTAACCTTTCCCCTGTGAGAGCTGGGGATCCAGTTTCTAATGCCCAAATGATACAGCAGAGCATTTTTTGAGGTGAGTTTAGCAGCATTGAGATTTGGACCACCCCAAGACAAGCATACTCCTCCTGTCAGAACCTTAGCCAGCACCTCTGGCTGGATATCCGTGGGCTCTCTGGCATTTCCATGTATCTCAAGAAACTCATCTATTTTCTCGGGGATGATAAGTACTTTCTTACCCCGTACCCAACTCATCCAAACTCATTTCCTCCTTCCTCACCAAATTTTTCTTCCATGTTCACAATAAATTCCCTAACAAGACGTATATTGAATCTGTATGGGTAAGTCAGGGATTTGAGAAGGTTTACCTCAGTGAGAAGCTGGATAATGGCTGCTAATTTGTACTTGTCCAGGTCCAGTCTCTTTTCTGTCACAATGTGCTTTCTCTCAACAGCGCTCCATGATTGGGAGGCATTCCTATTTCTGAACCAGATATCCCCTATTGTGATTGCGGTTGAGTCTGCCAATGCAGGTCCTCTCTCAGACAATTCACCAGCAGTACCTTCATCTTCTTCACTGGATTCCTCTTCTTCACTGCTGGAATCAGGAATGAGGATTGGAGCTTTTCCTTTGTCTGAGGGTAGAGGAGGATGTGCTGCAGCAGGTTCTTGTTCAGGAGACTCAGCTTCTATCTCCTCCCCTTCACCTACTATGCCAGGAGACATGACAAGTGTTCTGCACCTCTCTTCTGCAAGACTTGCTACAGCATCCTCTGTAGCTTGTTCTTCTCCCGAGACTTCTTCAAGCACAGCCTCTTCAGTCATCACCGCTGCACTAGTTACAGGCTCCCCGTCACGGACTAGACGCCTCCTTTTCTGCGGGGTTCCTCCTTGTGGAGAAGGATCGCTGTGCAATACAGGGAGAGGTGCGGGCTCCGACACCACCACGTCTAGACGCTGAGCAGGCGCTTCATTACGCGACTTAGACCTCCTTTCAGACCTGCCTTGTCGATCTGCTGCCAGATTCTTCTTCAAACCGTGAGTCTTCACCATTGTTGCGGGTTTGTAGAGGATTGGAGGAACGCACGGTGAGGATGATTAGCAACAAATTTGGGGAAGCGCCTTCAAGTTGTCTTTGCCCTAGAAGTTGATTTACCTGTTATTTTTTCCTTTTCAATTTGAAGCTTCTGAATCACGGGCCACACATGTGCCTTCTCCCAGCTTTAGCAACCAAAACACGTGAACAAGCTTATTCTGACCAGGTTGCTATAGCAGACGCGAGCTAGTTCTCCTACTCATTCCGGAAGGCAGCTTTGTTTGGCGGATCCTTGTGAGGTTCTGATGATGATTTCTTCACCCATACCTGGGTTTGTCTAGAGTTCCTCCTCTTCTGAACCTCAAGACTCCTGTTTCTTCGTTTGTCATATTTGGGTTTCCACACCTGTATTACTTGTGGCTTTCTCCTGTCTTTTGCTTTCCAGTGCCCTGGTGCAGCGATCTTAGTAATCCACCTCTGCTATTCTTTCCAGTAATAAGCATTTCCCTAATCTACTGGGCAAGGAGTCTTTATGTAGCATGTGTTGGCTCTGGGTTTCGTTCCCCTTTTTTCAGCTGAGAAGGTTCTCTACTTCCGCTTCAGGTTAGATGATATGTTCTGATTCCCTTTCTTCTGACCACCATTATTTGTGCATGAACTCCTTTTATTCTGAGGCTCTGGCTTTGTTTTAGAAGGATGATGCGTCAGGTGCTGCAGCATCCTCTTGTTCATGTGTCTAGTTCCAACTTTCCCTGCAGGTTTTGGAAATTCATCTGCATTATTCTTTTCATATATCATAGCATCCGAGGCTTTTATGAAAACTGTTCCTCTAGAGCTTTCTTCACCAGTATAACCAAGCCCCGTTCTCCCTTTTCCAAGTCTTTGATAAGATAAAATTTCATCCAAGATATTTTTCTGAGGATCAGCTGCCTTGGCTATTGCTGGTGAGACACCAATGTCAGTGGCTTGGCTTCCCGTGTCTTCCCTTTTCAGAATGGTAACTTGACTGTTGGATACGGAGAGAAATTTCCTTCGTTCTTCTTCCAGAAGCTTGACTCTCTCAGTCAATGCTTGATTCGTCTGAAGGGCTGCCTCACACTGTTTAAGTATTTCCCCCAGATAGTCAATAAGGCTGCCAGTTGAGTCCTCCTCATCTTCACTTTCGAATACTTCAATCCCATAGTGGAATTCGTCCTTCTTTAGCTCTTTGAGGTTGAAGTCTGACACACTGGTTAGCACAACATAATTTTCTTCATCACTTTCCTCAGAGTCACTCCATTTTGCTGTCAGGGACTTGTTGTTCTTTTTCTCTGAGTTTTTGAGGGGTTTGCTCGGACAGTCAGCCTCAATATGTCCATACCCTTCACAGTTCCAGCATTGGACACCCTTTTTCATTTCTTTCTTCTCATCTTCATTCTGAGCAGGTTCCTTCCCTCTCCTTTTATTTTCTTTACCTCTTCTGAATTGTTTTCGTGAGGATGAGCTTTGCCCAATTCTTGAGTCCATGTTCTTCAGAAGCTTTCCAAGGTTCTTGACTAGCATACTCAGCTGATCATCTAGAGCTGACTTCTTAGCTTCTGTTTCAGCCTTCAGTCCAATATTCTTGTCCTTAGGAGTGAGATCTTCTTTAACCAGTTTCATCTCAAATTGTTTGAGGGATCCCATCAACTCTTCCAGCCTCATGAATCTAACATTTTGGGCTTCTTCAATGGCCGTCACTTTCATGTCAAATTTTGTGGGCAACGATCTGAGGACCTTCCTGATCAGCTTCTCTTCAGGAATAGGTTCACCAAGAGCATGGGCTTCATTTGCCAAATCACAAAGTTTGCATTAAACTCAGTGACAGTCTCCTCTTCCAGCATTCTCAGATTCTCAAACTGAGTGGCAATAATCTGTAATCTTGACAGCTTTACTCTATCAGTTCCTTCATGTGCAGTTTGCAGAATTTCCCAAGCTTGTTTGGCCATATCACAATTTGATATCAACCTGAAATTGTTAGCATCAACTGCAGCAAAAATCGCATTCAGAGCCTTTGAATTACCAATTGCTGCAGCTCCCTCTTCAGCAGTCCATTGTTCTTCAGGCTTTATCCGTGTGATTCCCTGTTCATCCATGGTGATTGGGGGAGATCACTGGACCACGATAGCTCTCCAGGTCTTCTCATCAATGGCCTTAAGAAAGGCTTTAATCCAAGCCTTCTAATATCCATAGTTGCTTTCTTCCAACAATGGAGGTCTGCTTGTGCTCTGTCCTTCCTTCATTGTCTTGGCTTCTTCAGAGACACTGTAGGATCTTTTACTCTGTGTGTTGAGCTCCCGCTCTAATACCAATTGATATTCGTAGCGTCTCTTGACAGACAGATTTGTGAACAAGCAGTTGCTGCAGCACACTCTTGTTCACTCGGAAATTGTCTCAGCAAACAATGAACAAGACAGAAGTTTGTTCACCCAGTTCGGCCAACTGCCTACGTCTGGGGAGGACTATTCTCCAGTCCTCAATCCACTAATCACAGAGGTCTCCAAGTACACTCGGTTACAACTCCATGCAACCTATGCTACTCAACCTTGTGTGGAACACTGGACACAGTCAGAACAGGCTCTGACTTGTGTCTGCACACCCTCTACAAATGTCAATCTAGAATAGCTACTGTCTCCTCGAAACTCAGCCTATTCTAAACTACACTCAACTCTGCAGGGTTGCTGCAGCACCTGCTGTAGCACACAGCTGATGCACAATTGTCCGCGTCGCTCCAAGGCCTTCTGCCAAGCCGATCGAACGATTCCACGAGCGCTGCACACTCTGGAATACTCCCCCTTGCTCAGTGACCTCCTGCCACTAGCGAGAGCTGCCGCTTAGACACTCGACCGAGCCACACACCCGTCAGTTCTTCCGTGGCCTTCCTTGATCAACCAACAAGCACCACTGCTCTGAATTGGCTTCCAGATCAAGCTCGGATCAGACTATGCAAGTCCTGATCTCCTTCTGCTTCTGTCACCACAGCTCTGCGCTCGCGCTCTACTTTCTGATGATGATCGAAGAACTCGTCGCACACCAAAATTGCTCTCTCTGAATTTTGTGTATGCACTCGTGTATCCCTCAGCTTCGATCAACCTTTCTGCTCTGACCTGTTCTCCCTTAAGTAGCGACGCCCATTTTAATCAAGAACAGAATTTAGCAATGTCCCAAAAAGAAACAATTATCTCCTAATTTTTAGGAGATTAGATTTGATTTGATCTCCAAAACAAATCTCTTTCTCTAGCTAGGAATTCCCCACTGGAATATTCTCCGCAACACTTTAAGAAATTCTTCTGATGCTCTCCGCAGAGCTTCCAGGCCTTCTAGCCAAGCCCAGGTTGCTGCTGCTGCTACTCGGACAGATGTTGCAGCAACTTGAACAAGCTCCTGCTATAGCATCCCCTGCTGTAGCTGCTCCTTGTTCACTTGTGCTGGTTTTGTCAAACACTGCCATACTACATCATCAATATACTTTGTGAGCCTAAACTTATTCGAAATCTTTTATTCTCTAAATCAGCTTACATGTCAATGTCTTCTGCAATTACCAACATAAACAACACTCCTAATTTGAATGGGAACAACTTAAAGGATTGGAAGGAAAATATGAAATTTGCAGCGCCTCTGAGTTAATAAGGGTGTACAAGCAGTTGCTAGATCAACCTCTTGTACAGTCTGATATTGTGCAGCAAGGTAAAACAATGAACAGTGATTTGGTACCCAGTTCGGCCAACTGCCTATGTCTGGGGAGGACTATACTCCAGTCCTCAATCCACTAGTCTCCAAGGTGCTCCGTACAACACAGATTCAACACACGGCCAACATATGCTACCCAACCTCAACTAGTAGATCTCACACAATCGGAACACCCTCTAATTTGTGTCACACACACCTACACAATTAATTTAACCCAGAATGGCTACAACTCTGCTCTCCAGACATAGCCTATTCTGATTAAATAATCTCACTGTAAGTTGCTATAGCACACCCTTGTCCAACTAGCTTGTGCAGGTTCTCTTCTCGTCGCGCCAAAGCCTTACGCCGAGCCATTAAAACTCTATCGTCAGTGATCCTCACTCCGGGATGCTCCCCCTCACTCAGTGACCGCCTGTCACTAACGAGAACAGGCCTTCTACAGATTGTGCGAGTTCCTCCACTCGACAATTCTCCTAATGCCTGAACGTTGTTGAAATTGTGGTAGTAAAAATACTAGTCCAATCACGGTACGCATCCGAGTGACCTCGAGTCGAACCCAAGAGAAAAGCCTAGATTAGTCTAAAGCTAGCTAGTAATGCTTAATGCAAATCTACTAAATAAAAATGGGGGGTTTTTCCTCTAGGTGAGGTATTTCTAGTGAATACTAAAGACAAGTTCAAATTTGGTTAAAAGAAAGTAATAGAAAAACGTAGTCGGAATCCTACTTTACCCTAGGTCATACGATTGGCAATGCAAAAGAGAAATATATACATGAGTTAATTTGATTGATAATTCTAGCTAAAGTATCACGCATTCTAAATTCAACTCTCGCTCCTTCTCTGGAATGGGAATGATACCTAAGTGACACAATTCTCAAATTCTCACTCTATTGAACCGTGTAGAACAAAAATCTCATAATCTCAACCTCTCGGTCTATTAATAGTTAACTAATGCCCGCTCTATGCTTAGCCTAATAGAATGCGAATGTCACTCTCACGCACAAACGCTATCTAAAATAATCATGCTTGATCTTCTAAACAACCTAAGTTCAATTCTCATTCCATCCCTAGGTGTTTTATGAATTCATACTCATTCATGCATTTCGTCAAACACTTGGTGTGCATAAAATTAACATGAAGAACAAGCATAAGAATTTTCAATCAAACTTCACTCATATTGATAAAGGAACATGTTTTGCATTACAATATAACCTAAAGGATCCATAAGGATCCCAACTACTATGGGACTACTCACTCATGGTGAGTTCAATACAAAACATAATTTTTTTTAAAGGAAATTGTTCACCAATTGAAGACAAACTAGTAGAGATTAAGTAGAGTAGAGATTGAGTAGAGGGTTGGTGTAGAATCTTCAATTGCGTGTGTCTTCTCCAAATCCTTGACAATTCTCCAAGTCGTCCAAGAGCAATAGTCTAGGGTTTTGTTTTCTAGAAAAACCCCTCTTTAATTTTGCATCTCTTTCTATTTATACTCTCTTCAAAAATTACCTTTTTGCCCACGGTGCCCGAATCACTTTTAATTCGATCAAGCTTTATTTAGTTCGGACAGAGTGCCCGAATCAAACACTTAGTGCAGTTTCGGAGCTGGGCGAATCAATCTCCCTTGGCCGATCACTTTTGATTCGGTCAACCCTTGGTTTGATTCGGTAAGTCTTGGTCCATGAGATGAAATCCTTCTCGAGTCAAATTGATCCGGGCAGAGTACTTCTTCATGGCCGAATCAATTTTGATCCGATCAAGCCTTTTCAAATTTATCGTCGAGTCAGGTTGATCCGTCCAGCTGGAGAGGATGATTCGGCCAACCAACTCTGACTCAGGCACCCATCTGGTCGAGTCAAATTGTGCCTGGGCGAGTGACTTTTGCAGCTTGTTCCAATCTTGCTCATTTTTGCTCTCGATCGACCAGAATTCATCCAGATTTTCTCCGAGCCACTTCATATCGTGTAATACGCATTTTTAACCTGAAATGGACAAAGAAAGCATCAAACGACTTCAAAAATAGCGGAACAAACAAGAAGTAAAGGGAAAATGAGGAGAAATATAAGGTCATTTGCCCGCTCACCACCGTCTACCTTGATCAGCCTATAAGCAAGTCCTGCTCTGAATTGGCCTTCTCCGATCAAGCTCTCATCAGACTCTACAAGTCTTCGATCAGCCTCTGCTTTAACCACTTGGCTCTGCGCTCACGCTCTGCTCTCGGTGGTGATCCAATCTCTCCGCTCGGCACTTTGAATCTCTCTCAGTGTTTTCTCGATATCTTGCTGCTTGGATTCTTTCTTGGATGGATGCTGCTCTGCACCAAGCTTCTCTAAATAAGAACTCCGTGCTTCATCAATATCAACTTTAGGAAGTTCCTAGAAGATCTCAACAAGATCCTATCTCCTACTTTGTAGGAGTTTTGATTTCCCATTCAAATCTTTAAGTTGTGGCACTGAATCTTCACTGAGGATATTCTGAGAATATTTGGAAGCCTCCCGTTGCACTGCTACTTCATATCTGGGCAAATTGCCCTTTGCGCCAAAACTTTTGCTCTGCTGCTACAGCTCCTTGCTATGGCTCCCGTTGTAGCAACTGCTTGTACACTGAGCTTGTACACTCTGGCAGGTTTTGTCAGTTGAATGCCATAATATTATCAAAATATGATGATTACGCTTAGCTGCATGGATCTAGACTTGGCTATTCGTATGCCTAAACTAGATGATCTCACTGAAGAGAGGCTGAAGCAAGACAGGTCCGAGAGTGCTCACTTGGCTAGCACACCAAAAGGAAAGGGCAATGATATGGTTAAGGAAATGAAGACTGCTGCAACTCCCAAGGGTCCAGACTTTAAGAGGTAGAAATTTGATTCTACCTGTCACTTTTGCAATAAGCCTGGACACTTTATGAGGGATCGTTCTCAGTACGCCAAATGGCGTGCTAGGAAGGATAAGTTTCTCAACTAGGTCTGTTTTGAAGTTAATTTAGCTTCCGTATCTAGAAACACATGGTGGATAGACTCTGGTGCCACTACCCATATATGTGTTTCTATGCAGGGTTGCCTGAACCACCGAAAGCCAAATGATGCTGAAAGACGAGTCGGTCCAAGTAGAGGCAATTGGTCGCTTTAGATTATTAATGACATCTGGTAATTCTTAGATTTAGTGGATACTTTTATAGTTCCGTCTTTTAGTCGAAACTTAGTTTAGGTTTCCGTATTGGACAAATTTGGTTATTCTTGTTCATTTGGAAACAATCAATTTCAGCTATCCATTAATTTTAGAATTGTGGGAACCAGTGCATTAAATATCTTTGATAATCTATACTCGTTGGATGTTGTTGTATCGTATTCTGAGACCCTGCACGTGAAAACACATGGTACGAGCCTCTGGATCATATCTCGAGATCTCGGATTAAGCGTCTTGTGTTTGATGGCATTGTGGATTCACTCGACTTTTCTGATCTTGAAACTTGTGTCGAGTACATCAAGGGAAAACAGACCAAAGTTAAGAAACTAGGTGCCAAAAGAACTTATGGTGTCTTGGAACTGATTCATACCGAGATACGTGGGTCGTTCCCTACAGCTTTCTAGAATGGTCAACGGTACTTTATCAGTTTCATAGATGATTACTCACGTTTTGGCTACCTATTTCTTATACATGAGAAATCACAGTCTCTGTATGTTTTCAAAGCCTTTAAGGCTAAGGTTGAGCTGCAAATCAATAAGAAAATTAAGAGCATCATATCAGACCATGGTGGTGAGTACTATGGTAGATATGATGGCTTAGGAGCACAACGTCCAGGACCGTTCGCTTTATACGTAGAGGAATGCAGGATCGTACTTCAGTACACCATGCTAGATTTACCTAGCATGAACGGTGTAGCTGAAAGACGAAACGGGACACTAAAGGATATGGTAAGGAGCATGATTAGTCATTCTTCGTTAGCAGAAAGCTTCTAGGATGAAGCACTTAAGACAGAAGCGTATCTCCTTAACCGTGTGCCAACCATAGTGGCAGTTAAAACACCTATTGAGCTTTGATGTGGGCGTAAGCCCAATCTAAAGCATTTGCATGTTTGGGGATGTCCAGCTGAGCCGAGGCCTTATAGGCCTCATGAAGGTAAATTGGACTCCAAAACTGTTAGCAACTACTTTATTGGCTATGTGGAGCAATCGAGGGGTTTCAAATTTTATGATCCTACTTCTAGAAATATTTTTGAGATGGGAAATGCAACATTTTTTGAGGATGTTGAGCTTGGGGGGAGAAATTTGGCCAGAAACGTTGTGTTTGAGGAAGAGGGATCAACTACTGCTTTTGACAATAATCAGGTTCTTGTATCCATCATTAATCAAGAAATGGACTTCGATCATCAACCTACTCGCAATGTTGTTGAGTTTGAACATGGGGAAATGGACAAGTGCTACTTCCTAGACCCATTAGAGAGAGAGGAGAAATTCGATTCCGGATGATTACATCGTATATCTCTTGGAACATGGGGAAAATGGATTATTGGAACATGATCCAATCAACTTCCAGCAAGCCATAGATAGTTCAAACTCTCAAAAATGGATTGATGTTATGAATGAGGAGTATAACTCTATGCAAGACAATGGAGTTTGGGAACTTGTCCAATTACCAAACCATGCGAGACTCATTGGTAGTAAATGGATATTTAAAATCAAGAGGGACTCTAATGGTAATGTGGAGAGATTCAAAGCTCGTCTTGTAGCTAAAAGCTTCACTTAGAAGGAAGCGATTCACATTAAAGAGACCTTCTCCCCTGTTTCTTCGAAGGATTCTTTTAGGACAATCCTGGCACTGGTTGCACACTTTGATCTTGAGCTGCATCAGATGGATGTTAAGACATCGTTTCTCAATGGTGACATTGACGAAACGATTTACATGGTACAACCATAACACTTTGTGTTTGAGGATGCAAAGAATATAGTTTGTAAGTTAAGGAAATCCATCTATGGGCTCAAGCAAGCTTCTCGTCAGTGGTACTTAAAGTTTCATCAGATTGTCGTATGGTTTTGAGGCAAATCCAATGGATGAGTGTGTGTACCACAAGTTCAGTGGGAGTAGGCATATTTTCTTGGTTCTATATATCGATGACATACTACCAGCTACTAATGATATGAGGACTTTGCGCGACATTAAGGAATTTCTATCTAAGCATTTTGAGATGAAAGACCTTGGTGATGCATCCTATATTTTGGGGATATAGATACTCAGAGACCGTTCGAAGGGTATCTTAGGATTATCACAAAGAAATTATATTGAGAAAGTTCTCGTAAGATTCGGCATGCAGAACTGTAGACCATTGGACACCCTTGTCGCTAAAGGAGACAAGTTTAGTCTCGATCAGTACCCTAAGACTACTCTAGAAATTCAGGAGATGCGGCAGCTTCCGTATGCTTCGGCTGTAGGTATGTATGCTCAGGTGTGTACGCATCCTGATATCGTGTACATTGTTGGTATGGTGGGAAGATATCTGAGTAACCCGGGAATGGATCATTGGAGAGTAGTCAAACGGATTATGAGGTATTTGCAGGGAACAAAAGAATATAGGCTCACGTATAAGAGATCGGATCATGCTGAGATCATTGGGTACTCCGACTCTGATTTTTCTTGATGCCAAGATAGTAGATGATACACATCAGGCTATATCTATCTGTTAGTTAGGGGAGCCATTTCTTAGAGGTCTTCCAATAATTGCTCCATCAACTATGGCAGCAGAATTTGTAGCTTGTTTTGAGGCATCAAATCATGGCGTATGGCTGCAAAACTTTATCACTATACTGTGCATTTTGAGTGATATTGAAAGACCACTAAAGTTATATGATGATAATAAAACAGCAGTGATGTACGCCAACAACAAGGAACTAAAAAAATCAAAGCATGTTGATATCAAGTTCCTGGTTAAAATCTCCGCAGCGTCTCTGAGATGCAAATTTGTGTACAAGCAGTTGCTGTAGCACACTCTTGTATAGGCAGATCTTGTGCAGCAAGATAAAACAATGAACAATAATTTGATCACCCAATTCGGCCAAGTGCCTACCTCCGAGAAAGACTGAAACTCCGTTTTTTAAACCACTAAGCTAAAGATCTATTGTATACAGGGTTCGACTCCACACAACCTATGCTACTCAATCTTAGCTAGTACCTCGATCACAATCAGAACAAGCTCTGACTTGTGTCTCAACCACCTACACTTGTATCAATTCAGAATAGCTACTGACCCGACTAACTCAGCCTATTCTAATTAACACAAAGTCTCCGTAGGGTTGCTATAGCACCTGCTGTAGCACTCAGCTAGTGCAGGTATCATCAGAGTAGCTCCAAAGCCTTCCACCGAGCAGTGACAATTCTTCCACGAGTGTTGCACACTCGGAAATGCTCCCCCTCACTTAGTGACCTCCTGTCACTAGAGACACCAGGCTGCCTGCCAATTGCTCGAGTTCCTCCACTCGTCGATTCCTCCGCGGGCTGCCTTTATGTTGTGGGAAGGACTTCACTATCATGTTCTGCATCCGGGCTATCCACATGTTCATCTAGGCTTTCTGCATCAGCATCTGCTGTAGCATCCTCTGCTGCAGGCCTCTGTTCACATCTGTTCCGTCTTACGGGTGCAGCTTCAGTGCCTGAGTCTGTGTCATCTAAGCAAGTGGGAGTTGCTTCGTCAACATCATTGACGACTACATTAATGGATTCCATCATTGTCTTCGTCCTTTCATTGTAAACTCGATATGCCCGACTATTTACTGAGTAGCCCAAGAACATCCCAGCATCACTCTTGGGGTCCCGATCCCTCAGAATGTAGCAGTCACTCCCAAAAATGTGGAAGTATTTAACCGTGGGCTTCTTCTGGTTCCAGAGCTCATAGCAAGTCTGATTCGTTCCTTTCCGTATGGAGACTCTATTGATGATATAGCACGCTGTGTTCATTGCCTCAACCCAAAATCTCAGGGGAACCTTCTTTACATGAATCATTACCCTGGCCATTTCTTGGATTGTTCGATTCTTTCTTTTAACGACATCATTTTGCTGAGGAGTGATTAGAGACGAGTACTGATGAGTGATACCCCTTTTTCTACAGAACTCGTCTACTACTTCATTCTCAAATTCATTCCATGATCACTTCGGATGATGGAGATTCTGAGATTCTTTTCTTCCTCTAGTCGGGACACCAGAGAGGCGATTACTCCTACAGTATCTGATTTCTCCCTAACAAAGTCAATCCACATGAATCTGGTATAGTCATCAACACAGACAAATGCATACCTTTTCCTTCCAATGCTCTCGACTTCCATAGGCCCCATCAGGTCCATGTGTATCAATTGAAGAGGTCTGATTGTATTAATATTTTTCACCTTTAGGTGTTAAACCTTCTTCTGTTTGCCAATCTGGCATTCTCCACATATGGAGCTCGGTTCACCTTTGATTAATGGAACTCCTTTGACCAACCCTTCCGTCACAATTTTCTTCAAGGTACTCAAGTTGATGTGGCGCATCCATTTGTGCCAGAGATTCATTTCTTCTGTGTTGGTCAGCATGCATGTTGGTGAAGAGGTTGTTGTATCAACTTTGAGAAGGTAACAGTTGTTCTTTGATCTGACCCCTTGCATTATGCACTCTCCTGATTTGTTGAAGACTTGGCACGAATCTTGGGTGAACTTTACCTGCAGCGTTCCATCGCACAGCTGACTAATGCTTATGAGATTTGCCTTTAACCCTTCTACCAGCATTACATTCCTCAGCTTGGGCATCCCTTTGACTGTCAATGTTTCTTTATTCAGAACTCTTCCTTTCAAACCATTTCCAAATTTCATCAGCTGTTCTGAGCATGGAGTTATGTTCTTCAGGAATGATCTTTCTACAGTCATGTGCCCTGAGCATCCACTATCAAAGTATCAGCTCACTTTGTTTGAAGAACTTGATGTGCTGACAAGTGCGACATGTAGGGATCTCTCATATTTCTGCTCCGTGGGATCTTTGGTTGTAGTTTGCCTGGTGAGGATTGATGGGCAATGCCTCTTATTGTGTCCCTTGTGTCCACAGGTATAGCATCTCCTGCATTTGTACTTCTGACACTCCTTAATACTAGAATGATGATACAGGGGTTGCTGCAAAAGAACCCTATTCATCTTTTCTTGTGCCCTTCTCAATTTTCTGATTGATCTGTATCTAACTATGTTGCATTCATCTTCACTGTGATCGGTATCATCTTCAATCCAGCTAGCTGAGAGTGAACTGTCACTTCTTTGCTCAGATTTCTTCATTGGTTTGCTGGTACAATCGACTTGTCGATGACCATATCCATCACAGTTCCAACATTGAATGCCCTTTTCTTTTCTCTTTCTTCTCGTACTCATCTGGGGCAGGTACCTTTTTTCTTCTTTGGTTTCCTCCGCCTCTTCTTGCTTGCCTTCGAGAGGATGAGCCTTGCCCAGATTTTGTTTCTATGTTCTTCAAGAGTTTCCCAAGGTTCTTCACTAGCAGACTCAGTTGATCATCAGATGCAGGTTTCTTTTCTTATGTTTCTGCGTTTACTCCTACATTCTTGCCTTTGGGGGAGGGCTCTTCTTTGACCAGCTTCATTTCAAATTGTTTGAGGGATCCAATCAACTCTTGTAGTCTCATATGTCTGACATTCCGAGCTTCTTCAATGGTTGTCACCTTCATGTCAAATCTGGTGGGTAGAGATCTAAGTTCTTTCCTTATCAGTTTTTCTTCCGGAAAGGGTTCTCCAAGAGCATGAGCCTCATTTGACAGATCGCACAACCTGACTTTGAACTCAGTGATGGATTCCTCTTCTTCCATCTTCAGACTCTCAAACTGAGAAGCAATGATCTATAACCTAGACATCTTTACTTTGTCAGTTCCTTCATGGGCTACTTGTAAGATTTCCCAGGCTTGTTTTGCAATGTCATAGTTGGAGATCAGCCTAAAATTGTTATCATCTAACGCAGCAAAAATATCATTCAGTGCATTTGAATTACCGTTTGCTGCAGCATCCTCTTCGGCAGTCCATTGTTGTTCAGGTTTCACTCGAGTAACTCTCTCTTCATCCATGGTTATAGGAGGTGACCATTCATCAATAACTGCTCTCCAGGTTCTTTCATCAATAGCTTTGAGGAATGCCTTCATTCTCGCCTTCCAATAGCCATAGTTACTTTCTTCCAGCAACGGTGGGCAGCTTGTACTCTGACCTTCCTTCATTGTTTCTTGCTTTCTTCAGCAGACGCTCAGGATCTCTACTCTGTATGTTGAGTTCTTGCTCTGATACCAATTGAAATCTTCATAGCGTCTCTGACATGCAGATTTGTGTACAAGCAGTTGCTGTAGCACACTCTTGTACATGTAGATCTTGTGCAGCAAGACAAAACAATGAACAATAATTTGATCATCCAATTCGGCCAAGTGCCTACTTCAGGGAAAGACTGAAACTCAGTCTTTTAATCCACTAAGCTCAAGATCTGTTGTATACACGATTCGACTCCACGCAACCTATGCTATTCAACCTTAGCTAGTACCTCGATCACAATCAGAACAAGCTCTGACTTGTGTCTCGACCACCTACACTTGTATCAATTCAGAATAGCTGCTGAACCGACTAACTCAGCCTATTCTAATTAACACAAAATCTCCGTAGTGTTGCTGTAGCACCTGCTGTAGCATTAAGCTGGTGCAGGTATCGTCAGAGTAGCTCCAAAGCCTTCCACCGAGCAGTGACAATTCTTCCATGAGTGATGCACACTCTGGAATGCTCCCCATCACTTAGTGACCTCCTGTCACTAGAGAGACCAGGCTGCCTGCCGATTGCTCGAGTTCCTCCACTCTTCAATTCCTCCGCGGGCTGTCTCAGCCAACAAGCAATCGCTGCTCTGAATTGGGTTCCCTGATCAAGCACTGATCAGAATCTGCAAGTCTCGATCACACTCAGCTTCAATCACCTCAACTCTGCACTCATGCTCTGCTCTCGATGATGATCGAAGCTCTGCTCGCACACCATCTCCCTCAGTTGATATTCTGTGTATGCTCTATGTATTTTTTCCTTCAGCTTCGATGCGCTTGAACCTCTGCACGGCTTCCTCTAAATAGGAACAACCAGTTCCATCAATATCAGTTTTAGGAAATTTCTCAAAATCACAATATCTCCTAGTTTGTGGGAGATTAGATTTGATTTGAAAATATAATCTTCCACAATCAAATCTTCACCTTGGGACGGAATCTTCACTGGATATTCTCTGCTGAATATTTAGAAGCATTCGATTCTCTTTGTTGAGCTGTCAATCGCTTTCTCCGAAGAAGCAAACTTCTGCTGCAGAACAGTTGCTACAGCTTCTTGAGATAGCTCCTGCTATAGCAGCAGCTTGTTCACGAGAGCTGGTTTTGTCAAATAAATGTCATTCTCCATTATCACTGGTTGTGAAAGAAAAGATACAGAGTGGACAGATATACATAGAGTATATTGGGACAAACTCCATGATAGCAGATCCGCTTATGAAAGCATTGACACTCAAGGTCTTTCATGAGCATGCAGCTCACATGGGTGTAATCTTGTTTGAGGATATTAATGATTAGTGGGTGTTTGTATCTTTGTATTGACGCTCAATGAGATGTAAAGATTTTTCTATCTATACATTTTGGATTATGGTTTGCAGAAATTATGTTTACGCGGTACATTCTATACGATTCTGTTGATCTCACATTTGAGGAGACCAGTTGGAAATAGGCATCTGCAGATCACATATCATGTAATTTCCGTGCTGCACACCACGATGAATCCATGTCATTTGGCTATGTTGGTATACGTGACAAGCACGGTCGAGTAGCGATGATGTTTACGAAGGCCGCCTTGATCCTATGTTTGCATAGTTAATGGACCGGATAGTTTCTAATGTATCTGTTCTGACATGATAGCAGCTTTGTGCACACTTTTGATTATACATTTATTTGGTTACACATGCGGTCCAGTGAGAGATTGTTAAATTATTATGATTAATCTAATTTAGACCGAACGTGTAATTTAGATAATTAAATATATGTTTTCATTGTGATAAGCTTGAATAACGTGATCTAATTCTTTTGGAAGCTTATTAGGTATAATTTTAATCGTGGAATATATTGTGTAGATACCTAGAGATAATTATGGAAATCTTTGAGAGACGGAATTCATGATTATCTCGATTATATCTTCTCGTGTAAAAGATATAAATATGGGTTATGATCCCCAATCTATCATATCGTTCTCTAGTTTCGTACTCTTAAAGAAACTAACCCAAGAGACATGCGGTTAGACTGGAAGCACCAACCCAGGCTTTTGTAGTGCAGGTTACTTTCAGTCAATGGAATCAGATACGTTTGATTTTACAATAATCAGGTATGCTTAATTATTCTGGTATGAGTTTGATCCTGTTAATTCGTTTCCGCTATATGATTTTGATCCAACAGTGAGAACACGCAACTTTATCCAATTCTCTCATTGAGTTTCTCGATTCTTCCATTGCTTAGCCTTAAATTTAAATTTATTAAGTAAAACCTGAGTTGAAAAGAGATATATTTGTAATCCAACGGGGCATATAAATAATATAATTAAATAGAATACATAAAATTAAGATATAACTCCAAATAATAAAATATATACTAAAGTATATAAAATCTGATTATTTATTAAGCAAAAATATCTATTAATATTAAGTACATTATTTTGAACTTTCAAGTACTAATTATAATATTATGCAACCCGATGCACTTTAAAAACGGTTAAAATTAAAGTGCATATAATATTCTGATTTAAAATACAAAATATGTTTTAAGTGCATTGTGTAAAATTATAAAAGTGTAAAAATATTAAACACGTTGTTGCATTTTAATTTATCCACAAAGTTCAATAACATAGAAAATATCAAGTGCATTGGTAGATACAAAGTTTAAATTAAATAACTAGTAAAAATGTAAGGATTATATTTTATTTGGTTGATTCACTAGTAAGAATATGCATAATTAAATATATTGATTTATTTTTAAGACTTGTTGGAAATTTATAAAGACATTTGTGATTGTATTACGAAATTTAATCTGATAAAACAAAATAAGTAGGGGATAATTGTTTAAAATTATTCCTTTTATACCTTTTAAATTTATTTAATGCATTTAATTTTTTAACACATGTCGGTTGAAGAGATCTTTTGATCTGTTGAAGTTGCAAAGATATAGAACAAAAGAAAGCTACGGTTTCATATATGTGTAAGAGAATATCTGATACAAATATAGAAGATAAGAATAAATATATAACAAACAATATGTTAACGGATTAAACTAACCTTATAGTAATATCTAATATTCCCCTCTCAAACTCACGATGCAATGGTGGGAAGTATCGATAGTTTGCCAACTAAGAAATGAAAACACGATATGAAATGAGCTTTTGCAAAGAGGTCAGCAATCTGTATAGTGGAAGTGATAAACTGCAACGTGACGGTCACATTCTGATAGTGGTGGCCAGTGAAATGATAATTAATCTCAATGTCTTTCGTCTCTTGATATAAAGAGTTTCGAGTATCTGAATAGCACTAGCATTGTCACAATCAATAGAGTGATCTGAAAGAGCAATGCCCATATCATTAAGTAACCAACACAATCACAAAATCTCAGCAGTACTAGAGGACATGACATGATATTTGGCTTTTGTAGACGATCGAGAGACGAACTGTCTACATTTTGCTCTTCCAAGAAATAAGGGAGTCGCCAAAGAATATACAAAATCCAGTGGTAGACTTGCGACCAGAATTGCTGGCACAATCAACATTCGAATAAGCCCGCAACTCCAAGGAAGAGATAGATGGAAAGAGCAAACTCTGAAACTGAGTCCCCCGAAGATACCAAAGAATACAAAGCACAGCTGCCCAATGAACAGTAGTATGAGAAGAAACAAACCGGCTGACAATGTGAACGACATGAACAATATCTGGCCTGGTGAAAGTAAGATACACTAAGCTGCCTACCAGAGTGCGATATAGAGTAGGATCTGACAAAGCAACACCACGAGTGGGAGAATACCGAGCATTATCTTAATAGGAGTATCAGCAGTGCGAGAGTCGAAAAGACGAGCCTGATCTAGAATATTAGCAATGTACTTAGACTGAGAAAGAAGATAGCCACGAAAAGCGTATGCTACTTCTATTCTCAAGAAGTATCGAAGAGACCCCAAATCTTTCATAACAAATTCAGGAGCCAAATGGCATTTTAGCTTTGTAATTCCGGCAACATCATCTCCAGTGATAATCATAGTGTAAACATACAAAGAGGGCAATGTACTACTAGAAGTAGTGCACCTGATAAAAAGATGAATCATGTTGATTAGGATGAAAGCCTAAAGAAGAAACCACAATCGAAAACTTGTTGTTAAGGAATGTGGCATCCTTGACAAAAACCCATGCAGCTTGATCTGGCAAGACGCTACAGCAACCTATGATGACACCAGCTGGAGCATCTTCGAGACAATCAACCGAGGACTTTCAGCCAACAACCCTAAATGGTTTTAGGAAATTTCCGCAGAAAACACTTGGCTACCAACCTTTAAAATCAAGAAGAAGATATGGTTCCTAAATTGG